>ML058450.1:65000-1265000 GCA_003013855.2 Liriodendron chinense
TTCTCATAGATGACATGATGCATGACTGCGGGTCTGAACAGTAAGAGTTTCTGATGGGCAGGTTCCAACAACGGGCAAGCCCAGAGCGTACTCTCGAACTGACAGGTGCTTAATGTAAGACGTATGCAGTGTGCTTGAATGATCAAGGTGTTTTATGGTGAAGCATGAATGCAGGTCTGAACAGTAAGAGTTTCTGATGGGCAGGTTCCAACAACGGGCAAGCCCAGAGCATACGCTCGAACTGACAGGTGCTTAATTTAAGACATATGCAGTGTGCTTGAAGAATCAAGGTGCTTGCAGTGAAGCAGGGGGGTTGGAGGAAAAGTAAATGTTGCACTTATGCTAGATGCAAATGAGATGATGCTGGAAAAGAGTAGCTGGGTGGACGGAGGTGTCACAAGGATTGGCTTCGAGTGGCTGGATCAAGACTTGGATGGCTTGGGAGGCTTGGACCAGTGGTCAGGCTGGGCTGGACCAGGGCTAGGCTCTCCTCACTCGGGCTCTCCTTGGTGGGAAAATGGGCTAAGGGGTGAAGGAGGACTCGGACCGCACCCGGACTGGCTGGACTTGAAGGGATGCTGAAATGAGAAGGGGAGGGGGGTATTTATAACAGCGAGGAGTGGCAGTTTACGTAAATAATTTTGGACGGCCTGCTATGGGCCGCCCGTACGGCCGTTCCTCGATTTCCAGCGAGGTACGGTCACACCCTCGGCGCTGCTGTTTGACTCGCTGGGTCGACTCAGTGAGTTGACTCAGCGGGTTGACTCGGTGATTTGACTCGACGGGTTGACTCGGTGATTTGACTCGACGGGTTGACTCGGTGTTTTGACTCGACGGGTTGACTCAGCGGGTTAACTCAGCGAGTTTGACTTTTTTGAGATTTTTTTACTGGCTTTTCTTATGGGGGATTTTTCAGGGTGATGTTTAGGACTGGGTTGACTAGGTTCAGGCTTGAACTGGGCTATGGAATGGGGCTTACAAGGGTGAGTTTGGCTGAGTTTGGACTTGGGGTTTGAGGGTATGGTCCTCCATTCATCCAGCTATCTCTACCAACATTGTAGCCGAAGGTGGGGTGTCTACAGATGCCCCTCTTTGGCAGAGGTTGCTTGCAACCGAATGCCAAAGCGAGTGGACACCCCACTTCTGACCTGGTCATTCATAGATCATGGTCTGAAATCTTTGCTTGCTTTTACATCTGTGCCAGTTGATCGTCTGGAACTCGATCACTTGCACATACCGCGAGAGTTTGGAGAAAACGTTGCGATTGTCCCTGCAGTTTGCTGCAACCTGGGTACCCAATCGCAACCCTTCCATTCCCGACCGGTACTAACATCGGAAAGGTACAGCAGAGCCTCTGCGTCGACAGTCTTACCAGGTTACTGACCCTGTGATTGATTGTATGTTCAATGTTTTCCCAGATCACTCCAGGAGTACTTATTTCGCTTGACTGTCAAAGTGGTTAGACGCCCTGCGTCCGATAGTCTTACGGGATTCTACTACGCCGACTTGGACTCAGTCAAGGTACTTCAGGCATCCACGCCTAGGTATGTGCGGGTGGACTCTTTCCACCCGATCTGCTGATTTCGATGCTTGGTTTGCAATTCATTCTTTCCTCGATTGTGGTCTGGAATCTTTGCTATCCTTTGTATCTGAGTCAGTTGATTGTCTGGAAATTGATAACTCGCACATACCGCGGGAGTTTGGAGAAAACGTTGCGATTGTCCCTGCAGTTTGCTGCAACCTGGGTACCCAATCGCAACCCTTCCATTCCCGATCGGTACTAACACCGGAAAGGTACAACAGAGCCTCTGTGTCGCCAGTCTTACGAGGATGCTGACCCTGAGACTGATTGTATGATGTTTGATGTTTTCCAGGATCACTCCAGGAGTACTTGTTTCGCTTGACTGTCAAAGTGGTTAGACGCCCTGTGTCAGATAGTCTTACGGGATTTTACTGCGCCGACTTGGACTCAGTCAAGGTACTTCAGGCATCGCCTAGGTATGTGCGGGTGAACTCTTTCCACCCAATCTGCTGATTTTGATACTTGGGTTACAATTCATCATTTCCACCTGTTCAAATGGTTTCTGTGACCGAACCTTTTGGCTTTCATCTTTTTGTATCTTGGCATGTGGTACGACCGCACTGACACTGGAGTTCAGTTCGACCGTACTTTGAGTGCATTGGATTCGATGGTCTCCGGGGAAACCGCGAGACATCGGATCTTATTTGATTTTTGCGTCGGCTCCTACCCAGAGATATGGAAGATCTCCTGGTGTTTTGAAGGCAGAACGCTCTACTGGGAAAATATTTTTGGATTTTTGAAAAGGCACCCACTCTGGGGAGTGATACTCGGTGGGTTTTTTATTTGCAAAAAGGAATATTTTTTGTCTTTTTGAAATAAAAATCTGGTTTGCACGTGCCTCCACTAGGGATGCCTGTGGGGCCTTTGGCTAACTGATTTTTATTTTGAAAGCAGGTAAACGTGATGATTAATGCGATGGATGCTGATGCATGGAGATGCAGGATGAATGCATGGTTTGGCTCATTCTCTTTCAGTTCGATGATTTTGCTTTCGCTATGGGTGCGGAGAATTTTGAGCTTATTGCTTGTAGAGTTATGCTCCCCTGGGGTTTTTTCTTTTAATGCGGATGTTTGGTCAGCGGGTTGGTCAAGATCCCGACCCGTGGTCGATCAGGTCCATCATCCCAAGATGCTGTTTCTTTGCTTAATGAGAATGTACGAGGATGTTATCTGACTTCAAGATGTTCTTCTGGCCATAAATGCGATTGTTTGGTCACCATTTTTGGTCAAGATTCCAATTTGTGGACGATTGGATCCGTCATCCCAAATTGTGAAGAGAGTGGAGTTCAAGAATCCTGAAGTGTAGTGCTGGGGGCTAGTCACAATTTTTGTGATTTTTGTAAATATGTGGTCCGAATCTTTACCTGAGTGGTCAGGATAGAGATCGGTTATTGAAAGCAAAGGAAATATTTTTGTGATTTTTGACAATATTTTGATTGAAAGCAAGGGAAATATATTTTTTGTGATTTTTGACAATATTTTGTTGAAAGCAAGGGAAATATTTTTTTGTGATTTTTGACAATATTTTGATTGAAAGCAAGGGAAATATTTTTGTGATTTTTTTATAACATTTTGTTTGAAAGTAAGGGAAATATTTTTGTGATTTTTTGAAGAGGTGATTTTGTAATGTTTTTGTATTTTGTGATTTTTCTGAAATGTAAGGAAAAGTATGGAATTTTCATCCATTTTCAGCTTCTACTGCTGGTAAGGCACCCGATCCATTTTACGTCAGCGAGCAAGACGAGTCTCACACAGTTAAGTGTCGTAGTTTTACATCTTCGGATGAGGGGATCTTGAGGGTTTTCAGTCAACACACCCACAAAGTTGCCTGTTCCTCATGTGCAATGCACATAGACCACGTATCGTCCGATGGACTCCTTCGGCCACAAAATGAGCCACATCCTCACATTTCCCTTAGTAAATCCAGTTTGGGGCCTTACGTTGCTCACAATTCCGTGAGGGTGCGCTCCACCTCCCAACAGCCTTAATCCCCTTAATGAGTTTTAGGAACAGGGAACATCCGTCGGATTCAACAGCGACTTCCAACTCAAGGTTGTCTATCACGGTGCGTTCAACACGAACAGGATTGCGGAGTTCTGCCCTCCTCAGCCCTTACCTGTTTAAAAGATTTCAGACACCCGTACAATCAAGTGTTAGCCATGTCTGGAACAGGTTAGGAAAGAAAGCCCCCGAGAAGTTAATCCCAGTGTAGTTTTAGGTCTTCGGACCACTGGGGATAAATTTGTGCAGTTGAAATTTTTGGTGAATCATTTTTTTGTGTTTTTTTTAAAAAAGTTCCAGATTTCAGCTCGAATAATCGAAATTGATGCTGGTTTTTGTGGAAAGCTTTAAAATATTTTTGGTATTTTTGAAATGATCCGGGTTATCGAACCATGATCAAGGCTGATGCCGGTTTTTGGTTGAAAGCAAGAAAGGTCCCCCGAGAAATTAATCCCAGTGTAGTTTAAGGTCTTCGGACCATAAAAAAAAACTTTATGTACATGCTGAAAGTACATTCTTTTTTGTGATTTTTCGAACACTGTTCCAGGTCATAAAATCTCAATTTTGAACGGTCAGGATTGACACTGGTTTTTATTGGAAATCTCTCAGGATTTTGTTCCCGACGTAGTTTAAGGTCTTCAGACCAGAAATTGTACAAAAGGGGGCAAATACATTTTTTTATTTTTTGGAAAATGTCCGGTGTTAGCGGATCTTGATTCAATCCAGACTAATGCCGGTTTTTATTAAAAGTCCCTCGGGATCTTGATCCCGACGTAGTTTAAGGTCTTCGGACCCTAAAACTGTACAAAACAGGAAAAACATTTTTTTTTTGTTTTTGGAAAATGTCCGGTGTCAGCGGATCTTGATTCAATCCAGACTGATGCCGGTTTTTATTAAAAGTCCTTCGGGATCTTGATCCCGACGTAGTTTAAGGTCTTCGGACCTTAAAACTGTACAGAAGAGCAGCAATCCAGGTTGGAGACTACGGGAATTCTTCTTGGAATGGTTCAGATCATCAGGTCATACCCTTGGATGGTTGAGATCACTGTTTGACAAAGTCAATCTTTTTCTTTCTTTTTCTTGAAAATCCCATGGAACTTTTCCACATCATCAAGCCAATTTCTCACCAATTTTTCTCTTGGTGAGATTTTGGTGAGATCTCTTCTTTTTTCTCACCATTCTCTTCCATCACTTCATTCTTACATGGAGGTACAAGATTCACTTGCAACCACCCTTCCCAAGGAGGAGTTCTTCCCAAGGAGAGGGGGAGAGAGGTCGTTTCATATAGGTAGGGGCTAGGACGGCCTCCTATGGGTCGCCCAGACGGTCTCTGACCCCTGGTCTCTTCAGTGGGCTGGGTAAAAGGGTGCCCTCCCCTTTTCTATATAACATGGGGCACCCTTGCCCCCTCCATCGTGCAATTTCTCTCTTTTCTCTCTCATACTCACTCTTTTTTCAAGTTTTCTCTCTTCTCCTTTGGTGGTCCTTTGCTTCTCTCAAGTGGTGGCCCTTAGAGACATTTTGGGACAGCAAGGTGGTCCCTCTTTGGTGAGTGGTAAAGGTATGAACCACTCCCTTTCTCTTTCTTGTCCTTTTCCTTCTTCATTGTCTCTTCTCATAACTCTTTTCTTTTTCCATGTAGTTATTCCAAGAGGTGTGAAGGTGGGCCCAAGCATTCTTGACCTTTCTCTAGATCTCAAGTCTTTTTCAAAGGTGGTGTATGGAGAAGGACATTGGAAGCTCTCCACTTCATTTTCCTTTCTTCTTTTCACACTCCCTTCATGTGCATGTAAAGGGTGATTTTGCCATGTCATCAAGTGTGCATGGCAAAATATTCTATCTTTTTCATGGGAGTTGGGCCTCTCTTCATATGTATCAAATGGGCTCAAAGTGAAGTCATGGCCCTTGGTGTATTTGATGGGCCTAATGCTTCATTTTGGGCTCCCTCATGCTTTCTCTTTCTTGTCATTTCCTTTGGAGCTTTCTTTTCTTTTCCATCTTGTTTTCAAGATTTGGGCCCATGGGCATGGTAGGGCCCATCTCAAGTTTTGGGCTCATGGGGCTCACTTTGGGTGTCCCCATCTTTCTTCACATATGTATGGACCAAGGTGACTAGCCCATTCTTCACTTGGATCTCAAGTGGGCTAGATTTCTTAGTAGGGCCTTTATGGGCAAATAGCCCAAATCTTCCACCATTTTTTTATTATGATTTACATCCTTGTACAAAGTGTGGTGGGCTCCTTGGAGTCTTTCCATATGGATGGGCTTTTGGGCCTTCATTGAAACTTGTGCACTTCTTTGAACCATGTGTGCCCCCCTACACTTTATGCATGTAGGATTTTTCTTTTCATGCTTTTTCATTTGATGGATGGAGGACTTGAGTTACTTGATCATCTACAAGTCCCATGAGTGAGTTGTTCCAACAATCTCACTAAGTTCAAATGGTTTTTCCTTGTGGTAGGGATGTGGTTCTCAAGAGTTTCCCCTTAATGTTATCAACCTCAAATGGATGATCCTCAAGTGAGCTATCCATACAACTATGGCTCCTTGATCTTTTCTTTGGGGGCTTGGTGGGTCATCCACCATCATTCTCAAGTATGAGTAATTTCTTCTTCAATTTGTGAGAAAGAATGATACCCATAAGTTGCCCATTTTTGTCCTATGCTTAGGGACATTTTGGATTTTGATCTTCAAGTGGGCTATGTGTACTATTCTTATCCATTTTCATGATGGTTGGGCGACTCATCAAGCCATGCCGTCTTGTGCTCAATTGGTCTTCCTTTTTAGTAAAGAAATTGGTGCACATAAGTTGCCCAAACTTACCCTTTCATGGGCATTTTCAACTTGGTTTCTCATGTGGGCTATGTGCAACAAAATTTTTTACCATTGGCCTTTTTGATCCATATGTTTGTGGGTAGACCGCCATATTGTACTCATGGTCAATACCTTCATCAAGATGAGGCACATAAGGTTGCCCATGGTTATCCCATGAATGGGTCCTCATGCTTTTCAAGTGGGCTATGTGCTCCCTTCCATCCATTGAGATGAGGCATTTGGGTTGCTTTTGGGAGCCCATTTCCCTCCTATTCTCCACTTGTCCATGTACATGTGTAAAAAGGTGGAAACACCTTAAATGAGGATAATGGCCTTGGCATAAAAGTGGACCAATCCTTGGCCACATATGAACTTTGAAAAGGGATTTCATGTGAATTAAGATCCTTTGTTGATCTCATGGCACTTGAGTGCATTTGTTGTCCAAAATGTGTCATTGGATGATAGACTTTTCTTGCCTAAGGCATGCCATGCCACCTTCTTTAAGGTGGGCTTTACTTTTTCCAATGGGCCCAACACATATCCTAAGTGACACATGGAGTTGGACTTTAGATTTTGCATTTGAATGTGAGTTCAATCCCATGGGTTTCTTGGATGATAATTTGGATTTTAACGGGTAAGGGATAGGGACTTACCTTGCCAGGCTTGTAGGATTCAATGGCGGATGGTACCAGAGGTCACCGAGTGATTGATGAAGATGATCCTGCCTTCATCGTCCGCCGAGGGGACCACATGTGTTCCTTAGCTATGGAGCATCAACCTCTTCCTACGATCAAAGGTCGAGGTACCAGGGATCGCTGGGACAACTGGGTGAAGGATCCACAACCATTGCTAGAACGAGTACTGGATGCTACTCCCTTTGCTGGACTCCTCACCTTACGTTTCCGTAATAACGATGATAACCGTATGATGCTCGCGGCCCTTTGTGAGAGGTGGCGGGACGAGACCCACACCTTCCAGCTCCCTTGTGGTGAATGGGGAATAACCCCCTTGGACATTTATATGCAAGTAGGCTTTCCGTTTCATGGAACAGTTGTTCCTCAAGTCAGCTCTCTGGCTCCCCTCACTTCCACTGACTGGCTACGGCTCGTCGGTGATGTCCCACCCAAGGGTGAATTCCAAGGCCATCAAGTAAAGATGCGATGGTTCTACAACACTTTTGCCTCCGTCATCCCCACCACCGAGCAAGAGGCCCTCCATAAAGTCCGAGCCATGATCATTTATGCCTTCGGGTCCTTCCTTTTTTGCCATGCGAATGAGAGGGTTGATCCCAAGTTTCTTCGTTTAGTCGAGGATCTTCATCATCCCTGTAACTGGAATGGGGCTATCTTGACCCATATCTTTCAAGGTCTGGACAAGACCTGTCGGCATAGCCGGTCCTTCACAGGCTTCTGGCCTGTCGTTGAGGTATCTCTTCTTTCACCTTTCTTGAAGGGCTTTCGCCTTCTTTCTTTCTCTGATCAATAGATGTGTCTTTTGCCCAGACCTGCTTTTATGATCATTTTCTCCATCTCGCGCCGAGGATGCGAGACGATGTTGAACCCTCTCTGTATCGCCATATGTACTGACACCAGCAAAATCGTCAGCGGAACGCCCGAGTTTCTGGGGACAATTGGCGCGCTGACATAGACGGGTTGACCGTTGAGGACGTAAGTATCTTTCTTTTCTTTACCCTCGTGCTGTACTGTAACTGATCATGGTGACCTCATTTGCTGCAGCTCGCTCAGATGCCGTATGCCAGTTTCCCTCTCTATTATACCCCCCCAGCGTGTGGAGGCATACGATGCTTCATGTCTCCATATCATGCTTTCCGACGCTGAATCTTTTCAGTGGTATCTGGGGGAGAGGTTGCTTCGGCAAGTTACTGGGGTGGCTCGGGTCCATTGTTCTGCACCTCCCCCAGCTGCTCGGATGCCAGTTGATGAGAGAGTTGAGGCTCTTGTGGGCCAGCCCGGATTTCGTTTCACGATCCCGGATCGTGACTATGATGAATGGTACTTGCTGTTCGGCCAAGGGCCTCTGCTTCCTTCGCTTTATGTTCCAGGTGGCCGTCGCAGATATGCTGGAGGCTCGGTGACTGCTCCTTTGATGGATCTTTATCGTCGGGAGCGGGACGAGAGGAGGGATGATGATGACTATGTTGGCGACTTGTAGCTTGCTTGGGTATTCTGCTTTGTATGGCCTTGTACTTTTGCTTTTGTCTTCTTTTGTATCAAGCTCTTTTGAATGAATATACAATCTTTGACTTGTCTCAAATTCTTTGATGATGTCTGGATGTTTTGACCTTTGACTTGTTCCTTAATGATTTGTGGAAGATGAGACTTCTTAACTGCATGGATAATGACTTGAACGGTTCAGATTGCTTGATTAGGCCTTGTGGGCCTATTTGATGATTAGATCTTGGATTCTGGCCTTTCTTTTGATGATCGAACCTTTGATCTTGCTGCTTCATGACTTGTGTAAGCTTTCCAATGGTTTGGATCCTGATGATTTAGCCCTTGAATGGTTCAGATTGATAGATTCGGCCCTGTGGGCCCATTTGAGACCTTGGCTTTACTTTAGGGCACCTCTTTTGATGATTTGTGGGGCTAATAAGGCTTCTCATGGTGCAGATGACGGCTTGGACGTCTCAGATTGCTTGTCTTGACTTTGTGGGCTCACTTGATCACCTTTCCTTCTCTTTGACTTGATCAGCCATGCTCTGGCCGCATTGCTTCGTGATTGGACCGGTGGGGCACCTTTTATATGATCTTGATCAGCCTCAGTCGAAATCTGGAGTGGACCGGAGCCTTGGGCGGCCCATGGAGCGCCATCTGCTGACGTGGACTGTCAGCCTCACCTACCAAGAACCCTGGAGCCAATCCCGCAGAGAGAGAGGAACCGCGTCCGTACGGGCGGCCCAGAGCAGGCCGCCCAAGGCTCGCCTCTTGAGCGGCCTGGGCTGGCTCTGGTTCGGACATTCCCTGCTGTCCCCTTCTCCTGTCCCCCACATTCTATGTACTGAGCTATTCGATTCAGCCATGAATCTTCTTTTCTCCTTGTCTTTTCTCTTCATTTTGTCCTCTTCCCATTTTGTCTTTTCTTGGGCAGCTTTAGATGATGATTTATGGGCCATAGTGGGAGAGGTTTGTGGGTCCAACACTCCAGCACTTGGTGAGGGCTTTAATGATGGAGGGATTCCTTTAATGGATGGTGGAGATGGTGCATTGAATGGAGGCATTGATGAGGGACTAGGGATGGTGGTTGGTGGAGCTTTGGATAGCTCCATTAATGGTGGGATGGCTGGAATTTCATATTTGAATAGGCCCCTCATAATGGGAGAAATGGATGGTATGGATGGGATGGGGAGATGGGACATAGGTGAGGCTATGCATCCCTTGAGTGTGGGCCACATGGATGATGTGATGGATGGTGGTGATGGGACCATGATGGACATAGATGGGCTGATCTCATGCTTGGATGGGATGGATGGCTCAGATGATACCTTTGACGGTTTGGATGCTCTTGATGAGGGCCGAGATGTGCGGCATACTTGCTTGGGTGGACTTGATGGATCATTGATGATGTCCCCTTGATGATGGACGGTGTGGATGCCTCGATGATCCCTTTGATCGGCCAGGATGATGACTGGATTCATGATTTCCTGTTGGAGAGGGTCGTAGGTCCAGATCTGACTGTTGATTCTTTGATCGGGGTTGCCGGGACCCTTTTTGGTGGTTCAGATGCATTTTTCGACGGTCAGATTAGCCAGGATGCCACGATGTGTGGTGTGATCTTTACTGGTAGCCCTTTTGGTGGGGAGTATTGTCCTTCTGCTGATCGTCGGTCTTTTGCGTACTCTGTTCATGAGGTGGGCGAGTCTTCTCATGCGGCAGAGGTTATGACAGTTTCAGATAGTGATGTGACTATATCAGACATAGCCGTTACTGAGGGCAGGTCAGGGGCTGTCAAGTCTGCAGAGGTTCCAGCTTTTCCTTCTCCTTCGCCCGTTGACCTTCCGATCCTTGGTGAGCTGTCATTGATTTCTGGGCCTTTTGTGCTGGAGGGGGTACCAGTGAGGACTTGTCAGCTGCTTCCTCATCCTTCTTGCTCGCCACGACTGCTTGCTTGGCTTGACAGCTTGTCAGCTTATGAGATTCGGGAGTTAGAGTCCTATGGCTTTGGCAGTCTGGTCCATATGGCTAGAGTTGATATTGATTGGAGGATGCTCGGAGCTGCATTGATTGATTGGGTCCCTTCGTTGAACTTGTTTGCGTTCAACGATATGGAGATGGGACCCTCTTTGGAGGAGCTTGCACGCTTGACAGGCCTTCCTTGGGATTATACTCAGTATTTCTCGCCGAAGACTGCCACACCGCAGAACTGGTTCGGGATCCCTTATCTTGTTCGGCCTGCAGCCGCCGGCCAGGATGCTGTGGTGTTCTCCTTGGACTTACTGTATGATCTTTTTTTGGGTCCTTGGAGTGTGGCCGATTTTACCTTTGCTCGGAACGCACTGATGTTCTGCTTGATTGCTGAGGTGCTGTTCTCGGGATGGCGCAGGTCCCAGACTCCTCTGCTTTTTGAGGTGATGAGCCGAGCTATCCGTCGGCAGGGGATCATTTCTCTTACCTTGGCCGAGCTGTTCAATGGGCTGACTGACTGCGCCCTGGGCCGCACTTGTGTCCTTCGCGGCTGTTGTGCCTTTCTTCAGGTATCTTTTCTGCATCTTTTTCTTCTTTCTTTGCTAGGAATTGCTTTGCTCTAGCTGAATTTCTTTTCCTTTCTTGTGATCAGGTCTGGCTATGGGAGCGTCTTTCGTTGACCGTTCCTGTATCTTTTCCTGACACTCGTTGCCCAGACCTTATGCGATACATCATGGAGTTTCTTCCTCATATAGTTAGGATGAGCGAGCCCTTGTATCGCAGGATGTTCGCTGAATTTCGTGACTGGAACGTTCGTTGGGAGTCATCTTGGCTTTCACTTCCTCCAGTGCTTTGCGATGCACACCGCCTTCCTCTGATGTTGGTAGGCTTTCGATCCTACTTTTCTTATCATCCCATTCGGTTCCTGCGGCAGTTTGGATATGAGCAGGATGTTCCTCTTTTTGCTTTCACGGGTATCGGGCGTCGAGCACTTCCATCTAGATCCTCTGACTTTAGGACCCGGATTGATTGTTCTTGGGCGAGTTATTTGACTGCTGATTTGCTGGGTTTTGAGCTGCGGACTTTTCCGATGGCGACCGCCCCATATCAGTACTGGGTTGCTGAGCAGTCTTTATATCGACGTATCCCTTGCTGGCATCAGACTGCTGATGAGGATGAGCAGGATATCCTTGGAGATGCAGGTTCTTCATCTGGTTCATATGAACCTTTTGAGGAGCGCCCATTCATTGATCCTTACTTCCTTTTAGCCACTCATGGCCATCTGTTATCTGAGATCTCTGCACTTCGGTATCATTGTGAGATGATGTCGAGGAGATTAGCTGCCGATCAGAGATTATCTGATGAGGAGACAGCGATCCGCACCCTTGAGCGCGATGAGGCGCATTACCTGCGTATGGAGGTGAGCAGGTTGAGAGCGAGACTATCTTTTTATGAGTCAGAGGACTTACCTGATGTGGCCGAGGAGGAGGGTAGAGATTGATTGTATTGGCCACCTGCACATTCTTTTTTGCATATATGATTGATGATGATGCATTTTTTTTGTATTTTTGAAAAAAAGATGATATGATATGTGTAAGAGAAATATGATGCTTTTAGTGAAAAAAGAAGAAAACTTTTTGAGAATCTATTGTGCCATGAGTTGTCTTGTGAGTGTGTCTGGATTTTGTGTCGGGATATAGGAATCAGAACCGGGGCTCGGCCAGTGTTTTGACCGATGTCTCGAGATTTGACTTGTGTGTTCCTTTGGTTCCCTAGAGGTGTAGGTAATGAAAACTGTTGCCCCTTAAGAATGTCAGAATTTGTAGAGCTCTTTGTTCCTGACTGTACTTCCTCTTGTTCTTGCACTTTCACTGCTTGAACCGACCTGGATCGTCTGACTTCTTGGTACCTGCACTTTTAATTTTTTTCTTTTTCTTTTTTAGCCTTTTTTGCCTGCAGCGCTCTTTCGAGTTTTCACTACAGCCAGCCTTTTCCCGTCATTTTTGCTCATGGCGCCCTTTCGGGTTTTCACCACGTCCGCTGTATGCTCACTATTTTTACTCGGAGCGCCCTTTCGGGTTTTCACTCCGCCCTCTTTGTTTAGGCACACATTTTCTTTTTCTTTTTATTTATTTTTTTTTTATTTGGATAACTGCGGCGGCTAGAGGTCGGGAATCCATTGTTGCCGGCCGATGACAGTCTTTCAGCCCTTATCCTAAGTTACGATGATAGAGCTGTTGGTCTTAGCTAAAGACCCTTCTAAGATGGATGGATGGATGACTGTGTTTCTTCTTGGGCTGATTTTTTTCTTGGGTGCCTTGCTTTGGCTTCTCTTTTTCTTTCTCTTTTCTTCTTTTTTTTTCTTTTATATTCTTTTTCTCTCTTTTTTTTTTGTCTTTTCCTTTTGAAACCCTTTTTTTTTGTATTTTTCTCTTTTTGAATCCCCTTATTTGAAACACTTGTTGGTGGACGGAATGATTTCTCAGAGGTCTCAGCTTTGACCTCTTGACTTCAGCTCTATTAAAGTAACTCTTGATAAAGTCAGAATAACTTACCCGTGAAAGATCTTCACGTTGTCGGCGTTGGTTGGCTCAGGAAGATCCACCCCTCTCATGCTGGTGAGTCTGAGGGCGCCTCCGGGAAGTACTTCTCTGACGATCAGTGGCCCGTCCCACGAGGGTTTGAACTTTCCTCTGGGATCCGGAAGGTGCGACGGTAGAATCTTCTTCATGACCATGTCGCCTACCTTGAAACTTCTTTTTCGGACTCTCTTATTGTAAGCCCGAGCGATCCTTTTCTGATAGCACTGTGAATGACTTAGCGCACGCATGCGCTTTTCATCTGCTAGCTGCAATTGATCGAATCTGGCCTGTTGCCATTCTCCTTCTTCAACTCCGCTTTCTAGTAACACCTGTAGCGATGGTATTTCCACCTCAACCGGTAGGACTGCTTCCATTCCATAAGTAAGCTCGAAAGGAGTAACGCCCGTAGCAGACCGTACAGACGTTCGATAGGCCCAAAGTGCATATGGGAGCATATCTGACCAATCTCGATAGGTCACGACCATCTTCTCAAGTATCCTGACGATTGTCTTGTTTGCGGCTTCTACCCCACCATTCATCTGGAGACGGTAGGGGCTTGATCGATGATGTTGGATCTTGAATTTCCTGAGGAAGTCATCCATCTTCTTATTGACGAACGGGGTCCCATTATCTGTGATGATGGCATTAGGGATTCCATACCGGCATATGATGTTGTTCTTCATGAATTTGATCACCTGAGATGCTGCAATTGTGGTGTAGGAGGCTGCCTCTACCCACTTGGTGAAGTAGTCGACTGCCACAAGTATGTACTCATGACCATTTGATGCTTTGGGACTGATCTTGCCGATGATGTCGAGCCCCCACATGGAGAAGGGCCAGGGGGTGGTCAGGTTGTATAACTCTGATGATGGGGCATGGATTTGATTCGCACGCTCCTGACACTTGAAGCATTTTCTGACGTGCTGGCAACAGTCTGTCTCCATGGTGAGCCAATAGTAGCCGAGTCGTAAAATCTTCTTTGCCATCATGTGCCCGTTCATGTGTGGGCCACAGATTCCTTCGTGTATTTCTTTCATGATCTTTGCAGCTTCTGTTTCATCGACGCATCGAAGGAGGATGTGATTATAGGATCGCTTGTAAAGAACTTCGCCACTGATGGTGAACTGGCCAGCCAAACGTTGAATGGTTCAGCGATCTGTTGCTGTTGCTGACTCTGGATACTCCTGGGTTTCGAGATATTGCTTGATGTCGGCATACCAGGGTTTGTCAGGGATAGCTTCGGCTTCTTCTATTTGTAGGCAAAAAGCAGGTTCTTCTTGAATTTCGACTGTGAGCTCCCATTCTGAAGCTCCTTTCGGGATCTCGAGCATTGATGCCAGTGTGGCGAGAGCATCTGCAAACTGGTTCTTGGCTCTGGGCATGTATGAGAAGGTGACTTCTTTGAACTCCTCGATCAGATTGTCAAGATACACATGATATGGTATCAACTTCTCGTCCTTGGTTTTCCATTCGCCATTGGTCTGATTGATGATAAGCTGTGAGTCTCCAAATACTCGCAGCTTCTTGACGCCCAAGATTATGGCTTCCCTTAAGCCAGCGATGCATACTTCGTACTCTGCCATGTTGTTGGTGCACTCGAATGCTATGCGCCTCGAGATAGGAATAGGGACATCTTCTGGAGAGTAGAGGATTGCTCCAATAACACTCCCTTTAGAATTTGCTGCGCCGTCGAAGAATAACGTCCACTCACCTTTCTTCTTCTTTTCTTCACTTTCGACAAGCAAGAGATCTTCATCAGGAAAGAACGTCTTGAGCGGTTGATAATCCAGGAGGGAGTGGGCGGCAAGCTGATCGGCGAGGGCCTGTCCCTTGATTGCCTTCTGAGTGACATAGGTGATGTCGAACTCAGACAGGAGTAGCTGCCATTTAGCTATCCTTCCAGTGAGTGCCGGCTTCTCGAACAGGTACTTGAGCGGATCCATGTGAGCGAGGAGGAGAATAGGGAATGCAATCATGTATTGACGGAGTCGCTGAGTTGCCCAGACTAGGGCGAGGCAAGTCTTCTCGATCGGGGAATACCTGGTCTCGTAGTCGGTGAACTTTCGGAATAATATATTACTTGTTCCTTCTTCCCGGTCTCGTCGTGCTAGCCGAGGACACAGCCAATGGCTTCTGCTGCTACCGAGATGTATAACAATAGTGGTCGTCCGGGAGTGGCCGGCACTAGGACTGGAGGATTCATGAGATATTTCTTGATGCGGTCGAAGGCGACTTGGCAATCATCATTCCATTCTTTTGGAATGTTTTTCCGAAGGAGCTTGAAAATGGGCTCACAAATAGGTGTGAGCTGTGCGATGAAGCGACTGATGTATTGAATTCTGCCGAGGAAGCCGCGAATTTCTTTCTCTGTTCTAGGAGGGGGCATCTCGATGATTGCTCTGGTTTTGGTCTCGTCGACCCTGATGCCATCCTCGCTCCCCATAAAACCGAGGAGCTTTCCTCCCATTGCACCGAAGACTCATTTTTGAGGGTTGAGGCAGAGCTTGTACTTTTCTAATCTGTTGAATAACTTCTTCAGATCTTCAAAGTGTCCTTCAATTGTGTGAGATTTGACGATCATATCGTCCACATATACTTCAAGCTCTTTGTTCATCATGTCATGGAATAATGCTGTCATTGCTCGCTGATATGTTGCTCCTGCGTTCTTCAGACCGAACGGCATTACCCTGTAACAGAAGGTTCCCCAGGGAGTGATGAACGATGTCTTCTTGCGATCTTCGACAGCCATCTTGATCTGATTGTAACCTGAGAACCCGTCCATGAATGAGAAGATCTTGTATCCAGCAGTGTTGTCGACCAGAGTGTCGATGTGTGGCAAAGGGAAGTCGTCTTTAGGACTGGCTTTGTTGAGATCTCGGAAGTCGATGCACATTCGAACTTTGCCGTCCTTCTTTGGTACTGGCACGATGTTGGCGAGCCATTCAGGGTAGTTGGAGACTACCAAGAATCCCGCATTGTACTGCTTGATGACTTCATCTCGGACTTTCAGAGCCCATTCTGGCTTCATTCTTCGAAGTTTCTGCTTCACTGGCTTCATATCTGCCTTGGTTGGTAGATGGTGTACAACGAGCTCTTCATCGAGCCCCGACATGTCTTTATATGAGAACGTGAAGTTGGACATCTTGGAGCTAGGAACTCTATCATTTTCTGTTTCATCTCAGGTGGCAACGATTTTTCAATGCGTACTTCCCTAGGGATCTCAGGTGTCCCCAAGTTTACTATCTCAAAATCATCGGCTACAACATTGGCTTTAGATTCGAACTTTTTAAGGAGATCCTCTAGTTCGGGAGCAGGATCATCATCTTCCTCATCCCGAGCTTTATCTAGACCCATGAGCTCGAAGTCTAATTCGATGTCGAAATCATATGATTCGACTTCAAACTCATGTGACTCTTTAGACGAACTTGGCACACTATTGAATGCAGGAAAAGAAATGTTTTTTGGTTTTTGAGATTTTTCTGAAATGAAAATACTAGATGTTTTTGGCTTTTGAAAATTTTTGATTTTTTTGGCTTTTTGAAATTCACGGGACTTTAAACAAGCAGGCATTGCAGACCATGATTGAGCCCAACTTGTTCCAAAGTTCCGGTCGCTGCTTAAACAGGCATTTTTTTTGGAAGCCAGAGCCCTCAGATGGCTCTTTGGCTGATTCAAAAGTTAGGGGAACGGATGACCATTCAGGACCCCACACTTCCTCCCCTGAAGAGGTGGGGGTTGATGCTTTGGGCGAAGAATCATGGTCTGGCCCAATGACCATGATTTCTTGCTGGTCGGGTTCGAGATCTGAGTCGCACTCAGTCCCTCCCGGGTCACTTACCTCTCATTGCAGTTCGTCTGGTTCTACGGCTAGACACAAGTTTGGAATCTGGACATCAGACCAATCTAGGGCTGGCCACTTCCCTTTCTTGGTCCAATGGATGGGCTGCTTCTGCCCCTGGCTGATGATTGTTGATGTTGATTCTGCAGAGATGGGCGAGTCGTGCCCCTTGCTGATTGATGTTGAGATGGGCAAGTTGTGCCCCTGGCTGGCTGAAATTGAAGAGGGTAGGTTGTGCCCCTAGTTGATTGATGCTGAAGTGGGCAGGTTGTGCCCCTGGTTGGGAGCAGGTGTCAGAGTAACCTGATCCTGAAGCTACTGTATTTGACTTCCTTCTTCATCTTCATCCTTTTCTTCTTCTTCTGGAGGCTTAGATGGTTCGAGAATCTGATCCTATCGAATGGGGGGCCACGTGGCCCAAACTAGTCTCATCGGGAGGCCTTTGTGTATTGCAGTCGGTTGATTCCCTCCTGGATCTTTGCAAGGTTCTCCTGGCTTGACGAACTGGATGGGTGAGCACCGAAATTTCTTCCTTCTTTTGTCCATGAAGGTTGCCTTATATCTGAGTCCCCATTTGCGTTGGTTATATACCATCGGTACCTTTCTGGACTTGAAGTGATTCTTCATTCGGTATTTGAGGCTCAGACGCTCTGTCGGTGAAAAGACACGGTCCACCCTTATCGGTTCTGGATTAGCGATAGAGTTCACCGTCTCGAATTCGAAACTGTGAAACGGGATGTCTTCTTCAGAGTGCTGGATATCGATGACCGGGATGTCTGGTTCAGTGGCAGCAGCATTGGAAGGAATGATGAGCTCCTTCTCTGCATGGATAGAGATCACTTGATTTCCACAGATATACTTCACTCGTTGATGCAGGGTTGATGGCACAGCTCCAACCTTGTGCAGCCACGGTCGTCCGAGCAACATGTTGAAAGAGGCTGATATATCCAGGATTTGGAATGTGATGGTAGAGACTTTCAGACCTATCTGTACCTCTATGTCAACTTCCCCTTCTACTGATCGACGGGTGTTGTCGAATGCTCTGACACATATGGTGCTGGGTTGGAATGAAGAAGGACTGATTCCCAGACATTCCGCAGTCTTGAGTGGGCAGACGTTTAAGCTTGAGCCATTATCGATAAGGACCAGTGGGACACAGAGGTCTTTGTATCGTAAGGCTATGTTGAGGGATCGCCTATGATCGCGTCCTTCTGGTGGCAACTCATTATCGGTGAAGGTGATGGCACGTGGAGCCAGGAGTTGTCCAATCATCAATGCTATCATCTCTGGTGCCGTATCGGAGGAGACGTGAGCATCGTTCAAGGTTTTGGCAAACATTTCTCGGTATATGCGAGATGTGCAGAGTAGCTCCCATACTGAGATTTGTGCAGGGATTGACTTGAGCTGAGTTGCCACATCGTATGTGGCTTCATTTTTGTTACCGAGACCTGAAAGAGCGCCTTTGGGATCTCCTCTGTTCTGATTATCTCTTCGGATGCAACGCCCATTGGGATTCATGTTTCCCACTTCCGCACATTCTGGATAGTGCCATGGGACCTCTTTATAACTTTCCTCACCTTTGCCTTCTAGGATCACCGGTTCTTGCGACGGTGCTGGTGTGGGTACCAGGTCTTCCTCATATGGAGCTTTTGCCTTGAGAACTACATTGTTGCCTGTGCTGAAGGGGTAATATCGAGGCTTATCTTCGTAGACCACATAAGGTCGTGGTCCTGGCTTGACTGTTCCTGCGGCAGGAGGCTCCTATGGAATGAATACTGGTCCTCTTAATATGGCAGTAGGTTTCTCTGTTCGTCCCAACTATCGTAATGTGATTGACACGCCTCTAGGATTTGCCCCTTGCAATATGACCGGCTCAACTGGAGGAGCTCCTTCCAAGACAATGGGTTCTTGCTGCTGATGAGTATAATCCTTCCCTCGTGGATTGGATTGTTCTTGAATTGGGGTTGCCCCTTGCAAGATGACAGGTTCGTATGTGGGCTCGATGTATGATTGTGCTCCTTCCAGGACGACTGGTTCCCAGCATGAATGGTTGTAAGGTGCCCCTTGCACAACTGGCATATCATATGGAAGTGCTCCTTCGAGTACTACTGGCTCGGAGACTGAAGGAAGAAAGGGACTTGCCCCTTGCAAGATTGGAGGAGGATTTGTCGGCCCGTAAGTGTAAGCATGAATGGACTGGATAGGGGAGAAGAAGCGATCGAGATGGTCCCCTTCTTCTATACTATTGACTGCAGGGCCTCGAGACGAACTGGGGTCCGTCGGATGCTGAGGCAGAGGATTCTGAAGGATGTTGGTGGAAGCTGCTGGAGAAGTTCCAGGGACCGAGATGACGATCTTACGGTCATAAATTAGGTCTTGTATAGCATTCTTCAAAGTATAGCATCGATCAGTGGTGTGGCCACGTCCTTGATGGTAGGCGCAATACTCATTTTCTCGGTAGTTCGGTGGCAGAGGATGAGGCGGAGGCCGAGGTGCCATTAGAGTAAGTAACTACTTCTGCACCAGCGTAGCCATGACTTGACTGAGTGGCTGAGAGAGGGGAGTAAATTTCCTGAACTCTCTGTAGTTTTGCCTATTTTGATATGAGTATTAACCGTTTCCTCTGAACTGCTGCTGTTGTCGAGGTGGTTGAGGCTGAGGATTCGGTTGTGGCCGCTGAGGCTGATGCTGAACTTGATTCTGCTGATACTGTTGACGTCCCTGTGGGGGAGCATATTGATTTCCTTGAGCAGTGGTGTTGATGTTATTTACCTCTGTTGGGCGGGGAGGAGAACCACTGCGGTTTCCATTCCCGTGCCCGATAGGTCTTCCTTCCACTCTGTTCCTTTTGATTGGAGTGGATTGATAAGGCCATGGGGAGATTGTCCCGGCACGGATTCTTGCTTCGACTTGCTCTCCAGCACGGATCAATTGTGAGAAATTCGCATATGGATGCGAGATGAGATACCCGGATATGCCTGGATATGTTGAATGAACAATCATGGAGATTTGTTCTTCGTCGTCGATAGGCGTTCGCATTCGAGCTGCCATAGCTCGCCAACGTCCCACGTAAGCTGATAGTGTCTCATCACTCTTTTGCCTGAGAGCTGCGAGGTCGGCTCTTCTGGGTGCCATGTTGAGGTTGTATGCGAATCTGTCGATGAAAGCCTGGGAAAGCTGTTCCCACGTCCTGATGCGGTGGTAGTCCAATGAGGTGTACCAATCTAGGGCATCGCCCTTCAAGGATTTTTGGAACAAGCGAATGAGGGCCCCTTCATTTCCTGAGATTGCACTCAGCTCTCCACAGAAGGCCTTGAGATGTGCTGTGGGACACCCGCTGCCATCGTATCTTTTGAATTTTGGTACCTCAAAGTTTTGAGGTACTTGAGCGTCTGGGAAAGGACACAAGTCTCTGAACTTGGTCGAAGGTAAGTCGATTCCTTGCTGTCGCTGAAGCTGATTTTGCAAGATCTGGAATTGCTCCCGCAACTCGTCCAATCCTGAGTGATCTGTTCGAGCGACTGGTGCCTCCTGAAGTAAGGCACGTTCTTCTTCGGCATAGTGGTCGATGTCTTCGACCCTATGGGCTTGCTGAAAAACAACCGCGGGTTGCTGAAATTGATTTGATGACTAAACAGGATCCTGATGAATTTGTGCGTGAAATGATTGTAACTGAACTGGAGACTGGACTGAAGGTTGAACTGGAACTTGCTGGAAATTAACTGGAGATTGCTGAATTGAAGATTGCTGGAAATTAACTGGATTTTGCTGAATTGAAGATTGCTGGAAATTAACTAGAATCCCATTGGCGGGGATGTGCTGGAATTGAAAAGTGCTCCTGTTTGCAGGAGGCTGAGATGCTGGGAAGTGACCCCCTTGTTGGGTATTCGCCACTGTCCGCTGATTGATGTGGGCTTGACACTGACCCCCATTGTGGGCATTCGCCAGTGCTGTCCCTGTTGTTGGAAATTGAATTGAAATCCCATCGGCGGGGATATGCTGGAATTGAAAAGGTGTCCCATCGGCGGGGACATGCTGAGATCTACTGAGATTGTTATTTGCAAGATTGATTGGAAGCTGACTGGAAGTCTCTGCGACGGGAGTGCTCTGAGATGGCCCTGTCATTGCAGGAAGGTACTGAGGAAGATGCCCCGTAACGAAGGGCTGAGATGGCTGCTGTCGGTAGTCTTGGGCAGACTTCGATGGTTGCGCTTGATTCGAACTGGAGGCCAGAAGGACCCGGCATGGCTGTTGAGATTGCTGAACTGGGCCAACGTGATTGTTGGCTGTTGCGGTGGCTTGTGCTTGCATGAATTGCAAGAGCATTTCTTGCATTGCTCTCATTCCTTGTGCCAATTCTTGTATGATTGGCATATTATCAATGGGCTGTTGCGCTGGAAGTTGCGCTTCGGTCATCTCAAGAGTGGGAAGGAGATGAGTTTCTTCTTCGTGGTCGGACATGGCTTGCTGAGCCCGAGTGCGGATTATGCTGCGGAAGGGAAGTTGTCTCCGCGTACGTTGAGCCCGAGGAGGCGCAATGGTGAGGACTGTACTCTACTCTTTTTGGGTTTTGCGATTTTCTTTTTTTTTTTTTTGGGATTTTCTGTTTTTTTTTTTTTTTTGGGTAGAATGCTATGCAGATGAGATTGTATGAGGATTAGTGACTTTCAAGTATATGAATGATTCTGTTTTTCGAGTAGGATCATGACTAATGGGACTAGCTAATCCCCAGCAGAGTCGCTATTCTGTGGACCCTCGCCGTTTTCCGCGCTCCCACACGACGACGTTCTCGTCCCTTCCCCTTTCGGAAAAGAAGGAGAGGAAGATGCGTGAGTGCGAAATCGCCGTTTGTGCTACTGGCTTGCCTAGTTCTCGAGGGCTTTGTTTGGTTGTCGTGTTAAGCTGGATGTGTTAAATGTGTTTATATAAGACCAGAGTCGCCACTAGCCAGTTACTTCGAATCTACAGTTGGCTAGACCCCGTAGAAACGTTAGAGAAGGGGATCCGAAGATCATTTCCTCTAAAATGACTCCTTTTGATCTGCGGCCAAAGATTCAAGGTAAGGGATCACGGTTACAGGGTGGGAAGATGTTAAGCACCCCACACACTGCCCGTACCGAAGTACGGTCTCTACTTCACAGAATCGAACTAAAACTTGAAAGTCTGTTTTAATCCTCGTGCATTCTCATAGATGACATGATGCATGAATGCGGGTCTGAACAGTAAGAGTTTCTGATGGGCAGGTTCCAACAACGGGCAAGCCCAGAGCGTACGCTCGAACTGACAGGTGCTTAATGTAAGACGTATGCAGTGTGCTTGAATGATCAAGGTGTTTTATGGTGAAGCATGAATGCAGGTCTGAACAGTAAGAGTTTCTGATGGGCAGGTTCCAACAACGGGCAAGCCCAGAGTATACGCTCGAACTGACAGGTGCTTAATTTAAGACATATGCAGTGTGCTTGAAGAATCAAGGTGCTTGCAGTGAAGCAGGGGGGTTGGAGGAAAAGTAAATGTTGCACTTATGCTAGATGTAAATGAGATGATGCTGGAAAAGAGTAGCTGGGTGGACGGAGGTGTCGCAAGGATTGGCTTCGAGTGGCTGGATCAAGACTTGGATGGCTTGGGAGGCTTGGACCAGTGGTCAGGCTGGGCTGGACCAGGGCTAGGCTCTCCTCACTCGGGCTCTCCTTGGTAGGAAAATGGGCTAAGGGGTGAAGGAGGACTCGGACCGCACCCGGACTGGCTGGACTTGAAGGGATGCTGAAATGAGAAGGGGAGGGGGGTATTTATAACAGCGAGGAGTGGCAGTTTACGTAAATAATTTTGGGCGGCCTGCTATGGGCCGCCCGTACGGCCGTTCCTCGATTTCCAGCGAGGTACGGTCGCACCCTCGGGGCTGCTGTTTGACTCGCTGGGTCGACTCAGTGAGTTGACTCAGCGGGTTGACTCGGTGATTTGACTCGACGGGTTGACTCGACGGGTTGACTCGGTGTTTGACTCGACGGGTTGACTCAGCGGGTTGACTCAGCAGGTTGACTTAGCGGGTTGACTCAGTGAGTTTGACTTTTTTGAGATTTTTTGACTGGCTTTTCTTATGGGGGGTTTTTCAGGGTGATGTTTAGGACTGGGTTGACTGGGTTCAGGCTTGAACTGGGCTATGGAATGGGGCTTACAAGGGTGAGTTTGGCTGAGTTTGGACTTGGGGTTTGAGGGTATGGTCCTCCATTCATCCAACTATCTCTACCAATATTGTAGCCGAAGGTGGGGTGTCTACAAGATCTTCCAATAGGTTGACCCCACTGGTGAATTGTTTACTATAGTGGTCAATCCTAGATACAAATTAAATGAGTCACACCATAGAAAAATCCTCCAACCACCGATTAATAGTGAATCATTAGTATGGTCCACTCAATGAGAGGATGATGCTAAATTTTCAAAAATGTGATTCTAATAATGGGGAAAACCTATTGAAGGGGTTGGATGCTGTGTACATATGAAAGCTTAAAGGTTATCAGTTGGTTGGGACATAACCTATTGTTCAGCACGCTTGGACATGAAACATCCCCGTTAGAAATGGGGCTCGACTTGCTGAGTGGAGAACAAACTACCCCATACCCGTTACCGTATAACTTGTCAAAACTCCGTGGGCCCCACCATGATGTTTGTGTTTTATCAACATCATTCATTCATTTTCCCGGGTCATATTAGGGCATGGACCAAAAAATGAGATAGAAACAAAGTTCAGGTGGACCACACCACAGGAAGCAGCGGGGATTGATGCCCACCGTTGAAACCATCCTAAGGCCAACCATGATATTTCTTTGCCATCCAACCTGTTCATAAAGGTCACAAAAACATGGAATAAGGGAAAACACATATTAGCTTGATCCAAAACTTTTGTGGCCATAAAGAAGTTATCAACGATTGGCATTCAATTTCTGCTGTTTCTTGTGGTCTGGTCCACCCGAGATGTTTTTCTACCTCATGTTTGGTATCATTCCCTATGATGAGCTTCCAAATTGGATGGATGGAGTGGATCTTACATGCACGTCAAAGTGAGCCTGTCAAATATAAGGGTGGGCGTCCCTTGAATTTCCAGTGCTTTCGGATTAGGTGCTACCACTGGAAAAATGCGGGCCCACTCGTATTTCCTTATGCGACTCTTCTAATTTATTAAGAGTAGATGAGGTAATTACTCGCCGCTATTGCCAAAGTGGTTGTACCGTCCAACCAGGTGGACTTGAGAGTTGCTCTATATATAGACACACACACACCCACTTCTCACTGGAAATTCATGAGCACTTTTCGAGAACTCATCTCATATGATATGAGCACAAAATCTGAATCATCCATGTGATTAGGGTAAAAGTTGGGTCTTGAGAGTTTCTTAGGGTGTTACGTCACATGGACGGTTCAAATTTTAGGATCATATTACGTGAGATAAGTTCTCAAAAAGTGCTCCCAAGTTCTCTTGAGAACAGGTGTCTGGTTATACAAGTTAGGACTTTTATTAATTTTTAAAATATCAAAAATAGCCTTACATGCCTCTTGGCAAACTCCTTTTTATTTTCTTCCATGGCTTCTCCTTTCCCACTCTCTCAAGTGGCCCACCTAATGAACGAACCATATTGAAGGTGGGTCCTCACATATGATGAATAGTCCAAATCAACATAGGTCCACATAATTGATGGTTAACATCAAAGGTGGGCCCCACATGATAGATGGCCATGGCTCCACATGATGGACAATCTACATCAAGTGGACCCCACTTGATGGACAGTCTATATCAAAGGTGGGATCCACATGAAGAACGACCCATATTGAAGGTGAGGCCCCACATGATAAATGGTCCACATCAAGGTGGGCCCCGCATGATGGATGGCTCACATTAAAGTGTGGCCCTACATGATGGACTATCCACATCAAGTGAGCCCAACATCAATTGAACCCCACCTAGTCGACAAACCACATCAAAAGCGGGACCCACATGATGGATGGTGGATTTTAAAGGTTGGCCCACATGATGGATGGTTGTCATCAAAGGTGGGTCCACATGAGGAACCCATATTGAAGGTGGGGCCCACATGATGAATGGTCCACATTAAGGTGGGCCCATATAATGGATGGGTGGGCCTCACATGGTGGAGGATAGCCCACATCAAAGTGTGGCCTCAAGACAACCCACATCAAGTGGGCTTCACCCAATTAATGGCCCACATCTAAGGTCTTGTATGATGGAGAACCCATCCAAAGTAGCCCACCATGATGGATGATCCATATAGAAGGTGTACCCCACACGATAGACAGTGTACACCAAAACTGGGCCTCACATGATGGATGGCCCACATCAAAGTGTGGCCTTGCATGATGGATGATCCACATCAAGAGGGCCTCACCTAATGGATGACTCGCATCAAGGTGGGACCCTTATAATGGATAGCTCACATCAAAGGTCAGCCCTAACGATGAATGGCTAGCTCACATCAAAGGTCGGCCCTAAAGATGAATGGCTGGCATGATGGACAACTCACTTCAAAGGTGGGACCCATACAATGGACACATCAAATGTGGGCTCGATGTGATGGGCATTGGACATTAAAGGGCCTCACATGAAGGACAATTAATAGTGATGGTGGGCCCCACACGATGGATGACCTACATCAAGGTGGGCTCTACATAACGGACATTCCACATCAAAGGCTAGCTCTTAATGATGAATGGTCCACATCCAAGGCAAGCCACACATGATGGATAGCCTACTTCAAATGTTTTTAGTCCACATGGATGGTCCACATTAAAGGTGGGCTCCACGTGATGGACAATACACATCCAATGTCCAACATGATGGATGACCAACCTCAAAGGTAAGAGGTATGAAGGAGTACATTTCTTTGAGATGGAGTTGTCACAATTTTTTAAAAATGATAGAGGCTACTCTTGAAAAAAAACAAACTTTTATTTGAATGTTTAACTAAATATGCTTATTTTAAATAAGAGTTTTTTTTAAAGATTAAAAAGTGATTTTACCAAATGACCTAACTGTACAACATAAAGTTTTATTTTTCTTCACATGCACTCACACACCCCCCACACCACAATGATTGCTCGAACCCATTACGCCATGTTGGAACTCTTGTGAGTCTACCATTGAGCCCACCATAGGGCCATAGGCGTTGTACAGCATATGCTAATACAAAAAGTCTTATTAGAATCCCTCTCATATGAAAAGCTCTTATTAAATGAAATAAGAGGTGCCTATTAATAGGCCATTGGGAGTGAGTTGTCCAAACTCATCTTTGGATTCCGAGCAAGTCTAGAAAGACAAGGAACTACAAACGAAAATCTCCCATCACAAATGTCTTAAAACCAATGCATATTTGTGTGTAACAATGTCAATATGTGAACTAAAACTTCATGTATTAAGAAATCTATTGTGGGGGAGCTACAACCCATCCAAAAAGCCAAAACAAAGAGTCATCATCATTATGCTGTGGAATTCCATATTGGGTGTTAAGACATCAATTTAGCAGCTTACTACTAAAATAAAATTAAGACCAAAATGGATAGAATGTGGTGTTGACCTCAGATTACCTGCATAAGTATAAACTATAACTAATTTGCTGATCTTAATCACGTGATTTTTCTTTTTCCTGCTGAATTTGGACCACTAATCACTTTGTTTTTCACTCTGTATATGATCTAGCTACCTTTTGTATAGTCAAGATTGTTCAAACAGTGGCCCCATGATTTGAACGGTGAAGATCGCATATATGCTGCCACATATACATAAAAAAATGTGGTGAACTATCAATAAGTTTGTCTCATCAAATATATTTCAAAATTTTAGAGAGTCATCACATCCCAGTGGAATTTGGTGATTATGTTTTATTTAATGAGAAAAGCTCTAGTGCTCCTAGTTGCATCGGTACACATAGACTATCTAATCAATTGATCTATACCGTTCATTAGGTTCAAGATTCATTTCATGGTTTATCCATGCAGAACTATCACCGATATGAAAGGCTTAACCGTCTGATCAATAACATTTAATATTAACGGTAAGGATCATTTAAACAAAATAGGTCAAATCAAGGATTTGATTCATTTATGTGTTGGGTCCGTCATGGATTGTTTATATTTGTAAAGGACCACTTTTTTTTTGGAATTTCTAAATATCCCTTCCATGGCTTAGCAAAATAACGGTTAAAAAAGGTCAAACTTAGGATGGATTATATGATCTTATCAGTATAATTTTTTCTTGGTAATCTAAGAAATAGATTTTGGACTTAATGGACGGTTCAGATCAATCGATTTGATAGTACAAATGACCTAATGAAACTAGGAGTACTATAAATTATAGTGCTCTTATAGCACTGGAGCATTTCTCTATATATTCTCTCAAATCGGATATTATCAGAAAAATAAGATTGAAACTTTTTGGAGTTTGTCCAATTCAACACGCGTCAACACGACAGGTACACGTGCCGATACAGAAAACGTGTGAGCAATCTGGGCTTTTCATCAGGTTGGATACACTGCTTAGATTTTCAAGCTAAGAATTACTGGAGTTCGCACCTCAGCTGGGCCACAGAATGCAAGCAAATGCACGGTCAGAAATTTTGTTTTAACTGTCTACTTTGTACATTGAGGCCTGATAATTTAGATAGAAGATCTAAGCATTGATTTGAACCAGATGGAAGGTGTAGATCTTACACGTGTTCCACATTGGCATGTGTTCCTGCATGTGGATGGGCAACACTCCACACGCGTGTGGTATTATCAAACCTTAGGAGCGAAATTATTTTTATCTATTTAATAACAAAGGCAGACTGTTGTTATATTATCGTATCTCTCTGGGGAACTATCTCCATCATCTGAAGCCTATTGTTATTGTTGACCACCACATTTTTTTAAATGGGTGTGACTCATCCGTATACGTGGCATCCATTTATAGCAATCTGTGACCCATTGGCTCATTTTAGGTGCAGTATAGTGTTGGAATCCCTCATCTTCAAGTAATAGGAGCCATCTACCCGAGTTCTCTGGATGGTTTACGGGCATTAACGACCGATCTTTGACCAGTTGACAAGGGTTTCCTATCAGTTGATCGGTTGGCAAGTTTCCTAATTTAAGTTGGTTTCTTGTGTGTTTTCGTACAAGGTGTTTCTAATTTCGATTTCTTTATTATATAAAGGGTATAATACGGAAATTAAAATATTTTAAATTGAAAAGGAGATTGAGAGAGGTTCTAGGTCACAGAAAAAGAACATGAGAAAGCTTAAGATTTCTCTTGTGGGGCTTGAGATTTGAGTTTTGAATTTTTCTCTCTTGTAACTCCTGATATTATAGTGAATTGTTCACTTTGTGCTGTAGTTCTTTTTACCTGTGAAGAGTTTCCACGTAAAATCAAATTGTCCTTGTGTAGTTGATTGCGTATGGGTGTGATTGCATTGTGTTGCTCATTTGCTTGTTTAGTTAGCTCTCGCTGCAGGCTGGTTTTTCCATCACATAGTTCAAAATGTACTTTGATCCCATGATCCTGACCATCCAATTGGTGGCAAGAAAGTGAAAGGTGTAAAATGGATTTATCAACACGGTCCAAATTAATGTACGAAATCAAATGAACCTTTTTTTTTTTTTTTGGGGATAGTGGGGTGAACTAGAATGGTCGCAACTTAGGTAGGGGAAGTATATCCAACATCACATTTGGCCCCACACTCAACATTGTAGAATAAGAATATTCAACATATCACTATAGTTAGAACATTCAAAACCACAGCAGTCAATTCTCAGAGTATGATGCTACTTTTTCTTGGCCGGCTAAGATGGGGTTTGGTGGGCTATTAATGGGTTAGTCCAGCCCATTGGGCTAGCAGACCTTGACCACGACGTACCAGGCCTGGGTTAATTTTTAGACCATGGCTCGGCGTGGGCCTGACTTGTGTTAATTTCTTGAGACCGTGGGCCGCTACGGTCCAAGCTTGGTTAATTTTTAGGCCGTGGCACGGTGGTGGGCCCAGGCTTGATTTTAACAAAATTTCATATTCAAGGCCCACACCAAGCTTATTCAGTGAGAAGAAAACAATAACATCATGAGGCACAGGCCCACCTGTATGTCTCGCCAGATGGGGCCCACATGTAGAACGATCGGATGGTAAGACTGTCCATCTTTGGAGTACCAGATTCGATGACCCATGGTCTGAAAGTTTTGCTGAAAGGATGGTTCTATCTATTGGTTGAGGTTGTTCGGAAGGTTGAAACAAAAATTCAAGAGTCCAGATTCAATGATAGAAGTTGGTGAGCACATCCATATAGTGTGATTTCTTCAATCGTGGCCATCTATGGCAGCACGCAAGTAGATGGATGGTCCAGATTGTCCAACCATGGATACATGTCAGCCACCCATTTTGAGCTGCCACGAGGAATCTCATTGCTAATCCACCATACACATGACTCTAATGGTGAATCCCGACCGTCCATCAGGTGGGCCATACTATAGATAGCCAATAGCAAGGAAATCACACCAAAAGCCCTGTCCCACGCTCCAGAATTATGTATTTCCTCCTCAAGTGTGACCGTTGACAATTTTTGGTGGCATTTCTAATTGTCCATTCTGTGGGCCATCCACATCGGGGCCCACCAAATGGATGGTAAACCCACATGGCCACGTGTCAGATGGAGGAGCGAGGAAACAGATTTGATATATATCTGTGATCTATTTAAAAAACTAAAGTATGAAATGCCTAAAACCATCAGACAAGACAATCACTGATTCTGTTCCTTAATTAGCGATTTTATTATTAGATTAGAGAAATGCTCCAGTGCTCTCGGTGCACTACAAGTTATAGTGCTCCTAGTTGGATAAGTTAAATTGTACAATCCAACCCATAGATCGGAACCGTCCATTAAGTCCATAACAGAATTTATAGTCTGGAATGCAAAACAAGGCACTGATCGGATGCTCCAATCTATCATTGGTCTGGCCTATTTTTCTACAGCCATCGTTTTTCCGAGCCATTGATGGATGGCTAAAAATGTCTAACAGAAGTGATTTTTTAGAACCATAAGAAATCCATGATGGGTATCAACAAATAGATGGATCAAATTGTTTAGTTGATTTATTTTGTGTAAATGATCTTGACCGTCCATATTAAATTTCATTGTGCAAATGGTTAATGTTTGTCAGATCAGTGTGATTATTTTATGTATCGTATCCCATAAAATGTGCGCTGGATCCAATGAACGGTATGGATCAACGGATTAGATTGTCTAAGTGTCCTAATACAAGTAGGAGCACTACAACTTACTGTGATCTGAGAGTCTGAAGCATTTATCATTTGATTATACATAGCCATACGTGCATGCTAGGCTGTAACGTTAGCCTAATCTTGCAACGAACCTCTGGTTGACTCTATCTCTCTCTCTCTCTCTCTCTCTCATGGTGTCTCTAGAAATGAAATGACCACTTCTCAATCTGACTGTTCCCAATGTAGCATGTCTGCACGAGATCCAGACCATTCATCTGGTCGGCCCGCCTTGGACATGCCATGGTTCAAAAAAACAGATCAAGATAGACATCAGGTGGGCCAAACATGTATGAAAGAATCGACCAACGGTTTACATTTAGCACAAAAAAAAGTAGCCGCGCCACTTTTCAAGACCATGATAGGTATACAAAATGGCTCACCAAGTGAACGGAAGGTGGTCCACTCAATCGAAGAAAATGTCAACTTCCCTTATGATCACCTTCATTAAGGAGTCTCTGCACCAACTGGCAACATGAACCACTCATCTTATATATTCCATTTTTCTCTTCCACCCAAAGGCCAGCTTTCTTGAGCCTTTGATTCCCTATCTCTTGTCTTTCCCAAATGGGCCGCTCCGATAGCAATGTATTCTGTTTGGCGATGGTATTGAGCATTTGCATTTTTGCTCGATTGGGATCCGCTCAGCTTAGGCAGAATTACTATGCCAGTGTTTGCCCGGACGTCGAAAACATAGTAAGGAAAGCGGTCACTGCCAAATTCCAAAATACATTTGTCACCGCCCCGGCCACGATTCGCCTCTTCTTTCATGATTGCTTCGTCCAGGTACGTATAGATAGTGAAAAATTCGATCGACTGGTGTACGTTAGTTTCCCACTTAATTCCGCTAAGTGGGCCATCGATCATGAACGGCGATACTTGTTTGAAATGAGCGATTTGGCCCAGAAATGGACCTGTCTGGCCTATGTTAATGGGTTTTCTTTATTTTGTTGTTTTGATTGATATGGTTGTGATGAGGTCTGTGATCATCGCATCAACAGTTGGTTTTTGTTAGATTTCATTAAGCGGGCCATCAATCAGGAATGCTGATATTTGAAAGAGCAATTGAGTGCAGCAATGGATCTGTCTGGCCCATTCAGACATGGGTCAATCACAGATTGCTGATTTCAGGGCGCGGGCACGGCCCATTCCCAGTAGTTTTAATGGGTTTTCTTTCTTTTATTTGTTTGATTGATAGGGATGTGATGCGTCCGTGATCATCGCATCGACGGCCAGTAACAAAGCGGAGAAGGACCACAAAGACAACCTCTCGTTGGCCGGAGACGGATTTGATACAGTGATCAAGGCCAAGGCGGCCGTCGATGCCACCCAAGGGTGTAAAAACATGGTCTCATGCGCCGACATCCTGGCCATGGCTACACGCGACGTCATCACTCTGGTTGTTTTCTCTTCTACTCTTGATCTTCTTCTTTGATGTCATTTTCTACGTTGCATGGAGAATATTAATGGTGTTATTTACGGTCAGACGGGTGGGCCATCTTACGCAGTCGAGCTGGGAAGATTGGACGGTCTGAGTTCGTCGGCAGCAAGTGTGAATGGGAAGCTTCCTCAGCCAAACTTCAATCTAAATCAGCTTAATTCCATATTTGCAGCAAATGGTCTCAACCAAACAGACATGATAGCTCTTTCAGGTGAATTTCAGTGCAAATGCATGCACATGCTTTGTTTTACAATGTAGCAACACATTTCCCAGATCTGGCATACCCAGACGCAGATCTGGACCGTCCATTTCCTGGGCCTCCTTGTGGCTGGAGCATAAGCAATTCTAATATTTTGATAAGAGATCATCAATTTGGCAGTCAAGAAGAAGATGGTCTGGTCCAAACTTTCGATGGGAGATATCATACCGTTAGGATCAAGTGGGGCCGATGGATTGTTAACCGTTGATCTGTTGTGTCCCACCATTGATGGACTATTCACAAAATTACCATTGATAGGACAACATTCTCCTTTTGATCTGTGGCCTACAAATAGACGGTTGAGAAGAGAAATACAAGAACAGTACAGATTTAACTAAAAAATATCCTAGCATTGGCGACTGGGATCTTCCAATCCTGAGATTTTTGGATCAGTCCATAGTGGGACATAACGGACGGATGCTCTGGATTACGGAACAGTGGGCCCCAGTTTTCTAGACTGAGAACACGTGTATGCATTGTAAATATGTAGGCCCTTGTATCATATAATTCCGAATGATCCATGTGAGGAGTATCCTACCGTTAAACATGTAATGTCTGATTATTGATTTCCACCGTTAATCAATTGGGTGGCCCATTCCTCAAAATTAAATTCCATCGGACGAACTTAACCATCTGATCAACGATTGGTTGTTGAATGGGGAGTTTTTGTTTTTGTTTTTGTTTTTATTTTTCCCCTCATTTTTTAGTCCATCTGGTAGCTATTGATCTAACGGTTAGCAATCTCTGATCAGATTGACTCCTGATGATCCAAGGTGGGGCTCATCAAGAAGCTAATCCAAATCTATCCAGGCCCCAAACAGGATGAATAGTTGCAAATTTCGATTGCAACGACTTGCATTTGGCACACCATTAAAAGGGGGAAACTCGACTCGACCAGAAACCCAGTTGAGTTGAGTGGACTCGGAAAACAAGAACTAGTTTCTGGGCAAAAAAATAATAATAATTGAGTCCAAATCTATCAGGTCCAACCAGTTGGACCACAAGTTAGGGTCTACCCAGCATACAGCTTCCAACATACTAAGTGCATGTGAAATCTAATCCTTTCCATCAGTTGGACCCACTTGAGGATCTCCAAATGATAAAAATCAGCCTCATCTACTCATCAAGTGGGCCACAAGGGAGAAAATAATTTCTAGTCATTGATAAATAGTAAAGTATAAATCTGATCTACTCGATGAGTGAATGTGGCTGATTTTTTGTACAAGATGGCCCATCATGATGATTCCTACTTATCGGACGGTTGGATATGGCATACTTGCATTTCAACTTGTTGGACTTGCTGCAAAATGGATGGACTCGGATTCGGTAGTGACCCTTCGAGTACGGACCCCGGTAATGGAAAAGCTCTATGGACCCCACTATGATGTATGTGTTTTATCCACGCAATCCATTCATATTACGAGCTCATTTTAGGTGAATGACCATATTTTGAGGAATATCTAAAGTTCAAGTGGACCACACCACAGGAAGCAGTGGGGATTGAACACCCACCATTGAAACCTTCCTATAGCCCACAGCGATTTTTTTTTACCATCCAACCTGTTCATAAGATTACACAGACCTGGATGAAGGGAAAACATAAAAAAACATCTTGATCCAAAACTTCTGTGGGCCACAAGAAGTTTTCAATGGTAGGAATTCAATCTCCACTGTTTCCTATGTTTGGTCCACTTGAGATTTGGTTCTGCTTCTTTTTTGGATGAAATAATAAAATTAGCTGGAAAAATGGATGGACAGCGTGGATAAGAGACATACATCATGATGGAGCCCACAGCTTTGACCAGTACCGACTTGTCCTACTGAGTTCTGTTGAGTTCTCACCCATTCATGACCAAGCGAGTTATAGGGCGTGTTTGATTTTCATTTACCCCAGGTAAATATAGGGCTGTAAATGGTTGGGTTTGAGGCGGGTTTAGCCAAATCCAAACCACCCCCCATTTACTAAATGGGCGGTCTGGGTCGGGTCTGAGTCAACCCATCAGATGGGTCTGGGTCTGGTAGAGGGAGATCTACCCAAACCCAATTATAAACGGGTCGGCTCTAATGGGTTTGGGTCTGGATCTAGTATGCAAGCATTTTTATAAGTTTTAAAATTGGGTTTGGACGGGTCTAGGCCAGATGGGTCCCTTGAAACATAGGCCAAACACTTACTAAAAGAGTTCGGGTCGGGTTGGGCCGGGCCTAATATAAAAGAAACCACACCCAAACCCGTTTAGCAAATGGATTTGTTCTTGGACCGAGTGAGGCAGGTCTGGGTAGAGTCTAAATGGGCTGGGTCTAGGTACCCCATCGGCTCGGCCGACCCATTTACAGCCCTAAGTAAATATACCTATTACGAGCCCTAGGTAAATACATGAAAATTGAGGTAAGCAGGTAATTATTACCATTTAATGAGTATTTTTTCTTTTTAGAAAAAGGTTTGAGAAGGATTGGCATACATTCACAGGCCCAATGTGATGTCTGTGATATATCCACACTGTCTATTCATTTTATCATAACATTTTAAGACATGGGCAAAAAAATGATGCAAATTTGAAGCCCAAGTGGCCCACTCCATGGGAAATCATGGTTGTAAAAGGTTCTTAATGATAAGCGTTCAACCTACTATTTCGTGTCACATGGTCCACTTGACCTTTGGAGTTGCAATCAATTTTGGTTTCATGCCCTAAAATCACCTCACAAAATGGATAGACGGCATGGATAAGCCATATGTATCACAATGGGCGCCACATGAAATTCACACCCTTCTCAACTTTAGTGTACAAAAAACAAATCGTGGTTGTCAAACTTAAAAAATAAAGAAGGAAAAAGAAAAAGAAAAAGAAAGAAAGTGCTGGGAAATACCTGCAATTAATCATTGTCCATTTGAATGTCTTTCTTAGGTGTGAATGGAAATCAAACACGCCCTAAGTGAGTTGAGTTGACTCGGGCAAGTCAAGTCGAGTTCTCTCGAGTTTTAAACTATGCAATTTGGATCATTCATCCAATCACTATTATGATTATCTGACTTATCATTATAAAAATTAAAAAAAAAAAAAAAAAATCATGTTTTTGCAGCGGCCCATACACTGGGATTTTCTCATTGTAGCAGGTTCGCCAACCGCATATACAATTTCAGCCCTACAAACCAGGTGGACCCCACGCTCAACCAGTCCTACGTGAGCCAGCTACAAGCGATGTGCCCCAGGAATGTGGACCCAACGATAGCCATCAACATGGACCCCAATACTCCTAATAAGTTCGACAATGTCTACTACAAGAACCTCCAGCAAGGAATGGGCCTCTTTTCATCTGATCAGGTCCTCTTCACAGATTCAAGGTCCAATCCCACCATCAACACCTGGGCCCAAAACTCCTCAGCCTTCCAACAAGCCTTCATCTCAGCCATCAACAAGCTGGGCCGCATCGGAGTCAAGACCGGATCTACGGGCAATATCCGACGTGATTGTTCCGTCTTTAATTAAAAAGAAATTTAAGTTTCACCTGAATCCACATACTTATCTGGAACGTTCAAATCGCCATAAAAATATGCAGATCGGCTCATCCTAGCCGTACAATTGTTGACCATCAAATCAATAGTTAAAATAAGATGCTTAGTACTCCAATTCAATGGCCAAAATCAGATGGTTGCGTTCTGCCAACTACTGTGACTTTTTAGGATGCAATTGAACTCTAGTGGGCCCCACAAATTGGGCCGTCCACAACTGAATAAAAATGTGGTATGTGTAAGGTGCATGAGCTCCTGAGGTTTGCTTGTCTGATAGTTTATTCAAGCGAGTGTGTGGTCCATCATCAGAGTGTCCAAATTTCTCCTAAATAATTTGAACGGTTGGCAAAATTCTCTCCTGTCTTTTCTCGTTTCTCTTGTGGTCATAGCTTGTGTCCTAGATGTCGTGATTGTAACCAGTCATTGAAACATTGGATTCCATCTAGAACGATATATGCACATCAAGGTGGACCCCACATTCCATATGGAAGTTTCTGTGGTGGAAGCCAAGTGTCCTCCATTTTTCCTTTTGATGTGGCCCACCTGAGTTATGGATCGGGCTGGATTTTGGGATCTAGACCTAACATTGGGAGCTCATCTAATCGACAGGTAGGATGGAACTTAGAAATCATGGTGGGCCCACACGGCTCAAACTTATGGTAGTTATCAATCTGATCATTTCCGATCAGTCGGACTCGGGTACGTATGTGACAGTGACTCAACATGCATGAAACTGCATGGTGGTATGCAGGAGGTTGTGCTGGCCTTTCCGGGTTGGATCCTGGCCAGGCCTGGCACTCTGGCTAAGTATACGGGCCAAGCCCTGGCCCTACAGGCTGGGTCCCCCCAGCGGATTTGGTGCCAACATCTTCAAAGACATCCCTAGTCAGTGGGTCTCAATAACCAGGTTGATCTTAGGCCTTCTTTTTCCTGAGGCCTCAATTGTCAACCTACTAGTCCAAAGGGAGGAGATCGAAGAAGAAATTATAGGGGAGAAGTAAGAAAGTATCCAATAATTTTCTTCTTCTTCTAGTTACTAGGGCAAGGCACACGAAGGTATGTATGTGGAAAGAAGGGAGAGAAAAATAGGAGGTTAATTTTAGAGGGAAGTACTCAAACGGAGAGATTCAGAGATCAGATGGTGTTATCTTTTTATAGGCCATAAAGAGGAAAAGGGGGAAAGGTGTTGGCCAGTGGAAGGCTTTCTGTAATAAAATTCAAATTGTTTCGAGGCTTTTTATAGGTGAAATATGAGACTAACAACGTTTGCTAAGTCGACAACTATGGAGCTTTGTGAAGTAGACGACTATGAAGATTTGCTCATTATTGTTAATTGGGATTTTTATTCTAGCAGTGCCATGGCCCATGAATGCTCAATGTAAGTTGACGAAGACTATTTATTCTTTTGTCTCAAGACAGCAAGATTCATTCTCATGGATGTCATATGCAGGTTGTATAGGAACTGACCAAAAAATGCTTAGGAAAGTTTTTCTTGGGTCCTAATTTGGTAATAGTCTAAGCCTGTCATCCTTTCAGGGACTTCCAGAGGAGTCTAATGATTTGTGCCAATTGAGCGTGTTATCCTTTACAGGCTTTTCAAAGAGGTGAATTAACATCCCATCATTCCCTGCACTAGTGTGTGACACGAACTAGTGTCAAACCTCATAAACTTGGATACATCAAAATTTTTACGTACCTAAAATTTTTAAGTACTCAGCGTTTAGAAAGGAACAAAAGTCCCAGAATTTCATGGACAAGATATTCATTCCCTGCCACCTTGCAACTTTGCAACTTATTCTCCATAGCTTAAAGTTTCTCTTGAAAATGTTCTTAAACTTGTTTGACCTCTGAGTAGCTAAACTAGAGGATTTTGTCCTTGTGATCTTATGTGGATAACTTCCTCTTCATAGTGGTCTACCTCGTCGATACCCATATGGCTTTCATTATGGGGAGATTGGATATGACTCTCGTTAGGTGGAAGTTGTTGGACTTGGTGTTGGGATAGTCTTCAAACTATGCATGAATTGGGTGCTCCGACCGGCAGGACAGCGTGACCCAGATGTAGTGAAGAACCCCCCATGGACAGTTTCCTATGCCCCAGACCGGTCGGCCAACCTGTCTGCAGGGGGCTTCGGCCGGTGGTGAGGCAGCAAGTGTATTTTTCCCCTGGACTGTCTGTGCACTGGCCGGCCGGTCGGCTGTGCGCGCGGATTTCTTGCGCAGTCCGCAGTACTACGCAAGGTGTTTCTAATTTTGAATTTTTGCTTATTTAAGGAGTTGTAATCCGACCTAGATTAGTATCCTAAGGTGTCCAAGGTTTCATATTCGTACTAGGAAGAGGGGAGAGGTGTGTGTAAGAGAGAACTTGGAGTTTTCTCTGTTTTTCTTTCCTAGTGGGCTGTCAATCTCTGTAATCTTCTAATATTCATTGTGGATCGCTTTGTGCCGTAGTTTTTTTACCCGTTGAGGGGTTTTTCCACGTAAAATTCGGAGTCTCTTGTGGTGAGCGCTTGTGTGTAATTGATTGCATCTTGTTTACTTGTTTGATATTGCATCGCTTCACGCGTTCGGCGTTCCACTTCCGCTGCCAGCTTTCCCAACAAGTGGTATCAGAGCTAAAGTTGAGGTGGAGTAGATTCAAATCTGAGACGAGAAGATGGGATTGAGCGCAAGGTTCGATATAGAGAAGTTTTCTGGGAAAAATAACTTTGAGCTATGGAAGGTGAAGATTGAATCCTTCATGGTCTAGCAAGGGCTTAATAGAGCTCTTGGAAAGCGACCCAAGGCTATGAAAGACGATGAGTGGACGAGGCTCGATAAGAAGGCTAGAGCCTCAATCCTGTTAAACCTTACGGATGATGTTCTCTATCATGTCATGAAGAAGAAGACTGCGGCTGAAACGATGGCGAAGCTAGAGAAGGTTTATGCCAAGAAATCTCTAGAGAATCACATGTACGTGTTGATGCAGTTGTTCACCTTGAGGATGACTGAGGGAACTGAGGTGGAGGACCACCTAAGCAGGTTCAATAGGCTAGTTTGCAAATTGGTGGAGATCGATGAACCGATGAAGAATAAGTATTAAGCATGCATCCTGTTGAATTCTCTTCCAGATTCATATGAGTCGTTCAGGGACTCTATGTGTGCAGGGAGGGAAACCATAAGCTTCGAGACCGTTATCTCAGCCCTCCAGTCGAAGGCGATGAGAAAGAAAAGCGGTGTCATGGCTCTCGTTATTCCTCAGAGGCACTGGTTATGAGGAGAAGAAGTTCTGAGCATGGAGGATATTCGAAATCGGGATCTAGGGCCAAGGGCAAAGGTAAAGCTAAGGTGAAGTGCTGGAATTGTGGCCAGGAGGGCCACATGAGAGGGGATTGTCATAATCCCAGGTCGAGGCAAGAGAAGTATGGAAATTCTTCTGGAGATAGAGCCAATACCGTAGAGGATGGTGGCGATTTTTATGAAGTTCTGACTGTATCTGGCAAGGGATCTCACGGTAGTGAGTGGATCCTTGATTCAGGGGCTTCATGTCACGTTTGTCCTGATCGAAGTTCATTCACGACATACAGGGAATATGGTGGAGAATCGGTGTTTGTGGGCGATGGAGTCGCTCATAAGGTTGTGGGTATTGGTACCGTGCGCATCAGGATGTTCGATGGGGTCGAACGCGTCCTGAAAAATGTGAAGCACGTTTGCAAGATGGAGATGAATGTGATTTCTCTTGGTGCACTCGAGGCAAAAGGGTGCGTGTTTATCAGCCGCGATCGTTATTGTGAAGTGATGAAGGGGGCACTCGTGCGTATGAAGGCACGGAGGTGTGGCCATCTTTACATGTTGATCGGGAGCACAATTTACGGTGGATCTGCAGGAACGGCAGCGAGATCCACGGTTGCTCGTATGTGGCAAGTGCCCAAGGGCCACATGAGAAGAGTAGAAAAGGATGTGAATTTGCAAGGATAGGGTCAATGGTGGCACGAGAAGCGGTGGAGCTATGATTGAAGATGAGATGACGTTGTAAGGATGGTGTTGATTCGTCGTTTGAAGCATCGGTGGAGATTGTTAGGATAGTCTTCAAACTATGCATGAATTGGGTGCTCCGACCGGCCAGACAGTGTGATCCAGATGCAGTGAAGAACCCCCCATGGACAGTTTCCTATGCCCCAGACCGGTCGGCCGACCTGTTTGTAAGGGGCTCCGGCCGATGCTGAGGCAGCAAGTGTATTTTTCCTCTGGAATGTCTGTGCACTGGCCGGCTGGTCGGCTGTGCACGCGGATTTCTTGCGCAGTCCACAGTACTGTGCAAGGTGTTTCTAATTTTGAATTTTTGCTTATTTAAGGAGTTGTAATCCGACCTAGATTAGTATTCTAAGGTGTCCAAGGTTTCCTATTCGTACTAGGAAGAGGGGAGAGGTGTGTGTGAGAGAGAACTTGGAGTTTTCTCTGTTTTTCTTTGCTAGTGGGCTGCCAATCTCTGTAATCTTCTGATTTCATAGTGGATAGCTTTGTGCCATGGTTTTTTTACCCATTGAGGGGTTTTTCCACGTAAAATTCGGAGTCTCTTGTGGTGAGTGCTTGTGTGTAATTGATTGCATCTTGTTTACTTGTTTGATATTGCATTGCTTCACGTGTTCGGCATTCTGCTTCCGCTGCCGGCTTTCCCAACACTTGGCTCCTAGTTGCAGAAAGTTAAGATTGAAAATGACTCCCGATTGTGGGATGATGTTGGAACTAATTCCAGACAGGGGGAGGATGCTAGAATTGAGTAGAAATAAAATTAAAAACTAAGGTAGAAGCAAGAGGCAGCATGAGAGCAAGAGAAGATTGTGCTGGATAATTGACTAGGTCGCTCAATGGCTTCACCAACATATTTTGGACAAGGGATGTGGCCTCGCCCAAGAGGAACAATGTCATTAAGTTCTCCAGCCTCTTGATACTAAGGGCCATATTGGCGATGGAAGGAGCTGTTGAAGACTTATCGACTAGATGCTTGGGTGACTTGGGAACAAATAGAGATGCAAGCATTTCTGTGAGATCAAATGAGGATTGAGTTGCAATGGATGACTATTGCTAACCTTGGAAGACATTGGACAAGGGGATGGTTTTTAGGCCCAACGATAGCGATGGGTGTTCTTGCTTTTTCTCACTCTTTTTTTTGTATTTTATTTTTATATATTTATAGATATATTCTAATTTGCTAGGAGTATGCAGTGTATGAATTTAACTCTAATTTCTTAGCTATAACACCAGTCTTTGAGTACATGTTTAGGTGGTGTTTTTCGAGAGGCCTTCTTACCAAAAAGACTAAAGAGGAATTTCATACGAGCCTAATAGGACTTTGTGAACACCGTTCGTGGCCACCCTCACAGGATAGGGTGCCCATGCGCATGCCACTTCTTGATGTGGGGTGTTATTGATTAGATTCGATTCACCTTTGATTCACTGATTGTGCAATATCTCAGGGGTGCTACTTAGATATAGGGATATCCAATGAATTTTAGAGTCGCCACTAGCTAACAAGCTATCAAATCTACTGTCAGCTAGAAACTGTAGAATTGCTTAGGGGTTGGAGAATTGTGAAATTCCCTTATTTAAGTGACTTATGTGGTTGGTTTACGATCTGGGTAAAGGTCTCGATAATAAAAGACGAATGGGTTAGGCACCCTGTTTTACCCGCCCAACATGTAGACTTCGCTCCACAAAATTTTCAACTTTTAGGGAGAGTCAGTAATACTTCGACATCATGTATCATTCATTCTTTGCGCAATCCCACAAGAGGGCCAGATAGGCCAAAATAAAGAAACATAACCTTACTTCGCATAGTCAAATGACCCATGTATGCACATATTATGCGAAATAAATGAAAGCTTAGTAAATAAGAATGAAATGGGATCCTAGACTTACTTCACAAGTTTTGGACTCGAGTAGGCAAATGCAATAAAGTAAAGAAATGTAGGAAGAAGGAAATAAAGTGCGAGTTGATATTTAGGTAGATTAGGGATGTGTGGAGTTGGAATGCAATCTGAGTTTGATTGAGATGTGAGAAAGAAAATGAGAGATCAAACACCCTTTTTATTTAAAAGGGAGAGCCAGATATTCCGAATTCCAACCTTACTCTTTAGCCTCGTTGATTTCTTTAGTGGACAGTTTCCTTCTTTAAGCTGGCTTCCATATTTGGGTAAGGCCTCAACATCAATTAAAAGTGTCCGAGGTATTCAAAGAAGAGGACATGCTCGGAACTTTTTCTCAAATTCTCTTTTTGTCGTATGGCATCTCCCTTCTTCTCTCTCCCTCTTGGAGTGGTAGCTAGTGTGTTGCATTTATAAATTGAGACTGTTGGCTCATGGTGGGCCGACAGTGTGACACTTGCCCCTCTTTGTGATTTTGGCATCTGAGAGAGGGGATCGAGATCTTATTTAGGTAAAAAGCATGCCAGGTAGTCGTCGATGTGTGGAGGTTCCAGACTCTTGAGGAATTAGTTTTTCAACTTAGGTGTCGTTTGGTAAATTGAAAAATGAGGTGTAAAAATTAATTTAAGTGCTGGAAACTTAACATGCTAAATTTTTGTATTTAGAAGCACTGAAATACCTATTTGGTAATTTGTTTGAAAAAAGTCCTAATATCTGAAAATAAAAACTTTTTTTCATAGAAACTTGTTTGGTAAACACAAACCACAAATGTCTGAAAATTGGTAATTTGTCATATTTGCCCATATTCTCTCCATTCCTACCTTTTGTAAAGTATGAGACAAAATTTGTTATCACCATACCACAAAATTTAGCACCCATCTCTTAAGCATATCCTTGTGATTGATAGACCATGTACTATATATTTTTTTTTTATAAAATAATCATAACCCTTTTATTGGTGTTTGTAGATTAGACTTATGTCTATGTTACCTACTCAATATATTGGATGGTAAATAAACATTAAAGTGGGCCCTAGGAAGTTTTTAATGGTGAGTGTACAATCATGACTTTTCCAATATTGTGGTCCACCTAAGATTTGGACCAGCCTCTTTCTTGGGTTCATGCCTAAATAATATGGAAAAAAAATGAATGGACGGTGTGGATAAAACACATACATCATGATGGGGCCTATAGTGCGTGTGTATGCAATCCACGTCATGATGTAATAATCATGCCAACATTTGCACAGGTAGGCTATCCAGAATAATATATATATATATATATATATATATATATATATATATATATATATATATATATATATATATATATATATATATGAGGTGGCCCAACCTGATATATGTGTGAAATTCAAGTCCTCTCACCATTTTGCCAACTTATTTTAAGGCATGAGCCCAAAAATGAGGTAGAGCTAAAACTCAAGCTGACCACACCATTGGAAACTATGATAATTGAATGCACACCATTAAAATCTCCCCGGGGCCACAAATTTTTTGGACCAAGATGATATTTACGTTTTCCTTCATCCATGTCCACGTGATCTAATCAACATGTTGATGGAAAATAAACATTACAGTGGTTTGTATGAAGTTTTTAATGGTAGGCGTTCAATCACCATTGTTTTCCTGTGATGTGGTCCACCTGAGATTTGGATCTACTTCATTTTTAGTACTATATCTAAGAATGATTTGGAGAAACCAATGGACAACTTAGATATACAAGATATAAATCAAGGTGGGCCTTAAAATTAGGATAGCAACCACCAACATGTTACTCGGTGAAACCTAAACTAATCTAGTGTGTAATGGATTCCCTAGCATAGATCATGGCACCATAAGTGGTTAACGTGTTGACGCGCCATAGTTTTGTAGGCCCCATCATGATGTATGTGTCAGATCCACACCATTCATACATTTGTTCATATTATTTTAGGTTGTGATCCAAAAAATGAGGCATATCGAAAGCTCAAGTGGGCCACACCACAGAAAATAGTGAGATTGAATGCTTACAATTGAAAACTTCTTGGGGCCCAGAAGTTTTGGATCAAGCTAATATTTGCTTTTTCCCTTCATTTAGGTCTGTGTGACCTTATGAACAGATTGGATGGCAAATAAATATCATGGTGGGCCCTAAAGAAGGTTTCAACTGTGGGCGTCACCGCCTTCATAGCTTTCTATGGTGTGGTCCACTTAAGCCCTAAGCTACCTCATTTTTTGACCCATGCCCTAATTTGGTCTGGCAAAATGGATGGACAGTGTGGATAGAACACATACATTATAATGAGGTCCAAAAAACTTTGTTACATCAAAATATCTTTTGACCTAGGCAAATAGAAAGCTTGGATCGAAAGTAATTTCGAAGAGGGTAAAGTCATTATTTAAAAAAGATTTTAATTCCAAATCACTTACCGCATTCTATGTTCAACGTTAAGCCAAAGGATGGAAACTTTAAAAAAATCCTGTTTTTCAGTAAAAATTCTCATTAAGCACTTAAATTCTTAGATTTACCAAACGAGCTGAATTAGGAAAAATCACTAAAAATAGCTTTAAGTTTTACCAAACAGGCCCTTAATAACGTTTCTTATGATACATGTGCTCAACTTTTATTGGAGAGATGTGTTATCAAGGTTTTTTAGAGAGAGCCAAACATAGGCCTTCATTGTGGTTCCCTAGACTACGTAAATCAAGTCCGACAATTATCTTTGTGACATGCCAAGGTTCTTACCTTCCTGACTGATCGAATTTCTAATGGTGTCAGATTGTCCAGATATGATTTTATCAAAACATAGCTGGAGGTTTGAAGATTAGTTTTATCTCAAATTGGTTGGGATGTCAACAGACCCTAAGTGGTAAGTGGTGCTCACGATATGAATGCCAGTGGTGCAAGGGCTCTCAACAAGAGAAAATAAACACAAAAAATAAATATGCAAAAAATAAAATATTTAATATTAAAGGTTGGAACCTAAATTACTTAAATGTAAAGTGCTATGATGTAAATGGACTAATGCTAAAAATTCAAAAAAAAATATTTCTCATCTTTGAAGTTGGGCTTAGCTAGTGGTTAGCAAGTCCCCAGTAGGGTTGTCAAATCTATCAATATGCACATAGGTGAGCCTCCAGCCACTTTGTCAAATTTTGTTATATCGATGAGTTAACTCTACGGTGGACTAAGCTAGACAATGTAAAATCACAATGAGCTAAGGTATTAAAGACTCAACAACTTAAATGATTTTTGTTGTTGGTCTACAACTGGAGATTTTGAGTAGTGCTTCGACAATGAAGAAGAAATAGGTTATGCACCCTTCTCCACCCGTATTAAAGTACAGTCTCTACTTTACACGATTTGGAATTTTTTAAGATTCTTTAGTTCTAGAGATATAAAATAAATCAACTCACTATCATCATGACCATGGACATGGAGTGCTCAACATTGGTTATAACTTAAGAGCTACTTATTTTAACAACAAATTTTTTTTTTTTTTTTAGAAAGCAAGCAAGCAAGACTCTCTTATTACTTACCCAGGGAAAAAGCTCAAAAGATATAAGGGAAAGGAGGACATACCCTAGTAAAGAAAAGAAGAAAAAGGAGATCGCATCCCAAGCTCCATGGGGATAAAAGAAAAGGCGAAAGGGAGTTCACACCTCAAACTCCATGGGGGAAGAGGTAAGAGAGAACAAGAAAAAGAGGAGAAGGAGAGGAAGAAGAAAGAGAAGACAACAGCCAACAATGGAAGGCAAGGAGAGGCCCATAGGCCAAGCCAAGCACTACAATAATGAAGCAAGGTCAATCCTTAAAATGAGGTGATAGGGAGAACTGAGAGAAGTTACAGCCAGCTTCAAGATCATGATCCTCCCAATGCAAGGCTAGGTAACACTAATATAACTATTAGAATTGATAGTGTAGGTGTGAGTTTCTCAAGCGAAAAGATGCATCTCCCATGAAGAAGAGAAAGGGTCAAGGAGATTGGCAAAGCTTGCACCGTTATGAACCTAAATGTTGGCACTTGCAAGATTGGCAGAGAGAAACTTAGAAATACCTTGGAAGTGGGTTTAAAGATATTTATCTGTCGGCCCTCTCATGCCATCATCTGAAACAATTCTCCAAACATGGCAAGATGTGGGGGAGAGATAATAGGAGGCCTACTTTAGAATCATTAATCCCAATAAAAGCTAAGGTCCACCTCAGCACAACACTACTTTGATTGGATATCCTAAAAGGCAGGGGGCGCACATCAGAGTAGGAGGTGGGAAGATCCCAAGCCATAGATAAAGCACTAGGGACTATAGATGTTATAGTTGGGTTAAACAAGAAGATGTTCATGGCTCTTAAATTAGTTATTACATGTCTAAAGATAACTTCCCTAGGAAGAATTTTTTCATTAAAAATACAGTTATTTCTTTCTCTCCAAACGTGCCATGCAAAGACAAGGAAGGTGAGCTTACTAAGACATTTAAATATTTCGTCGGTAAAGTTTTCAACTATATGATTAATCGATTGCAAGATGGTTGGATGAAAAACGAAGGGGTGAGAAGTTTGGTATGCAAATTCTCCTAGATCCAATGGATAAATCTACAAGAAAATAATAAATGGTTAATAAATTCATCTCTATTCATGCAAAAAAAAAAAAAAGAAGAAGGAAATATCATTAATAATATTGAACCCATGCAACAAGTCTTTAGTCTTTAAACACCTCAGGAAAATTATCCAAGCCATTATGAAGTGTCTAGGGACAAACCCTTTGAACCAAACCAATGGGACCCAATGGGGTTCAAGGTCAACATCCCTACAAGCTTTGATGGTAGAGGTGAAGGAGAGAGATACTTTAGGGCAAAGAGTCCAAACAATTTCGACATCAATCGGTAAGATTTGGCGCATTCAAATGCCTCGAAATATCTCTGCTAGGAGAGGAGAGTTTGGGTAAGGGAATTGCCATTCAATATCCTGAATTAGCATAATAACTATAAAGTTTACACCTAGGTCCAAATCCTGAATCGGTCGGGTCCCATAACGGTCAACAAGACTAGTGTCACCTAACCATGGATCATTTCAAAATTGAGTAGAGAGATCATTTCCCACAAGGTATCTAGTATGAATTTTGGCAATGTCCCGAACATATAGAATACTTCTCCATGACCAGGATGCATTTGTGGGGCAAATAGAGTTTTTGTCAATATATTTAGGTGGACCCAATTAACCCAGAGGTTATCCTTCTTACAGATAATTTTCCACAGTTGCTTGAGGATGCAAGCTTTGGAAGAGACCTCTAAAGTAGTAATACTAAGGCCACCTTCATTTCTGGGCTTATAAATATTATCCCAGCTAATAGTACAAATGTCAGAGAAGCCCCACAAAAAAAATTTTGATATGCCTTTCGATAATGCTATTAGCAAGCTTTGGGTAAGAGAAAGGCATGGGACCAAAATATGTGGAGGCTTAAAAGAGTATATCTTATTAACTCGAGGCAGCTAGCAAAAGATAAGAGAGATGTTGTGGAAGATGCCTTGAATTTTGCCAATATTGGGTAGAGGAGAACTCTTTGCTTTAGGCCAATAGTGGTTCGATTGGATCAAATTATGGCCAAAATCACAATCTTGCTGTGATGTTTTGGTGGTTTTCATTCCGACCGAATAAGGGTTCAATCTGACCAAATTTTGGAGATTTTCACAGTTTGCTCGTTGCGAAGATTTAGCAATTTTTTGTCCAACCAAAAAATCAGTCTGCTCATCTTGGTCCAATTGAAGGTTAAGTTTGGTACGACCGAAGGTTGAACCAACTGCCTTACGTGGTTTTGTGTAAGTGCAGGTATTTAAGTATTAATTTAAGTTAGGGTTTGTTAAGACGTTTCTTACAAATTTCCTCTTTAAGGGCGAGGGTTTTCACGAGGTAAGAGAGGCTTTCCAATACTTGTAAGGCCTCGGAAAGGATTTCTCAAGGGGCTGTGCATAGTAATGAGAGATTGGGTACATCTGTAATCAAAGAAGGTGAGTAGTGTAAACTCTAAGATTTTTTTATTATAGTGGATCTCTATAACTATGTGCCGTGTTTTTTTTTCCCCACAAGGGTTTTCCACGTAAATGTCTTTGTGTATGTTTGAATGCTTTATTATCGTTTTATTATTCTACATCTTCATTGAACGTGCTTCCGTAAAATGCACAGTTTGGCGGTGGTGTTAGATCCAAATTTCTAACACATAGGGTTAATTCGAGTTTGTTGGGGCGGGGGAGGAGTCTGAATCCCAACAAAGTGGTATTAAAGCGTCGGGTTTAAGACGTTACAGGAATTCAACGAAGATATCGAGTTCGAAATTCGATGGGAGGAATAATTTTAGTTTCTAGCAATAAAAAATAAATAATATTCTAATATCACAAGGGTTGAGCAAGGCATTGACAGAGACTAAACCAGAGAAGATGACAAAAGATGACTAGCGCAAACTCGGGGAGAAGGCTATGAGCGTCATCCGTTTATATCTATCAGATGAAGTTATGTACAATGTTTTAAATGAGGAATCTCTCCTAAAGATGTGGATTAATAAATTAGAACATCTATACATAGCGAAGTCCCTTACTAACAAGTTATTTGTGAATAAACAACTCTTTAGCCTACAGATGAAGGAAGGATCAGATCTCCTAGAGAACACAAACTCGTTTATAAAGGCGTGTAGCGAATTATTAAGGCTCAGAGAGACAATCAAGGAAGAAGACAAAATGGTGTTACTTTTAGCATCGCTTCCCACATTATATGACCATCTCATCACTACTCTACTGTATGGGAAGGATACAGTGAAGCTTGAAGAAATCACTGCGGCACTCGTTTCCAACGAGATGAGGAAGAAGTCGAGTGATGAGGACACTCAGGTAGAAGGGTTAATCGCAAAAGGGGGTAAGGGATGTGGGTGATTTGTGGAACGATCTCGATCTAACAAGAAGAAAAATGATAGATCGAAATCGAAGGCAAATGACGGATGCTTCTATTGTGGCACAAGGGACACTTTAGAAGAGACTGCCAAGAAAGAAAGAATGACATAGAAAGCAATAAGAAAAATGACACAGGTGAATCAACCGGTGTAGTGAAAGAGAACCCAGAAGCAGACCTTCTCTCGATCTCTTCAGGTGTAAGACATATCTCAGACACATAGATTATTGATTCAAGATGTTCGTGTCACATGTGCTCAGATAGGACTTGGTTTTATTCCTACAAGTCTTATTATGGTGGAAGTGTTCTGATGGAGAATAACGCAGCATGCAAGGCTATTGGAATAGGGAACATTAAGGTAAGGATGTTTGATGGAGTCATACAGACTCTAAGTGATGTCAGACATGTCCCAGATATGAAGAAAAATCTAATATCCATGGGGCTCTAGATACAAACGATTGCACATTCATCACAATAGGCGGTGTACGCAAGGTCACCAGAGGTGCAATAGTGATAATGAAGGGACGTGAGCTTAGAAATCTGTATAAGTTGATTGGAAGCACGGTTATAGGTGAGGCTGCTACCACCTCACATGTAGAATCTGACGTAGATGACACAAATCTATGGCATATACTATTATGGCATATGAGCGAGAGGGGCACAATGAAACTCCATAAACAAAAACTGTTAAAGGGAGTTAAGACGTGTGAAGTGGATTTTTGTGAACACCACATCTATGAGAAGTAGTGCAAGTTAAGTAGTGTAAAACCATGTAAGGCAGTTAGTTCGACCTGCAGTTCAAGCAAAGAGTGGTTTGGTTCGACTGAATTATGGTTGAAATCACATTTTGTTCACTACAATGTTTTGGTGGTTTTCGATCCGACCAAATTATGGATATTTTCACATTTTGCTTGCTGTGAAGATTTGACGATCTTCGGTCCGAATAGAAAATCAGTTGGCTTGTCTCGGTCCTAAGTTCGTTCCAACCAAAGTTCGAACCGACTCCCTAACACAGTTTTGTGTAAGTGCGGGTATTTAAGTCCTAATCTAGGTTAGGGTTTGTTAAGATATTTCTTGCGAGTCTATATTAGTGCACTTTTTTATGGCATACTAGTGCACCTTGTTTGTCAATTACTTAGGTCAGTGAGTCTAGTGTCGATTGAGCTTAATGAAGACGAAGACCGAAGACTTAAGAGGGCCTGCTACATTAAGGAAGAAGAATCAGGCAAAAGAGATGCCTTGGTGAGCCTTGAACTTCGACCAAAATCATAATCCAAACCTCTTGATGACCTTAAACCTTTAGGATTACTTATAATCATCATAGATTGACCCTAGGTGTCCCAAAATATCACCCAAACATCGATCATAGAGGTTGTAGGTGCTGCTATAAAATGGAACCTGACAACATGCACATCTGGGCTTGTCTGACCAGTTATGACTGCTCGACTGGACTGGTCCAACCGGTCATTTCCGGTCAGATCGACCCCAGCTCAAGACAACAAGCCACTGTCCTTAGTAGGCTATTGGACGACCGGTCGTGGATCCCTGTTCGACCGGTCATGACCGGTCGGGACTAGCCGTTAACTACCCATTTTATATCCATTGGGAAATTCTTTATAAATGGGCTTGGCTCAATTTTTGGGATAAGAAGAGGAATTTTGAGAGGATTGAAGCCACCATTGTTGGAGACCATTTGAGGCTTATATCCTAACCCTAGCAAGGTATCTTCCTTGTGATTTAACACAAGAATGGAGCATTCCAAGCTCATAAAGAATATAGCCTTCACCCTCTTTTGATCTTTAGAGTTAGATCAAACTTGATAGTTATATTCCTATCCAAAACTCTATGATAAAATTCTTGAATGTGAGATATTTTAGGCAACCCATTCCCACTAATTGTAAAGTTTCAAACCTACCCTCCAATCACCTTGGGCATTTTAAAGACATCGTATTCAAGGTGATTGATCAAGTGAAGCTGAGGCATTGGCGACACAGTGTCAACACAATCGGGGAAGTAAAGGGGAGCTGATTGAAGCATGGGAGAGTGGAGATTAAGCAACCCAAAGTGGTGCTGAACAAGAGGCTCATTTGACAAGTAAGGTTGTCAAATTGTTAAGAGTCCATTCACTTTTTTTCCTATGGGATTTGAGTATAGAGTTTGTTTGTCAAACTCGAATTAGGGTCGTTTGTCAATCCTTGACTTGTTAGTTGAGCCTAAACTTCTAAGGATGTTGGCTATTCCTTGGCACGTTAGTCGGGCCTAAAGACTAGGGGCATTTGGCGCTCCTTGGCTTATTTACCGGACCTAAACAAAGTCTCCAAGGGGAAGCCTCCGACACGGGAGTGAACTTGCGTCAGGTTGAGAGTTAGCCCTTGTCCAAACCTCCGTTATGGTTGAGAGGTGAATCGGTAAAACCTCTGTGTACAGGTTGAGAGGTAAACCTCATTTAAAACCTCCATATAGTGAATGCCGGTGTGCTCAATGTGGTTGAGTACTTGAATCGGGAGTGAAGTAGACCCAAATTCGAACCACTATACATGTTTGTGTTTGTGATTGCATTGAGCACATTGATATCTTAGCATTAAATGTTTAATTGTTTAATTATAAATGCTTGATTAAGATGTATGCTAGGTAGTAGATAGACACATCTACACATAAGATGTACTTTCACTTATTTGTATAGACTTGAGCTCATTAATCCATTCTTGTAGTCTACATAGGTTGCATAGATTAAGAGCTTGATTTGTTTAATCATTTGATTATCTATGCACGCTTAGGCTAGGTTGTTTAATTGTTAATTATATACTAGCCTTGTAATTGGACCCACTTAGGCTTGAAAGCCGAAGTGTTAATTGCTTACTTAGTTTAAATTATTAATTTTCTTAAGTAGGCAAAAGGATTTTAAAAGGTCCTAATCACCCCCCCCCCCCCCCCCCCCCCCCAAGGACTTAGCCATAATATTAGTTGCTCTCTAAGCTTCCGCACTAATACGCCTTTAATCCAAAAGGTGTAATTTCGGTCTCCTCTTTAAGGGCGAGAGTTTTCGAGAGGTGAGATAGGGTTTTCAATACTTATAAGGGCTTGGGAAGGAATTCTCATGGGGTTGTGCATAGCAAGGAAAAACTAGGTACATTTATAATCGAAGAACGTGAGTGGTGTAAACTCTAAGGTTTCTAATTATAATGGATTTCTATCACTTTGTGTTGTGGTTTTTTCCCTCAAGGGTTTTCCATATAAATATCTTTTATGTCTTTGTGATTGCTTTATTATCGTTTGGTTATTCTATTATATTGTGATTGTTCTAACTTCATTGAACGTGATTCCTCAAAGTGCACGGTTCAGTGGTAGTGTTAGATCCAAATTTCTAACATGTAAGGTTGATCCGGGTTTTTTAGGGGGTTTGAATCCTAACAAGAGAAGCTTTCCACCCACTAAGATTTTTACTAAGGTTGCCCAATAGAGGCTGACAGTCCTTAATTTGAAGCTTCATGTAGAATAAAGGAACCCCAAGATAACTGATAGAGAGCTTGCCTTCTCTCATGTTAAGAATGCCTTTAATCACTTCTTTACAATGATAAGATCTAGAGATTAATAAAACACTCTTGTGAAGATTAACCTACAAACCCGAGTTTTCAGAAGAAAAAAAATTATAAATAAGTTTTTGAGATTGTAAGCTGTTATAGGGTCAGCGATGGCAAATATCATAAGAAAATCCACAAAGGAGAAATGAGAGATTAACAATGATCCTACAATGAAAAGCGTATCAATCATCCCATTACTACAACATTTGTTAAGGAGACCAGAAAACATCTCCATGAGCCTGCAACCATATGGCTCAGTGTTAGACTCACAAGAGTTTCAACATGAGGTCATGGGTTTGAACACCCATTGTAGTGTGAGTGCGCAGGCATGTGTAGGGTGGGTGAGTGTAGTGTGGAAAAAAAATCTCCATGACAGTGGAAAAAGAAAAGGAGAAAAAAGGGTCACCTTAACTAAGGCCCTTGCTTGCTCTTAAAAAAATCACACACCTCCCCATTAATATTTATCAAGGAGGGGGAGGCGATGCATGCTTAGATCCAATTGATCTTGGCATCTGGAAAATGAAGGACATGATGATCTTCAATGAGAAAATTCCAATTTATAGAATCAAATGCCTTTTTGAGATCATTAAAAGCACCATACATATCCTTAATTTTTTCAAATTTTGAAAGAGGCCTACTTTTTCTTAATAGAGGCATAAAAGAATTTTGAATTAGCATCATTAAGATTCAATTTAGTCTCCCTCGCCTTCTACCTCAACATAGACAACTCTAAAGATTGAAGAGAGTTTTGCATGAGAATGAATGTATACTACCTGATTGACAGATAAGAAGTTCATCATACACTAAAGATAGGAGAGGGAAAATGAAAACCCATCACTCTTAAGGAAAGAGATAGTCAAATGTCTTAGACCCCTAACTCTACTTTGATTGATCAGGATTAAGGGGATGATAGTTGGGTCAATTTCCCTTCTCTTTCTACTTTCCTTTTTTTTAGTTTCTCTTTCTTTTCTATTCCTTTGTTTTTTTTTCCTTCTTTTCTTTTCTTGCTTTTCCTCTCCCTCTCACCACTTCACCTCTCTTTTTTTAATGTAAGGGATCTACTTAAATAGAGGTGCCAATGAAAATTGAATTTCCTCCAAAAGTTGAATTAGTTCAATTTGAACCTCAAGGCTCCTCATTTTCCAAAAATATCAGGATCTAGATTTGTCGTGTGTTGGTGAAAATTAATTTTTTACCGATTTTCTTAGCTCGAATCCTAATTTATTTTGATAATTTTCCTTCCTAATTGATAAATTTACTTCATAAGGAGTTATGTCGTAGCCACTAATTGGCCAGTGGTTGTGCGCAGAAATCAAATTTATGCCCAACCTTTTTCTATTTCTTGATCTTATTGTGGCATGTGAGTTATAAAATATTTCTAGGCTAATTAAGGATAAGATTTGGGTGCTGGTTGTTAGTTCAGATAAAACAAAGTAGGTTTTTCCATCTTAGGTAAATGTCTATAACATGAAAACAAAATATTATTATCATCATAATCATTGTCTAAGCCTTATCCCAACTAATTGGGTCAGCTACATGAAACCCTTTTCTATCATTCAACTATCAAGAATGATGACTTTAGTTAAATCATAGGGCATTTAGTCTTTTGTTATTACCTTTATCACTGTGGTTTTGGGCCTTTCCTTTCTTCTTTCAAGCCCTCAACTTATACCGACTCACTCCTAACCAATGCAATTATGAAAATAAAATATAATATAATACAATAAAAATTAAAAATTATCTTTACACAACTATCTTTAGCAATGCATCCAAACACAACCTCATGCGTGAACAGAATGTTGGAGGAGCCTTCAATCTGTACTTAAATAAGTGATGTCTAACTCAAGAAATTAACTGCAGTTGGTCTCTAGACAATTTCAGGAAGAATAGAATGGCTGATAGTTGGCCGTCAGCTGGTTGACAAGGATTTTCTATCGGTCGAATTATGAGGCTCGATAGGCCACTTTTAGGCCTTTCTCTCTGGACTATTTTTTCAACCTTCGACCGGCCAACAGTTGGACGACGGCCGGCTGTCAGGAAGGTTGATGTTTTACCCTATTACACAAATTATTTCTAATTTCAGTTTTGTGGCTATATAAGCCGAGTGTAATCGGGATTAAGTTATGCTAATACATTGATTAAGAGGGAATTAGCGTTTTAAGTGAGAGAGAGAGCTTAGGTTTTCTCTTAAGGGCTTTATTTTTAGTTGATCATCTCTTGTAACTTCTGTGATCATAGTGAAGCTCGCTTTGTGCCGTGATTTTTTCCTATAAGGGTTTTTCCACATAAAATTGGATTGTCTTCTGCGTGTGATTGCTTGTGTGCTGTCTGGATTGCTTGTCTGATTCTCCTCTGTGCTTCCGTGATTTCCCAACAAGTGGTATCAGAACATACGTTGGGGAGACTTGAATCTGAGACAAGCGTCATGGCATCCAGTGTGAAGTACGACGTGGAGAAATATTCTAGCAAAAACAACTTCAAAGTATGGAAGGTGAAGATGGAAGGCCTTCTAGTTCAACAAGGGCTCAAAGAAACGCTCATTGGGAAGCGATCGATGACTACATTAAAAGAAAAGTGGATCAAGCTCAACAAAAAGACTAAGTTTTCAATTCAATTATGCTTGACAGATGAAGTCTTGTACAACGTTATGAGGGATAAGACGGTGACTGATACATGGGCGAAACTAAAGAACATCTATGCGAAAAAGTCTCTAGAAATCATTTATATTTGATGCTGTAGTTATTCAATTTAAAGATGGCGAAGGGGATAAATGTTGAAAGCCACATAAATACGTTTAACAGGTTCGTTTACAAGTTATTGGACGTAGATGAACTAATGAAAGACGAGTATCAAGCCTACGTCCTTTTGAATTCACTTCCAGATTCATGAGTCATTTGAAGACTCATTATGCACAGGCAGGGAGACCATCAATGTTGAGACAGTCATCAGACCTCCATTCGAAGGCGATGAGAAAGAAGAGCAGTGACGTGAGATCTTCTTCTGATGCATTGGTTATGAGAGGAAGAAATTCTGAACGGGGTGAGGGATCATTACGATCAAGATCAAAGTCCAAAGGTAAGTTGAAGGTTGGGCTTATGGTATATCGGGACACATGAAACAGGATTGTAAGAATCTCAAATCAAAGAAAGAGAAGACAGATGAAGCTTTAAGGGAAGCCAATACTGCAGAATCTTCTGAGGGCGTTGGTGATGTATGCAAGGTCTTGATGGTGTCTAAGTTGGGGTTTCTCAATGATCAATGGCTCTTGGACTCAGGGGCTTCGTATCACATGTGCCTTGATCAGAGTACCTTTATTTCATATAGGGAATATGAGGGTAGTTTGGTAGTTCTAGGCAATGACTACGCTTGTAAAGTTGTGGAAATTGAATCGATGCACATCTGGATGTTCGATGGGATCGAACAAATCCTGACAGATATGAGACACATTTTCAAGTTAAAGAAGAACTTGATATCTGTTGGTGCACTTAAGGCGATGGGAGTGCAAATTCACCGGTTATGATCAGGTCTGCAAAGTTTCTAAGGGTGTGCTTATCATCATGAAAGCACAGCGAAACGGAAACCTTTACAAGTTGATTTGAAATACTTCATCGGGTGAACTTGCAGCGACTGTAGCAGATTCCACGTCTGAACATATGTGACATGAACCCTTAAGACACATGAGCGAGCGGGGCATGAATGTACTTTCTGATCATTCATTAATTCTAGTTTTTAAATGTATAGACTTTAGTATATGTGAGCATTGTATGTATGGTAAAAAGTTTAGGTTAGCATTTAAATTGGAGAAACATATTTGTAAAGGAGTATTAGAGTATATGCACTCGGATGTGTTGGGGTCGTCACCCGTAGTTTCTATTGGGGGATCATCATGGTTTGTGTCGTTCATTGACGACTATAGTAAAAAGGTGTAAGTTTATTTTCTGAAAAGTAAATCTCGTGTTTTCACCACTTTCAACTATTAGAAGGTAATGGTGGAAAATCAGTCAGGAAAAAAGCTGAAAGTGTTGATGACCAATAACGATAGAAAATTCACTTGAGGGAAATTCAATGGGTATTATAAGGATGAAGGGATCGTTAGGCACAACATAGTGCACCAAACACCAGAGCAGAGTGGTATGGTAGAGCAGATGAATCGGGCTCTCTTAGAGAAAGCCCGATGTATGTTAAGTAATGATGGGTTGCGCCAGGAGTTATGGATTGAGTTTGTTAATATGACTTGTTACCTGATAAATCAATCACCTTCTACGGCTATAGATTGTAAGATTTCAGAGGAAGTGTGTAGTGGTCATTCAGTTGGCTACTCGAGTCTACGAGTCTTTGGTTGTGAGGTTTACTCTTATGTATCATCAGTTGAGAGAGATAAGCTAGACCAAAGAGCCAGGAAATATATCTTTGTGGGCTACGGTGATAGTGTAAAGGAGTACAAGTTGTACAACCCTGTCACACGAAAGATTGCTTTAAGCCGTGATGTCAGGTTTGATGAAGGGTCCTTGTTCCGAAATGGTGTACCAAAGGAACCGAAAAAAATCAAAAGTTGTTGACATCCAGATTGACAGAGATGAGACACAGACCGAGACTAAGGCACAGGCAGAGGTACAGGATCAAGTGGAGCAGCCACTTATGCGAAGAAATCCACCTAGATCGCAGGTTACCGGCGAGGTATATGGATGATTTGAATGTTGCATTCACCCTTATTACGAATGAGGGGGATTTATTTACTTTTCAAAAAGCAATTGATGGTGTAGATGTTGGAAAGCAGAAGACGAAAATCTAGGATGAGATGGACTCCTTTTACAAGAATAAGAAGTGGGAACTTATAGAGCTTCTCGTGGGCTAAAAAGTGATAGGTTGCAAATGGATTTTTTGAAAGAAAGATGATAGGTACAAGGCAAGGTTGGTGGCAAAGGGATATGCTTAGTGAGAAGGTGTAGACTTCAGTGAGATCTTTGCACCAGTTGTAAAGCAAGTATCTATCAAGTTCGTGTTGGCTCTGTTTGCCCAATACGACCTCGAGGTAAAACAGATGGATGTAAAAATTATTTTCCTGCATGGAAAATTAGATTAACAGATTTACATGACACATCCAAAAGGTTATAAAGTAAAACGGGTAGAGAATAAAGTTTGCAGGTTAAGGAAGTCGTTCTATGGCTTTAAATAGTCGCCTAAGTAGTAGTATAAGAAGTTTGATTCCTTCATGATGAGTCAAAAATTTACCAAGAGTGAGTACGATCACCGTATCTATTTCAAGACACTAAGTGATGGAAAGTTCATCATAATGGTGCTTTACATTGATGAGACACTTATTTTCAGTCACAACATGTCTGATATCGATGTATTGAAGACTTAGTTTTTAGGGATATTTGAGATGAAGGATTTGGGGGCTACAAAAAAGTTCTCGACATTGATATACACAGATACATGAAGAGGAGCAAGTTGTGGTTATCTTAGGTTGAGTGTTGAGTACCTTAAGAAGGTATTGATGAAGTTTGGAATGGACAAGGCCAAACCAGTTAGCATTTCCCACACGGCTCACTTCAAGCTTTCTTCAAAACGATGTTCTGAGTCAGATGAAGAAAAGCAGGTTATGTCTCGTGTGACTTATTCAAGCGTCGTGGGCAGCTTGATGTATGCTATGGTCTATACAAGACCTAATATTTCACATGCGGTGGGTGTTTTGAGTAAATTCATGTCAAACCCCAGGAAGCAACACTGGAAGGCTACGAAATGGCTACTTCGATATATTCATAGTACGCAGGACTATGTTTTGACATTTGAAAAGTCGAGGAACAAATTTGTTGGGTACGTTGATTCAGATTATGAAAGTAGTGTGGATTATAGGAGATCAACTTTAGGGTACTCGTTTGTGCTAGCAGGTGGAGAAATTAGTTGGATGTCCAAGCTTCAGTCGGTGGTGACTCTTTCCACTACTGAAGCGGAGTATATGGCAGTGACAGAAACATTCCAAGAGGCTGTTTGGTTGAGGTGTATGATAAATCATTTAGGGGCTTCAACAGGAGGTCATTCCAGTTAATTATGATAGCTCTAGTGCTATCAATTTGGCTAAGAACTCAGTTTATCACTCTCGTACTAAACATATTAATGCACTTCACCATTTTATTCGATAGGTGCTTAGAAAGGTGATGTGACTCTAGAGAAGATTCACACCAGCGTGAATCCATCGGACATGCTCACCAAGGTGGTCCCTGCAGAGAAGTTCAATATCTATGTAATTTCTCTAGGATTGGTGAAGACTGAATGAAGACGCAGTGTGCATGAGAAGCGATGAAGTAGAGATGATGGATGAAGCAAAGAAAGAGTGGAGTCGGCGATTGAAGCCTTAATGGAGATTGTTGGAGGAGACTTCAATCTATACTTAAACAGGTGTTGTCGGCCGGCCGAATTAACCCAAGAAAGTGTAGTCGATCTCTAGACAATTTCAAGTAGAATCGACCACCCGATAGTTGGTCGTTGGCCAGCCGATTTTAGGCCTTTCTCTCTGGACCTTTTTTTCGACATTCGCCCGATTGATAGTTTGACGTCAGCTAATCGACAGGAAGGTAGGTGTTTTGCCTTGTTATGCAAATTATTTCTAATTTCTGTTTTGTGACTATATAAGCCGGGTGTAATTGGGATTAGGGTATGTTAATACGTTGATTAAGAGAGTCTTAGGGTTTTGAGTGAGAGAGTGCTTGGGTTTTATCTTGGGGGCTTTGTTTTTTAGTTGATCATCTCCTGTAACTTTTGTGATCATCGTGAAGTTCACTTTGTGCCGTGATTTTTTCCTACAAGGGTTTTTCCATGTAAAATCGAATTGTCTTCTACGTGTGATTTCTTATGTTATGGGGATTGTTTGTCTGATTCTCTTCTGTGCTTTTGCGGTTTTCCAACACAGAAATCTCACCTTTACCCAAGAAAAAAAGAGCATGTGACAAAGATGAACAGTTTATCTTAACCATTTGACTAGTGGCCTTAAACAGAAGATAGAAACACAACTTGTCAAATACTCAACCTGTTTGGCATGTGGGCTTATATGGAATTGCATTTGGTTGCATGCTGGATTTACGGTGAATTTTAATTTGTAGGCCCCATATTGATGCATGTGTTTTATCCATGCGGCACATTCATATGCATCCTTTACACTTGACATTTGAGTTATATACCTATGTGAGTGACCGACATCAGTTATGAATCTGGTCAGTTGAACACAAATTCATGGTCAGCCAAATAGGTTTTTGGCTTAATAAAGTGTTTTTGCATAAGGAATGATCTGATCCTAAACATGGGATTAGATGGCCCAAAATACCATGCTATATACAGACATGCAATCAGTGTGCAATGATGGTGTTAATCCCATCTTATGCAATCCAATACCATTTGATCGCGTGGACCAAACAAGCCGACGTCTGACATAGAGGAGGGGTCATAGTCATGAATAGGATCGTGTACCAGTTACGGTTCAGTTGCCTGATGTAAGGGCCACTGCATGCCCAAGACGGACGCGGATTGCCTGCGACAGGAAGTTAGGTGGGGCCCACCGTCATGTTTGTGAGAAGCCCATCTTGTCCATCCATTTTGCAAGATCATGTTACCACACGGCCCAAAAATGAAGAAGATCCAAAACTCAAGTGGACCCAAAAATGAGTCGGATCCAAGACTTAAAGTGTGCCACATGATAGAAAACCGTGAGGATTTAACCTCCACCGTTGAAGCATTCGCAGGCTATAGAAGTCTTGAGTCAGGCTAATATTTTGTGTTTTCAGTTCATCCCAGTAGCTATGAACGGTATGGATGAGATATATACATCATGTTAGGCATTTCCCTACCCACTTTTTCTTGTGCGGCTAGGGCTGTCAACCGTCCGGGCCAGCGTAGGTCTCGTCCTTTGAACTGTTACGGATTCAAAATTCAGATTTTTATGGCCCGAAACCAGCCAATTGACACCCGTACGTGCTGCTACTTGAGTTTTGGATCTGCTTCATCTTTTACCTGGTCGTAACAGGGCGCGGATTTCCTTTCGAAAGCCTTGCACTGGAAGTTCCTGCGCTGGGGACCAAGGTGGCGCCCACAGTGATGGTTTTTGGTAAATCCACCCTGTCCATCCGTTTTGAGAGCTCATTTTAAGACGTGGAAACAAAAATGAACCGGATCCAAGACTCAAGTGGGCCTCACTAAAGGAAAAGGTGGGTAGGTAAATTACTACCGTTGAAACCTCACTGGGGTCCACAGTGATGTTTATATGACATCCATACCGTTCATAACGTCACTACTATTGGGATGAACTGGAAACACAAATAGTATCATGATTCGAAGCTCCTGTGGCTCCACAAATATTTCAACTGTGGACGTTCAATCCTCACGTTTTCGGCCTACTTGAGTCTTGGATCCGGTTCATTTTTGTTCTCGCGTCCTAAAATGAGCTCCCAAAACGGATGGACGGGGTGGATTTATCAAAAAACATCACTGTGGGCCCCACCTTGGTTCCCAGGCAGGAACTTCCTGCGCGTGGCTTTCGCAGGAAATCCGCGCCCGTCGTAACATGATCCCCCAAAACGGACGGAGGAGATGGATTTCTCAAACATCGTGGTGACCCACCTAGCTCTCTGTCAAATTCCTGCAGGCAATCCGCGTCCCATCCATACCTCCGTCACTGGCATGGATTGCATACTGACATTGCTACTGGACACTGGACAGTGCTCTGTGGGCCCACCATGATATATACGTTTTATACACGCCATGCATCCATTTTGTCACCTCATTTTAACGCATGAGCCCAAAAATAAGGTACATACAAATATCAGGTGGACCACACAACAGGAAACAGTGAGGATTGAGCGATCCCAAGTTTTGGATCAAAGTGATACCATGTTTTCCCTTCATCCAGGTCTTTGTGACCTAAATCAAAAGGTTGGATGGCAAACAAACTTACTATGGGCCCTAGGAAGTTTTTAATGATAAGAATTCAATCACCATTGTTTTCCTGTGATGTGGTCCACCTGATATTTGAATCTGTCTCATTTTTAGGCTTATGACGTAAAATAATGATCCAAAATGAATGGACGGAATGGATAAAAACATTTACATCATTTTGGGGCCACAGAGCACCGTCCAGCAGCAAGTCCCCCACCATGCTCGGCCAGACCTACACACGTGTGCAACTCCAACCACGAATTCACAGAGAGAGAGAGAGAGGGGCGAGGACTGTCCTTTGAGGGAGATTTTTTGGGCTGTCGGCTACCGTTGTGGGGACCACCTAATGAACAGTAGATATGATAGACAGGACCACATCTCACAAATGTACAGTTTATTAGATGGTCCACCACATCGTATGTGCCACCCACTTACGTAGCCTCGATATTTATTTGTTGGCGGTAGGTTGAGGCAGCCAGACTTGCTGAGGCATATAATAACAAAAACCCATCATGTCATCATGATATCCACTCCGTTGATCAGCTTCTCCTCATCATGACTTGGTCCCAAAAAATGATGTAGACCGAAGGGTAAAGTGGACCACACCACAAGAAGTATGAATCACAACGCCCAACATTAAAACCTTTCGAGACCCTACACTGATATTTATATGCCATCCAAACTGTTCATATAAGGTAACCCCATTTACCATGATGGGTCACCCCCATGTGCCATTTGAAATGCGAGATTAGATGGTAAGGAATTGTGTTAGATGAAATTAATGATATTTTTAGACGATGGAGATACCATTGTATTTTGACGTCTAATTTTGTGTTTGGGATTAAAATCTTCCTTTAAAAGTAAAAACCTAATAAGTACAATCTTTGTTTGGTGGACTATGGAATTGTAATCAATTGACCAAATTTCAAAGTTGGTGTTAGTCACCTGTATGTATATGCACATCAAATGTCACCTGTAAAGGATGCATATGGACAGACGGTGTAGATAAAATACATGCAACAACATGAGTCCCACAAAAGTGGTAGATTTCAAAATAGTTTCCAAATGCTAGATGGGATTTGCATAACACCAAATGAAATTTTATACCACCTAATCCAACATTCCAAACAAGCCCAAAAGCCTAGGAGATGTCCCGATGATAATGTTGATTGAATGTCTTCAATCAATTGATGGTTTGGCTTGATCGTTTGAAAATGCCTCGAATTAGAAAGACAGGTCTTTAGATGGTTTTGGACAAGTTTAGTCGATACAACTTGGTGGCTTGATCAGTGTTTGTCGATCGATACTTAAATTGACAGTTTATGCGGTTTTGTATAATTGCACGATTTGTTTTCTATTTCAAATGTAACACTAGATATATGGGATTAGGGTAGAACAAGAGAGCAAAAATATTTTTGGAGTTTTGAATGGGAGCTACAGGGTTTTTTTTGCAAGGGTATTTCCATGTAAAATCTTGTTCTCTATAGTTATTTGCTATTGCGTGATTCTACTTTGCTTCCACTACTACCAAATAGTTGGAACATCAGCAAAATCTTTTGAAAATTCTCATCAAATGCTTTCAAGAGAGGCGTCACGTTTAAAATTTTATAGGACGCTGAATGGTATTTTAAAATTTTGAAAATCTATATGCTTACAGCATGAATTTATCTAAGTGAATATTCTACTTCGACTTTGTTTGCGCGCCCTCTTCAGTTGCCTTCCAGTTTTCTTTCCCTTCCAAAAATCTCTTCCCATCAAAATCTTGCAAGATTTTGAAGATTTTACAAATTAATTTAGATTTTGGAAAATTCGACGATAATCTTGTATGGGGGTAAATATAGAGTATCAACATAGGTAAGACAATCCAGAATCAAACCCTAGGTAGTCACATAATCTACCCTATATCCTCCTGGGCAGCCTAATAAATATGGCGGAGATTTTGAAAATATTATCATATTATTGATAAATCAGCCGTGCAATGTTACTATAATAAAGTGATATTTCAAAAATAGGGACTTTTACCACAAAATTTCTTGGTATTTATATTTTACAGAAGAATGCATCCATGATTAGAAACAATTAGGGGTACTTTTTAGAGATGAAATTAAAAAATGCTCTCAAAATAATTAGTCAAGAATTTTGCTGTAAAAATCCTCTCAAAATATTGCCGGTTTTGAAAATTTTCTAAATTATTTACAAAAAGTATACGTAAATTTCTTTTTTTAGAGATTTAAATATTTGTTAGATCTTCGAAATCTTTATTCAGCCGAGAATTTCCCGATATCGAGAAAATCAGTTCAAAATTTGAAAGTCTACCGAGAAATTCGAGGCACACTGGTGATACTGAGAATGACCTTATGAACGGCTTGGATGACAGCTCCAGGAAGGTTCCAACGGTGAACGTTTCCATTCTTATTTCCTTTCGTGTGGCCCTCTTCTTGAGTATTCGACCTGCCCGATTTTTTATTCCTATTCTACTGTGAGCTTGAAAACTGATGTACGTAGTGGATTTCTCACATACATCTACGTGGGCCCCACATAAGGGGGCACAGACAATTCAAGTCCCACCAGGCCTATCGACAGCGACCGAAACAGCCGGTCAGCATGCCCACATGGCTTCTCTCTCCTCTCCTTACATCATTAATTGTACGGATCCGTTGGAATCTCGTCACGTGGCAGCATGATACCTCGGTTGTCGGCATGTCCAATCGGGGACCACTGCAATGTCCACACCCCCGAAATATCTCCTCCAGCGAAATAGCTTGGAGCTCAACAGACTACGAACGATCCATACACATTCATGGAGTCACTAATTTCTTACAAGATCATCCCAACCGTTGATTGATGTTCATATAATGGATGATCGAGATAAATAATCAATGGTTCAGATTCAACACCTGGTTCTGTGGATGTCCTTGCTTATGTTGCAAACATGTTTGGCAATTGGGACCGTTAATCTGGTGGGCCACCACATGATGATCTAAATGCTACAACTGGGAGAGATTGAAATCTGACCATCCAAATTTTGCACATTAAATCCGGAGCGATTCTCGGTGGTGAACCACGCAATAATCCCATTTCGATTCCAATGATCATAGAGACACTACCGTCCAATCCCATGACTTTTGGGATATGTCTCATACGCATTGTTAGGCCGTCAAATCAACGGTCCTAGTCATTGTGTCCAAGTGCCGGTGCATTGTGAAAGGAAAACGCCTGCGTACCAGGGTCTAGGGAAACGAGTTAACGTCAATGAAATCCACACCGTCCATCAGGTATACCATCCGTGGTTTGGTTCTGATCTCAAAAGCGATGATGATTACTCAAGAGGGGGGACGCGGATTAGCTGCAACCCGGATCCAGCCAGGTGGTTGCGACGCTGACCATGAGGCTAACCTCGATGTATGTGTTGTATATCCACACCGTCCGTTCATTTTGCCAGCTCTTTTTAGTGAGAAAGCTATCTAACCCTTCCATCACATCCATCAACTAGTATTACCCCTGCTGCAAAAAATTAGCCTAATCCCAGCACTAAAATGGGCCACGATAATGGGAATAACGCGGGAGTGTATGTCCACCCTTGATTTCTATTGGCGCCCACTTAAATTTCAAATCAGCCTGATCAGGGCTGCACATCTGCCGGTTTATCCCGACCAACCTGGCAGAAATCCGATCCGCCCCTGACCCGACATAGAAAATGGTTCAATCCCGAGTGAATGCGGCTGCACTATTTTTAATCTAGGTACGGTGTAGGATACACATAAAACCCAACCGACCAAACCCAACTGACTCGGCCTGTACCCTGATTCGTGTATACCTGGCCCAAGCCACTCCCGAGTTCTGTTAAAGTATTCTAAAAAAAAAAACCTTCGAATATACACTCCTTCCACGTGTTCGGAAATCGAAACTTTGGATGGTAAGGTGGTAAACACACCTAGTTGTTTCCACCCTTTTGTGGGTGTATTATTTCATAAGGCTCAATAGGGAACTCTAGTTCATTTCTGTGGGACCCATGGTTGGGTTATCCAAGCCATTGATCTAATGCCCCATTATAAGTACATCATTCCTCCAAATATTGTCTCAAATTAGAAGATTGTAAGCCCTCATCTTAGACTTTCTTGTACTCTTCATTAAATGCGGATCATTCATTTGCATGCGAAGAATCGAAAGGTTACGATTATTCGGTCGAGATTCTTTGGGCATTGTCCATCGATGATTGGAACCACAATCTCAATGGCTTGGATCACCAAACGATGTATCCCACATGTACGAATTATGGGCATGCTAGGGAAAGAAAAGTTCTACATGCAAGTTGAATAATTTACATCCATTCAAATTAGACGCGAATTTCCAGCCAAAGCCTTTCACAGAAAGTTCCTGCATTGGGAACTTAGGCGGGGCCCACCTTGATGTTTGTGATAAATCCAACTCGTCTATCCATTTTGTGAACTCAGTCCTAACCTGACTTGACCCGGTTTAGCATATAGGGTCGGGTTAGGTAGGGTTAGGGTTGACCCTTTTGCAAGAAGGGTAGAGTTAGGGTTGAGTCAGCCCGACTCGATCATAACCCGAATTGAAACCCAAACCGTTAAAATATGTTTAGGTTTGGTTCAGGATTGGGCCCAAGCCGTCCCTAACTCGACCTGTGTGTAGGCCTAAGCATGATTTTGGGCTTGACCGTTCATACAAACAAGGTGAAAGACCCGATTGGACATTGCCCTAGCAGGATCTAGCTAGAGACAAAGGGGGTCCTGTCAGGCCCCCCATGTGATGTATATGTTGTATCCAATCCATACATCTATTTTAAAAGATTATTTTAAGACATGAGCCCAAAAAGGAGGCAGATTGAATGCTTAAGTAGACCAAGGGAGATTAAACTCCTCCCATTAAACACTTTCTAAGGTCTGATGTTTACTTGCCATCCAACCTGCTCATGAGGTTGCATGGATGTAGATGAAGTAAAAGCCTATATATTAGCTTATCCTAAAACTGCCTAGGCTCCCAACAAGTTTTGAATAATAGGCTTTCAATCCCCACTGCTTCCTGTGGTGTGATCTACTTGAGCCTTCAATCTGTTTCCATTTTGGAGTCATGCGTCAAATGATTTGTAAGAATTGATGGATGACATGGATTAAACTTACAGCATCACAATGGGCCCCATAGAACCCCATGGGACAATCCGTTTCTAGCTAGGCTGCGGGACGTGATCCTTCTTAAGTATGGACATGCTGATGTGTGGCGGGGCCCACCCTGATGTATTTGCTTATCCACGTCATCCATCTTTTTTCTAAAGTCATTTTAAGGCATGAGACCAAGAATGAGGCAGATCCAACACTAAGTAATGTTAAACTTAGGTTGTATTAAATGCAAGAGTACGTGTGTACTATTTGGTGTGATTCACCTGATCTTTGGATCTACTTCATTCTTGTACTCAGGCTTAGAAAAATGATGGACGGTGTAGATAAGCAGATACATCACGGCGGGCCCCTCCACAGATCAGCGTCCCTGAGGAGCAATTAGCGTGGGCTCTGGTGGGGATAGTACCAAATCCGCGTCCCAAGGTGAAAGTTTTGAATGGCCGACTTCTTACATGAAACAATGCGGGCCGTCCAATCCAATAAAGGGCGAACGTTCTCTCTTAACGTGTGGCCCACTGAATTCACGGATCAAACTGATTTCCTGGCCAAATGGCAACATGCACTGACGGATGCGATGGACGAGATTTTATGCATTCATCACGTGGGTTCCACCACATCTACCCAATGGAGCGGGACCCGAGATCTAAACAGAGTGGGCCACGTCGTGGAATGAATGCCACGTGATCTTGCTTATCGGTGTAGCCGTGTAGGGGATCTGTGCACATGCGAAAACTCCTCCAACAAAGCCATATTATAACCATTCGCCACGTGTATGGCCAGTAACGTTCAGCGCGTTGCAGTAGTTTCATACCTCGCGACACGCCATTGGATCCGGACAGAGAGCCTCAACGGCTACAAACTGCACGCGTGTTCATTGCTTCCCGCCGCGTATTTAAGCCATGGAGAAGAGTCTGAAGAAGAGGCTTCGGCAGAGATAGGGAGAGAAAGAGAGAGAGATTCCGGCTTCTCGAGGTGAGGAAATCGCCAAAAAGTCGCCCGATTTCCCACTCTACTGTTGTCCTCTCCTCGGCGATCACTGATCAGAAGGTTCGGCCATGTACTGGTGGCAGAAGGCGATGTTGCCGATGAGAAGAGTCTGGATCAGCGTCGCTAAACATCTCGGGATTCGAAAAAGCGGTAAGCGGCGTTAGAAAATCTCCCTCTGTATGACTCTTCGGCCCGGAATGTCAGATCCCGGTTTTGATCCGATTTACCGGCTGGCGACGGGTTCTTTGGTAATAATGTTGGAAGATTGATGGCTGTTTGCTAGTGCTGAACGATCTGAGCCGTTGAATTCAGAGGCTGGCTGATCTTGGCGCTCGCGAATAATGTACGGTGAAGTCGCAAGGGTGAATGATCATCTGCGCATCTGATTTTGATGGCTCAGACCGTCCGGCTCCTGTTTGGCACTCGGCGCACGTTAGAATGATTGCGTCAGATTTGCTACCATGCAATTGGGGCGCACGTTAGAATGTGGATTTGGATCTGGTGGGCGATGGGCTTAAATGGTGGCGACTGCCTTTCAAATGCTTGTTTATGGCCGTTCATTTGCAGGCCGACGGATTGGATGGTTGATTGTCCACTCGGTACGAATCTTGGTCCCTGCCCCATCCATGTTCGTCCAACTCCAGCCAAATTGACGGTTGTGATATTCTCGCATGTGGTCCGATGCACCGTTGAGATTGAATGAAGTCCAGACCAACCATACCACAATCGGTGAACATGCTTATGCAATCTGGACCGTCTGATTGACGCTACTCTTGAATGACCGTAGATTGACGTTCAGGTGGCTTGCAAATTTGCTAATGGAAAAAGGCGTTTTAAGGGTCTACATTAGGTAGGAAAAGTCCATAAGTTTGATGGTTAGGATCGCCGGATTGGTACAAGTTGCCGTGATTGAACGGTCCACATCGATGATGACCGTGTTAGGAATGGTGGTTTTTGTTTCTCACCAAACTATCATTCCTTGTTATTAAATTGCTAAGAATCCTCACATGATTTTAATTGATTTTTGTGCACACGATCGAATTTAGATTGGGAATGTTATTCTTGTGGCCCCTATTCAGGATGGGCCCCACCTGAAGATCAGACTGTTGAAGCAATCTTCGATGTCCAATCAGAGCACTTAGTTCACTCAATGAGAAATGCTGTTTTTCTTTTCTTTTAATTTTTATTTTTTCGAAATCTTCGTATGGTTAGGATCATCCCTTCTTCGCTATGATTTATGGCCCATGGTCCTTCTTGGGATTATCCTAACCACCCATTCAAATGACCTTGTTACCTTAATCTGAACTTGGTTGAAACTTTCTTAACCATTTATTTGCAATCCTCAGTCTTCCAATCCATCTTTACGGTCTGAAGTGGGATTCCAAATTAGAATCTTACATTAACATTTCTTCTAATTTCACTTAGACAATAGACACTTTGTTTCTTGTGCTAAAGAACTTCCACAATGGATGTGATTAATGATTATTTTACACAATTATATGTTTTCTCTCTTACAAACCTCTGCGGTCGAATTGCAATTGGCTGTTTTCTCTCTTACAAATCGCTATGGTTGAATTGCTGCAGGACTTTTGAAGCTACAGCACGACGTGAGGGCCTGCCAGTACAAAGACGTGCACATCATGTGGGAGATGCTCCAGAGGTCAGACACAGATATCGGGCAGACGGAGCTCGGGCAGACCCCGGTGAAGAAGCACGGGAGACCATTCTGGAAAGTGTTCACTCGTGTGAGCCCACCCTATCTCTGCCGTGGCTACTAATGAGAGTTTTCCATCTGCTCACAATCAATGTGGACCACACGGTGGCAATGAGAAAGATGTGCATGAGTGCATCCCATGTTAACTCATCTCATGCGGCAATAACGTCGATCAGTCGATTGATAATATGGTTGAGCTTCACCCTTTTCTCCATTCCTCGTACTCTAGGATCCCAATAAATAAATAATGTGGTCTCTTAAGTGCTTGGATTTTGAGAGTGTGTTCTTCTGATGTTGCATGTATAGGTGATGGAAGTAAAGAGGGGCCTGCTCTGTTTTGGACACTCGAAGTCTCTTGTTTTGTTTGTATGTTCTTCCATTATTCTCATGCAGATTTTTGGTGTTTCTGGATGGTGTGTGTGCCCTTTTTGGGTGAGATTTTGTGAAATTTGGATTGGCAGTCCACCCCTTCCATTTTGATTTGTGTCACTAAGGTGGCGCTTTCTTCCACTTAATCACAATCCTTTTTTTTTTTTTTATTTTTTGTCCGTAGTATTTCTAAAGGTGTGATTGAGTGGAAGAAAGTGTTGCTTTAGCAATGCGAGATAGAGGTTATAGTATTTAGGCCCTGTTTGGTAAAAATTAATTTTACCACTTATCATTAAAAATGGTCGTTTTCAGTGATTTTTCCTAATTCAGATCATTTGGTAAATTTAAAATATTAAGCGCTTGATTTAGATTTTCACTGAAAAAATGAGATTTTTTTTATGCTTCCTCCCTTTCGCTTAATGCTTAACACTGAAAGCAATAAGTGATTTCTAAGTTAATTTTTTTTTAAATGACAACTCTACCCTCTTCTTTTAAAGTGTGCCACCTTTGACAGAACATGGTAGAAGCCTAAATGACGTAAGAAGGTTCTTTAACTTATTATGATGGATGTGTTATATCCACACCATTCATCCATTTTTTCATATCATTTTAGGACATGAACCAAAGAATGAGGTTAACCAAAAGCTCAAGTGGACCACACTACAGATAGCGGTGGGGATAATGACACCCACCGTTGAAAACTTCCTAAGGCCCACTATATTATTTATTTGACATCAAATCTATTCATAAGGTTACACAGACATGGATGAAGGGAAAACACAAATATAAGTTTGATCTGAAACCTCTGTGGCACCCAAGAAGTTTTTAATGGTAGTTATTCAATCCCCATTGTTTTTTTATGATGTGGTCCACTTGAGGTTTGGATATGCCTCATGTTTTAGCTCATGACCTAAACTAATCTAGAAAAATGAATGGACAATGCGGATCTAACACATACATCATAGTGGGGCCGTGGAACTTCGCCACATCAATATGGCAGTGCCTATTATGCGGCACGCAATCCAGGTAAAAGGGGCTGTATAAGGTAACTGATGTTAGTGAGTGTTGTGTTGACCGTTAGCCCACCTTAGTGTATGTAAGGTATATCTAAGCCATCCATCAATTGTTCTGATCATTCTAGGGCATGGTCCCAAAAAATGAAGAAGATCCAAATCATAGGTGGACCACATCATAGGAAATAGTGGTAATTGAAAAATGAATGGATAGTGTGGATCTAACATATACACCATGGTGGGGCCATGAAACTTTGTTACATCAATATTGTAGCACTGGACATGTAATTTTAGGTAACATACGTTAGTGGGTGCTGGATTGACTGTGGCCCCACCTTGATATATATGCTGTATATCCAAGTCGTCCATAAGTTTTTTTTAAATAATTCGAGGGCACGGTCCAAAAAATGAAGAAGATCCAAATCTCAAGTAGATCACTCCATAACTAACAATGGTAATTGAACTCTCGCAATTAAAAACTTCTTAAGAACATAAAAGTTTTAGACGAAGCTAATAGTTGTGTTTTCCCTTCACTCATGTCTATGTGACCTAATCAATAGGTTGGATGGTAAGCAAGCATTACAGAGGGCCTAAGAAATTTAATGGTAGGCGCTCAATCACCACTGTTTCATCCCTACAATGATCTGACAAAATGGATAAACGGTGTGGATACGTACTTCACAATGGGGCTCGCGAAACTTTATTATGTCAACACGACCTAGGTGCCCTTATGTATGCACAATATATCCTCGGTGTCCATCTGTTTTTCTAAATTACTTTAGGACATGGTCAAAAAAATGAAGCAGATGCAACTTTCAGGTGGACCCTAAGAAGTTGTTAATGGTGGGCCTTCAATGACCACTGGTTCTTATGATGTGGTCTACTTGAAATTTATATTTGTTTCATTTCTGGGCCTTGCCCTAAAATAAGATGGCGAAATAGGTGGATGGTGTGGATATATGACGCAAAGAGGATGTGGTAGGTCGATCACCGTCTCCCTAACCGATTTGTTTCTCGAATCCATGAGAAGAAATACAAGAATATAAGAGGAAGTTAATTTCGAATAATTGTTTTTGATAGATTGAATGAATAATAACGGAATTACAATGCATATAAATAGGAAACTAAACCCTAGGTAAAGTATCAAACTCCAACTCAAACTCAAACTCCTAGAAAACGCAACTTACTATTTATAGAAGTTATTCAATCCTACTACAACTCTTGGTTTTCGGCCAAAAATAGAAAGTTATCAAACGGGCCCAGCCATGTTGTTTTACTAAATATTCTAAGCCCTTTTCATGTTGGGCACTAACTCTAAAACCCTACAGATCCAAAGTTATGATCGAATTAAAACTTACTATAAATAGTAAAACTGAAAATAAACTAGCCTAATGACCGTCGATATGGTCGAATCTCGCGATTCCGGCATGGGCAACTGTGCGTAGCAGGGTTGGTTGGCTAAAGTAGCTCGAGGTACCCCAAAATGATATATTATATGACCAGAAGCTCATTCCGAATTGCGAGATACGACCGGTTTATGATCCTGACGATCCAAATCACTTTCGACCCCGACTGATCTTCTTTTGGTCCATCTGGGCCATGAAATAATCAACGACCCATTCTACATCAATATATAATTTAATCTTTCTTTTAATTTGATCTTGTGCGTGATATACAATTAAAGTATTTTGTTTGTTGAATAATGGATGATAAATATTCCGTGGCATATACACATATAAGATAAAAAAAAAAAAAAAAAAAATTGTTCATTTGTAATCGCTTATTTGACTAGACATGAATATTTTTCTCAAGTCAAAATATTTTTTTACTCAAGGTCCTCGATCCAAAAGCATGTTATAGGTAAGACTCTATAGATGAATGGCCTAATACCGTGCTAATGTGAGATGTCATTGTCCACCAATTGGAGGATTATGATTATTCTATCAAGAAGAGTAGTACATGGTACATCAATTGATGAAGGATAATGTGTGAGAGATGTATATGATAGGACATAAGTGTATGAAATTTGGTATCATGACAATAAAATATTTTGTTTTATATTTTATAAAAGATAGAAATTGAGTCAGGGGTAAATATGACAAATTGTCAATTTTCAGACATTTGTAAATTTTTTGCCAAATAGATTTTTGTGAAAACAGTGTTTATTTTCATATATTAAAAAAAAATTCAGACAAATTACCAAACAGATTTTTCAATACTTGTAAGTACTTAAATTCAGCACTTAAATTAATTTTCAGACCTTATTTTTCAGTTTACCAAACGACACCTTAATCTCGATTTTGTCGGATCCTACCTAAATAGAGGTTTGCAGCTCGTGTGATTATGTGGGACGCATCTATAAGATTTGGGCTGCTCATAAGTGGATTTTTAGTCATGTTTTAGGAAAATTGGCTGATATAAGAATGTGGCCAAAGGTTTTATATTCCGTGTGTACATAAGGACCAAATTGATGAACTAAGTAGCTTGATTTTTGGGGTTAGGGAGGGGAATTTTTTGGAGGTATTCGATGAGTAGATTGGATTTCGCACATGTCTGCTCCATTACACATGTACCTCACTCCTTCAATCTCTCCTTGCACTTCTTCAATCTCTCCTTACACAAATGACCTCTTTATTTGTCTGTAGTATTTTATGCAAGTAATTTTGGTTGTCCATTTTTTGCTCTGGTTTTTCTAAAACATAAGAATAATAATAATAATAATAATAATAATAATAATAATAATAATAATAATAATAAAGAAATTAAATGTTAGTGCATATAGAAGCAATTTGATAGAAAGTTTTAGCCCACTTTTCATAAAATACATGAATGAATAATTATTTTAGAATACATTCATGAAACGTGTATATATATGCCACATCAGCCACATGTGAATCTACCGTAAGTCAGAGTGCCTATCTTCAACCACCTCTCATCTACCATATCTAACTTTCAAGTGCCGGCACACGTGGCAATACCGACTTCTACATATGCTACGCCTTGCCAATATCCACATTTATATATGCCATGTGTCACATGTTTTGCATTTGCCATTATGCATATTCAATGGACTAACATGTGCCACCATGCGTCATTAAGTGACCTACATGTATCATATGCCAATATTAATCTACAAGTGCATCATAAATAGATGGTAGGTTGATGATGATGTGGAAAGATCTGTTGACACTAGATTTTTGGTACCTAGTCAAAACGAGCTCCCATGTGTCTAGTGACACCATTGTGCCACTTCAAATAATCATAGTTTAGCCTGTGTAAAAAACTGATGACATCTCGTTATGACTAAGAAGCAGGCTTTCCTAGGGCATTATTGGATCGTGCGCAAAGACTACCATACCATGGATTGCTAAGGTAAGTGTAGAGGTCCAAAAAAATAGCTACATTCACAAATTTGAAAAATTGGACCTTATAAGCCTGTAAATACCCCTTACACTCGTTGTAAAGGAGTTTTTTGGGCTAGATTCGATAGCCTCTCTCTCAAGAGATAAAAATGAACTTTAGGCTTGGATACTCACCAAGGTAAGCATCACTTTCCTGAACATTCCACCTCATTGGGAGACCCCTGCATCAAGCATCAAGACCTCTGGAAAATTCGTGGCGCTAAGCACCAATTTCGTAAACAAGGTCTTGTGCCAAGGGACAAACCCACTTCGCAGGATCCATAGGGTTAAGTTGTGCATTATGGTGTAAACCTATTATAACATCTATGCTAAGTCATGGAGCTCTCCTTCAACTCGTCCAAGGACCAAATGCACAACTCACACGAGATCCTAGTCGAACTCCTGATTAGATCTTCCGCGCTTGGCATAACCTACTACATCATTGGTGCCCTGTGCTGAGGGTTTTGTCACCACTGTGATGGCCTTCTAAGACCTCATCTCATAATTTGAGCTTCAAGGTTTTGTTAGATTAACCTAGAGCTTGTGTATGCTAATGTCTTTACAAGCTTCCTCATTAGTTTGATCAATGATTGTCACGCCCCAAACTCGGGGACTGGGCTCACTAAATTCTTGACCACTGAATTCGGTGTTGACCGCCTCCGTAGTACTCCAATCTCGACTCCTAGCTTCTATACAACACGTTCCAATCCTAAGATCTCATAAGAAGGATTTTCAGAGTGTTTTTTTAAAGGAGTATAACCACAAGTGTACCCAAAAAAAAAAAGCATCATTACATATCCATTATATTAATTTTGAGTACAATGTTGGAAAGAAAAATACAAGATGTAACAAAAGTCCAAAAGATTAGGCACATGATCCAGGCTTAACGCTACTGATACACCTTAACATGACCTGCAGCGTAAACAAATACACATAAGCCTCCTACGAAGCTTAGTAGAGTATGTGTGTGCATGCGCAATGCATATGACAAGTATACAAATATCAGAGCAAGCGAAAAGTAATGGGGGCTAAAATATTTAGTCCATGAATGCTATCAGTCATACTAAGGTTACGTAATTGCATGATTTCTTATGAAGATGTAGGTATTTAATCGTAGGGAATTCCAATTATCTATCATGCCCGTAGTCTACCATAGATTATGGGATTTTGCAGATCAAATCCTTCACCAATACTAAGAATCCAATCAAAACAATCAATTATTCACAACAAAAAACTAATTCATTAAATCAAAACTGAATTAAACATCAAAATCTATCTAGAACTTCACCTCTAAGCCCTAACTAAGAGATTAGTTTACCATCATCAAGATAAAACTAAATCTCAACATAAAAATAGAAAACAAAAACTAGAAATTAAGAGCACGGGAAAAATCGGCGTGGATCCGCTCCACCCTCGAGCTCCTCAACTTCTCTTTTTGTTCCTAGATGATTCGGGACATATAGAGCACCTCCTTATATTCCAAACTTCCCACCGACCTTAGGTTTCTAGAGGATTCCACCGATTTCTACAAAATTGTGCCTTAAAAATTATGCCCACTCGACACAACTGAGCCTTTCTTGGCACTACCAAGTGTCTATGTCCATCCTTTCTCGACACTGCCGATCTTTGAAAGTGCATTAGATTGTCTAACACAACACCCTACGCTATATATGGAAGCTTAGCGGAGCTACTAGAATAATAGCTAAGTCCTAAAGGGGGGGGGGCTTATTAGGGCATTTTTAGAAAAATTTCGCCCACTTAAACTATTCTACAATTTAAGCTAAGCAAGCAAGAACACTTCGGCTTTCAAATCACAAAGACTAGCATATGATTAAGCAATTAAGCAACTTAGTCTAAACGCATAGATTAACAAATGATTTAACTAATTAAGCACCTAATCTATGCAACCTATGTAGACTATATGAGATAAAATCATATAAGCTTAAGTCTACATAACTAGTGAAAATACATCTTATGTGTGAATGTGCCTATCTAGTGCCTAACATACATTCCTATCAAGCATTCATAATTAAGCAATTAAACATACAATGCTAAGATAACAATGTATTCAAATACATCATAAACACAAGCATGTAAAGTTGTTCAACTATGTGTCTACTCCACTCCTGATTGTCGTACTCATCCCTTAAGCACATCGGATTTCACTAAGAGAGTTTAAATCAGATCCCTTTCAACCTAAGTATTTTAAGCCGGTTTCATCCTGCCAAGGTGTTTAATGGTTCCACCCAACCAAGGAGTTTGACAAGGTTCCTCCCAACATATTAAAATGTTTAATGGTTTCACCAAACCAAGGAGTTTAATAAGGTTCCTCCCAACCTTTACAACATACGTATACTCCCGTTGGAGGCTCTACATGGAGACTTGGTTCGCCCCTCTCATAAGGGCCTATGATGCGGGCGAGGCATGTTATGGGATCGAGCACCGTCTCTTCCACGGATAACTGATCCGAATCCACGGATCTACAAGGACTCCTTAACCTATCTTTGTGGAATCCACAACGAAATAACTCGAATTCATGAGCTAATCTTCGAATCCACAAAAAAGAAAGAGTATAAACTCAAATTTCATTAAGAAAATTATCAAAAGTTAATTACCAAAAATGAGTTTAATCAACTTAAATAGAAATAAAGTAACCCTAAAACCTAGCTTGTGTGCTAAGAAAAGACTCCAATGTGAAAGAGGAAAGAAAATCAGAAAAATCTACGTAAACTGTATAACGCCTATTGGGCATATTCTTCCTTCCACTGGTACGAGCAATCCACACATCTGATTGTCACAAAACTTTGTTGTTTTGTTGACATCGATGTACTATTCAAGATGGTCGGCTTAGATTCTTCATATCAGTAGTGGTGGGCCACCTGGACTATCTCCAAGTTAAGTCGACGTAATTCATAACTTTCTGGATAGTTCGTACTATTTTAGGACGCCACGATCAATCCATAGCTCGGATTGACGTGAAACTTATTAGGTTTTCTCGATGTCAAGCAGTTCTACAAGATGGACGGAATGGATCATCATAAATGATCAAGATGGGCCTATGAATTGTGCCGAATTCTAAAAATGGGAATAGCACTTTCATGTTTAGTTAAAACTCTAAAATCGAAAATTCTTTAGTTTTCTCTTTTTTTCTTCCGGTCCATCTCCTTCAAGAAGATCATCGATCCTTGCCCTTGACCATGAAATTTTCTCCATACATTAGCTTAGGTCCTACAACCGGACCTATCGAGTTTGGCAATTCAAACTCTCATACTCAATCCTCCACGAGGAAAAAGCATGTAAACTCTTACAAATAACAACCTTACTTGTTGGATTTGAGCCCAGTTGATGCGCCGCTTCAGGTTGCTTGATCTCCGCTCTCCCATGCTTTAATTAACTACCCTTTGCTCTCCCGATCACTGATGCCGATGCATTGCCAATGCTCCATCTCCAAGATCAGTCACCTTGCATGAGATGATCCGATGGAGATGCCTAAGAGGCTAGGAGGTGGTGAATCCTATACAACTAGTAGGAAATGGGTTGCCTAGAGAAATACACCAAATTGAATTCCTAGGTTGTGTTTAGATAATGGTTCTACTTAGGATTAATGTGTCTAAACTCTTAGGAATCAAGAGAGACCAAGTTCATTCTCATTTGGTCTTTAAATGCTCAATGTTTGTGATGAATCACAAGAAGAATGGCTTGGATGGGTTAGGATTAGAGCTTCTAATGGTCTTCAACAATCGTGGCTTCTAAATCACTAAACCCCATCTCTTAAGCCCAAAAATCGAACTTCCCGCTTTTATAGATAAATCTTCAACGGTAAAAAAAAAAGCAGATTTGCGATTCTTCGATGGATCGAGATACCCTCCAATGGCTCGAAGGTATCTTCGATGGATCAAAGATCCTACTCCGATGGCTCGAAAAACCGTCTAGAGAGTTTATGAACTTGTTGGATATCCAGTTCGAGGGCTCGAAGTATCCTCTTTGATTGATCGGAGAACTGTCCGGAGAGTTCACAAATGTTGCTGGACATATGTTCGATGGATCAAACTGCTCTTCGATGGTTCGAAGTCCCATCGAGACTGAACTCCAATGGATCAGAGTCTACTCGAAAACTACTGTCTGGGCCGGTTCATTTACAGTAGGTTGCATCTCTTTTATTAGCCTAACTTATCATGTTTTTCTAAGTGTTCTAAGGCTAATGATGATGACTAAGGGTTTATCTATGTGGTCCAAGTCATCTAAAGGTTTAGGTTGTTTTGGTTCTAAGGGTTAGGGTCATTGAGGCATCTCTTTTACATGTTCTTCTTCCTTGATGCTTCTTATCCACTTGAATCTTCGGTCTTAGCTTGCCAAGGCTCAACTAACGTTACAATACATGGACGCACGTGATTGACAAATAAGGTGCACTAGTATGCCACAAAAAGTACACTAACAAGCTTTTCCCAACGCTACCGAGCAAGATCATTTTCTGAATTTTGGATTTTGACTTTCTAGCCCTGCAGTTCTGGACTTTTGAGTTTTCTGGCCTTTTCCTGCTCTTTTAACTTGATTTATTCATTTCTTTACTTCTCTTCAAACATGGTTTGTAAATCTTCGTCCTTGATTCATGCACATGCTTTTGATCATCATCTTTTAAACTTCAAATCTCTACTCTTGTTCATCCTTAGGCTTTAAACTCCACCTTTAGCTCAAATTCTCTCGGACCTTCTAATCTTTTCTACATATGAAAAACAAATTTAATTAACCTAATTTATCATGAATTTGCATGGAAAAGCATTGCAAAATGGGAGTTAAATATGCAATATTTAGCACTCAACACACCCACAAACCAGCATTTTGCTAGTCCTGAGCAAAATATGTGAAAGATTTTTAAAAATCCAAGATCAAAATTCTTTTCTAAAAGAGTTCATTCCATATATTCATGCATCCTAAAATCAACCCAATATCACAATTCCAAGGCATAAATTTTATGAATAACATCCATCTAGAGTCCAGCATACTTAGTACTAATGCTTCATTGAGTTCAATTCACTAATTCACTAATGAAAAAATTACAAACATTGAAAACCACGATGCTCGGTAAAATTTGACTTAACATGAACAAGGGTTAAGTTTTCTACAATAATGATAACACTAACAATAGCCTAGATCAACTAAGCATTGAATCGTCCTTCACCAATCATTCTTTTCAATCAAAGTTTTTTCATTGACGACTTTCACACTATTTCCTTCTTTTTGTAATTTTTTTTTTCATATATTTCATTCTTCTTTTTCTTATTTCTTTAGAAAAATTCTTTTCCTTTTTTTTTAACAATAGGTAGCCCTACTAGCCCAGCTGGAAGACGCCTAAGTGTTTCAACAGAAGGTCTCAGGTTCGAGTGTTAAGGAGACACACTAACCCCACTGGTGGGAGGGTGCATCGTGTGACTAACTGTGTGGGTGTGTTGTGCAACTAACAGGGTGGGTGCGTTGCATTACTAACAAAAAAAATGTATTATTCTTTCTTCTCTTTTAGCCAAGGTTCATCAGGCTTGGTTCCTAGCACTCTAAGCAATCATCAAGTTAACATATACGACGTCAAACTTAAATCCTAGCAATGTAAGTCAGATGTGCATTGTGGAATTCATGATTCATCAATGTTTACTACTGCCATCAGAATTTTAATGAAAAGAACTCAATTAGATTTCTACAAACATACTAGTTTCTAAACTTCAACTTCCAAATCACCAAGTACCTTATTATTCTAATCATTCAAGCTACTTCAATTTAACATGAATACATAGACATCGATCTTAATTTTAAATTTATTTTTCAAAAATTTAACCTCAAAACAACAGTTTTTAGTCCAATTTTTAGAATTTTCTAAAGGAAACCCTGCCCCCCAATCGAAGGGTGTGTTTGTTTTTCATTTCCTTCGGGTAAATGAGGTAAATAGATTGAAGTAGGTAATTATTACCATTTACCTCTGTTTGATGGGAAGTATTTCCTCCTTGTAAAAAAATGTTTAAAAAGGATCAACGTACATTCATGGGCCCCACTATGACATCTGTGACATCCATGCCATCCATCCATTTTATTGGAACATTTTAGGACATGAGTCCAAAAATGCGGCAGATCAGAAGCTCGAGTGGCCCACGCCATAGGAAATCGTGGTTGTAAAAGGTTTTTAATGGTAGGCGTTCAACCCATTGTTTTGTGTCTCATGGTCCACTTGAGCTTTGGATTTGCCTCAATTTTGAGCTTATGCCCTAAAATCACCTCGCAATATGGATGAACGGCGTGGATAAGCCACGCGTATCATAGTGAGCCCCACATGAAATTTGCACCCTCCTTGATTTTAGTGTACAGAAAGCAAACTATCATTGTCAACTTTGAAAAACGTGTAGAGAATTACATTATAATTAATCATTACTCATTTACTTGTATTTACAAGTTGTAAATGAAAATCAAACACGCCCTAAATGATACATTGTCCTTAATGTAAAAATATCATGCAATGAAATTAACATGAGAACAATTGAAATGTAACCAATAGAGGGTGGAGAGTACCCAAGATGATGAATAACCATATTCTTGAAACTCTCTAAGTCGATAAGTCAACAAAAACTAAAGATAAAGCCCAACCAACTATATTAAACAAACCTATCATATAAAAGAAAGTAAGCAACTAAAACAACTAAACTACAACTACTCAAAAAGTGGATCTCCATCAGACTAGGAAATCAATCTTAAAATGGATTCTTCCTCTGAAGGCAAATATCTCAGCAAATTCCTCAACAAACTTTTCAGGAGAATCATCCAAAGGAATGTTGTGCAGTAAACATGGGTGTCTTTAATCATTATGAACTAGAAAAAACCATGTTGCGGTATTTGAGCGTTGGTTTTCTTTTTAGAAAAATATGCACCACATGTATGACATAAAGAGATATAATTAGTTTGTTCATGGTCAGTAAAATATCTCCTTAAAACCTTTATTTGGGTAATAGTTGAGCAAAAAGGGATCATCCCAGGAAGAATTACGCACTTTGGTCTTGGAAAACCAAAGTGATGGAGAGACTTTAAACAATTTTTCTTCATGTAATGGTATTGTCTCCACTAAATCAGAAAATTCTAGCGCTTCCACAATAGATGGCAAAGGTTTAGACTCAGTGGAAGAAGGTTTTTCAAGCACTAGGGCGGACTTGTGTGAGGCATTCACTATGTCCATAATCATAGGATCATCAGAGTTCTTAAAGTGTGCCAAGCAAAGGAATCAGAACATTGGTTGGGAAGGGGCTCATCATCCATGATGGTGTCAATCATATTTATCTCATGGACCTCATCATCATGCCCTTATTGTTTTCTCATGTTGAACACATTCAGCTCAATCGTCATATTCCTAAAGGATAATTTCATCATCCCATTCCAGCAATTGATTATAGCATTTGAGGTAGCCAGGAATGGTCGGCTTAAGACAATAGGTATTTGTGCACTAGCATTCATAACCGGTTGTGTATCTATGATGATAAAATCTTCTGGGAAGTAGAATTTCTCGACTTGGACTAACACATCCTCAACTAACCCTCTCAGTATTCGAACTGAACGATCAACCAATTGTAATGTTGTCTTAGTGGGTTTCAATTCACTAAGACCTAGTTGCTCGTACACCGAGTAACGTATGAGGTTGACACTCGCCCCTAAATCTAAAAGAACTTGTTTAATCCGGTAGTTCCGTATAGTGCAAGAGATGGTAGGACTACTCAGATGTTTATATTTTGAGGGTGTTTTCTAATTTGTAATGGTACTTACCTATTCATTCAAAAATGTCTTCTGTTGTATATTGTGCTTTCACTTTACCGTACACAGATCCTTTAGAAATTTAGCATATGAGAGAATTTGTTTAATGGCATCCAACAGTAAAATGTTGATTTCAACCTATTTAAAAACCTCTAAGGTGTCTTGATTGTTAACCAGAGGTTTGGATGAGAGCAACCGTTGAGAAAATGGGACCATGGGTTTATATCTACGCTCCGATTCTCTCTTGCTAGACATCATTAAGTTCTTCATCTCCCTTAGAATTTTTAGATTCCTCAAGTTTCTCAACCGCCTTTAGAATAGTTTTATCAGTCGTTTTACCACTGCTAAGGGTGGTGATAGACATAACTTGTTCAACATACTGGTTGGAAGAATTGGGGCACTCGCTTCACACTGTCCCTTTGGGTTATGCTGAGATTGGGCTAGGAAGGTCCTTCTCCTTAACATTCACGAGTGACTCAATTCTTTCGATCGACGTTTTCAGCTCTTGAAGCATTTGCATGGTATTCTGATTTATTTGTGTTAGCCAGGCAAGAATGCTTGTAATGTATCCTCTAGGGTTCTCCTTGATGGGGTTATGTAAGGAATGACATGGGAGGTGGTGTCCCTTGAGAAGGATTGCTAGCATTAGCCATAGGTCCGTTCCTACAACTGAAGTTTGGATGGTTCCTCCAGTTATGGTCGTACGTGTTAGAAATTGAAACATTGAACGGCCTCTGATAAGCGTTCATATGCCACAAGCACTCTCAGCGACTTCATTAATTTTAACTGCTTCCACCTTCCTCGATTCCATGGCCTCGACCTTCCATATGAGACCTACTCCCTTTGCATTTATATCATCATCCTCCTTTAAAACATATATAGTCCCTTCTTCTTTGAGCACATGCTTGGAATTGCTTGATTTGTTGGAGGTGTCCCATGAGTGTGCTTTCTCGGCCAACATATCGAACTAATCCCATGAGTCATTGGGATCCTTGTTCATAAACTCGGCGTTGCACATCATCGTTACAAACTGGCACATGTTTGAGCTTAATCCATCATAGAAGAAGCTAATCACATGCCACGTCTCGTAGCCATGATGGCGGCAGGCAAGTAGAAGATCCTTGAACCTTTCCCAACATTGGAAAAATGTTTCATCATCCTTTTGGAAGAAATTCATGATATTCTTCCTTAATATGTTTGTTTTGTGTATCGAAAAGATTTTTTTTAGAAATTCTTGGGTCATCTCAACATAAGTCCTAATGGTTCTGAGCCTTAAAGAGTGAAGCCATGACTTGGCCCTCTATTTTAAAGAGAATGGGAACAATTTAAGTCTAATAGTGTCTTGGCAGACATTGTTATAATATAAAGTTGTTACAATCTTATCAAATTCTTTCAGGTGTAAGTATGGACTTTTTTAGTCTAGTCCATGGAATTTTTAAAATAATTGTATACTGCCCTATTTAAAATCAACGTTTCCTACATTAGTTAGGAAAACCATGCAGGAACGTGTGCTCATTCTAGTCAGTTCTAAGTAGTCACATAACATCCTAACTGGGGTAGCATTATGAACTTCGTTTTTATCAACACTAGGCTCATTCTCAACCATGTCTCTAGTTGGTTCACAAGCACTTAGGTGTTTTCTAACAACACAGTGGATGGAAAGTCCTTCAACCAGTGTTCCTTCACTTAGAAGTCGAAGAGTATGATTGTGTACCAACTTAGGCATGAACCACACAGCAAACCCTAAAATAAAAACCTAACCTAAATCCTAGAAAGTAATAACAGGAACTAAAACATATTAAAACAAGTATAGAGAAAGTTGGAAGGATAGTACTGAAGATGCAAAAACTAGGGTTAGGAAAATCCTACAAAACCAAAAACAGAAAACAATGTTAGTGATTTCAAGAATATAACAAAAACCCTAACCTAAAAACACAACAGAAATCTATCCTAACCTAAACAAAATCAAAACCCTAAAACCTAAAGTGTCTCAGAACCGTCACTCAATATCAATCATCAGCAACGACACCAAAAAATTGTTGGACAACCCCAAGTATAAGGCTGCACAATAGTATAGTAAGAAATGAAATAGAAATGAAAACTAGATACTAAGAAAATGAGAAAAATCAGCATGGATCCGCTCCACCCTCGAGCTGCTTTCCTTCTCCTTTTGTTCTTAGATGATTGGATATGTGTAGAACACATCCTTATACATTAAACTTCCCACCAACCTTATGTTTCTAGAGGATTCCACCAATTTTCACAAAATCGTGCCTTAGAAATTATGCCCGCTCGGCATTGCTAACCCTTTCTCGGCACTGCTGAACGTCTCTATCCAAGCTTTCTCGGCACTATCGAGCATCTTTGCCCATCTTTTCTCGGCACTACCGAGCTTTTCCCGGCACTACCGAGCAGGGTCATTTTCTAACTTTCTAGATTTTGCCTTTCTGGCCTTGCAGTTCTGATTTTGAGTTTTTTTGCCTTTTCCTGCTCTTTTAACTTGATTTCTTCATTTCTCTACTTCTCTTCAAATATGGTTTGTTGATCTTCCTCCTTGATTCCTCCACATGCTTAATCATCATCTTTGGAGCTTCAAATCTTCACTCTTGATCATCCTTGGGCTTTAAACTCCACATCTAGCTCGAATTCTCTCAGACCTTTTAATCTTTCCTACATATGAAAAACACATTTAATTAACCCAATTTATCATGAATTTGCACGGGAAAGCATTGCAAAATAGGGGCAAAATATGCAATATTTAGCACTCAACATAAGCACAAGGCAAAAGGAATCCATAAGAGAGGACTAATCCCTACCCTTTCACAAATTGCCTGATCGTTGATCACAGTCGATGCTTGCCTCGATAGCTAGATTTTTTAATTCGATCCTACGCATTCGTTTCAGTCCAAGGGTCACCAACGTTCAATGAAAAATTGAGTCGAGCAGACTCTGTCATGCCTGCACAAATTACAATTGCACACGAAATCTAAATGCAGGACCTCGCTTATACGTGTGGCTAGAGGTGGGCACAAACCAAGCTAGCTCGAAAGCTCGGCTCGAATTGGTTCGAATGGAAGTTCAAACCAAACCAAGCCTCTAAGTCAAGCTTGTTTGAAAAGACAAACCAAGCTCAAACTAGGGCAATACCGACTCGGCTCAACTCGAAGCTCGATTTGATTCAGCTCGTTTTAATTCGGCTCGTAGATTATAAGCACACTGTTTCCTGTGGTGTGATCCACTTGAGCTTTGGATATAATTTCATTTTGGGATCATGTCCTAAAATGATATGTAAAACAGATGGACAGCATGGATAATACATATACATGATGACATGGATAATACATAATACATATACATGTATGCACACTGTTTCCTTGCACTTGTAAAATTATGCTTGTGTACTTTAGTTTGGAAAATACTCTCTTAAGTTGCACTCCTTTGGAGGATGTTAAACATCGTACTGTAAGATACGTTTGTACTTCTTTTTCTAACTTTTAAAATTCTTTTCTAATTAAATAAACAAGGAAAAAAAGAGCCGCTGCCTGTTTGAACTCGGCCCAGCCTAGTTCGAAATTTTCAACAAAACTGATCTCAGCTCGAACCAGATTTTTCTAGAGCAAACCAAACTCGGGCCGCATGGGTTGGCCTGAAACCCAAACCAAACTGATCCACAAACTGCAGGTGGTACAAAAACAAGACAAACCAAACTAGGGCTAACTCGACTCGGCCCGGATCGTTGCCCACCTCTACGTGTGGCTTCGTGTTTGATTGAATAACTTAAACAATTTTCTTGGCACACTTGATGGCACACAATAAGCATTTTATTTATTTTTCTCAACAAAATAAAATGCCTCTTAAATAAATAAAAAAAATAGATTAGTTCTGTTTTCATCACTATAAAAGAGAAACAAGACTTGGGCTAGCCCATTGTCAATGTTGAAGCAGGATCAACTTCCCAATCGATCTCCAACAACTTTGAGGCATTCCTCGGGCGATTCAAGGGATACATGCAACATGTCACTAGGGTATCGAAGTCACAATTAGAAATATTCGAGAGAACGACAGAGAGTACTCGTTTGAGAGGATATGCATTATGCCCCCACTCACCTTGTTGGACGAGAGGCGGAGCAACCTGTTGATGTCCTAACCAAAGCATGCCAGATCAAGCCGTAAGGTCGACCTTCACCGCTTCCATCGATGACAAGGAACGATCAAGATGGTTGGTCATTTTACGGGGGGGGGGGGGGGGGGGGCGCCTCCGCTCTACAAAGGACACTACAGGACAAAGTCGCCCAGGGGGAAACATTCGGCTATGCCTTTCATCTACAACAATCATCATAGGGTTGAGGTACTCGGGGAGTACCCCTCGGCCACGCTTCCCCCAGCGGTCGTCACGTATATGGCGCAAGGCACATATCCTGACCAGCCGCTAAGATATGTCATCCAAGAAGAGCTACCAAGCCTGCAATAGCCGCTCGGTCGAGACGACATCATAGGACTTATCTAAAAGTACAGAGTTCAGCCGAACGACTAACGAATTGCTCGATTGATTTACAAGAAACCCTATCCTGAGTGATTCAACCAAAATTATGACTTTTCCAAAGGTTTCAGGATTCCCGAGTTCACCTTATTCTCAGGAGATAGTGAGACCTCTATGATCATGCAATATTGTGGTGAGGCCTCCCATAATGATTTCCTAAGGCTCAAGTTGCTCAGGAACTCCTTGACAGCGACGACCTTTACATGGTACATAAACCTACCATCCAACTCGGCCCAAACTTTAAATGAGTTGGAGAAGTTTCACATGCAGTTCCACCATACCAAGCTAGAAGTTTTTATGGCCAACCTGTCCAAGCTAAGGCAACTACCGAAAGAGTCAGCCAAGCAATTCATTCTCAGTTCAAGGCCTGTCTTGAATCACTGCCCAACCATTCTTCTAGAGGCAGAGTTCGCTAGGTTGGCCTTAGAAGGCATATTTTTTAGCTTCATAAGAAGTTCGAAGGTGTATACTTTAGAACTATTTGAATTATCAACCAGGGCCACCAAGTATGAATGAATCCTTTGAGAAGAACAACAACGGATGAGCGCGTCTAAGTGCACGTTCTACCATGACGTGAATCACAAACTAGCCATCACAAAAATAATGCTTAAGCAGCCAGACGAAGATCATGACGCCTGTTATGAAATGATCATGGCAGAGATCATCAACACACATCCATGCAAGTGCTCAACCCTAAAAGAAAAGTCTAATACAGATCCTCGACTGCGAAAAGCCCAGGAAAGGGTACACCCGAGGTTGTTAGGAAGTACATTTGATATCTCTAAGGCAGAGGAAATATTTGATGTCCTTCTCTAGAGCAAGTTCGTCAAACTCCCTCATCAAAAATTTCTTTGGTTGAGGAACTAAAAAAAGGAGTTTATTGTAAATTACATGGCACTAGGAAGCATTCTACTAAGAATTGTGTTGTGTTTAGGAACCCCAGTACAATAAAATAATGACAAAGGTTTGCTCAAGTTCCCCAAGATGGAAGGAAAGGTAATGAAGATCGACATCACATCCGCCCCTGAAACGGATGCCGTCAACACGTAGTCCAAGCGGACATCACAACAATTGATCGTCCTAAGGAAAAGCATGTAGAAGTACTCCATCTTTCGACCAAATAACTTAGTCCGCCCCCAATCACCCAACCACCGATAGTCCAAACTGAGGAGTTGCTTATTCCTACCAAAATGACTCTCAACAAGCCGTCAGTCACCGTGAATAAAATGACTACTGAGCTCACCTCCATTATCGGTCAAGAAGGGAAAATCTACTAAGAAAGATGACAGACATGAAAAAATAGGTGTCCCCGGCTAATGATAAAGGTAGGGCTCCAATGGTATACCAAGACCTTAATAACTCAAGTGCACAAAAACCTAGGCACTGAGCCTTGTACCCTAATATGCCATGAATGCTAAAGAAAGATAGCCTAGGGATGGAATTAGGTATGTCACCAAGCTCAGCACAAGACCATATCTTTGCCACCGCAAGGGAGATTTGTCCCTAGTAGATGGGCGGGCAACCACCAAGCCAGCCTACTACCAAGGCCATCAACTTCCATAGAATTAATGGGACTAAGGCTAATGGGGAAAGGCAGCTCGCCTGTCAATCGTCCAATTGACAAAAGGACAATTGTCACAATTTTAGGACCTTATCATGCTCGATAGATAGCAAATGTGCAAAGGCACCCAGTTATATACATAAGGGCCAAATTGTTGAGCCTAAGACCTGGACGACAAACGAATGATGGGTATTCCCCAAGAGAAATGGTAATTTGGCCAAAACAACACCTAAACTTGGCCTCAGTCGGTGGGCAACCAAGGGAAAACTGCCAACTGGCCAAATATAAGTCTGTGTAGGTCGACAATACGTTGAGTGCGTTCACCACATCATGAACTTCATCAAGCATGGTTTGCCCGATGGCATGAACAATCAAGACCAAGGTGGACCACCTTCAATGGGTTAGTCTAAGGCTAAAAAAGATTCCTTTAGAGGAAAAGGGTTGTTGAAAGGAAGAAATAAGATGTTGTCCAAGGAAACCAACAGGAGGAAGCCACCCTTCTCCCACGATCGGTAGCCTAACAGAAATATTAACAAAACAAGAAACAGCCGAAAAAAGACACCCAGGTGTAGACCATGGAGAAATCCCTGTGAGAAAAACCTACGAAGAAGACAATTCGAAAATAATGGAGGCCGAAAGCACCAGTCGTGACAACTGCCTAGGAATAGACATAATCAAAGAGGCTGAGGGGACAACCGAGAAGCTCAATTGAAGGGCATCTTGAAGTTTTAGATTGTTTCTTTGAGGTTTTACGGCTGACCGAATTTGGTTTGGTCATAGGATTTTGATTTTAAAATATAAATGAATAAATGCAGTTAGACATTCAAAAAATATATCTAATTATGATTGCATTGACCTCGCAAGAAGAATGGTCAACACCAACGTTAAAAAGAATCAATCCATAGCCGATTCTACCTATATTAAAAACTCAAGTTTTTCTCAAGAAAAAACATAAAGAGGGAATTATTAAAAATCATCGAAGGTCGAATCATGCCCTTTGTTGCTCTAAAAATTATTGCTTGACCTCACTAGCTAAGCGCATTGCCTCCATCTACTTAGCCTCCCAAGCAATCGATTCGGCCTCTAGCTCATTTAGCTGTTGCAACATCCTCCCTCCTATCTCAAGCAGTTGCCTCCACCCCTCTGCACGCATCCTTATCTTCATAGTAGCTTGGACATGAGAATTTTGCATGGTCTTGATCTTAAGCTCCAAGCCTGCCATCTGCCTCACTAGCTCCTACACTTCTTGGTTCAGTTCTGAAACTCACTTGTCAATGTCCTCCACTTCACCCCACAACTCATCTTCCTTGCGGTTAAGTGCCAAATACTCTTCCTTTATGGATTCTATTCTGCACTTCAAAGCGAGCAATCGCGGCATCCCAACGATCTTAAGCGTCCATGTACTCATGCAGAGCCAAGATTATCTCCTCTACATGTGCCAGCTTAGGGGCCCATACTTCATCATCTCCTCTACATGTGCCAGCTTAGGGGCCCAATGGCGTCTGGTATGCTGACAAGCTCCCTCAAGGATGTTTGTTTGGGGAGGTCAAGTCAGAAGAACTTTTCGACGAATCACTTCAACCCTTTGATACTTCAACGTGCTAGAGGGTCATCCAGTATTCCCCATGATAACATCAATTCCTCCAAGCGGGCGAATGACTCCAGGGAAAAAGCCTTTGCAATATCTTAACTACCACTCATATTGATGTCGGCCGCTCTTGAAGATGACATAGAAGGAAGGTTATGTGTTCTTTCTCCATCTCTGTTTGAAGTAGATCAGGAGGTGGTAGGAGCGTCGGAGCAAAATTCACTAACTGGAGGGCGATAGACGCAACCCTCGACTGCATATCTTCCTCCGAATGAAGAACCTCGGGGTCAGTAATTTTGGTAGGGGCATCGTTGAAATTACACCTTTTGGATTAAAGGCGTATTAGTGCGGAAGCTTAGGGAGCAACTAGAATTATGGCTTTAGGACCTTTTAAAATCTTTTCACCTACTTATGCAATTTATCAATTTAAACTAAGTAAGTGATTAACACTTAGCATCCAAGCTTAAGTGGGTCCAATCACAAGGCTAGCATATTATAAGTATTTAAACAACCTAGCCTAAGCATGCATAGATAATCAAATGATTAAACAAATCAAGCTCATAATCTATACAACCTATGTAAACTTATGAGAATGGATCAATGAGCTCAAGTCTACACTACTTAGTGAAAGTACATCTTGAGTGTGGATGTGCTTATCTAATACATAGCATGCACTCCTTATTAAGCATTTATAATTAAAAAATTAAACATACAATGCTAAGATAACAATGTGCTCAATTCAATCACAAACATAAGCATATATAGTGGTTCGACTTTGGGTCTACTTCATTCCCAGTTTAAGTACTTAACCCCCATTGAGCACACTGACATTCACTATCAGAGGTTTTAAATGAGGTTCACGTCTCAACATTTACATGAAGGTTTTACCGGTTCACCTCTCAACCATAAATGGAGTTTTGGACAAGGCTAACTCTCAACCCGACGCATGTTCACTCCTGTGTCGAAGGCTCCCCCTTGAAGACTAGTTTAGGCCCAATAAATGTGCCAAGGAACAACAAACGTCCCTAGATGTTTAGGCTCAATTAACAAGCAAAGGATCGGTAAACGACCCTAGATCGAGTTTGACAAACAAACTCTACACTCAACTCCCACAGGGAATTGAGTGAATGGACTCTCAACAAAGACAATCTTACTTTTCGGATAAGCCCCTTGTTTAGTGTCATTTCGGGTTGCTTGATCTCCGCTCTTCCGTGCTTCAATCATCTTCCCTTACTCCCCTGATCGTGTTATCGTTGTGTTGTCGATGCCTCTTATACACTTGATCAATCACCTTACATATGATGCCTTTAAGATGCCCAAGGTGATAGGAGGGTAAGTTTGAGAACTCTACAACTAATGAGAATGGGTTGCTTAGAGTTGTTCACCTAGAAAGATCTCATCTTAGAGCTTTAGATAAGGATATGACTATCAAGAAATATCCAAACTCTAGAGATCAAAGAGGGACAAGAATCTTCTTCTTCTTTGAGCTTAGAATGCTCCATTATTGTGTTAAATCACAATGAAGATGCCTTATAAAGGTTAAGAATGAGCCTCAAATGGTTTCCAACAATGGCGGCTTTAATCCTCTTAAAATTTCTATTCTTACCTTAAAAACCGAGTCCAAGCCCATTTATAAAGAAATGCTCAACGGATTCAAAATAGGCAGAAAACGGCTAGTACCGACTAGTCACTGACCAGTCGAACAAGGCTCCACGACCGATCATGATCGTTCGATCCAATGCTTGCACAAGATAGTGAGTTGATGTCTGGACTGGGGGCCAGTCCGATCGGTCGTGACCGGTCGGTCCAGTCCAGCCGATCAGTCACGACCGGTCGAATAGGCCTGGAAATAGTCAGATACATTGTTGTTCCAGTTTCTCCACAGCCTGTCCTCTTAGGCCATTGTATGGGTGATCTTTTAGGACACCTAGGACCAATCTAAGATGACTACATGTATTTCTAAGGGTTTAGGGTCATCAAGAGGTTTGGGTTATGGTATTGGTCAAGGTTCAAGGTTCACCAAGGCATCTCTTTTACATGTTTCTTCTTTCTTAATGTAGCAGGTCCGCTTGAGTCTTCGGTATTCGTCTTCTTTAAGCTCAACCGACACTAGACTCACTGACCTAAGTAATTGACAACCAAGGTACACTAGTATGCTATAGAAAAGTGCACTAACAATCGTCTCTCAAAGCTTGTCTTAAAGACGAGGGCTCTTCAACAACACACATTGTAGAAGGGAACCCCAATCAGCAAACATGGAATCATCGAGATCGATTTCCTCGAATGAAGCCGACAATGCCCTACGGTTCATGGCGGGAAGAGACAACATTGTTCATCTACAACAATTGCTTCAACTGAGGCAACCTCTTCAACAGGTGCTAGAACGGTCTCTTCAATAGGTGAGGCTAGCGCGGGTTCTTTATCCTCACCACCATAACGATTCAAAGAGGTCTCATTGGTGGAAGCATGGGGCTTGTGTTGAGCCATGAATATTACATATTCTAACCCATTTTCATCACCACATTATACATGTTTTCTATGATAAAAGACCTATCTAATGTATTTTTTTTGTAGTTGTAAGTATGAGAGAGAGAGATTTCATTATTATGATGCGTAAGGACCTCCCTAAAACTCCATTAAAGACTAAGGAAGAAGTGGAGGGAAGATGTAAGGAGAGAAGAGAAGGAAAGAAAGAAGAAAAATAACCCAAGGAGAGGTCCGACCGGTCGGCTAAATAGGCCTCGACCGGTCAAGATCGGTTGGTCGTGCACAAACAGCAAGTGCAGATTTTCTGCAGGCGAAAATCAAGTTTCCTAGTCCGCGAAGGACACGCAGGTCTCGCAATTTTCTCACGCGGTGATGCCTCCAAGCTATAAAAGGACACCTACACCTTCTTCCTAAAACATTTAGCAACGTGGGGAGCAAAGGAATCAAGACCTAAGAGGCTTCTAGCCTCTTAGAACGCATTCTTCTTCTTCTAGTTTCTAGTTTTATTTATGTTTTCTTTTAACTACCCTCTTAGCTAGAGCTGATGGGGGAATCTTTTAGTTTTTAATGATGCTTTGATACATTGATTTCGAATTATGGTTTAATGTTTGAATGATTCATTATAGTTTGAATAAAGTTGATAGTTTTAGAGAATTCAGGGAGTTTGTGTGCCAAGTACATGAGTTCTTGTTGGATTTCTGAAATTAATCAGAATGGTTTATGAGTTGTTGATTAATGAAAGCTTTTGATTCAAGTTCTCTATGATTCAAACAGTGGAATCTCTATTAGAACTATGATGGAAAGTTCATGTATCCTTTGTGGAATTTGAGATAGTTGGTGTTGCTTATTGAAGTTGGTTTAATTAGAGTTCTAATCATTGGTCGTAGTTGAATCTAGTGACAAGATTTTATGAAAGCTATGGTTGTGAATCTCAACTAGATTAGAAAGAGGCTTGGTCTATACAATTGAGTGTGCTCACTGGCCTGAGCTTGATTAAGGGAATCAAATCAATAAACACCCATCTATTTCACATTATTTATATACTTAGATTGTTATATCTCCCTGCTGGATAGAGATAGAACTTCGATTCTAGTTGTGATAGAATTGAATCAATGGATTGAGCATGATTAAGACTAGAAGTTGATCCTTGATGCTCTAGTTTCTCAATTCTCCGATTTTTTCATTTTATGTTTTTACATTAATTTTTAAAAATCGTTTTCTTAAACTTCTTAAATTTCAGTTATTAGAGTAGTTGGAATTGTTTACCTCTTTCCCTGTAGATCGACCTCGGTCTTACCGATAATTTGATAATTATTACTACATCGCAGCCTTGCACTTGAGGCGAGTGAACAAGTTTTTGGCATCGTTGCCGGGGAAAAGGTTAAACGGTTCTAATTGTTCTAGTAACTATAGAGTAGTCTTAGTTAGGGAGGATTTTCAGTTTTTCTAGAAGTAGGTTTTCTGATTTTTTTTCTAAATTATTAACAATTTTTTATTTTTGTGTTTTGTAGGAACTTAGTTTTACATAGTTTTCAACTTCACGAGTAACATCTCCCCATCTCTTTTTTTTTTCTTTTTTTTCTTTTTCCTATATTAGGGTATTTTTCAATTCCTTAAAATTTCTCATGTATGATTGGACAAAAGTGCATGCAAGTACCTTTTAGAGGATAAGACGTCGGATTGGGGGACCCAAACTCAGTGTGATCGGGATCCCTCTAAGAATGAGTGTTTTTTTATATTCAAACAACCACCACTACCCTCCCACGTAAGACGATGCGTGAGTACATTAATGAAAACAATACACATGTTGAAACACCACGTAAGACGATGGGTGAGTACCGGAACAAAGCAAAATCGAATAATGATCATCCGAGGAAAACATTACATGATTACCGGATTGAAAATAACATATGTTCCACCGATTATGGTAGGAGGTGTGCAACAACAAAAGGAACGGGTGAATAATGGACATATTCAAGGGAAGAACCAACCGTAGTTATTAACAATCACCCTAAACGTCTTCCTCTTGTGATGACATGTATACACAAATACTTGAGAAATTATGGAAAGAGTATGAAGATGAACAATCAAATCAAGCTTACTCTCCATCTTATGAAGACGTTGAGCCTAAATTTGTGGGCATCAAATCAATCCCTTCTAATGAGGATGGAGCTATCCAAGTCTCACCTTCTTCGGATATAATAAATAAACTTTTAGAGGAGACTGATTTCGATGATCCCAATGACATCATTAATTATGGATGAGTCAACAATCTCTTTTGGATGCTTTAAACTTAATAATGAAGAGATTTCAATGACAGTTGATGAACCCGAGGAATCCATTAAATCTGAAAGCGATAGTGAGGTTACTTACAATGAGGATTCAGTGGATGCTTATGAACCTATGGTTTCTTTTTCCCAAGGGCATAATGATTATGAGTCTTTAGAGGCTATGCATGTTAGAGAGATTGTCGAGGTAAATATTTTTTAATCACTCTACCAACTTGACGTGTTTAATTTTAATGTGGAGAATGAGACTCCCATGAGTAAAAATTTAGATTCTTTGGACGAATGCTTCGCTCAGTTTGAAAATTCAAACGACCCCATTATTCAAGAGATTGTTAAAGCCTTACATACTTCCAACTTGGTGTCTCATATTAGTTATGTAGAACCTAGTTTGGAAGAATTTCACTCCATGGAGGGCAAGTCCCTCACCATCGAAACTAAATTTTTGCACTCACTCAAGCAAGATCACGATCCTTCACTTGACTATCTCAATTTCCTAAAAGAAAGGTTGGCCCACTCCGATGATTTTGATGATGAGATGATTAAGGAGTTTGATAGTTTATTAGACACGATGTCAGTACTTGAAGAACACAATTTCATTGACTTTATCTCATCCTCATTAATTATGTAGGCACCGACTATTTTTGAAATTGTGGAGGAGATAACTTTAACCAATAAAAACATGATGAATGTCTCTCTACCATCATAGGTTCTTCAGCCCATTGAGAATTCTGATTGGGAGGACCCGTTTTTAATCAATCATTACCCAATCCAGAATTTGAAGAGATATCTTTTTGCTGCTCTTATCTCCTCATTTCATGTATGTGGTACACATAAATATTGGATTTCAATAAAGAAAAGCACCCATGTTTACTGTCGAGCATGACTTTGGATGGTCCTCATGAGAAACTTATAGAAATTCATGAAAATCCTGCTCAATTTTGATCATGTAGTCGATCAAACTAATCAAAGGTAGGTAAGTAGGTTAGGATTTATTTTTCTGCATTTAAGATTGAATAAGTCTCATGGAGACAATGAAATATGCTAGAATTGGTCAACTTGCTACCTCAAGTACTCTCGTTCTCAGTCTCCTTTGTTTTATTTCATTGCTCTCATGTCTTGCATATTGTGTATCTTATTACATTGAGGACAATGTAAGATTTTAGTTCAGGGGTGAGATTCCTCAGATAAAATTATACTAGTTAATTTTTGTACATTTTGAGCAATTATGTAGAAAATTTTCAATTTTTCTTAATTTCAAAACTCTTTTAGAAAACTTTGTTTCTTTGAACTTGGGATGTTATGAGTATGAAAAGAAGATGGATGAAGTGATTGATTTTGAAAGCATTGAATTACCTGTAACATGATAGTTTTCTATATGAATTCCCCTATTGAGTTGATTGGTAAAAAAAATTGAACACTTTTGAGTCTAGTTCACATTACACGATTTTCATGGTTTGAGAGGATTATGTAGATTTATGGATTAGTTAGACTAAGATTTAAAGTGTTAAGGAACCAAGCCGGGGAACTTTGTCCATCATTGTTCATGTGAAGTAAGAAAAAAAATGAAAGATATGGATTTTTAAAAATCCTATTTATGTTTATAGTGAATGAATGAAAAAGAAAAAAAAAGTGATTATTATTGAATATTTGTTGATAAATTCCAAAAGGGGCTACATATTACCAACCAGGGGATGGTCTACCCATAACCAAAGTTGGAAATAGGAAGTAGTGTGAAAGCCATCGAAGGAATGGTAAGGCAAATTCTTATCATGGGCATTTGGTTAATCTGTACACTTCTATATCTTTAGTTTCACCAATCTCTGAAGAAGGTAATCCTGAAAATTCATGAGATGAACTTTCACTATGCACACTAGACCGCACTTGTTCAGATTCTTCTATTTATCAATCAATCAGTGGAGATTCTATATGAATAACTTATTATGTTTAGGGAGTTTAAGATTTCAATTTCCATCACTAAGTTTTTCTGAATTTTGTATTCGTATATCTTTAAATTTATAGAAGTATATTTTTCTGAAACAGAGTTGGGTTTTAGGAAAGACGGATTTGTTTCACGCATGTTTTGGTCGGGGCTAGCAAAAAGATGGTTGAGGGGAGTGTTGAGCCATGAATATTACATATTCTAACCCCTTTTCATCACCACATTATACATGTTTTTTATGATAAAAGACCTATCTAATATATGTTTTTGTGGTTGTAGGTATGAGAAAGAGATTTCATTGTTAGATGCTTAAGACCTCCCTAAAACACCATTGAAGACCAAGGAAAAAGTGGAGAGAAGATGTAAGGAGAGAAGAGAAGGAAAGAAAGAAGAAAAACAACCCAAACAAGCCCCGACCGGTCAAGACCGGTCGGCCACCAAGGTTGGCTGCCACAGAGCTTGCTGGACTATGCACTGACCGGTCAAGACTGGTCGTGTGACAGGTCGCTACAGTGCCCGACCGGTCAAGACCGGTCGGCCACCAAGGTTGGCTGCCACAGAGCTTGCTGGACTATGCACTGACCGGTCAAGACTGGTCGTGTGACAGGTCGCTACAGTGCCCGACCGGTCAAGACCGGTCGACCATGCAAAACAGCAAGTGCAGATTTTCTGCACGCAAAAATCAGGTTTTCTAGTGAGTGAAGGACACGCAGTTTCGGGATTTTTCTCACGCGATGATGCCTCCAAGCTATAATAGGACACCTACACCTTCTTCATAAGACATCTAGCAACGTGGGGAGCAAAGAAATCAGGACCTAGGAGGCTTCATAGCCTCCTAGAACGCATTCTTCTTCTTTTAGTTTCTAGTTTTATTTATGTTTTCTTTTAGCTAACCTCTTAGCTAGAGCTGAGGGGGAATCTTCTAGTTTTTAATGATGCTTTGATACATTAATTTCGAATTATGGTTTAATGTTTGAATAATTTATTATAGTTTGAATAAAGTTGATAGTTTTAGAGAATTCAGGAAGTTTATGTGTCAAGTACATGAGTTCTTGATGGATTTCTGAGATTAATCAGAATGGTTTATGGGTTGTTGATTGATGGAAGCTTTTGATTCAAGTTCTCCATAATTTAAACTGTGGAATATCTATTAGAACTATGATAGAAAGTTCATGTATCCTTTGTGGAATTTGAGATAGTTGGTGTTGCTTATTGAAGTTGGTTTAATTAGAGTTCTAATCATTGGTCAGTAGTCGAATCTAGTAACAAGATTTGATGAAAGTTATGGTTATGAATCTCAATTAGATTGGAAAGAGGCTTGGCCTATACAATTGAGTGTGCCCACGACCTGAGCTTGATTGAGGGAATCAAATCAGTAAACACCCATCTATTTTAAATTATTTATGTGCTTAGATTGTTATATCTCCCTGTTGGATAGAGATAGAACTTTGATTCCAGTTGTGATAGAATCGAATCAATGAATTGAGCATGATTAAGACCAGAGGTGGATCCTTGATGCTCTAGTTTCTTAACTCTCAGATTTTTTTTGTTTTATATTTTTATATTAGTTCTTAAAAACCTTTTTTCCTTAAACTTCTTAAATTTCAATTATTAGAGTAGTTAGAATTATTTACCTCTTTCCCTGTGGATAGACCTCGGTCTTATGAAGAATTATTACTGCATCGCAGCCTTGCACTAGAGGCAAGCGAACAACTTACCTCCAATTGGGGTCACAGCCACCCGGCTGCTTAGAGTTAGGAGTCGACTGGAGTGTGTCATCAGTTGTTAAACCCCCATCAACCCCAACCCCGGAGATGTTAGCAGACCATGCAGTCCAGCAACCGTGTGTAAGACTCCATTAGGTGGGCCACACATGATCTTCGGTTTGGATCATGACCGTTGGATTATTCAGATTGAACGATTCAGTGGGCCCCACTATAGTTGTGATCATTGCAAATAGGTTTGGGGCGGGACGCTTGAACCGTGGTCCCTATGCGCGGTTATTAAGCCAGATACGGAAACCTACGGTGTGGAGACCCTAGGAGGAGAGAAGTGTGATGGGTAAACTTCTATGGCCCTCTTTCCTATAAATATACGTCTTGGTCCCTTCACCAACACACAAGAGAAAACCCTAGTCCCCATTGAGAGGTTCTCCTAAAGGTGTTAGGTGCAGAAGACCAAGAGTTCTTATCGGCAACACGGCGGCATCGGGAATGTCTTCCCAAACAGGTATGGCTTTAAGATTACAGTATGGAATCTCCATTATTCGATGCATAGACGATCTGATTATTCCGCATTAACTTTTCAGTTTCACAGTTAGGTATCAGAGCTTCCTATGCATGAATATGGTAGATTCAGTGTATTTACGATTTCCTTTTCACGCCACATATCTGTCATGCTTGTGGATTGGCGTGTGGCCCTGTGGTCATGTATTGATGATTGTAAATCAGCCATAGTCGCTAAGGAATCGTATAGTGGAAAACCTTATTATAGGCGACCATGAAAAATCAGATTTGATCGGGCCATTGTCGTCTGTCATGGATCGTTTCAGATCCCGATCGGCGATCGTCACCGTTGCTAATAGCCTTGGCAATGTTTCTGTCAATCGAAAAAAAAAAAAAAAAAAGGAAAATCCTATTTCCAGCATCTGTTGTAATCATTGAAGCCGAACTGGAAATCCCAACCGTCCATGGACATCTGCGACCATGGATATTGTCGGCCATCCATTGTCGATTGCAATTAGAGATTGCCGCAGAATATCAGCCTTGAATACCTGCCATCCACATCCAGATTTTAAAAAAAAAAAAGGGTAGCAGCCTGGACGACCATGGAGATCCACGTCAGATGCAATCACTGGACCATCGATGGACCAATTCAGACCACCTGAAACTCCACTGTTTGCCATGCAATCAGATCTCGATCGGCGATTGTTCGCGGCTACCACCATCGACAAATCTGTTTTCTCGCTGCCAATCGCAATGGCCGACAGCGGCGATCATCGGATGCGATGGGTTTTTCGGGGACGCTCCTGCATCAAACCCATCTGCGGACGACGGTGGCTGATGGCGAGCTCGGCTGTCACCATTGCCGGGTTCGGCAGCAGTCAAGGCCGGGCGCCGTTAACGGTACTGATGAAGAGGGCAGCGGCCTGTGTTTTAATGGCCAGTGAGATCTCCGGCAGCGGCAACACCCTGCTCATTCCTCTCTATAGAATCCGGCAGCGGCAACGACTTCTGCTATAATAGATTCCAGCGAGGTTGCCGGATTTGAGGGCAGTGCGGGCGGTTAGGGTTTTCTGAATCAGGGGTTGGCAAGGGTTTTGGCAATGCCCAAAAAAGTCAGGACTGCGGCTGGATTGAAAGCTACAGCAAGTTGCTGTTTTGAGCAATACAAGCGTATTGCTGTTTTTTTTTTATTAGGTTGGGCCACAAACTGAACCGTGATCCAATCTAGTGGGCCAGCCCGATAGACCCAACACTGATCCAATCCAGTGGGCCAGCCCGATAGGCCCAACACTGATCCAATCCAGTGGGCCAGCCCGATAAGCCCAACACAGTAGGACAGGCCCAACAGGCCCAGTCCATTTGGCCGAGCCGGACGGGCCCAATCAACCCAGTCCAAGCCCAAATTTCAGCAACTCATTTGATGTTCATCCTGGATGGATCTGTGCCCTGCTTCAGTTTACTTGGGCCCATTGTCCAAGATGATGTAAACTACTAAATTACCTATAGTTGGGCCATCCAATACAAATAAAATCTAAACAAAGTAATTGATGGTTGGTAGCTTTTATAAGGTGGCCCTAGTAATTCAATAAATGTGGATTATATATTGCTCTGATTTGACCCAAAATGGGGCCATTACCCGTGTATTTGAGACTGACATTTAGTTGTTGACCATTAAGAAATTAAACCAACCATTCCTTTGGAATATGTTTTGAGCCTACGGGCGGTCAACGTCAGTTGTGTTTTGGGCCAAATCAAAACTCTTATAGAATAGTCCATTTTGGGCAGGACCATGCAGCAATCCTTGAGTTTGGAAGTGGGATTGGAGCTGGTTGTGCTAGCCACCAAAGTGACCTCAATTGGTAAAGATTTCTACCTCTAGACTTCTATATATGGAATTCAGTGACACTCCATTGTAGGATTGCATTCAGTTGCGTTCATATTCAGGCGAGCGGTGGTCAGAGCAAAGAAGTATCATCGTTTGGCTGGATGTGAGCGGGATGAAGTGGTTGGTGATGGTGATATAGGTCTGAGAGATTCATTTCACCCAAAGGTGATGGGCGTCTTAGATCTATTTCACCAACATTGATCAGCTTCATGTTCAGAAGAGCCTCTTGTATATTACAATTTCGCCCAAAGGAGGAATCGTGATGATACGCTGGGCTCTTACCAGACTTTGATGATATGGCTCATCATCATTCTGGGCCATTTGATTGAAGGCCCAAATCAATCGAATGAACATACATGCATGATATTTATGGTTTATGTTTATGCATTGTTATATGGGACTTATTTATTAATGTGAATTTTATGCTTTGAATGTCCAGCTATGACTGTTTCTAATATTCCAACCCAATTTAATTCCATACCTTTGCTTACTGGGTCCAACTATTCCAAATGGAAGTCGTCCGTTGAAATAGTCCTAGGTTGCATGGACTTGGACTTGGCCCTGGAGGAAGTAGAGCCTCCTACTCCAACTGATTCTAGTACGGATTCAGCAAAGGCTCACTACAAGGCCTGAACCAAGTCAAATAAGATGTGTCTCAAGATCATAAAGAACTCGATTTCTAAGACCATGCAGGGTGTCATGTCCGACACTGAGAAAGCTAAAGATTTCCTGACTGAAATAGGAAAACGATTTCAGAAATCGGATAAAGCTGAGCTGAGTTCACTTTTACATAAATTGACTCAAGCCACCTATAACGGTCAAGGAAATATCAGGGAGTACATTGGTGGATTGTCTGATGTAGTGGCTAAAATTCGCGCATTAGACCTTAAGATTGAGGATGAACTCCTGATTTTCTTGGTTCTGAACTCCCTCCCTCCACAATTCAGTCAATTCCAAATCAGCTACAATACTCAAAAGGAAAAGTGGACATTGAACGTGCTGATATCTCAGTGCGTTCAGGAGGAAGAGAGACTCAGAAGGTCGAGCAAGACACAAAGTGCACACCTAGTGACATCTGGTCAAGGACGAAAAGGAAATAAGAAAAGAAAGCACACTTCAGGAAAAGGTTCTACGAGTCCTGCGGGTGGCAATCAGCCTAAGTCTGGAAAGACATTTAAGAAGAAAAGGAAGGGTCCTAATGATGGCTGCTTCTTCTACAAGAAGCCTGGTCATCAGAAGAAGGATTGTGAAGATTTTAAAGCATGGCTCGTTTCTAAGGGTAAAGACCATATTTTAGTCTGTTTTGAATCAAATTTAGCTGATATGTCCACAGACTCCTGGTGGATAGATTCTGGTGCAACTATTCACATTTGTAATTCCATGCAAGATATGCTCCAAAGCCGGACGCCAACTAATGCAGAAAGATCAGTCTATATGGGGAACGGCATTAGAGCAAACGTGGAAACTATTAGAGTCTGTAGGCTTAGGTTATCGTCAGGACACTTTCTTGATCTAGTAGATACTGTTGTGTGCCTTCTATAAGGCGCAATTTGATTTCCATTTCTCGTTTGGACAAATTTGGTTATGAGTTTAAATTTGCAAATGAAAAATTAAGCATTTACTATGATTCAGTTGTGATTGGTTCTGGCACTTTAGTTAATAACCTTTATCAGCTAGATTTGGATGTTTCACATGTATACAGCGTTAACTCATCACATGGAAACACTAAAGGCATCAAACGAAGTTTAGATTGTGAGAATTCCTCCATGCTATGGCACAGGCGATTAGGCCATATCTCTCGTGAGAGATTGGAAAGGCTTGTACGTGAAGGAATTCTTCACTCCCTAGACTTCTCAGACTTTGGGGTTTGTATTGATTGCATTAAAGGTAAACAGACTAGAATAAGGAAAAAGGGTGCCACTAGGAGCGTAGGACTCTTAGAAGTGATTCATACAGACATCTGCGGACCGTTCCCTACAGCATCTTGGAATGGGCAGAAGTATTTTATCACTTTTATAGATGACTACTCTCGTTATGGGTACTTGTACCTTATTAACGAAAAATCAGACGCCCTGGATACATTTAAGATCTATAAGGTTGAAGTCGAAAATCAACTCGACAGGAAGATCAAAGTCGTTAGATCCGACCGTGGTGGTGAGTACTACGGAAGGTATGACGAATCTGGGAGTAATCTAGGTCCATTCGCCAGATACCTACAAGATTGTGGCATCGTCGCCCAGTACACCATGCCTGGTACTCCAGAGCAGAATGGTGTAGCGGAAAGGCGTAATCGCACCCTAAAGGACATGGTGCGATCTATGATTAGTAATTCTACGTTGCCAGAATCTTTGTGGGGTGATGCGTTGAAAACGGTTGTGCATATCCTTAATAGGGTCCCAAGTAAGGCTGTAATGAAAACTCCATATGAATTGTGGACAGGGCGAAAGCCTAGTCTACGATATTTTCATGTATGGGGTTGTCCTGCAGAAGCCAAACCGTATAACCCGCATGAAAGAAAACTTGACCCTAGAACTGTTAGTTGCTTCTTTATTGGATACCCAGAAAGATCAAAAGGATTTAAATTTTATTGTCCATCATATTCCATGAGAGTCATTGAGACTTGGAATACTAGGTTTATTGAGAACACTGGAGATAGTGGGAGCACAAATTTAAGAGATATTGTATTTAAGGAAGAGCGGATTGTGGTTCCCACCACAATCATTCAGAGTAGCATGGTTGTCCGTCCAGCAGTGGACCCTGAGATCCCTATGGACGACCATGTACAACTTCAAATACAACCCACTGATAAGGAAATGGAAAACCTAATTCAGAATAATGAGCCATTAAGACGATCACACAGAGAGAGAGAAGATCTGCAATACCAGACGATTACGTCGTCTATTTGCAGGAGCATGAGTTTGACATTGGGGTTGAAAAGGATCCTGTATCCCTTTCACAGGTCGAACAAAGTGCGGATTCTTCTCATTGGTTCGATGCCATGAAAGATGAATTGAAATCCATGAAGGACAACAAAGTTTGGGACCTTGTTGAATTGCCTGAAGGGATTAGGTCGATTGGTTGCAAATGGGTATTTAAAACCAAACGGGACTCTAAGGGTGATATCGAAAGGTATAAAGCCAGGCTAGTTGCAAAGGGTTTCACTCAACGTGAGGACATTGACTTTAAGAAGACTTTCTCACCTGTATCTAAGAAAGACTCCTTTAGGATCATTATAGCTCTTGTGGCTCATATAGATTTGGAGCTACATCAAATGAACGTGAAAACTGCGTTTCTCAATGGAGATCTAATGGAGAACGTATATATGTTGCAGCCAGAAGGTTTTAAGTACAGCCAAAGGTTAAGTCAAGGCTCAAACATCTGGTTTGCAAACTTCAGAAGTCCATTTATGGGTTGAAACAGGCATCACGACAGTGGTACCTAAAGTTTCATGAAGTTGTTTCCTCATATGGTTTCATTGAAAACACTGCGGATGAGTGCATATATGTGAAAATCAGCGGGAGTAAGTTTATCATTTTGGTCTTGTATGTTGACGACATTTTATTGGCCAGTAGTGATATTGGATTGTTGCGTGAGACTAAGAAATTTCTATCTCAAAATTTTGAGATGAAAGATCTTGGTGATGCTTCCTTTGTCATTGGCATTCAGATTAGCCGGGACAGATCACGTAGATTACTTGGCTTGTCGCAGAGAGCCTATATTGATAGGGTTCTCGAAAGGTTTGGCATGCAAGGTTGTGCTCCTGGCCAAGCACCTATTGTAAAAGGTGACAAATTTGGTCAATTTCAGTGTCCTAAGAATGACCTAGAGAAGGACAAGATGAAAGCTATTCCATATGCGTCAGCAGTAGGGAGCATCATGTATGCTCAGGTCTGTACGCGTCCAGATATTGCTTTTGTGGTTGGAATGTTGGGCAGGTACCTTAGCAATCCAGGAATGAATCATTGGATAGCTGTAAAGAAAGTGTTGCGCCACCTAAAGTGTTGCGCCACCTGCAAAGGACAAAGGACTTCGAACTCACATACAGGAGATCCGACCATTTGGAGTTGGTAGGATATACAGATGCAGATTTTGCTGGTTGTCTCGATAGCAAGAAGTCCACCTCGGGCTATATATTCATGATGGTTGGTGGAGCCGTATTATGGAAAAGCGTGAAACAGTCAATTACGGCATCATCTACCATGGAAGCAGAGTATGTAGCTTGTCATGAAGCCACGAATCAGGCGGTCTGGCTTCAGAGTTTTTTCTCTGGTTTACGGGTTGTGCAGATGATCCCAAAACCATTGAAAATCTATTGTGATAGTTCAGCTGCAGTTAACTTCTCCAACAACAACAAGCATTCATCGAGGTCAAAGCACATTGACATCAAATATCTTGTTGTGAAGAAGAGAGTTCAGAATCGTCAAGTGTCTGTGGAACTCATCGGCACAAGGCAGATGATAGCGGATCCTCTCACTAAAGGCCTTCCTATCACGCTCTTTAAGGAGCATGTGACATCTATGGGAATTGTTGATCCCAAGGATGTATTTCAGTAGTGGGAGTTTTCATGTATGATCCGATTATGTCCAGACATTTTTTAGAGATATCTTTTATGCATTGATGATTCTGTTTTTCATTTTATATCTTGCTTCTCCTTCAGTGTGCACATTCAGTTTTGAGTAAGCAAGACTTTGGTTTGTGTTTTGGAGACACGTTCAGTAGGACCACTTGAAGATAAACACGTATGATCACATGAGACGTGTAATCTTCATACCACACCCCATATCATTGATCCATGTCGTTAAGGCTATTGGTATTTGTGATCTTGATTCGTCACACTTCGAAAATATGAAATGTTGTGTTGACTACCATGATTCAATATCAGTGGTCTTGATGGACCGGATCTGACAAGCGTTGCTCATAATTATCCAACGGTATTGTTTTGAAATTAGTAGGGCGCCCATTAGGAACTTTTGAAACAAACATGTTTTATGAAATGCTTTTCACAAAATAAAATAAAATGTTTTATTTTCTTTCAGAGATCAGTGTAGCCCAAGTGGGAGAATGTAAGACTCCATTAGGTGGGCCACACATGATCATCGGTTTGGATCATGACCGTTGGATTATTCAGATTGAGCGATTCAGTGGGCCCCACTACAGTTGTGATCATTGCAAATAGGTTTGGGGCAAGACGCTTGAACCGTGGTCCCTATGCGCGGTTATTAAGCCAGATATGGAAACCTACGGTGTGGAGACCCTAGAGGAGAGAAGTGTGATGGGTAAGCTTCTCTGGCCCTCTTTCCTATAAATATACGTCTTGGTCCCCTCACCAACACACAAGAGAAAACCCTAGTCCCCATTGAGAGGTTCTCCTAAAGGTGTTAGGTGCAGAAGACCAAGAGTTCTTATCGGCAACACGGCGGCATCGGGAATGTCTTCCCAAACAGGTATGGTTTTAAGATTACAGTATGGAATCTCCACTATTCGATGCATAGACGATCCGATTATTCCGCATTAAGTTTTCAGTTTCACACCGTGTTCTTCCATCTGACTTGGACATTTGCAGCATCCACATTCTCATCGGTCTCTTCACCAATAGGAGATGCTTGTGGGGTAGACGAAGCAGTGCTTGACCGACGAAGCAGTGCTTGACCGAACACGTCATTTGTTGATGAGGGGCTTGAGGTCTTCCTCTTCTTCATTTTCCACGATCGACACTATGGAGGAATGACATAAGGACAATTTAAAGAGAAGACTAGTTTATATAAGAGAGAGAGAGAGAGAGAGAGAGAGAGAGAGAAAAGGAGAGAAAAGCCCAAGAACAGTTTATATAAGAGAGAGAGAGAGAGAGGGAGAGAAAAGCCCAAGAACAGTAATTACCTCTTGACTAGGCTTGTGGTCGACTGAACGACTGGAGTGCTTGGTCGAACAACGGGGGCTTATGCGGCTACCTCTCTCGAATTGAAACCTCGATCAATGGGCAGCTGACTACGTTGGACCCCTTTTTGGGAGGGGATTCAACCATCAGCATCAACCATTTCTTTTTATCAACACCCCTACGCGGAGGGCCTCCTATTTGACCAGTTTGACCATCGGCCTGATGATCGCTTGAAATAGCCGGGCCACACGAAGTTTTAGGAACAATGGTAGAGCTACCAGATGATGGGCGTGTCGTTTTTGTTGCAGACGATCAGATTACAATAGCTCCTTGGAAAACAAGCGTTACCTCGGTTGTAAGGCCCAAAGCGTCGACCGCAGCCCCACGGCTGGTTGAAGCTACCATTTCCATAAGTCGAGGAATTTGAGGCCTAAAGAGGAAAAAGGTGCACCAAATCAATTATCTGGAGAAACAGATACTGAGAATTCTAGTACGACTTCCACCAAGTGTAAAACTCGACAACTGCAAAGAGACGAAGCGATATTAGAGAAGGAAAGACAAGCCTGCGAGTAGTTCCCTTGAATTCATCCCGAATGAGATAAAGTTCATCCTGATGATGGAGGATTTTCCTTGAAAGCAGTTGCACATTCATCGAGAAAAAGCATGGTGGAACAAGGATGCCTCGGACTAAACTAAACTAGCGCTCAGATAAAGCGGCTGGATAAGACTCCATGCCAGTCATGGCATTGAGATGTGGACCAAGAAGGTTCCACTGTTTGGGAGATCCCTGGAAATCATGAAGTTGACCCACAACTGATGCAACATTAATTCTAAGGTGTTGGAGTTGAGAGGACCATGTCAAATGCACCTAAAGCAGTCCAGTCAATGAGTCATGTTGAAGAAAGGAAAGTACTTGTCCAGAAGCTTCTTCAAGTCAACCAGAAAGAATCGTAGATGATCTTGGTGATATCCATAAGTAGGAGACCAGAGGGATTTCTTTATAAGGTATAAGTTAAGAGTGGAGAAAAATACTCAAAAAGCCATAACTGAAGGATCCATAAAGGACCCCCACAATGATAGAGGTTTTTGGTTGTCAGGCTATGGAGAGTACCATAGAGGTGAGAGAGAACAAAAGGGGCAAAGGCAAGATTACGGTTGGAGGCCAATGACTCGGCCAACTCATTATACTCTTTGGTCATCTGGCCGACTGGGACACAAAAGGCAAGACAACATAGCCACATCAACAAAAAGGCGTAGTGGTCCTCGTGTGACACTGGGCCCTGGCCCATTTCCTCCCGTAAGTAGGTAGTGTACACGACATTGGCTCATTGGTTATTGAAAGAAGGAGAGGACCATGAGCTGGACGGTTTGACATACTCACCCAAGGCAGGAAGACCTATGAGTGCACAAACACCAAGAATAGTAGGACTCATGAATCCTTGAGGAAAATTAAAGCGGTTTATAGAAGAGCTCCAAAAGCAGACAGTTGCCGCCAACAGGGAACGATGCATGGCTGTCTCAATCCGAGAAAGTTGAATACGACTAAAGATCCCAATGTTCCTCCAGTATACCCCATATGCAGGTTTGACACGGTTCAACCAAACAATTTAGTCTGAAATAGGATAGGGACATAATCGATGGTGAGAACTGACAAGATTCCATCGAGACTAGTTCAAAGAGGGGGCGCGTAAAAGGAGTTTATCTTGAAGGTATAAGGGAAAAAAGAGACAAGGGAAGAGAAATCATCAACTTGGGTTGGGGAGAAGGCTAGACCGAGAAGGAATCAATTGGGAAAATCAACCTGGTAGAGAGTGAGGATGTTTAGAAGGATGTGGTTGGCTAAACGCTTGATGATCGGATTGATTAAGTTAAGGGTTGGAACGTCCATAGCAGTCAACTCCGATTCAAGCTGGGAATCCTTGAAAGAAGAAGCCATGAAGTGAGTGACTAGAGTAAAGAGGGAATGAAGTCGGTCGAAGGAAAAAAGTGAAGGAATGATTGCGATGAAAACGTAATCGTATAAAAGCAAAATGAAACATTGGGTTCCACATCCGCAATAAAAGCTGGCAATCATGCTGGGAGAATTCGAACGCTCACATTAACTCGCATGACGATCGAGCGTGAACCCCATGTTGCCACACGTCGAATGTTGGAACGACCATCGAACTTGAACGTCAAACGTCACATCGCATCTCTTGATATGAAGGGATGTTGGGGCATTGTTTACACCCATTTTCAGTGCCCTAACGTGGATCAATGGAAAGCCACCACATGTCGACACTATAAGCTTAATATTAGCGAAAATCCTACTCTCCCTTGAAGATATGTCGATGGATCTTCCTTTGGTGATATGCATTCTGTTATTAATGAGGTGGCACAAACCCTTACGTACGCCCTTAGGGGAGCGAACCGTCACATGCCGCATGTCCATGATTAATTTGTCAATTAATGAGGCAGCATGCCGGCACGTCTATAAGGACCCACCGAGTGGACAAATCCTATCACAGATCTGGTAATATACACTCAGTAAGGTCATCTCTCATAGTCCTTCCAAAATGGAAGATTTTTCCAGAGATGTTCGGAAGATGTGTGAAGATCATGAACAATCCGAATATCTAAAAATTGGACCTAAATCAAGAGAGTATGGACACCAACCAAATTGGGTCTCTCTCCATACAATAATCGAAATTAAGAGAATGGGATAACTCAATGAAAGATTAGTGAACATGGGTTAGGATTTGGTGGATCTAACCCATCCAACCCCTGCAGGATCATGATCAAAAGGTAAAGAGAGTTCAAGTTAAATGCAAATGGTAGTTTGATTTAGTCATGCAGACACATGACTATGATCGATTTCAGGTCCAGGATCAATGGTAGAGGTTTTCCTGATTGATCCTGAATCTAGATGTTGTTGTTTCCTAAAGGGAATCAATTATGAGAAGAAGATCTGAGAAGCCAACAATTTCAGATCTATCCAAAATCCCTCATATTCAGAATGCATGTTGTAAACACGAAGGATCCAAGATCAACAAAGAAACCCAATGAGGGTTTAGCCGCCTTGACAATCTATAAAAGGAGCACACGAAGAAGAGCTCAAGGTCCCCACGCCAAATATAAATTTATCTTCTTTACATTACATTACATTTATCTTTTCGCTTATCTTAGCATAGCATAGCTTAGTCTAGTCTTAGCAAAGATCGTTAGTGTACAACATCCACCACTATAGTATCGTAGTATTATATTAAATATCCACAACCCTAAGTTGTTGGATCCAGATCAACTGAGTTCTTACTTAGGCGATCACATCTCTCTGGTCACACCCTACTAACCATTCGCCTTGATCATTTGTTCTTACAGACAGGTCAAGTATTTATCTCTCGTTTATTTATTTATTTGATTTATTTTGATACCATGTTGATTGTAATAGGCTATACATTTCAATATCAATAAAATCAGCATTATTTAACCTTCTTTCTATTTATTTGTCCATCTTTATTCTTATGAAAAAAAAAAAATTGCAATTACTGGTGAGAGAATAAGTCCTTATACACAAGGCAAAAAGAATTTGCCACAGAGAACTAACCCACACCCTTTCGCAAATCGCCTAATTTTTTTATCACAACTAGTGGCTGACTTAATAGCTAAATTTTCGAATATGATCTCATGCATTCGTTTTGATACAAGGGTCATCATCGTTCAATCAAACATTGAGTCGAGTAGACTCGGGCACATATGTGCAAATTACAATCACATATAGAATATACGTACAAGCCCTCATTCACACATGTGGCCTCCTGTTTAATTAAATAGCATTAATAGGAGGTACACCCTAATGTCACATTAAACATAAGAAATCCATGTTAACTCAACAGCAGAAGATGCAAGGTGAGTTAGACCCTAAATAAATACAATATCATGTGGCAGATGGTGAAGGAGCACAACATGTCCAATCAGCATCTAAAAACCGTACAAGCTAAAGAAATTGAGCGGCAATTTGAATTTCATGGTGCAACATGGCCATATGGTTGGTAGTAGGCACACCTCTTGATTGACTAAGTGAATTCGTCAACCTAACTAATTAAATAAAGACATTAAAGAAAGGGGTATTGGGTTTAAAATTTTAAAACTAATTAATACTATACATTAAATAAGTGCTTTTTGTGAGAAAGACTGCATTTAAACCAATAGCGATCCAACTATGTGCATTCTCCATCCTTTTTCCCTTTCAATTTTAAGCAAAAACAGATTATTAGGTTTAAAGGTACCATATAAAGGATGCGAATATTCTATAACCCCCCCCCCCCCCCCCCCCCCCCCCTTTACATGGAACCTTCGAAACCAAAAGCTCTGTAGGGCCCAACGTCATGTCGGTGGGACATCCATTCTGTCCTTCAGTTTTTCCATGCCCAAAATGAGACAGATCCAAAAACTCAAGTGGGTCAGATCAATCAACCACCGTCCAAAACTTTGTGGGGCCACCGTGATGTTTGTATTCCATCCAACCCATTCTTGAAGGGGAAAAACAAAAAATTAGCCTGATCCAAAACTCCTGCGTGACCCCAAGAAGGTTTTGATGGTGGGTGTTCAATCTCTACTGTTTCTTGTGTGGGGCCTACTAGGGTTTTGAATCTACCTCATTTTTTTTTGGGCTCATGTCCTAACATGGGCTGATGCAACGGATGAATGGACGGAGTGGATGTCACACCAACATCATGGTGGGGCCCACTTTTACAACAGAAAACCCTAAACATTACCTTATGATCACAGGGCCTGAGTACGGTACTTCAATGCTGAATAATAGCTCTATAAGTTTGCATTCGCCCAGGCTCAGGCCCCTTCCCTTAAGCAATGGCCCAGGCCATGTAAGAAAAGATTTAAATGATCAAAGTTTTGAAATAGTACCTATAGTGGCGGGCTGCACAGCCCATTGCCACCCCTGCTTGAGCGTAACCAAGCACAACTCAGCGGCAGAGCTCTTTTTATTTCTAGAGAAAACACTGAACTAAGAGCTTGCTATCAAAATTTTCTGTAGAAAACAAGCTTGAATTTGAAAATTGTGAATTGCAGCTTCCACCGACGCTGCGTTTGGATGCCCAAATTGAATCAGATTGCAGTAATTGGTTCTATAGAGAGGAAATGATCAAATCATAATTACCATAGCATTCATGTCTGACAACTTGCAGTTTATATGATAAGTTCAACTTGAAAGTAACAAAATTGCAATGTGGAACCCAATCGCTCCATGCGAAACAGGCCTTACTGCTATTGGTCATTTCCATTGGAGCGAACCGATTATTGCAATTCAATTCAATTGTGCACCCAAACGCAGCTGAAGTCACATACAAAACAGCATTTGCTAGAATGAATGGGAGGCAAGTTAGGAGTTCACAACACCCGTCTACCATCGAAGCAGCCCCACATAGGTTTGCAACATCCTTGAATCCACATAATGTTAGGTAGAAAATCATATGACCAAGCATCAAAGAGAGGCAAAAGAGAATCTCAAACACTTAGTTTGATTTCATTGATTTCAAAACTCTCAGTCTTTTTTTATAACAAGTAAATGAAGATTCTGCAGGCAATGCATTTCCAATGCAGAAAAGACAACTTCCAACAAGAAAAACCAAAAAGACCATATACCATGTAGTATGTGAATTTTTTCCTGAAACCATCGCCAAAATTTTTTGCTAGTGAATTTACCAAAATTCCCAAAACTGAAAAGGATGCTGGTAAAATTGCAAAAAGTACACGCCACAAGGTTGCCCCAAAAGTCTCAACATTTATATCAGCTAAAGTCGAATAAATTCATTTCCTAGTATAACAATGAATCTATTCAGCCATCGGGTTTTCTGAGGTCTATCATGTTTAGCATGTCGTGTCCGTGTCCGCGTTGAAGCCGGACATCTGTATCCAAGTTAGACGGACATTTTCTTTCTCAATATTTTCATGGATAATTAACTGTAAGCTGGCATGAAACTTTGGATAAAGAAAGTATTCTTCTGCATCCAAACTCATGCTAGGACACTCCCTGTAAACAGCCGACCTCAATTAGTTGGGATAAGTTTTAGATAAAGATGATTCATCATCATCATTTGGCTATACTAATCCTGTTTTGCCAATCAATCCTATCTAAGAAGCCTTATCAGCAGTAAAAGAACAAGCCTTTATATCCATTTTCACCACTTCAACCCAATTGCTTTTAGTCTTCCTATCAACCTCTTTTCAGGCCCTTCAATACAATCAATGTTCCCCTTGTTACTAGAAGATCCTTAACCTTCATTGCATATGACCAAACCATCTCAATCTGCCCCCAATCATTTTGTCACTTATCAGGGCTAGTCCTACGCTGCTTTGGATGATTTCCTTCTTAATTCTATCCTTTGTAGTCTACCAACACATCCATGTCAACATCCTCATCTCTGCAACATTCAACCTCTGCTCATACTGCCTTCTAATAGTCCAACATTTGCCCTAAATATAGTTTTAATGTAGCAAGAGAATAGAGGAGGAGAGAAGATCTTCCTTCACCAGAACCCTTGAATCCACGAGGGGAAAAAACCTCTCTAAAACTGGAATGAAATTATCACTGGAATCAAATTGATGATAATGAAAATTGTTCTCCACAACGAAATTGATGTTGCTTATATAAGCCTTAAGACTCCTAATTCGACCCTACTTACCCTAAATAGTAAACTTACTAAAATTACTAAGGGCCTGTTTGATTTTTTGACTCAACTGTGATTACCTTGTAAATGGATAATGATTATTTACCTAGGTAATTACTCCATCTTTCCCAATGAAGACAGTGACACTTACTTTTCTTAACACTAAAATCGAAAAATTTGTGCAATAAATATGGGGCTCACCGTGATTTATGTGGCTTATCCACACCACCCATTCTTTATGCCAGTTGAATTTAGGGCGTGAGCCAAAAATTGGAGCAGATCCAAAGCTCAAGTGGACCACACCACATGAAACAGTGGGAATTGAGCACCTACCATTAAAAACTTCTTGGGGGCCCTAAAAGATTTAGATCAAGCTGATATTTATGTTTTCCCTTTATCCATGTCCGTGTGACCCTCTTAACCGGTTAGATGATGAATAAACCTCAATACAGGCCCAATGAAAGAAACAACTTTCAACGGTGGACGAATTAAGGTCACTGTTTTCTTTCGTGCGGGTCATTTGAGTGTTAGATTTGCCTCATTTTTCGGTTCATGCCCCAAAATGTGCTAATAAAACATATGAACGGCGTTGATATATCATATACATTATGATAGGCCCCACGGATTTAAGTCAACACTTTTGGACCGATTTTCAAGGTGGAATTACTCACACATTTTCAAACAAAGTGAAAAGTAATAATTACTCATTTACACATATTTACCTGTATCATGAAAAATCAAACAGGCCCTAAAAGTGTCTATACAGACTCAAACAACTTCTATGACAGGACTTTTTAGACCCTAAAAAGACTGAAAAATAGCAACATCAAAAAGTAATAAAAATAGTAAACTTTGGCTTTGAACTGAAATTTGACCCCTGAAACAGACCTTTTTTGAGAAATCATAGCAGCCAATCGACTCTCATCAATTGGCAGGTTTTAGGTTTCATCAATAACTTTCCAGCAATATCTTATGCCAATCTGAAGCTATAGTGCATGTTAGGTAGTTTTTTCCCTAGATCGGACCTTCCAGCCTGCTTTTGATCCTGGCACTCCATAAGTTATCTGCAACCTGTTACACATCAAGTATGTTGCCATGTAAAAAATTTAAGTGGTTTGGGCAGTGGGCACCTTGCCACCCTCCAGTAAGGGGTAATCTCAATTTGCAACCCACCATCTTGTTCAAGCTGAATGTTAGCTCACATGCAAGTATCGACTAGTGGAACCTATCCAGGAAATTAATCATTTCGGACACTTAGATACTGGGGTAAAGTTATCATAGAGTGACCATTGGGCCCACATGATGTAAAATCATAGAGTTTCAACCAGTATTCCCTCATACAAAATCAGTCAGCAAAATCAGTTCCACACATCACACCTATTTCTAAAAACCATCTTGGTCTTTATGACAATCGTTGCCATGGACTAACTCAGCAGGAAGAAATGAATCAGGAACACAGCCATGGGGCCTGAATCCCATCCCAAGAGCTAAAACTGGGGTGAGAAAAGAAACAAATATTTTAATATATAAGTGAAATAAGAGAACATTGGTTACTTGCAAAGAACCAGTAGTTTTTTTTTTTTTTTTTTTTTTTTTCTCTGTTTAGAACAAGTAACAGCAGCAACATCCAGCAATTTTAAATGGTAGAAAATACACAGCTCTGTTACTGGGTGATATTTTACTAATGTATGGGAATGAGTATAGGATCCAGTTATGGGTATCTGATTCACTTGAACCCCAACCACAGGGTGTGGTGACACAACTACATATATTTAATACTTCAGTTTTTATTATTAAAATATTTGTTAGCGTCCCATATCAATTTTCAAATACGTTTTTTTATCGGCATGTTATGACACTTTTCACCTATTTTTGTAACATAAAACATTCTAGTGTGAATGAGCTATATGCCGACATCTAACATGGTCCCAGAACCTTACCATAACCTTACCATATTACCACATTTTTTATTCGATTTGAATGATCAGTTGTCATAGACTGGGTGCTCCTCGCATAGATCCAGGGCTAAATTTCCTATTTGATTGAATATTGGAATTAATATATGACATCATTAATGTTATTATTATAGACCCGCATGCATAGTGTTATATTATAGGCATGCTATTGTGTAAGTCAAATATTAATTTCTCCTTTGTAAATATAAATTTGCGCTACAACTTAATCAACAGCAAGAGTATGGAATTATAATTTCGGGTCGCTAAAAGTAGTGATCCGGATCACAAATGACCCATGATCTGGATTGCACAATTTCGCAACAGAAAACATAGGGTCTCTGGTGATTTAGGTACTGCTCGTTTTTTGGCTAGAGACTTCATATAACAAGCTAGTTAACCAAACTTTGATTACAGATTCCAATCCCAAGTGGCATCGAAGTGCACAAGCATGTATGTTTCAATTAATTGTAGATAGCCCCAAAAGATGCATGCAAGAACAATTTATTCAAGGTCAGCCCTTCATATAGCTTAAAGAGGGTAATAATGGCAGAAACTCTCAAGATAAAGCTTTATTTACACCCACTGTTTCAATACAGTAAACAAGCAACAGATATCAGTAAGAACCTACGTAACTCATAGATACTTAAAAATTGAGTAAGGAGATTTACATTTTACTGTCAGAGCGCAGACCCCACCACCACTAGATCATGACCACTGATAATCATTCCCAATCTGTTTCACTGTTCCAAACCTTCAGTAGGCATTCCCAACTTATTTTCCCGTGAAAGAGCTTGTAAAAATTGATCATGAAAGAAACTCAAGATCCACCCTTAAAAGGTTGAATTTATAACTCACAGCATTGCCACCACCATAACAATCCCTGGCCCACCAAAAAATCCCATGTGAGTTGTGACTGTGCTGGCCGACATGTTGATATATTACTTCATAATTGCCTGTCAAAGTTAAAAAGGAGAATCCTTGCAGCATGATTCATGACTTCAGAAGGACATTGCATGATATGTGGAACCATGCTGTTTATAATCATAAGGGCTTCACTTTCCATTATGGGGTCTGAAAACATAAACTTAAACCAGTAGGCTATTTCTCAGATGCACTGAAGCATATCTTTTCAAGGTGAATGGACCAATCCTCCCCAAGTAGCTGAGGATTTAACTCCATTGCCACCCGAAAGTCCAGCAATGATGCCGAAAAGCAATGATTTGATCTTTGAAGATATCTATCTGCCAAGATACCATTCACACCAGGTACCAGCCTGCAATTTGCCTGCCTCGTCTGTTCCTGACTGCACCTTGCTCGTCCTATTTCCAGACAAGGCTTGATCAACCTCTTCAGATACGAATCCAATCCATTGTTTAACAGATTGATGCAATCAACCGAAACACCAAGACCCTCAACCTCCACCTTCCGCTCCAAACGTTCCCTCAAAGTTCTGGCATCGGGCAACTCGGAACTGTTATAACAAGTCTGGGGAATGTCTTTCCTTGGGAGATGAAACGCACCCAAGCTGTTACGGAGAGCTTTATGCGCACCAGCGGAACTAATTGAAATGCCGAGAGGTGCCCTGACAGGGCTCCTGCTTTGAATGCACGGGCTTCCTGGTGCTTGTTCGACCTCTTCCCCATCTTCTACAGAGGCAACTTCAACTAGCGCTTTGCTGCCAATAGATATGAGCTCTTGAGGCCTTCTTAAGTCAAAAGAATTGGCAGTGGTATTTGCATTTTCAACAGCCTTTGTGATCAATTCGTCATAGGTGGCTCCTTGATTCTTTTCATAGGGTCCGAGAGGACTCCGGTGGTCCGTAAACTTGCGATCGTGAGCATTTGTAGACCTTCCTTTGCGAGGAGATGAAGGGAATGCATCTCCGCAAAGAGACTGTAAATTTCTTGAATATCCATTTGCAAACTTCACATTCGAGGAACCTTCTTCTTTGGTTGGAAGGGAGGGGGGCACCTTGGCAAGGGATGCATTCTTGAGAATGGAACCAATAAAACGGTTGTGGAGTGTGATATTCTCCCTCCCGATCGTCATAAAACATAGCTTGTCAAACTCGTGCTTGCTGATTTTAAGACTGAGGAATCTCCTAAGGTGACGGAGGTATTTCTCGGCCCTTTCATGCCCTAGTTTCCTAACAATCTTAGCTTTGAGATCAACAGTATCAATTCGAGAGGATTGCCGGCTGGGCGGCATTTCAATTTCCGAATAGCATACAATCATGAAACTGCTCCTTATCAGACCCTCCCACAGCACTTCGTTATGGCCCAGAAAAATTCATGAAAGAAAGCCAACCTTCTTGTTGCAAACCCTGATTAACTGTAGCTTCAGATCTCTGTAACATTTCAGCAAATTACAGCACAAGTAGCACACAACTCCTCTTTTTCTTAGGCGGGGAATGAATACTGGAGAAAAGGAACAAAACCTGTAAAAGAAATCAGCTTAGAATGAGATTTTAGACATGAGTTGCCAACGGTTTGGACAAATTATTAAATCAGCTTAAAATGTGACTTCAGACATGAGTTACTAATGGTCTGGACAAATTGCCAGTGTTTTCCATCTGAGCCGTGCATTCCAGACAGGAGGGGAATGCAGGGCCCTTCTTTCAGGGATTCAGATCATTCACACATTGGCGATACAGTTTATGGGTGGACCAACCCCCTCCAGCTGCAAATGAACAGGTAACCATTTTTGCTTCTAACCATCCATTTTCAGGCATTGGTTGGATGGGATCATCCTGTGGAGGAATTTCATGCAATGTTGCCCATCCATGGCGGGGCCAATTGGATGAATGATATTGATCACCAAAAGGGGCCCAACCTGTACAAAGCATGAGACCAAAAGAAAACCTTGGTAATTACAGCCAAGAGCTGTACATTCCTTCTTCACAAGTTCAATGAACTCAATAAATCCTACAAACCCTCAATCATTTTACGGAAAATTGTGAGGAAAGAAGAACCAAAAATCCTTTTTAGCGTGGTTAAATGAAATTTGAAGAAAAGGAAACAATCCCACATAGAAAGTCCACTAAAAAAAGGCTTTAAGTGATGTATTACATGATACTCAGCCCCACCCTAATAGTCATTACTATCATCAGGCATATATATTCAGGATGGGTCGGGCTCCTCTTTCAATGATCTAGATCATTCATCTGGGAGCCCCACATTTTATGGGAGATGGACTGAAAATCTCCTCCTGTGAACACCCAAGCATCTGACCAGAGAAGAGCTTGCAATTGCAAAAAAAAACCATTGGCTAGATCTTTTTTTAACCACCATTTGCAGGCCCACTATCAGATGGATAGGATTGTGTAATTGGGGGGATTTTGTTCAGGGTCGTACATCCATGGTGGGGCCCACCAGATGTCTTGATCACCAAAGAGCGGGCTCCACATGTACAAAATACTAGCCCAATTGGAAATTTTGGCAACTCGGGCTAAGTTTTGCTTATTTCCTCTTTAGAAGTTCATGTGAAATCTCATAAAACCCTCAATCATTTGGCAGCCAAAAAACTAAAACAGTACAATAGCAAGAGAGATGAAAGCTGAAGAAAAGGGGCAAAGCAACAGACAGAGAGAGTATACTGAAAACAAGGTTTTGGAAATTGAGGCATCACACAATGCTCGGACCTAATTACGAGCACATCCATTGGACAATGTGTTCCACGCAGGTGGTGCCCCTCTTTCATTCATCCAGATCATTCATCTAGAAGGCCCACAGTGATGAGCGATGGACTGAAAATCTCCTCAATTGAACATCCCAGCCATCTAACTGTTGAAGATCCTGCCATTGCGAATGGACCAATGGCTAGATTTCCCTTTCAACCTTCTATCTTCCAACCAACCATCACATGATAGGAGTGTCCAACAGCTAGAGCCTAATTCACTGCCACCCATCCACCGCGCGGGCCACTACATGAACAGTCTTGATCACCGAAAAGCGGGCCCCACACCCTTAGACTGCTGACCTGGATGAAAATTCTGGCAATTCGATCCAACCGTCATATATTTCCTCCACAGAAGTTCATTGAACATGATTAAATCCCAGAAACCCTCAGCCGCGGATTAAAAAAAAAACATGCGGAATTCTTCAATTTTCTAGCTGGAGGGATGAATTCCGAAGAAAATAAAGAAAACCCACAAAGGAAATCAGATCAAAACAAGGTTTAAGAACTTCATTCAACTGATCAAATCCCACAAAGCTTTCAATTCAGACCAACAAACAAGAGAAAAGGGCAGAAAATAAAAACCCATCAGCTAGAAAGAAAAAAAGAATCTGAGATTGGTTTTTTCTTTCTTCTTCTTTCTTCTGATCCCATCAAAGGAAGTACTCAAATTTCAAACGAAAATAAGCAAAATTGCAGACTCAAATTTGGATTCTGCATCAAACCCAGTTGCAATTTCGCACTAATCAAGAATTCAAAGAGAAAATAAAAAGGAAAAAATGCATTGAAAAATGGAAAAAAAAGGAGATGGGTGAGAAGGAAAGCTGACCTGGTTTGAAGGACGGTGGTGTGATCGGATTGACTGCAGCTGTTCGAGAGAGAGAGAGAGAGAGAGAGGAGGCTTTCCTTTTCCGGCTGAAAGAATATACACCGAGGGAGCACCGAAGTAGGTTGCTCCAGGTTAATCTGAACCGTTAAATAGATACGTTCCGTGACTGTAACTATCAATAAAACAAATCCTGCCTGAAAATGGATTGCGTCCTGCCCCGCCTGGACGGACTCGGTCCAGACATGGGCTTTGTGGGGCCCACCTGAAATGTATGGGTTTTATCCACGCCGTCCATCCATTTTGCCATATCATTTTAGCACATGAGAGAAAAATCGAGGTAGATCCAAGGCTCAAGTGGACCACATAATGGGGACACCAACCAAACCTTCCAGTGGGACCTGCAGAATGCCTACGCGACCTTATGAACAGGTTACATGGCAAATTTACATCAGGGTGGGCCCTAGAAAGATTTCAATGGTGGCCTCATTATTATTACTTCTTCTTGTAGTGTGGTGTACTTGAGCCTTGGATCTACCTCATTTTCAAACTCATACCTAAAATGATATAGAAAAATATATGAACAGTGTGGATAAAACTCATACATCACGGTGGGCCCCACAGAGCCCCTGCCTGCTTAGATCTGGTTCCATCCTCATGTGGGCCAACTGTGAACTTGCTATGGCCCCAAAAACCAGGGTAAGGGTGACATACGAGAAAAGCCCAATGGGTAGAAAAAGATGAGCAATGGTGCATATACTACATGTGTGTGGCCCACTTGATGAGTGGACTGGGTTGATTTATGGGTCTGAGCATAATCATTGGGCCAGATTACGATAGAGGTATTTGTGTCTTTGTGGAGCCCATCTCTTGAATGGTTCGGACGAGAAGAGGTGTAATTTAGTTGGTGGTCCGGCAATGTATTGTAGTAGCCACCTTTCCCTTGGGCTTTCGGAACCTTCTTAGTTACTCGTTGGGTCAAAATACACGTGCATTTTAGTGAGGTGTGCATATCTAAGGCTCCTTGGGTTGTTTTGTCTGTCTTTGAGTTGAAGGAGTAGGAAACATCTGGCCCACCTGATGGAAAGCTCAGATCTCACACACGTGTTCCTAGGTGAGGAAAGGCGGGACTCCAAAGTATTTGGACGAATAATGCAACAAATATGTTATTCGAATTTGAGGAAGTTTGATATTGAATAGAGTTGCAATTTTTATTATTATTATTATTATTGTTATCGTGATGGAAAGATCCGGACCGTTAATTGGGTGGGTCATCTACAGATCGACGTTCATTACTGTAGAAGAATGCTGCTTATGGAATGATATTAAGCATCCAAGTTGTGACCTACAAATGTGATGGGGTGTTCCTCGTCAAGAGTGAGGAGAGATGTGCTTGATCATGAGTCATCGGTTGATCGACAACCCTAGTCAGGTGACTGAAGAAATTCAAAATTTGTCAGTAAAATCTCTGGATGTTTTTGGCTTGTTTCGAGCAACCGAAAATGGGGTTGTCGGGCGATGTTGATCGATCGATCGATCGACTGCCGGTTTGTGCAGTTTAGCACATTTTCACGCAATTTGTTTTTAATTTTGACTTAAGTGCTATATAAGCACTGTTATGTGATATTAGGGTAAAATGAGACATAACCTGACACGTTCCTAGAGAAAGAGAAAGAGTTTGGAGAAAAAGATAAGTCCAAATCGAAGAGAGAAAAGATATGGACAGTGAGGTTCATCCACAGTGCCAGTTCAAGTTCGTAGCCTCTTCAAGAACAGTTTCTGAGAATTATTCAATCCTTGTTGGTGAGATTTCTCCATAGCTTGTTCTCTTGATTGTAATCCGCCCTTAGGGTGAAGAAAATTTGGATCCGAATGTGTGAAACTCGTGATCGGTGTGTAAACATTATTATATAGTAGATTTGTTGGCTGGACGAGTTCGCATAGTTTTTACCTCTATTTCTATAGGGTTTTCCACGTAAAAAGTCTTGTGTCATGTGTGGTGATTGTTTATTCATTGTTGTGCATTCATATCTCATAATTTAGTTGGTTGGGAATTGCGAGATCCGTTAGTTTGTGCATCCTTCCCCAACAAAAGTGGTATCAAAGCATTCAAGTTGTGTAGAACGGACCGTGTGATTGTTTGAATTATGGAGGGCGGATCATCAAAGATGATTAGCTTGAATGAGTTTAACTGTCCCATTTGGAAGGCTAAGATGGAGGGCATGTTATATTGTAAAGACTTGTATGCACCGATCATAAGTGAAACTGTGTAGCCGACGGATACGTTCGATGAGGATTAAAAAAAAGTTGGACCATAAGGCGGTGGGGTTTATTAAACAATAGTTGGATGACATCGTGTTACACCACGTATCTACAAAAACCTCTGTTGCTAGCCTATGACAGAAATTGGAAGGGTTGTATGAGAGGAAGACGGCTGAAAATAAAATCTTCCTTATTCGAAGACTTGTGAACTTAAAGTGCAAAGAGAATGATTCAGTCGCTCAGTATATGAATGAGGTGAGAAGTATTGTGAATCAACTCTCCGCCATTAAAATGGTCATAGACAATAAACTACAGGCCTTACTATTGCTTAGCTTGTTACTTAATAGCTGGAAGACATTAGTCGTGTCTCTGAGCAACTCCACACTTGAAGGAAAGGTGTCTACGGACAAAGTTACAAATTGTCTTCTCAATGCATGAGGAGATAAGAAGAAAATTCTAGGGGTCATCTCAACAGGAGGCCCTAGTGTCAGAAGAATGAGGGATAGGAAAGCAAAGAAAATGCAATAAGTGTAACAAATTCAAAAGCAAGTCGAAATCCAAAGAAGAAGTGAAGTGCTGAAATTGTGGCAAGATGTGTCACTACCAAAATAAATGCCGCAAAGAGAAGAAGGAGAAAAATGAAAGATAACGGGAAGGAGAAAGAAGAGATAGAGTCTATTGTAGTGGCCTCTAATAACAATATGGTTGTAATACTCTTAGCCGAACATGATGAGTGTCTCACTACTACGTGTCGGGACTCAGATTGGGTGTCTGACAAGGGAGCGTCGTATCATGCTACTCCACACAAATAATACTTCACAAGTTACAGGTTAGGTGACTACGGCATAGTGAAGATGGAGAATTCTAGTATATCCAAGATTGTGGGGATAGGCGATGAAATTGCGTCGGGTGGTCTAACATGACACCCTTAAGCTCCGCCGTGCGGAGCTTAAGGAGCAACTAGAATTATGGCTGAGTCCTAGAGGGGGGGTGCTTAGGACATTTTTAAAATCTTTTCGCCTACTTAACAAATTTAGCAAATCAAACTACGTAAGCGATTAACACTTCGGCTTCCAAGCCTAAGTGGGTCCAATCAAAAGACTGGCAACTAAAAAATGCAATCAGTAACCTAGTCTAATCAACACATGTGGACTATAGAGGATGGATCAACAAAAGCTCAAGTCTACATTCCTAACTAAGCATACATAATTAACAAGTTAAAAGCAATGCATAAAGAGAAATGTGCTCAAGAACAATCACAAACACAAGGATGTATAGTGGTTCGACTACTTGTCTACTCCACTCCCGGTTCAAGTACTCAACCCCTTTGAGCACACCGACATTCACTGGGGAGTTTAAATTTGGTTTCTCCCAACCAAGATGTTTTAACTCGGATCCACCCAACCAGGGAGTTTATAGATTCCTCCCAACCTACACGTTTACACCCGTGTTGGTGGCTCCCCCTTTAGAGACTTTGTTTAAGCTGACTAACAAGCCAAGGAACGACCAACGTCCCTGAATTTAGGCTCGCCAAACAAGCTAAGGAGTGCTGAACAGCCCCTAGTCTTTAGGTCGACAAACAGGCCAAGGAACGGCTAATGTCCCTAGATTTTAGGCCGACTAACAGGCCAAGGATCGGCAAACTGACTCTAATTCAAATTTGTCAAACAAACTCTACACTCAACTCCCACAGGGAATTGAGTGGATGGACTCCTAACAAGACAACCTTACTTGTCGGATTGAGCCCCTTTGTAGCGCCGCTTTGGGTTGCTTCTTCTAGCTCTCCCGTGCTTGAATCATCTCCCCTTGTGCTCCCCCGATCTTTGACGTCGTTGCTTTGCCAAGGCTTCAGCTACCTTGCATGTGATGCTCCATTGGAGATGCCCAAGGTGCTAGGGAATGGTGAAACCTCTACAAATGATAAGAAATGGGTTTCCTAGAGGAATACACCTATTTAGACTCCTAGGTAGTGTTTAGACAAGGGATTTAACTATCATCAAGGTGTTTAAACCCTAGGAATCAAGAGGGAACAAGTTCATTCTCAAGATGTCATTATATGGCCCAAGCTACAAGGAGAATGACTTGCTTTGGGTTTGGGAAAGAGCCTCTGATGGTCTCTAGTAATGGTGGCTTCTATCTCCTCAAAATCCCCTCTCTTTTCCCTAAAATCGAATCCCCCGCTTTTATAAAGTTTCCTGCAACGGTCAAATAACGAGCAGATTCGCGTAGGGTTAGGCGCCCGGACGACTTGGGTCGGGCTCCCGAAATCCGGTCCATTTTAAGAATTTAAACGCTGGACAGAGTTGAACCTGGTCGGGCGCCTGGTGTCCATTTTTTCACTGGTCGAGCGCCCAGTGTAAACTTAGTTGGGCGCCCGAAATTCAATCCTCATACTGGTCTTGTGCAACTGGACGATGTTTACACTGGCCGGGCACCCGGACATGTTGTGGTCGGGCGCCCGATGACCTATGGACATTCAAGACAACTCATATGGGTGGATTCCTCTCAGGTCGGGCGCCCGGTGAACACTGGGTCGGGCGCCCGGCGGGGCATGAATTTCTGTTGTTTTCAACAGAATATGCAACCTCTTGGCCGTTCTTTCGGTGGTCTTTTGGGAAACCTAAAGCCAATCTAAGATGACTTAATGGTATGCCTATTGGGTCATGGCCATCTAGAGGTTTATGGTTTTTGGTAGGTACTAGGTTCGGGCTCACCAGGGCATCACTTTTACCTGTTTCTTCTTTCTTGATGCAGCCGGTCCGTCTTGAGTCTTCGGTCTTCTTCTTCATTAAGCTCAACCGACACTAAACTCACTGACCTAAGTAATTGACAAACAAGGTGCACTAGTTTGCCACAGAAAAATGCATTAACAGGCGATATACATGTAAAGGCCGATGTAGCTTGCACATTGGTGCTGAAAGATGTGAAGCATATTTCCGACCTTCACCTCAACTTGATATTGGCGGGAAGGTTGGATGATAATGGCTATGGAAGCCATTTTACTTATAAGCGCTGGAAGCTCATCAAAGAATCATTGATCATGACGAGAGGGAAGAAATGTTGCACCTTGTACAAGATAATCATAAACGTCTACAAGGGTGAACTAAACACTGCAGAAAATTCAATTATGGATGTATTGCACAGGCGGCTAGGCCACATGAATGAGAAAGGGTTTCATCTACTGGCAAAAAAATAGCTCCTCCTAGACATGACAGGTATACCTTTGAAAACCTGTATATATCGTTTATTTAGAAAACAACATAGAATGTCGTTTGTTAAAACTACTTCTCATGTTAATAAGTTAAACATATCAAATTTGGTTTATTTTAATGTTGTGGTTCAATGAGGACAAGAACCTTGGGTGGGGCTTTGTATTTTGTTACATTCATTAATGATGCATCTATGAGGGTTTGAGCATATGCATTAAAAACCAAAGACCATGTTTTTTAGGTTTTCAAAAAATTTCATGCCACGGTAGATAGAGAAACGGGTAGACTATTGTAGTGCATTCACACTGATAATGGAGGCTAATACACTAGGGCCTTTGATGAATACTGTAAGACCCTAAGTATACAGTATGAACTGGCAGTACCCAAGACCCCCCAACACAATGGTGTAGCTGAGAAAATGAATCGCACTATTGTAGAGAGAATCAGATACATGCTTTCCCATGCCACGTTACCCATGATATTTTTGGGAGAAGAAATGCACACCGATGTATATTTAATAAATAGGTCTCCTTTAGCTCCATTGAATGGAGAGCTTCCTAAGAAAGTATGAATTGGACAGGATATATCGTACAGTCATCTCAGGGTGTTTGGATGCCAGGCATTCGTTCATGTTTCCAGAGACGAGAAATCCAAGCTGGATACGAAAATCAGGCATATGTGTTTCTGGGATATGCGAACAAGAAGTTCGGCTACAAGATGTGGGATCTGGTTGAGAAGAAGATAGTCAAAAGAAAATTTGTGGTCTTCTTTGAGGATCGGTGTATTGAAGACATTGAAAATCTAAAGAAGACACAGCCTAGTTCAGATGAGCTGGTTGATACATAGGGTTGTCAATTGGCCGAGCCTAAGGTAGGTTTCGGCCCAGATTTTGAATTTTTTGAAGCCGGGTCATTAGGTCGGCCTTGTGTAAAATTCTGATTTTTCAAGCTCGAGCCTGGCCCATTGACACCCCTATTGATATGGATTCGATCACTCCTCTCATGGTGCTTGATGACGGGGAGTGTAGCATGATGCAAGGGACGATGATATCCTTACAAAAGATGAACCGAGGGAGCAAATCTCAATTAATCCACCTGTTAAGTCACAGGTGAGGAGTTCATCTAGGTAGAGAACACCATCCAGGAGGTACTCAGCCCATGAGTACATTATGCTTACCGATAGGGATAAGCCAAAAGACTACATTGAGGCCCTATTCGATATGCATAAGACAGAGTGGTTGAAAGTTATGCAAGAGGAGATGAAATTCTTACATAAGAAACACTCGATCGGTTGGTGAAATTTCCTACAAGAAAGCTCTGAGCAACAAGTGGATGTTCAGAAAGAAGATGGAGCAAAATAGTTCACAAACCGAGGATCAAGGCTAGACTGGTGGTAAAAGGCTTGGGACAGAAAAAGGGGTTGATTTAGATGAGATATTCTCACCGACGGTGAAGATGGCATCCATTATGGTGTTGCTTGGTTTGGCTGCAATCATGGACCTAGAGATAGAACAGCTAGATGTGAAAATAATATTTCTCCATGGTGACCTGGAAAACGAGATATACATGAGGCAGCTAAAGGGGTTCAAAATCAAAGGCAAGGAGCACATGGTATGTAAGATGAAGAAGAGCTTGTATGGGCTTAAACAAGCTCTAAGGCAATGGTACAAGAAGTTCAACTCATTCATGTTGACACATGGATACGACAGAACGGATTCAGACCACTTTGTGTTCACATGCAAATTCTTAGATGGTGACTTTCTTATCATTTTGCTATATGTTGATGATATGCTCATCATGGGAAAAGACATCAAGAAGATTGACAGGCTAAAGTAGGAGCTGGGCAAGTCATTTGCGATGAAGGACTTGGGCCAGCCAAATAGATTCTAAGAATGAAAATCACTCGTGACAGAAGCAATAAGAAGTTATGGTTGTCACAAGAGCGGTATGTTGAAAAGGTCATAGAAAGATTCAGCATGAAGACCGCGAAGCCAGTTAGTTCTCTACTCGATGGTCACTTCAAATTGAGCAACAAGCAGTGTCCCAAGACCAAGTAAGAGTTGGAATAGATGTAAAAGGTGCCCTATGCTTTAGCAGTAAGAAGTTTAATGCATGATATAGTATGTACGTGCTCAGACATAGCATATGTGGTTTGTGTTGTGAGTCGGTATCTTATCAATCCTGGCAAAGAACATTGGGCAAAAGTGAAGTAGATACTACGGTATTTAAGGGATTCATTAAAGTTGAGCTTATGCTTCAGTGAAGAAAAGCTTGTGTTAGAGGGCTACATACATGCAGACATGGCAAGCGACATAGAGAGCTTTGGCATTTGCCATGTATTGAGCTCTCTCATTGTCATTCCACTTTTCATCATCTTTAGGAATGCACAATGATCTTGCCATCGACCTCTACTTGTTTCGTGGGCATAGAATATCCACGTTGTGTACTCACACAAATTGGTCCAAGGATTGTAAGAAAATCATCATCCTAGCCTTCTAATAGGCGTAGTTGGACCCGTCAAAGAATAGTGAACGGTTAATGGTACTCCTATCTCGATTAGACATTTTGCTAGTGCTTTGGTATCAAATCTTATTCTAGACGGTTAACTCCTTGAAGAGCAACCCGCTTTGATACCAATTGAAATTGCGTTACTTTGATTACAATTGTGGACACGTATGCGTGCAAAATCTTAGAGGAGCAACTAAAATTATGGCTAAGTCCTAGAAGAGGGGGTGATTAGGACCTTTTTGAAATTCTTTTTGCCTACTTAAAATGATTAACAATTAACACCAAGTAAGCAAGAACACTTTAGCTTCCAAGCCTAAGTGGGTCCTATCACAAGACTAGCGTATGATGTGCAACAAGCAACCTAGTCTAATCATGCATGGATTACCAAAAGATTAAACTAATCAAGTACCTAATCTATGCAACCTAAGTAGACTATATGAGAATGGATCATTAAGCTCAAGTCTACTTTAATTAGTGAACTTACATCTTGTATATGAATGTGTCTATCTATTGCTTAGCATACATTCCAATTAAGCATTCATAATTTAAATAATTAAATATAATACATAATAAGAAATGTGCACAATACAATCTCAAACACAATGATGTATAGTGGTTCAACTTTGGGTCTACTCCACTCCTAATTCAAGTACTCACTCCTTGAGCACACCGGCATTCATTAAGGAGTTTAAATTAGGTTCCTCCCAACCTAAGTGTTTTAACTCGGTTCCACCCAACCGACGAGTTTACAAGTTCCTTTCAACCTACACATTTACACCCGTATTGGTGGCTCCTCTTGGAGACTTATTTAGGCTCGACGAAAGTGCTAAGGATTGCCAAATGACCCTAAAATTTAGGCTAGATAAACGAGCCAAGGAACGAAAAATGCCCTTAGACTTTTAGGCTCAACTAAAAAGTCAAGGATCGACAAACGAACTTAGATCGAGTTTAACAAACAAACTCTATACTCAATTTCCACCGAGAAAAGAGTGGTTGGACTCAACACAACTTGACAACCTTACTTGTCAGATTTGAGCCCCGTTGATGCGCCGCTTCGAGTTGCTTCTTCTCGCTCTCCCGTGCTTGAATCAGCTCCCATTATGCTCCCCCGATGTTGTTTCGATTCTTTGCCAATGCTCCAACTCCAACGATCAATCACCTTGTATTTGATCTTCTTAAGATGTCCAAGGTGAATGGGAGATAGGTTTTGAGATCTCTACACCTAATGGAAATGGGTTACCTAGAGAATCTCACCTACAATGATCTCATCATAGAGTTTAGATAGGAATATGACTATCTAGATCAGTCCAAACTCGAGAGATTAAAGAAGGACAGGTTGTTGAGCTTTGAATTGTTCATATTCTAACCTCAATTCATCACACGTTATGCATGTTTTAATTGATAAGGGACCTATCTTATATGTATTTTTTTGTTTGTAGGAATGAGAGAGGAATCTTACGAATTCTATACTAAAAGAACCTTCTTAGTATACACTAAAGACTAGTAGAAGAGGAGCTAAGAGGTGGAGAAAAGAATCAAATAGAAAAGAAGAAGAAGAAGAATTTCAAGCCAATAGCCTGTCCGAACAGTCGGCCATACTATACCGGTCGGCTGACCGGTAGAATTATCAGCAAGTCAGGTCGCAATCTTACTGACCTTGTTAGTGTTAAGCTGTCAATTATACATATTCTAACCCCTTTTTATCACCCATTTTGCATGGTTTTTATGTTTAAAGACTCTTCTAATGCCTGCTTTTGTGAATATAGGAATGAGAGAGAGACCTTGTGAATTTAGTGCTTAAAAGACCACTCTAATACACATTGAAGATGAAAGAAAGGAAGGTGAAAGAGGTGGAGGAAAGAGGTGAAGAGAGAAGAGAAGGAAAGAAGTGAAAAACCAGCCACAAGGTGGTCCAACCGGTCAAGATCGGTCAGCCACCCATGCTGCCACCTTCATGTGCTGCCGGACCAAGACCCAGGTGGGTCCGACTGGTCATGACCGGTTGACCACACACAGCAGTTGCAAAATAGAGATTTCTAATTCTGGCTCCGGTTTCCCAAGTGCAGAAGGACTACGCAGTTTCTCGATTCTTCCAACTTGGTGACAGATTTAAGCTATAAAAGGACACCTCCACTCCCTTCCTAAGGCATCTAGCAACGTAGGGAGCAAATGGATCAAGACCTAAGAGGCTTCCTAGCCTCCTACAACTAGTTCTTCTTCCTCTTTTAGTTCTAGTTCTAGTTTTTGTTTATGTTTTCTTTTAGTTAATTCTCATCTAGAGCTGAGAGGTGAATCTTCTTAGTTTTTAATCATGCTTTAATACCTTGATTTTGAATTATGATTTAAGTATTGAATAATTAATTATGGTTTGAATAAAGTTGATAGTTTTAGATAATTCAAGGAGTTTATCTGCTAAGTACATGAGTTCTTGTTGGATTTCAGAGATTAATCAAATTGGTGTATGGGTTATTGATTGATGGAAGCCTTTGATTTGTCATGATTTTCAAATATGGTGAATGCTTCGAGTTCTGAATGGATCAAAACAGTTGGATCTCTATTAGAACCTATGATGGATAGTTTATGTATCTTTTATAGAATCTAAGATAGGTGTGTTGCTTATTGATGTTGGTTTAATTAGAGTTCAAATCATTGGTTATAGTCAAGTCTAGTGATAGAATTTAATAAAAGCTATGATTATGATCTCAACTAGATTGGAAAGAGGCTTAACCTATACAATTGAATGTGCCTAAGGCCTGAGCTTTATTAAGGGAATCAAATCAGCAAACACCCATCTATTTTAGATTATTTGTAAGCTTTGATTGTCATACCTTCTGGCTAGATAGAGACAGAAATTCGATTCCTAGTTGTGCTAAGAATCGAATCATTAGATTTAGCATGATTAAAACTAGAAGTGGATCCTTGATGTTCTAGTCTCTTTCAATTCTCAAATTTTCATGTTTTATGTTTTTACTTAGTTCTTAAAAATTAATTTCCTAAACTTTCTTTGTTATTAGAATAGTTTGAATTCGTTTACCTCTTCCCTGTAGATCGACCTCGGTCTCATTGAGAATTATTACTACATCGCAGCTTTGAACTTGAGGCGAGCAAACAAGTTTTTAACGTCATTGCCGCAGAAAAGGTTAAACGGTTCTAATTGTTCTAGTAGCTATAGAGTAGTCTTAGTTAGGTAGAATTTTCAATTTTTCTAGATATAGGTTTTCTGATATTTCTATATATACTAATAATTTTTTTTTGTAGGACTAGTTGTTGCCGATATAGATCTCACTCTATTGGGTAACATCTCCCCATCTCCCTTCTTTTTATTCTTTTCCCTAGATTACGGTAGTTTTCAATTCCTTGAAATTTCATAATCGCTAATCGGATGGGTGGTGCATATGCATACCTTTTGAAAGATGAGATGCTAGACCATGGTATCCAAACTTATTGTAATCGGAATCCCTCCAAGCATGAATATTTTTCTAAAATTTAACTAACCTCCACTACTCCCCAATGAAAGACGATGCGTGATTACATTAATGAAAATAATTCACATAAGGAGATGCGACGTAAAACGTTAGGGGAGTACCGAAACGAAGCAAAATCGAATTCACAGATCAAGTACCGTCTCTCTCATAGGATAACTAATCCGAATTCACGGATCTATCGAGAAGAACATTCGATCTTCCTTTATTTCTCAAGAGGCACTCGAAGAGCACGAGTAAACAGAGGATAAACTTAAGAAATTTTCATTAATCAAAGATCGAATTCTTAACAATGAAATAAAATCAATAGAAAAGATTAGGAAGCCCTAATCATGTATCTAGATGAACCCTAAATACAATAGAAAAATATCAGAAAAACTCTGCGCAAACTGTATAACGCCTGTCGGGCATCGTCTTCCTTCTACTAATCCACATATTTGATTGACACAAAACTTTATTGTTTTATTGACATCGATGTACTCTACAAGATGATCGGCTTGGATTCCTCATATTAGTAGTGGTGGGCCACCTGGACCATCTCCAAGTTAAGTCGGCGGAATTTAAAACTTTTTGGACAATTCGTACTATTTTGGATGCCACGGTCAATTCATATCTCAGATTTACATGAAACTTGTTGGTTTTCTCGGTGTCGAGCATCTTTACAAGATGAATGGAATGAATTATCATAAATAATCAAGATGGGCTCCACGAATGAGGCTGAAAATCTAAAAACATGAATATCACTTTCCTGTTATGGTTGAAACTCCCAAACTGAAAATTGCCGCAAAGCCCACGCATCTCACGACCGGTTGGCCATTAGCCACAATTGGTCGGACAGGGTCTAAAATAGTCCAGAGATTTTGGACTGGCTTCCATCCGAAATTGGACCGGTCGGACAACCGATCCCTGAGTGTGCATGACCAGTCGTCCAATCGATCATTAGATGATGTTTCTTTACGTTTTCTCATATTCTTCCTCTGGTTCATCTCCATCATAAAGTTCATTAATCCTCACCCTTGATCACGGGATTCACTCCCTACATCAATTATATTTGTATTGCTCTCATATTCATTATCATTGCATATTTTTTCAACATTGAAGACAACGTAGAAATTAAATTGGGGTGGAAATTCCTGCAGAATTTCTTCAAATTGTTTATTCTTTTGGTCTATTTTTGGGCTTTTTTAAGTTAAATTCTGTGAATTTCAATAATTTGAAAGAATTCTGAATTGTAGAATAAAAATGCACCTTAGTGATGAGAATTGTTGAAGTATAGAGTCTAGTTGTTTAATGAAATTCAAAGTTGAGTTTATTTTATTAATTTCCTGTTAGAAAGTTTAAACATTGATTAAGTCATTGATTTTCACAATTCAATCTAGCTTACACTTATAAAATTTAAGCTTGATACTGTAGTGTTGACTCGATGATTAGTAAGAGTGCTAGGAACCAAGCATGAAGATTCTTGTCTACTTTATTCTTAGAAAAGTATTAGGAAAAAAAAAAAAAAAAAGGAAAGAAAAAAGTGGAAAAAAATGTGTGAAAAAAAAGAGGAAAAGAAAAGAATGTTGAATAGAAATCAGCTAAAAATAACGGCATAACTACCTATTGACACAAAAAGAATGGAAATAGTGTAAAAGCCGTTGATGGAAAAATAAAAAACTAAAGAATAGTTAGTGAACACTAGCAAGGTTCGAAGTCAGTGTCTTGGGTTGATCTTTCCATTCTTGTGATTATCAATGTCAGCATGAATGTAGGAAGGTAAACTTCTAGTTGTATTGAGTTAGATTTCACCGTAAACCATGAAACTCAATGTTTGGAATGTATATACAAATGGATTAATGATTTGAACTCAATTAGGTTGTTTTTTAAGTGCTAGAATCTAGGTTGATAAAAAATTTAAAACTTTGAGCCTTAGAATTCTATTATTTTGATGAATTGAAGAATTGTACGAGTTTATAGAATTTACCTTTTTAAAAAGAAGTTTTATCTTGGTTTTGAGAAATTTTTTTGCATGTTTTACTCGATGATTAGCAAAATGTTGGTTGGGGGGTGTGTTGAGACCTAAATATTGTATATTTATTCCCTAATTAGTATTGATTTGATTATATACATTAAGCTAATTATTCCTAATTATATATATTCATGTGTAAGGAAAGATTTGAAGATTAAGATCAAATATGTGCCATTAAAGGAGATTTAAAGTCCGAGAGATGATAATCGAGCATGTAGATGAAAGGAGATCGAAAGAAAGTTCAACAATGCTTGAATAATGCATGCAAAGTCCAAAAAAGTTCAAATACAGAACTGCATGGCCAGAAAAATGAAATTCAGAAAGTTTAGGAATGACCTTGTAGTGCTGTTGGACTGTATTTCAATCTCATTGAAGTCCTATCGAAGGTCCTATCGAAGCACCTTCAATCTCATCCAAGTCCCATCGAGAAAACCTGAATTTTTGCTGAAACTCATTGGACACTCTAGTCACATCTTCGATCCCATAGAAGGACCTATCGAAGACACTCCAATCCTATCGAAGATCCTATTGAAAGAGGGGGTGATTGCACGATTTTGTAAAAGTCGGCGATTGCGTAACTTGGTTGGATTTTTCCTATTTAAAAGGCTCTCTCACACCTCCCAAAGCATCTTAGAAGTGAAGGACGAGAAAAAATCGACCAAGGAGGCGTTCTACATCAAATTTTCCCCGTTCCTTCTACTTTTAGTTTATGTTTTTGCGTTTTTGTTTGAGATTTAGTTTATTCATGACGATGGAGAACTAATCTCTTAGCTAGGGCTAAGAACTAAAGCTTTTAGTTTGTTTTTAATGTTCTAGTTTACTTTGATTCAAGTTTTAATTTTGAATGTTAAAAAATTAGTTTACTTTAGTTTGAATAACGTTATAGTTTTAGTTTACTTTGATCTAGCGATGACTCCAAGCTCATTGGATGCTTAGAAAGACAAAATTAGTTGCTTATCTATTTTTAAGGGATTGATCTGTAAAATTCATTGATGTATCGTGTATGATAGATATTTTGAATTCTCTACGATTAGTAACTTAGTGCTTCATTTGGGAATCGAATCAATTGAAGTTCATATCTATTTTGTTTTGTTTAAATCTAATTTAACCGCTTTATCATACGACTAGATAGGATAGGACTTTGATTCCAGTTGAGTTATCTGATTGAATCAAGTGAATTAGATATTGTGAATGATTAGAAGTGGATTCTTAGAAATCTTAGTGTTTACGTTTACTGATTTTACCTTTACAATTGAATTCATCTATCCTTAATTTAATTTTAGTTTAGTTTAGATAGTTTAGTCTTAGATCTAGATTCTAATTCGCATTTGAGTGTTTGGACCTATATTACTCCCTGTGGATGGACCTCGGTCTCATCGAGTTATTACAACATCGCAGCCCTGCACTTGGGGTTATGAACAATTGGCCTTAAAAGGTTGGCAAAATTTAGTGACTAGATCTAAAGAACCAAAGATGGGCTTGAAAATATTTAATTGGCCATCCAATCCAATCCCTCCCCACCAATATTGAAGTTGAGCGTGAAGCTAAAGAGAAACTTGGTAGTCTTCAATCTTTGGAACTGTTTGTACTTAGGCAAAAGGCGAGAGAGACCAAACTAAACTTTAACAATACAAATTTTAAAATTCTTTTATGCCTCTATTAAGAAAAAGCAAGCCTCTTTCAAAATTTGAAAATTTAAAGATGTGGATGGTACATACTTTCATTGATAATCAAGATGAGATAAAAGGAATAATTGTTGACCATTTTAAAAATATTCTCATGGGTAATCAACTTGTTTACTCTTAAGTTGATTTAGTGCTTATAAATAATGTTTCAAAGCTCAATCTGGCCTATCGTGGTGACCATATTAAACCTGTATTTATCTTGAAAATAGAGAATGCAACAAAAATGGCTAATCCCAATAACGCCCCTTTACCGAGTGGATTCAATGCTCATTTCTACAAAGTCTGCTGGCCTAGAAGATATTTGCACTATTATAATTTATTTTTTATCTTTTAAAATTCTTAAGTTGATAAATAACACTCTCATCACTCTGCCTAAATCAGAAATTTGTGAGTCCCCAAATGATTTAAGATCAATCTCCCTTACCGCTAAAATATATAAAATCATCTCTAGAATTTTGGTCAATTAAACGAAAGTAGTTAACCCTTGATTGTCAGCCATACCTTATCTACCTTCATTCTCAGCTGCAATATCTCTATAACATCGTACTCGGCTAAGACTTAATTAGGGGAATCCATCTTGATGGAGGGGCACTTAGAATGTGCATTAAGGTTGATCTAAAAAAGGCATTTGATTTTGCCAATTGAAATTTTCTCGTTGAAGATCTCATGTCCTTTATTTTCTATATGTTTGGATCAATTGGATTCATGCTTACATCACCTCTGCCTCGATCAATGTCAATGGGGAGGTGTGTGGCTTCTTTAAAAGTAACAGGGGCCTTGGCAAGGTGACTTCCCCTTTCCTTTTCTTTTTGCCATAGTTATAAAAATGTTTCCTTCTGTCCTTAACAAATGTTGTGGTAATGGGATGATTGGCATGCCTTTTAGAGCAGGATCTTGTTAGTGCACTTTTCTGTGGAATACTCATGCACCTTGTTTGTCAATCACTTAGTTCAGTGAGTTTAGTGTCGATTGAGCTTAATGAAGAGGAAGACCGAAGGCTCAAGACTGGCTAGCTACATCAATGAAAAAGAAACAGGTAAAAGAGTCGATGCTTTGGTGTGCCTTAATCTTGAACCTAACCAAAACCATAACCTCTAGATGACCGTGACCATTAGGATACCCTTAGTCATCTTAGATTGACCCTAGGTGTCCCAAAAGATCACCGAAAGAATGGCCTTAGAGGTTGCATTAACTGCTGCAAAACACAACTGACATAATGCAGTTTTTCATGCTCAGACCGATCGACAGGAAGGCCAAAGTGGACAGCAAGCTTCTTTGTATTTGGCTGTCTTAGGGCTTAAATTCGACAGATTGTCCGACCGGTCGGCGACCAATCCTATTTGGACAGCAACCATTTTGTTCTGGCCTGTTAATTCAACTGGTCGCCCGACCAGTCGAGGACCCCCTCCGACCGATCGGTCGACCGGTCGGATAGAGTCCTTTTATAGCCATTGGGACTTTGTGTATTTAAAGGCTTGGCTCATTTTTAGGCAATAGAAGAGGGATTTTGAGAGGATCGAAGCCACCATTGTTGGATATCATTAGAGGCTCAATCTCTAACCATTGCAAGGCATTCATCTTCTTTATGATTTCACACAAGAATGGAGCATTCCAACCTCATGTAAAAGATAATCTTCAACTCCCCTTGATCTCTAAAGTTTGGATCTTTCTTGATAGTCAAAACCTTATCCAAAGCTCTAAGATGAGATCGTTGTAGGTGAACAACTGTAGGCAACCCATTCCTATTAGTTGTAGAGTTCTCAAACCTATCCTCCTATCACCTTAGGCATCTCAAAAGAATTACAAGCAAGGTGATTGATCAAGTGTAGCTAAAGCATTGGCGAAGCAGCGGCAACACGATCAGGGGAGCAAGGGAAGCTGATTGAAGTACGGGAGAGTAGAGATCAAGCAACCCGAACCGGCACTGAACAAGGGGCTCATTCGACAAGTAAGTTGTCATATTGAGAGTCCGGTTACACTCCTTCCTCGGTGAGGGTTGAGTGTGAGAATTTGGATCTACAAACTCGAACAAGTCTCCGTAGAGAGCCTCCGGAGGGAGTATACGCTGGGTTCTTGGATTGGAACCAAAGGGTTGGGAGGAACCTTGTCAAACTCCTAGATTGGAAGGAACCCTGTCAAACTTCCAGGTTGAGATATGAACCTTAAAATCTCTATCATAGGTTGGGAGGAACCTTGTTAAACTCCCCGGTAGGGTGGAACCGTTTAAATACCTTGGTTGGGAGGAACCAGATTTAAACTCCCTAGTGAATGCCAGTGTGCTCATAAGGGTGAGTACTTGAACTAGGAGTGGAGTAGGGTGACTAAACCACTATACATGCTTGTGTTTGTGATTGAGTTGAGTACTTTATTAATCTAGCTTTGTATGACTTAATTGCTTAATTATTTATGCTTGATTAAGATGTATGCTAGGCACTAGCTAGACACATCCACACACAGGATGTACTTTCACTAAGTAGAGTAGACTTGAGCTTATATGATCCACTCTCATATAGTCTACTTAGGTTGCTAGATTAAGTGATTGATTAGTCTAATCAATTGATTATCTATGCATGCTTAAGCTAGGTTGTCTTTATGTTTATCATATGCTAGCTTTGTGATTGGACCCACTTAAGCTTCTTAGAAGCTAAGTGTTCTTGCTTAATTAGTTTAGAATTATTAATTAGTTTAGATTGTTAATTAGTTTAATTAAGGCAAGAGGTTTTAAAAGGAATTTTTAAACGGTCCTAATCACCCCCTTCTAGGACTTAGCCATAGTTCTACAAGCTCCGCTCTAAGCTTCCGCACATTTAGCATCTTAAGTATTTCTAAAAGACAAAACATCATATCCTTGTCCATCTCCCATCTCCTTTTTGTGGATGATCGTATAATATTCGCCAGCACTAACCCCTTAATAACATATAGTCTTAGGAATTTCTTTATCTACTTTTTAGAAAATTCAGGTTTGCAGGTTAACCTTCATAAGAGTATTTTATTAATCACTAGGTCTTGTTAGTGCAAAGACGTTATTAAAGGTATTCTTAATGTTGAAGAAGGTGACTTAGTCATCAGATATCTCGGGGTTCCTCTTTCTCCGTCAGGCTTCATATTAGGGACTATCAGCCTCTTTTGGACAACCTTAATAGAAAACTAAGTGGGTGGAAAACCTTCCTACTATGTTTTGCTGGCAGGCTTGAGTTAATAAGATATACTCTCTTAAGCCTCTATATCTTTTAGTCTCATGCCTTTCTCTTGCCCAAAACTTGTTATAGCATTATTGAAAAGCATATTTAGAATCTTTTGTAAGGCTTCTCTGGGGTTCACTGTATCAGTTGGGGTCAGATATGTAAGCCCAGGAATGAGGTCTTGGTATTACTTCATTGGAGGTCTCTATCAAAGCATGCCTCCTTAAGCAATTGTAGAAAATTGTCTGTAAGGAAGATAATCTTTGGGTTAAGTGGGTTCATGCTAAATATATTGGCTCAATTTCTATTTGGCAATCTAAATTTTCACAAATGCATCCTGGGCATGGAGAAGTATTCTAAGTGCCTGGGACATTACAAAAAATCATAACAGATATCCTATGAGAAATGGTCTCTCTACTCAATTTTAGAATGATCCATGGTTAGTTGATACCAGCCTCTTTGACCGGTTTAGGACCCTACCTATTCAAGATCTTGGATTAGTTGATAACTTTACTATTAGTATGCTAATTCAGGATGCATTTCGCTTACCCAAACTCTCCTTTCATAGCAATTCCCTTACCCAAACTCTCCTTTCATAGCAAGGATATTTCAGGAAATTCAAATGCGCCAAATTATACCTATTGATGAAAAAATTGTCTGGATCTTATGCCCTAAAGGATCTCTCTCCTTTACCTCTGCCATTAAAGCTTGTAGGGTTATTGACCATGATCACCATTGGATCTCTCTTGTTTGGTTTAAAGGGTTTATCCCCAAATACTCCATAATCGCCTAGATGATTTTCCTAAGGCATCTCAAGATTAAAAACCTATTACATGAGTTCAATATTATTAATGATACTTCCTGTGTCTTTGTACAAATGGATTTGAATCTATTAACTAGATGTTCTTTTCTTGTAGAGTTATCCGTTGGATTTGAAAAAGATAGCATGCCAAACTACTCAGTCCTTTCACTTTTCATTCAACCATTTTTTAGTTGGTTAATCATATAGTAAAAAAATCAAGCGATGAAATATCTAATTGTCTTAGCAGACTTACATTTCCCGCCCTCGCATGGCATGTCTAGAGAGAAATGAATAATTGTGTTTCCAATGCAAAAATCCTTCCCAAGGAAGCCACATCTATGACTTATAATGCCTTATCTATGGCATGGGATTTCCCTACCTCCTACTTCATTGTGTGTCCCCCAGTTATTAGGATTCCTAATCGGAGTAGTGTTGAGCCAAGACCCTGGCCTGTGTAGAGATCACTGATTCTAAAGTTGCCTCCTTTATCTCTCACCTGCATATTGCCATATTTGGTGAATCCTCTTGGACAATAGCGTGAGAGGGTCAATGGATAAATGCCAACGAACCCTGTTTAAAGGTATTTCTAAGTTCCCCTACCAATTTTTAGGTCCATAATGGTGAAAGTCTTGCTCGCCTTTTGGATCCCTCCTCCTCTTCATTAGAGATTTATATTTTTGCTCGAGGAATTCACACCTATACTATTGCTTCCTACGACTATGCTAGCGTTACCATGCCTTGCATTAGGAGGATAATCTTTAAGCTGGCTGTGTATCCTCTAAGTTCTCCTTATCGTCTTATTTCAGGGATTGAACTACCTTATTATAGTGCATGGCCCGGGTTATGAGGTCCCCTGCCTCTCGTCAAATAGCTTCTTCCATTTTCTTCATTTTTTCCTTTTTCCTTTTCTTTTTTCCTTTATCCCCCTGGAGCTCAGGGTGTGAGCAATACTTTTCTTTTTCTTTTTTCTAAGGGTTTCCCCCTTTCCCTTATATTCTTCCATGCAAAACTAGTTGGTTAGACTTGAGGGATTTCTTATATATATATATATATATATATATATATATATATATATATATATATATATATATATATATATATATATATATATATATATATATATAAACTAAGATCATGTTTTAATTCAAAACTTACTATCTTTTAGTAAGTTTTTTTTTTAGGGTTTTAAGAGTCCACTTATAGTACAAGGTCTAATAGTTTGTATAAGCTTTGGTGGAATTATATTTCTTTTACTATTTTAATCTATTATTTGAGAAACTTTTCCATTTCGAAAAGTTGTATAGTTTGAGTTGGATTAGGAGCATGAGGCTTCTTTACTTATTTAAGTATAATAGATACGTCGTAAGTAGCGGTCGGTAATATGAACTTTGATATCTCTCTTTATGAATTCCAGGACTATCTTTGAAAAGAAGATGGCCATCTCTCTTCTTTTTTTTCTGCACACCTACTACACCCTATTCGCAAAGCTCTGTCTAGCAATTCAAGTTATCCATACCAGGGGCTTCCCTTTATCATCATCCTCATTATCCGCTCTCATTCTTTTTTTCTTCATTTTTTTCATATTTTTGTTGACTTTGTAAATTAAACTCTAACAATTACATTTGAAATATGAATGCTTACAATTGTTTGGCAAAAGATCTACCACAAGCTGCTAACTTGAGACCAACTATCTATTAGAAACGGACGCCTCAAATCTTCATGCACAGAGGCCACCGACTGGTTGTCCGACCGGTCGATTACTGTGGAGACAAAGACAAAACACGCTGGACCTTTTCTAGTCATTGTCGACTAGTCGGCAGGGGTCCCCAACCAGTCGACAGGTTTCCTAATTATATCAGGTCTCTTGCGCGGTTTTGCGCAAAGAGTTTTTAATCTCAGTTTTCTCCTATTTAAGGAGTGTATTACGGGATTAGTTGCATTCTATATTGGAAAGGAGATTGAGAGATGTTCTAGGTGAGAGAAAGAGCTTGAAAAGAGGGTTTTCTTCTTGGAAAAGCTTGGATTTCTCTTGTGGGCTTGTGATCTTAGGTTATGGGTTCCATCTCTTGTAACTTCTGATATTATAGTGGATTGGTGTCACTTTGTGCCGTGGTTTTTTACCTGTGAGGGGTTTTTCCAAGTTAAATTTGGATTGTCTATGTGTTGCTGGTTGCATACATTGTGATTGCATTGTGTTGCTTGTTTGATTGAATTTGCTGCTTGTATTTGACTTTACTTCCACTGCCGGTCTTCTATCCCAACAACTGGTATCAGAGTGATCCTGGGGGTGTAGCAGAAATTCGAATTTGAGACAAGAGCATGGCATCGGGTATGAGGTTCGACATAAAAAAGTATTCGGGAAAAAATAATTTTAAACTTTGGAAGGTGAAGATAAAAGGTCTTTTAGTTCAGGAAGGATTGTAAGATGCACTCCTTGGAAAGCGACCAGAGGCTATGAAAGAAGAAGAGTGGAAGAAGATCGATGAAAAAGCCAATGTCTCAATCCAATTATGTCTGGCAGATGAGGTCCTCTATAACGTCATGAAAGAGAAAACTGCGGCTAAAGCTTGGGCAAAGTTGGAGAATATCTACGTGAAGAAATCTCTGAAAAATCGCAATAGTTGAAGCTTTAGTAGTATAATTTGAGGATGGCGGAGGGGGACGATGTTGAGAGCCACATCAGCAATTTCAATAAGCTTATTTGTAAGTCGATGGATATAGATGAACCGATGAAAGACGAAGATCAAGCGTTTATCCTGTTGAATTCTCTTCCGGAATTATATGAGTCACTTAAGGACTCGTTGTGCGTAGGTAGGGAGACTATTGGCATGGAAACCATTATCTCAGCCCTTCAGGTAAAGGTAATGCGAAGGAAAAGCGGCGGCGTGGGTCCCTCTACGGATGAGGCACTGGTTATGAGGGGGAGGAATTCTGAGAGGGGTGGAGGATCTCCATCATCGAGATCTAAATCAAAGGGCAAGTGGAAGTACAAGGTAAGATGCTAAAATTGTGGGGAAGAATGACACATGAAGAGGGATTGTTTAAATCTCGGGAAAAGGTAGAAAAAATTAGGAGATTCTTCTAAGGAGGGGGCCAATACCATAGAGGACTGTGGTGATGTTTGTGATGTATTAACTGTATCCGGCATAGAGTTTTTTGGTGGAGAGTGGCTCTTAGATTCAGGTGCATCATGTCATGTATGTCTTGACTAAAGTTCATTCTTAACATATGTTAAGTCATGAATTGTGCATATTTGAACCCCAATTCATAGCACAATTGTATAGTTTAAGTTGCTAAAGTTAATGACGTATGCTTGCTTTTGTGTTTGTAGGTAAAAGAGAGAAATGTCAACGATTTAATGCTAATTTGGAGGATTTGAAGTGATTAAAAGACCAAGCTTTGATGAGCCAAAAAAGAGAAGAAAAACTTTGAAGAAATCATGTTAAAAGCCCTGAATTGTCCTGAAAAAGTAAAGTGCAAAGTTGCAAGGCCATAAAAGTAAAATGTAGAAAGTTGCAGTTTCTGAAGATTGATCCAGAGATTGATCCGTCGATTGATCGCCCAACCTGCGATGGATCGATAGCCCTAAGCGATTGATCACTCACGACAGAATTTTACTGATTTGTTGATGGACCTTACTGGATTAAAACGAGTTGCGATTGATCGTCAGCCTAGAGCGATTGATCGCCAGCCCTGAGCAATTGATCGAAAAATCAGTTACGATTGATCGCTAGTCACTTACGATTGATCGCCCAGGCTCACAGATGTCCAGATTCAATTTTTACAGTTGCCCGAAAAATCAATTGATCACCCAGAACAACCGATTGATCGACCAGTGTCCAGGCTGCGTAAGGAGACTCTAATTTTTGGAAGATTCCAAGTCGGTAGTGGATTTTTGTTAAAAAAGGACACATCTACGTTGTTCCTAGAGGATCATAGAAGGTTGAGAAGTTCGTGGGAGGTGGAGAGGAGCGTTCGCAACTCCTTCAACTAGGGTTTTTACGGTTTTTCTGTGATTTCTTAGTAGTTTTCTTTTGAGATTTAGTTCAAATTATCAATGGTTGGCTAAAACTCTTATCTAGGGCTAAGAGGTGAAACTTTTAATTATTTGCAATGTCTCATTCGAGTTATTCAAGTACTTTTTGGTTTAATGAAGAACTCTTCTAGTTTAAGTTTGAAATCAAGTTAGTATTTTTAGTTAATCTTCTATATTTTGTGATTTCTCTTACATGGGATGGTTTGATTACTGAGATTGCTTAATGTAGTGTTGATTGATAGGATTTTGGGTTGTAGAGATCTTAGATCCATCATGATATGTTGGATGTTAGGGGATCTTACAAACTAAGTTTCCAAAGTGCTTATCTAGAACTAAACTAGAAGAAGTTCTTATCTTTGAGATTAATTTGAGGTAGGTGTTTTTGTATTGATTTTGGTTCAATAGAAGTTCAATTCATGCTTCTAAATCAAGTCTAGTGACAAGGCTTGATAAAGAATCATGAATGTGATCTTGCTTGTTTTGTGAAGGATTGGGTTATGTGATCAAATACACCCAATACCTTAGTTGACTATGAGAGAACCATATCAATGGATGATTCATCTATGTTAGATAAGTTATGATGATTTGATTGCTTTATATTCCAATTGAATAGGGATAGAACTCCGATTCCAATTGAGTTATCGGTTTGAATGATTTGAATTGGCATTATGAATAATTATAAGTGGATCCTTGACGCTCTAGTGCCTATTTCCCTGATTTAAGTCAAAAGTAGATAGTTTTTATGTTATTAAATTTCATCCTTCGATATAAATTCGAATCTAGTTCATCCTAGTTACGTAATTTAGAATTGTTACGACAATCCCTATGGATTGACCTCGGTCTTACCGAGAATTATTACTACATCGCACCCTTGCACTTAAGGCGAGCGAACAAGTTTTTGGCATCGTTGCCCGGATTAGGTTAACGATTCTGAATTTTGTAATTAGGGTATAGTTAGGTTAAATATGTTATGTTAAGATTTATTGCTTAAATAGGTTTTTCTCAGAATTTTCTATTACTAACAGATTTTGTTTATTTTGTAGGATTTTCTTTACTAACCTAATTCATTAAATCCGATAACACCGTTCTAACTTTAGAGTCTTTTAATTTTTATTTTTTAGATTTTTATTTTTGTTTTTAGATTTTAGTAGTTTTTATTTGAGTTTATGTCTCATTGGGAGCGTGATCATGCATCGCGACTTCTAAGTGAGGAAGGTTTAGTTGAAGGCCTAGTCTATCATAGACGAGTTAGAAAACGTCTAGGAAATCCTGAATCGTCTGAAATCATGGCTGAGAATGAACCACATAATGTCGAGAATGTTGAGCACGATGTACCACCAATTAGGATGGAACGTAATGAGAATGAGGAGCGCTTCGTTCCTCCGGTTAAAACATTGCGAGATTATCTACAACCGGAGAGAATAACCATATCATCCTGCATTGTTTTTCCAACTAATGCAGGAAACGTGGACCTTAAACCGAGGATTATCAAATTACTTCCAAAATTCCATGGACTCAAAAAGTCCATATGTGCTCCTAAGTGAATTTAAGGAGATAGCCAATACCTTTTAATTTAATGATGTCTCTCAAGATGTAATCAAACTGAAATTGTTCCCCTTCTCTCTAAAGGACAGCCAAATCATGGCTTCAATCACTTAAACCTAAAAGCATCGAGACATGGACTGAGATGACCCGGGAATTCCTTAAAAAGTATTTTCCAGTTCATAAAACCAATGCACTGAGGCGGACCATCATGAATTTCTCCCAAAAATTAGATGAAATATTTTTTCAATGTTCGGAGAGGTTCAATGATCTTTTATTAGAATGCCCACACTATGGTTATGAAAAATGACGCTTGATTGACTTCTTCCATGACGGATTAAGTTCAAACATGGGTCGATTTGTCCAAATGATGTGTAATGGTGAGTTTTTGAACAAAGCACCCGATGATGCTTGGGATTACTTTGATATGCTATCCGAGAATGCCCAGTATTGGGATATCTCTAATCCGACTAGCAATCCCAAGTCAGCCCCAAAAGAGAAAGGAGTACATGTATTAGATGAGGAGGACGATTTAAATACAAAGGTGGCGGGTCTCACAAAGAAGGTTAGGGTCATAGAATTGAGTGTTAACATGATAACCACCGGTGAGGCCGTTGAGAGTGTATGTGGTATTTGTTAGAGTGATGTTCAATTAATAAAGGATTGTCCAACAATCCCTACATTTCAAGACATCTTGCAAACTGAATCGAATGCCACAAACGCTTACCAACGCCCCTTTAGTTGACCAAATTCTAACTTGAATAATCCTGATAGGCGGTGTAAATCAAATCTTAATGGGAGAAATGAACCAATGATAAATACAAACAATGCTTCCCAAGGGCCTCCTCAAAAGAGCACTCTTGAGGATACATTAAACTCATTAATGATAGGACAAACTTAGATAAATCAGTCCAACATCCAGGCCATGAATAAACTCAAAATTTCAGTTGAAAGAATTGAGACAAACCTAAGAGTTAGGGAGAAAGGGACTTTTTTGACCCAATCTCATCCTAACCCCGAGGAACAATTGGAAACAAACACCAATTCTTCAACCCACCCTCATGTTCAAGCCATCACCACTCTTAGAAGTGGCAAAATAATTGAAAAATCTGAACCAGTGAAGGGCGCAAAGCCTAATGAACCGGTTGATTCTAAGAGTGAAGGTGAATTGAATAATGCTCCACAAGAGAAAGAGCCGGAGCATGTGTATAAACATGTGGCCCCATTCCCCCAACGTCTTGTCTCAACCAAAAGGCCAAGTGAAAATCAGAACATCCTAGAAGTCTTCCAACAAGTTAAAATCAATATTCCCTTGTTGGTTGCAATTAAGAAAATTCCTTCATACGCCAAATTTCTAAAGGATTTATGTGCCATAAAAGCATAAGCAAAACGTGCACAAGAGCATTTTTTACAAAACGAGTTAGTGTTATTATACAACAAAACACTGAGATTGCGTCGGGTGGTCTAACACGACACCCTATGCACACATGCGAAAGCTTAAGGAGCAACTAGAATTATGGCTAAGTCCGAAGGAGGGGGGGTGATTAGGACCTTTTAAAATCTTTTCACCTACTTAACAGTTTTTGCAAATTAACTAAATAAGCGATTAACACTTCGGCTTCCAAGTCTAAGTGGGTCCAATCAAAAGACTAGCAAATGATAAATTTAATTAACAACCTAGTCTAATCAACACATGTAGACTATAGAGGATGGATCAACAAAAGCTCAAGTCTATATGAGGTAGTGAAAGTACATCTTGTGGGTGTGGATGTGCCTATCAAGTGCCTAGCATACATTCCTAACTAAGCATTTATAATTAACCAATTAAACACAATGCATAAAGAGAAATGTGCTTAATAATAATCATAAACACAAGGATGTATAGTAGTTTGACTATTTGTCTACTCCACTCCCGGTTCAAGTACTCAACCCCTTGAGCACACCGGCATTCACTGGGGAGTTTAAATCTGGTTCCTTCCAACCAAGGTGTTTTTCCTTCCAACCTACACGTTTGCACTCGTGTTGGTGGCTCCCCCTTGGAGACTTTGTTTAGGCCAGACAAACGTGCCAAGGAACGGCCAACGTCCCTAAATTTAGGCCCGGCAAACGAGCCAAGGAGTGCTGAACAACCCCTAGTCTTTAGGCCGACAAACAGGCCAAGGATCGGCAAACGACCCTTGTTCGAGTTTGTTAAACAAACTCTATACTCAACTCCCACAGGGAATTGAGTGGATGGACTCCTAACAAGATAACCTTACTTGTCAGATTGAGATCCTTTGTAGCTTCATTTTGGGTTACTTCTTCTAGCTCTCCCGTGTTTGAATCAGCTCCCCTTGTGCTCCCCCGATCTTTGACGTCACTGCTTTGCCAAGGCTTCAACTCCAAGATCAGCTACCTTGCATGTGATGCTCCATTGAGGATGCCCAAGGTGCTAGGGAATGGTGAAACCTCTACAAATGGTAGGAAATCGGTTTCTTAGAGGAATACACCTAATTAGACTCCTAGGTGGTATTTAGACAATGGATTTAACTATGATCAAGGTGTCTAAACCCTAGGAATCAAGAGGGAATAAGTCCATTCTCATGATGCTATTGAATCGCCCAAGCTTGTGATGAAAACACAAGGAGAATGACTTGCTATGGGTTTGGGATAGAGCCTCTGATGGTCTCTAACAATGGTGGCTTTTATCTCCTCAAAATCCCCTCTGTTAACCCTAAAAACGAATCCCCCTCCTTTACAATGTTTCTCCCAACGGTCAAATAATGGGCAGATTCGCACAGGGTCAGGCGCCCGGTCAGCTTGGGTCGGGCGCCCGGAATTCGGTCCATAAAAAACATTTAAATGCTAGATTGTTTTTGAGCTAGTTAGGCGCCCGGACAAGTTGTGGTCGGGCGCCCGATGGCCATTTCTTTCACTGGTGGGGCGCCCGGTGCACATTTGGTCAGGCGCCCAAAATTCAATCCAGACTGGGTCATGTGTTGCTGGACGATTTTTGCATGGTCAGGTACCCGGACAAATTCTGGTTGGGTGCCCGGTGACCCTCTGATTTTAAGGCCAACTCACTGGACGGATTCCACTCTAGGTCGGGCGCCTGACCAAGCATGTTTTCCTGCTGTATTTTTCTGTTTTTCAGCAGAACATGCAACCTCTTTAGCCATTCTTTTGGTGGTCTTTTGAGACACCTAGGGCCAATCTAAGATGACTAAGAGTGTGCCTATTGGGTCATGGTCATCTAGAGGTTAATGGTTTTGGGTAGGAACTAGGTTAAGGCTCACCAAGGCATCACTTTTACCTGTTTCTTCTTTCTTGATGCAACCGGTCCATCTTGAGTCTTCGGTCTTCGTCTTCATTAAGCTCAACCGACCCTAGACTCACTGACCTAAGTAATTGACAAACAAGGTGCACTAGTATGCCACAGAAAAGTGCACTAACAATCTCCCCCTTTCTCAATTACTTAAAAAAACCTATCCTACCAAAATAAAATACATTACATGTCATAATTCAAATAAAACTTTACAACTCGCGACACTAGGACATGTAACTAGACAAGCTCCTCTTGAATATGCTCCCCCATAACTGGTCAATCCCTGCATCACAAAACATAGCAAACTAGTGTTGGTGGGACTTGATCTTTCTCCACCTTTTTGTCAGCAATTGACAAACTATTCTCTCCCCCTTAATGATTCATCAATTAAGGTTAAGGTAAGAGTAGATAGTATGTCCCAATTATGACTATAAGCACATGCTAACTAGAGAGAGTATAGGGTGCATGATCATATAAAACATGGAGCATGCATGGGAACATGATCAACAAGAAAATGTACTATTCTAAGCATAGTTAATCATGCAAAATTGGTCATCTATGATATACATTAAGCATTAAAGCTCAAGGGCTTATAGCCCAATCAACCAACCTTCCCACTTGGTATATCAAGACCAAGAAAAAGTAATAATTAGCATATAATTAAGCATGAAATTCAGCAAGATTAGCTAATCTAAGCATGATGATAATCTAGCAAGCAAATATATCAATTAAAAGCAAGGCTAAATTATTAAAATTTGGGCTAATGAGGCTTGAATCCTCCGATTTGCCCATACACACATAAATGAGGCTGAAATCCTCAGATTTTCCTATTGAAGCATTTCTAGCTACCCTTACTAACTATGTTTAGTTTGATTAGCCTAAGAGTAACTAATTTCCACAACACCCTCATAGAATGTAGCATGAGGTGAGGGGTTGGGGAACTCATTCTTCTCCTAGAAGGGAAAGCGGTTGGGATCCTCTCCTAGATTAGGGGGAAGAGAGGTAATGGTAGAAGCCATGAGAGCTCTCACAATGTCTTGGCTCTCACCACTATTGGAGTCGTTAGATTCAGAGTTTGACTCCTCCGTATCATCCCACGTGGCTACCATAGCCTTTTTACCTTTCGGTTTAGGCGTTTCCGGATAATCCGGAGCAATATGGCCATGTTGACCGCAACCGTAACATCGGACAGATGAAGGTTTAGATGATTTTTCTTTATGTTTATCACCCTTCTTGTCCTTCTTGTCACGGCTATTTCATCTATCAAATTTGAGAAATCTCTTGAATTTTTCATTGAGATCATCATCCTCATCATCGCTATCTTCTGACGACTCACTCTTAATTTTCTTTTACTTATGTGAGTGTCTATGTGAAGATTTCAAAGCGAGATCTTTCTTCTTAGAGGGAGCCCTAAAGTGTAGTTCATGAGTTTGTAGGGAACCTATAAGTTCTTCTACTTTCATGTTATCTATGTCTCTACACTCTTCTAAGGCAACTACCTTGGTACTAAATCTTTCCGGGAGGGATCTAAGTATTTTTCTACATAACCTACCTTCCGGAACCCTTTCCTCCAAGGCAAACATGGAGTTGTAAATATCAGAAAGTTTAGTATAAAACTTCATGAAGGTTTTAGTCTCTTCCATCCTAATGTTTTCAAGTTTGGTGGTTAAGAGCTGAAGCTTTGAGCGTCTTACTGTGCTGGTTCCCTCGTGGGTTACTTCAAATATATCCCACGCTTCTTTTGCAGTTGCGCATGTAAGAATGCACTGAAATTCTTCCGAGGAAACACCACAGCAGATCGCATTGAGAGCTTTGGCATTTGCCACATATTGAGCTCTCTCATTGTCATCCCATTTCTCATCATCTTTGGGAATGACAAGGATCTTACCATCAACCTCCACTTGTTCGATGGGCAAGGAATATCCATTTACTGTTGCTGCTCATACGGATCGGTCGATGGATTGGAGAAAAATCCTCATTCTAGCCTTCTAATAGGCGTAGTTCGATCCGTCAAAGTATGGTGGACGGTTGACAATATTCCCATCTCGGTTAGACATGATGCTAGTGCTCCGGTATCAAATCTCACTCTAGACGGTTAAGTCCTTAAAGAGCAACCCGCTTTGATACCAATTGAAATCGCGTCGGGTGGTCTAATACGACACCCTATGCACACGTGCGGAAGCTTAAGAAGCAACTAGAATTATGGCTAAAGTCCTAGAGAGGGGGTGATTAGGACCTTTTAAAATCTTTTTGCCTACTTAATAGTTTTTGCAAATTAACTAAGTAAGCGATTAACACTTTGGCTTCCAAGCCTAAGTGGGTCCAATCTAAAGACTAGCAAATGATAAATGCAATTAACAACCTAGTCTAATCAACACATGTAAACTATAGAGGATGGATCAACAAAAGCTCAAGTCTACATGAGGTAATGAAAGTATATCTTGTGGGTGTGGATGTGCCTATCAAGTGCCTAGCATACATTCCTAACTAAGCATTTATAATTAACCAATTAAACACAGTGTATAAAGAAAAATGTGCTCAATAACAATCATAAACACAAGAATGTATAGTGGTTCGATTACTTGTCTACTCCACTCCCGGTTTAAGTACTCAACCCCTTTGAGCACACCGGCATTCACTGGGGAGTTTAAATCTGGTTCCTCCCAACCAAGGTGTTTTAACTCGGATCCACCCAACCGGGGAGTTTACAGGTTCCTCCCAACCTACACGTTTGCACCCGTGTTGGTGGCTCCCCCTTGGAGACTTTATTTAGGCCCGACATTCGTGCCAAGGAACGACCAACGTCCCTGAATTTAGGCCCGGCAAACGAGTCAAGGAGTGCTGAACAACCCCTAGTCTTTAGGCCGACAAATAGGCCAAGGAACGACTAACGTCCCTAAATTTTAAGCTGATAAACAGGCCAAGGATCGGCAAATGACCCTTGTTCGAGTTTGTTAAACAAATTCTATATTCAACTCCCACATGGAATTGAGTGGATGGACTCCTAACAAGATAACCTTACTTGTCGGATTAAGCCCCTTTGTAGCGCCGCTTTGGGTTGCTTCTTCTAGCTCTCCCGTGCTTGAATCAGCTCCTCTTGTGCTCCCCCGATCTTTGACGCAGCTGCTTTGCCAAGGCTTCAGCTCCAAGATCAGCTACCTTACATGTGATTCTCCATTGAAGATGCCCAAGGTGCTAGGGAATGGTGAAACCTCTACAAATGGTAGGAAATAGGTTTCCTACAGGAATACACCTAATTGGACTCCTAGGTGGTGTTTAGACAATGGATTTAACTATGATCAAGGTGTCTAAACCCTAGGAATCAAGAGGGAACAAGTCCATTCACATGATACCATTGAATGGCCCAAGCTTGTGATGAAAACACAAGGAGAATGACTTGCTATGGGTTTGGGATAGAGCCTCTGATGGTCTCTAGCAATGGTGGCTTCTATCTCCTCAAAATCCCCTCTGTTAACCCTAAAAATGAATCCCCCTTCTTTATAATGTTTCTCCCAATAGTCAAATAACGGGTAGATTCGCACAGGGTCGGGCCCCCGGTTAGCTTGGGTCGAGCGCCCAGAATCCGGTCCATCGAAAACATTTAAACGCTGGTCTTTTTTTAAGCTGATCGGGAGCCCAGACAAGTTATGGTCGAGCACCCAATGGCCATTTCTTTCATTGGTCGAGCTCCCGGTGCACATTTGGTCAGGCCCCCAGAATTCAATCCAGACTGGGTCATGTGCTGCTGGACGATTTTTGCACTGGTCAGGTGCCCTGACAGGTTCTGGTCGGGTGACCGGTGATCCTCTGGTTTTAAGGCCAACTCACTAGACGGATTTCACTCTAGGTCGGGCGCCCGGTGGACACTAGGTCGGGTGCCCGGCCAAGCATGTTTTCCTACTGTATTTTTCTGTTTTTCAGCAAAACATGTAACCTCTTTGGCCATTCTTTTGGTGGTCTTTTAGGACACTTAGGGCTAATCTAAGATGACTAAGAGTATGCCTATTGGGTCATGGTCATCTAGAGGTTAATGGTTTTGGGTAGGAACTAGGTTAAGGCCCACCAAGGCATCACTTTTACCTGTTTCTTCTTTCTTGATGCAGCCGATCCGTCTTGAGTCTTCAGTCTTCATCTTCATTAAGCTCAACCGACCCTAGACTCATTGACCTAAGTAATTGACAAACAAGGTGCACTAGTATGCCACAGAAAAGTATACTAACAAACACTCCTCCAAAATTGAAAGATCCCAGAAGCCTTACAATCTCTTGCATGATAAGTAACTTCCGGATCAATAGAGCACTTCTTGATTTAGGGGCTAGTGTTAACTTGATTCCCTACTCGGTATATGAGCAACTTGGACTTGGTGAATTAAAACATATCAAGATAACTTTATAACCTACGGATCGCTCCATTAGAATGCTAAAAGGAGTAATTGAGGATGTGTTAGTCCAAATCGATAAGTTCTACTACCCAGTACACTTTATCGTTTTGGATACATAAGCGGTTACAAATGTATGCACGCAAGTTCCTATCATTCTAGGCTGACCATTCCTAGCAACCGCCAATGCTATAATCAATTGTAAGAATGGGGTTATGAAAATATTCTTTGAAAATATGACTATGAAGTTGAATGTGTTTCACTTACACAAGCAACAAGAGGATGAGGATGAGGATGAAAATGAGATCCACATGATTAATTTTATAGATACAATTGTGGATGATGATGAGCCACCCTCAGTTAAATTTTCTAAAACTTTAGAAGTTTGCTTGGCTCATTCTAAGGAAGAAATAAATTTGGATATTAATGAGACCTTGGAAGAGCCAAAATTGGACAAATTGATTAACAAGACACTAATCGCTGACTTGAACAATTTTGTCATGCAGGAAGTTGATGAATTGGTGCTTGATTTGCTATGGAGAGGCTAATTTCTGAAAGTGTAGTGGTTGAGGACCTCTTCCAACCTACACAAGTGACCGAGAAGGTCGAACTTTCCTACACTCTAGAGGAGTGTTTGGCATATTTTGAGGATTGGAATGATCCTATGATCTGTGACATTGTCAATGCCTTAAGGGAAACTTCACCGGTGCCCACAAAGACTCCTTCAACGAAGTGTAAAACTGATTTATCAATAGTGGAGGCATTGGTAGAATCTGAAAATGTAGAGACCATAACAACTTGTGAAGAAGAATTCCAAGTCTCCACATCTCTTTTGTTTGTACAAACCGAAGAGCACCATCTCTAGGATAATCCTTATCTGAATAATTTTTTTCCAGATAAGTTGGAAAGGAGATTCATATTTGATGAATTCCAACTGAAGAAATCTTCCTTTCCTAACACATGAAGTGATATCTTTGAGAAACCTGTTGAATTTTTTCAGCAGGATTTTCAATGGATTAGAATGACAAGCATCACTCATGTGCACTATGAAGTAGGATGGTGGATGGTATTACTGAAAAATCTTTTACTCCACTAACTAATTCTGCTAAATTCCATTCCTTTAAATGATCTTGTGTATTAAGATTAACCTCCTAGTCTGACGGAGGTATAAAGTAGTTTCATTTATTTTAATTGTTTAGTTGTTTGGAGTTGTAAACTTCTATGATCGACTCTCAGATACTCTCGTTCTCACTCTCCTTTATTTTGTCATTGCTTTCATGATTCATGCTCATTGCATATCTTTTTACATTGAGGACAATGCAAGATTTGGTTGGGGGGTGAGATTCCTCGAATCTAGTAGTTTATGACATTTTGAGCAAAGTTTTTGTAGAAAATTTTCAATTTTTTTGAAATATCAAAACTCTTTTGGAAAACTTCGTTTCTATGCACTTAAGATGTCATGAGTATGAAAGGATGAAAGATAAAATGATATGATTTTGAAATCTCTAAATTAACTTAAACATGATAGTTTTACATGTGAAGTCCCCTATTTATATGATCAATAAAACATTTGAATACTTTTGAGTCTAGTCCACATTACACGATTCTCATGATTTAAAGGGATTACTAGACTTGTAGATTGGTGAGATTGAAGATTTGAAGTCTTTAGGAACCAAGCCGGGGTACTTTGTCCATCCTTATCCATGGAAAAATAACGAAAGATATGGATTTCTAAAAATCCTATTTAATGTGTATGAAAAGGAAAGAATGAAGGAAAATATGGGTATGATTGAGAATATGGTGGAAAATTTTGAAAATGGCTACCTATTACCAACTGAGGGATGGTCTACCCATAGCCAAAGCCGAAAATGGGATGTAGTGTGAAAGTCTTCGGAAGGACGGTAACAAAAATTCCTGTCATAAGCAATTGATTGATCTATACACTCTTAGATCTTTGGTTTAATTTATTTATAAAGAAAGTAATCCTGGAAAGTCATGAGATGAACATGCACAATACACACTAGACCATTCATGTTCAGATTTGTCTATTTATCAATCAATCGGTGAGGATTCTATGTGAACACTCGTTATGTTTAGGGAGTTTAAGATTTCAACTTTTATCACTCAGTTTTTCTGAAATTTGCACTTAAGGAAATCATGTTAAAAGTTCTGAATTGTCCTGAAAAAGTAAAGTGCAGAGTTATAGGGCCATAAAAGTAAAATGCAGAAAGTTGCAATTTCTGAAGATTGATCCAGAGATTGATCCGTCAATTGATCGCCCAGCTTGCTATTGATCAACAGTCCAGAGCAATTGATCGCTCACAGCAGAATTTTGCTAATTTGTTACTGGACCTTGCTGGACTAAAAAGGGGAGTTGCAATTAATTTTCAGCCTTGAGCAATTGATTGCTAGACTAGTTGCGATTAATCACCCAGGCTCACAGATGTCTAGATTCAGTTTTTACAGTTGGCCTGAAAAATTGATTGATCGCCCAGACCAACCGATTGATCGACCAATGTCCAGACTGTGTAAGGAGACTCTAATTTTTGAAAGATTCCAAGGTGGTGGCGGATTTTTGTAATAAAAGGGCACCTCTACGTCATTCTTAGAGGATCATAGAAGGCTGAGAAGTTCATTGGAAGTGGAGAGGAGCGTTGTGGAGCGTTCGCAACTCCTTCGACTAGGGTTTTTATAGTTTTTCTATGCTTTCTTAGTAGCTTTCTTTTAAGATTTAGCTCAATCTGTCAATGGTTGGCTAAACCTCTTATCTAGGGCTAACAGATAAAGCTTTTAATTATTTGCAATGTCTAATTCGAGTTATTTCAAGTATTTTTTGGTTTAATGAAGAACACTTCTAGATCAAGTTTAAAATAAAATTAGTATTTTTAGTTGATCTTCTATATCTTGTGATTTTTCTTACATGGGATGTTTTGATTACTGAGATTGCTTAATGGGGTGATGATTGATAGAATTTTGGGTTGTAAAGATCTTAGATCCATCATGATATGTTGGATGCCAGGGGATCTTACAAACTAAGTTTCCTAAGCGCTTATCTAGAACTAAACTAAAAGAAGTTCTTATCTTTGAAATTAATCTGAGATATGTGTTTATGTATTGATTTTGGTTCAATATAAGTTCAATTCATGCTTCTAAATCAAGTCTAGTAATAAGGCTTGAGGAAGAATCATGAATGTGATCTTGCTTATTTTGTGAAGGATTGGGTTGTGTGATCGAATACACCCAATGCCTTAGTTGATTATGAGAGAACAATACCAGTGGATGATCCATCTATGTTAGATAAGTTATGATGATTTGATTGCTCTATGTTCTGATTGGATAGGGATAGAACTCCAATTCCTAATTGAGTTATCGGTTTGAATGGTTTGAATTGGCATTGTGAATGATTATAAGTGGATCCTTAACGCTCTAGTGCATATTTCCCTGATTTAAGTCTAAAATACATAATTTTTATGTTATTAAATTTCATCCTTCGATATAAATCCAAATTTATTTCATCCTGGTTACGTAATTTAGAATTGTTATGATAATCCCTATGGATCGACCTCGGTCTTACCGAGAATTATTACTACATCGCAGCCTTGCACTTGAGGCGAGCGACTAGCATATAGGGAGTATGATGGTGGATCGGTTGTTATAGGTGATGACTATGCCCGCAAGGTGGTGGGTATTGGTTCGGTACGCATTAGGATGTTCGACGGGGTCGAACAGATCCTTGAAAGTGTGAAGCATGTCCCTGAGATAAAGAGGAATGTGATATCTCTTGGTGTACTCGAGGCGAAAGGGTGTAGGTTCATTGGCTGTAATCGGTATTGTAAAGTGGTAAAGGGAGCACTCGTGATGATAAAGGCATGGAGGTGCAATAATCTTTACAAGGTGGGGAGCACAATTCATGGTGGAGCTGCAGGATCGACAGTGGGATCCACGGTTGCTCGTATGTGGCAAGAGAAAAAGAGTCACATGAGAATAGCGACAAGGCACGTGAAGATGCAAGGATAAAGTCGATAGGGCACGAGAAGCGATGGACTATGATGATAACGAAGTAGAGGTGGAGCTTGTGGATGGCAAGGTGTTGCATGAAGATTGAAGTCGTGGTGGAGTTTGTTGGAAACGGACGCCTCAAATCTCCATGCACAGAGGCCACCGACTGATCGTCCGACCGGTCGGTCACAGTGGACACCAAGACAGAACACGTTGGACCTTTTCTGGGCATTGTCGACTGGTTAGCCGACTGGTTGGCAAGGGTCCTTGACCAATCGGTCGACTGGTCAACAGGTTTCCTAATTGTATCGGGTCTCTTGCACGGTTTTGTGCAAAGAGTTTCTAATCTCGGTTTTCTCTTATTTAAGGAGTGTATTACGGGATTAGTTGCATTTTAGATTAGAAAGGAGATTGAGAGATGTTCTAAGTGAGAGAAAGAGCTTGAGAAGAGAGTTTTCTTCTTGGAAAAGCTTGGATTTCTCTTGTGGGCTTGTGATCTTGGGTTTTGGGTTCCATCTCTTGTAACTTCTGATATTATAGTGGATTGATGTCTCTTTTTGCCATGGTTTTTTAACTGTGAAGGGTTTTTTCACGTTAAATTCAGATTATCTATGTGTAGTTGGTTGCATGCATTGTGATTGCATTGTGTTGATTCAATTTACTGCTTGTATCCGGCTTTGTTTCCGCTGTCGGCCTTCTATCCCAACACTATCCTCTTCTAGATGGGCTACGGGGGCTTGGAGTTGATTGGTGTGTCACTTGTAAGATGAGCTTCAGAAACAGCGATCATAGTTTGAAAACTAACACTATAACTAGCTGGATCTGGTTGAATCGAAGATTTGATTCAACTTGACTTGATATTTAATAATTAAACTAGGTATTTAATTACACCAATAGTAAAAACTTAAAATAACATGAATATAAAAATATGTAACTTAAAATATAGAGTCTTTGGTCAGGTGGTAAATGCTAATTACCCATTTAGTTGAGATCATCAGTTTGAATCACACCATCTGCCTTTTTAATCCAATTAACATTTGCTTAAGGCAAGTGACTCAATTTGAGTCATGCATGCCGATTCATGTCAAATAGACCAAGGAGGCGAGTCAACTCGACTAGTCAAGCCGAGTCTGAACCAAGTTAGACTTTTTAGTGAATTTCATAGTGACTCAGCTTGATTTCTGGCCGAGTTGAGTTGACTCCACTAAGTTTTTAGTCAAGTTACTAAGTTTTAGAACATGGAGAGTACTTGGAATACATCATTATTCTAGCAACTTCTGTTAGCGCACTTTTCTGTGGCTACTAGTGCACCTTGTTTGTCAATCACTTAGGTGAGTGAGACTAGTGTCAGTTGAGCTTAATGAAGACAAAGACCGAAGATTCAAGCGGACTTACTGCATCAAGGAAGAAGAAACAGGTAAAAGAGATGCCTTGGTGAGCCTTGAACCTTGATCCTACCCAAAACCATAACCTCTAGATGACCGTGACTATTAAGCACATCATTAGTCATCTTAGAATGGCCTTAGGTGTCCCAAAAGATCACCCAAAGAATGGCCTAAGAGGTGCTTGAGTGGCTGTGAAAATGCACAAGGAAAAGCCATCTCAAAAGGGTTGGCGACCTATCTAAAGACAGGTCATGACCGGTCGGGACAGGTCGTTAGACCAAATGTTGGGGCAGCAACCTGCTGGAACCCCCCCTAGCCTTGTCTGATCGGTCATGATCGGTCGGCTAGACTGGACTGACCGGTCTTGACCGGTCGGACCAACCCAATCCAGAGACAGCAAGCCTTTTGTCTACCAGGCCATTGGCTGACCGGTCTTAACCGGTCGAGGACCCCTGATCGACCGGTCACAACCGGTCGGGATAGGTCTGCAGCTAGCCGTTTTTTTTCGTTTTATAACCGTTAGAGCTCAAACTTTATAAATATTGAGCTCAGTTCTTGGGCATTTAAAGAGGGTTTTGAGAGCCTATTACCCACACATTTTGTACATCATATGGGGCGAAGAAGAGGAGGAGATTCAAGTCATATTCCTTGTGTTTAATCACAAGTGAGGGCATTCAAATGCAAACTAAGAGATGACTTGATTCCTCTCTCAATTCTAAAGGTGAGACACTATACCACATAGTTATATCTCTTGCTCAAAACCTCTAGAAAACCCTCTAGATGAATCTCCTAGTTAGAACAAGCTAAACACCCCATGTAGGAGATTCAAGCATCCTCCCATCACCTTGGTCATCTCAAAGAAGATCATATGCAAGGCATTTGATCGATGGAGCTGAAGCCTTGTTAAAGCAGTGGCAACACAATCAGGAGAGCACAAGGGGAGCTGATTCAAGCACAGGGAGAGCGAGAAGAAGCAACCCGAAGTGGCGTTGAACAAGGGGCTCATTCGACAAGTAAGGTTGTCTTTATTGAGAGTTCATCCACTCAATTTTCTGTGGGAGTTGAGTGTAAAGTTTGTTTGTTAAACTCGAAGAAGGGTTATTTGTCGATCCTTGGCTTGTTTGTTGAGCCTAAAACACTAGGGACGTTGGCCGTTCCTTGGCTTGTTTGTTGGCCTAAAGACTAAGGGCTGTTTGGTGGTCCTTAAATCGCTTGTCGGGCTTTAACAAAGTCTCTAAGGGGGAGCCTCCGACACGGGAGTGAACGTGCGTCGGGTTGAGAGTTAGCCTATGTCCAAAAACTCCGTTTGGGTTGAGAGTTAGCCCTTTGTTCAAAACTCTGGTTATGGTTGAGAGGTAAACCTATAAAACCTCCGTGTAAAGGTTGAGAGGTGAACCTCATTTAAAACCTCCGATAGTGAATGCCGGTGTGCTCAATGGAGTTGAGTACTTGAACCGGGAGTGGAGTAGACCCAAAGTCGAACCACTATACATGCTTGTGTTTGTGATTGATTTGAGCACATTGTTATCTTAGCATTGTATGTTTAATTGTTAATTATGAATGCTTGGTAGGAATGTATGCTAGGCACTGTATAAGCACATCCACACACAAGATGCACTTACACTAATAGTATAGACTTGAGCTCATTGATCCAATCTCATAAGTCTACATAGGTTGCATAGATTGGGAGCTTGATTAGTTAAATCATATGATTATCTATGCATGCTTAGACTAGGTTGTTTATTGCTTAAATCATATGCTAGTCTTGTGATTGGACCCACTTAGGCTTGGAAGCCGAAGTGTTCTTACTTACTAAGTTTAATTTGTTAAATTGTGTAAGTAGGCGAAAAGAATTTTAAAGGTCTTAATCACCCCCCCCCCCCCCCGGACTCGGTCATAATTCTAGTTGCTCTCAAAGCTTTCGCACGTATACGCCGTTACTCCAAAAGGTGTAATTTCAATTTACACAACACTCAATCTTCGGATGGATGGATTACTAGAAGCTAACCGCTCACCTAATCAAGAGGCAGACTCAATCATAGACCATTTCATAAACTTTTACCTTCACAGGATTCTGCTTTTTATTTTCCTCTTTTTTGTCTAGCATCATATCATGACGGGGGGGGGGGGGGGGGGGGGGCAAATGTCCCCCTGAGTTTTCAACAGTAAGAGTTTAATCTAGATTGGTTCATGTAGTGTGGTCCAGTTGAGCATTTGATCTGCCTCCTTTTTTAGCTGAAGCCCTAAAATGATCTATCAAAATAGATGAACAGCGTGGATAAAACATATAGATTACCGTGGCCCCACAAAACTCCTGACAGGACGTCCGTCTTAAGCTAGGTCCTGGTCCACAGGAAATCTCAGACGCGGATTAGCTCTAACAGAGGCAGATTTCCTTTCACAAGAAGTTCCTGCACTGGGAACTTAGGTGGGGCCCCCTTGATGTTTGTGAGAAATCCACTCCGTTCATATTTTTTTGAGCTCATTTTAGGGCATGCGGCTGAAAATAAGCTGGATCCAAGACTCAAGTGGGCTGCACACTAAAGGAAAAGGTAGGTAGAGGAATTCGTACCGTTGAAATCTCCTTGGGTCCATAGTGATGTTTATATGCCATCCATACCGTTCATACGTCATTACGCCCCCCCCCCCCCCCCCACCCCCCCCCCCCCCCCCCCCCCCCCCCCCCCCCCCCCCCCCCCCCCCCCCCCCCCGAAGAAAATTTTGGCTCCTTCCCTGGTCATGACTAACATATGTGTGCTATCATTTTTATCTTAGCTTTTCTAAGAAAATATAGGGTTTAATGATGAAGGCATGTATTATCATTTATCATCAGTTGTTTAAGTAGAGAAAACTTGTGACACTCTGGTAGCATGTGAGGCTCAATATGATGGCATGATGAGAAAGTTGTACATGGTATGCTAGTAAAATTAAGCTGTCCAAGTGTATTTTAGTCTGAATGGCTCATATAATGTAAGTTGCAATGATTTGGGTCATAAGTGAATAATTGTTGTACATTTAAATGATTTGGGTTCGGAGCCTTTACCTCGTTGGAAGACTCTGAGGAGTTTCAACAAGAGGTCTAGGCATCGAAATCCATCAGGGTGAAACTCCCACTGCTAACCACACTAGTGGGTGCGACGTATGACTAAGCGGGTGGGTGTGTACCGCGATTAACTGGGTGGGTGCGTTGCATGACTAACCGGAAAAAAAAATGATGGATGGAATGATTTGGTTAAATTCAACAAAAAAAATATCCATCAACCCGAGTTAGGATTGCGCCACCAATGTGACTTTGAAGTAATGACCTATCCATGATAGGTTTGCAATTTCTAATTGCCTGTGTATTAATCATCACACTCAACCAGAGTATCAAATAACTCCCCTTATAGTAAAACACGACGTTAATGTCAACACTGATTTGTATAAGTAATCCCGACCATAATTTGTTGGGCAGCTCTGTTAATGGGTCATATCTCCAAAATCTATCATATGGTACCATTCACCCATGGGAATGTGGACTCTTGTTGCAAGCCACAGATCGGTCCTAAGTCCCAAGCATCATCCAACAACCAAATCTCCAATAGAGACCGAATGTGGAAATGCATATCTTTTCAATGATATTTCTCACATGATTGATGCCTGTAGTGAACTATAGTTTAACCATGGTTTTAACTTGGCCCTGACTCGAGTCCACTCATTGTTGATTCACTGGTAAATTTGAACTTGTCCCTAACTCCGTAGAATCGATGAGTCAACTCGTTAACTCGGCCCAAGTCAAGGCGAAAGGTGAACCTGTGGCCTTTGTCAGGGAACAAAACACTAACCAATGAGCTGTGCAACCATCCATTTCTTGATTTTTCATTTTATAATGCTCACACCAAGGATAACTAATTTAAATAAAGTACCATGTCAAGTCTTCAAGTCAACACTAGGTGAGTTGAGTTTTCAGATTTAAAACTATTGTTTGCACGTCAAACCATGGTCCCATTTATACCAATGGGCAATCAGAGTGTATTATGCGAGCATGGATTAGGTACTACCTCCGCCTGTGCAGAGCTCAGGACAAGCTAATATGTGTCACACACGTATTGGTGGAGAGCATACATGACAGGCCTATCCTGAGCTATCGTGGGCATTCCACATGCAAGCCTATCACGTCTGCTCTTTACCAATACATGTGTGTGACACGTACTAGCCTATCCCAGCACAAGCGTAGGTAGCACCTAATCTGAGCTCGTATTGTGCATATCCTTAGGTAGCCCACCTAATTCCCATTTACTAGTAAAACGCACCTGCATTCCACGTGGAGGCACTTTAATTAAAAAAATCTTTTTATTAACCAATATGTAATGCTCATTATTAAACGGTATACAAGGAAGCACATCTCTTTGTAACATTGTTAAAACATAAGACCTTTTAACTTATTAAATTGGCATTATTTCATAAAATGTAGCTCATTTTGTCAATAGATCCACCCAATTTTAGAAACAAGGGTACCTGCATGTTGGAATTCATTTGCTGGTGGCTTGGATTTCACACACGTGTGCTTGGCATGTGTCACATGTGATTAAGCAATTCTAACCGTCCAATTAACAATTGTCAAGTAGATGGTTAACAGCAAAATATTGAATGGTTAACTCGTTTGATCGCCAACCTGAGTGAGTTTACCTGGCTGATTTTTGTCCCATGGCCTCACATCAATGCTAGCATATGATGGATGGAGTGGATTTTACATATACAACATGGTGGGTCCCACACATTTGGGTGTTTTACACTCTTGGACTTGGGTTGCCTAGTGTAGCACAGCAGCCAAGTCAATCCGGTGTGCTGCTGGAAATGCTCCGTGGGGACCAAGCTAAACATGCGGTGCCTGTCCCTTCTGCCCGTTTGCCGACCCACAGTAGGGGCCGCTGTAAGGCCCCCATGGGCCTGTGTCGTTGGTGAAAGCCCACATGGTGGACGAGCCGTGCGGGGCCGCCTTGAAGCGAAATTCCTGTCGGACAGCGGGCCGAGTCCTTTGCAGACGTTCAACAAAAAACTGGTATCAATCTCGACCACTCGGATCAAGGTCCGATGGCCCGGATCTTTCAGAAAATCACAAAAAAAATGTACTTTCATCATGTATGAATTTTAGTCCGAAGACCATAAACTACACTGGGATTAACTTCTTGGGGCATTTTTTTGCTTTCAATAAAAAACAGCATCAATCTTGGCTTTTTGATTCAAGGTTAGATAACCCGGATCATTTCAAAAATATAAAAAAAAATACTTTAAGCTTTCCATAAAAGTCAGCACCAGTCTCAACCATTTGAGTCAAGGCCTGGAACCTTCTCAAAATAAACCAAAAAAAATCTTTGCAAAAATCACAAAAATAACATCATTGTCCCCAGTAAAGTACTTCAAAGTCTCAAACTCCACTTACCCACTTCACAGTTTTGGGATGACGGATCCGATCGCCCACAAATTGAAATTTTGACCAAAACTGGTGACCAAGCACCATCCTAGTCACACTCATTTCCCTCAGAGGAGCATCTCGAGGTCACAACCTAAATTACCTCGTTCATCCATTCCTAGCAGAAATGCAGCAACATATTGGGATGATAGACCAGATCGACCATGGATCAGGATCTTGACCAACCTGTTGACTAAACATCCGCATTAAAGAAAATCTCTAGGGAAGCAAATCCCTACAAGCAATAAACTCAAGTTCTCCACATCTCTAGCAAAAACAAATCATTTGGACAGGAAGAGAATGAGCCAAACTATACATCTGTCATCAAATACGCATTCATATGCATCAGCATCCATCACATTAATCATCATGTTTACCTGCTTTCAATAAAAGTTAGTTAGCCAAAAACCCCACAAGCATCCTCAGTGGAGGCATGTGCAAGTCAAATTTCCTTTTAAAAACAATTTTTTCTTATAAATATTCCTCTTTACAAATAAAAACCCCACGGAGTATCACTCCTCAGAGTAAGTCTTTTGAAAATCCAAAAATATTTTCCCAATAGAGCGTTCGGCTTCCGAGGCACTAAGAGATCTTTCATATCTCTGGGTGAAAGCCGGCGCAAAATCAAATAAGATCCGATGTTTCGCGGTTTCCCGAAGACCATTGGATCCAATGCACTCAAAGTACGATCAAACTGAAATCTAATGTCAAAGCGGTCGTACCAAATGCCAAGATATGAAAAAGATGAAAGTCAAAGGCTCGGTCAAAGAAACCATCTGAACGGTGGAAACGATGAACTGTAACCCAAGTATCAAAACCAAAGATTGGGTGGAAAAGGTTCACCTGTACATACCTGGGCGTGGATGCTTGAAGTACCTTAATTGAGTCCAAGTTGGCGTAGTAGATCTCCCGTAAGGCCGCCAAGACGCAGGGCAACTAATTAACCACTTTGACAGTCAAGCGAAAGAAGTACTCCTGGAGTGATCCGGGAAAGCAACAAACAATCAATTATAGGGTCAGTAACCTCGTAAGGCCATCAAGACACAGGGGCTCTACTGTACCTTTCTAATGTTAGTACTGATCGGGAATGGAAGGATTGCGATTGGGTACCCAGATTGCAGTCAGTGTAGGGACAATCACAACGTTTTCTCCAAACTCCCGCGGTATGTGTGAGTTATCTATTTCCAGACAATCAGCCAACTTCGATACGAAGGCAAGTAAAGATTTTAGACCACGATCTATGAATGACCGGGTCAAAAGTGGGGTGTCCACTCACTTTGGCATTCGGTTGCACACAACCTTTGCCAAAGAGGGGCATCCGTAGACACCCTACCTTTGACTTCAAAGCTGGTCGAGATGGCTAGATGGATGGATGACGATACCCCGAAATCGTAGGTCCAAACCTAGTCAACTCACTCTTACAAACCCCAATCCACAGCCCAAGTCAAGCCTTAACCCAGTCAACTCACCCCTAAACATCAGCCTGAAAAACCACTCATAGAAAAAATCAATCTAAAATTTTCTAAAAAGTCAACTTGGTGAGTCAACCCGCTGAGTCAAATCACCGAGTTAACTCACTGGGTCAGCCCAGCCCTTACACCCAATCGACTCACCTAGTTAAAGCCCAAAACCAAGCCCAACTTGAACTCTCAGCCTTGGAGCTCTCCGAACCTCGAACCTAAGAGTTTCTTTCTTCAGGGCCTTGGAACTCATATGCTAGCCTTAGAGCTCGACCCTTAGAACTCTCTGAAACTCGAACTCATATGCTAGCCTTGGAGCCTTGGAGTTCGTACACTCCGAAGCTGAAGCAAAATGTTCGTATGGGCGGCCCCCAAAACGTTCGTACGGGGGGCTGCTCGAACATATTTACGAGGTTGCCACTTCTCGCAGTTATAAATACCCCATCTTCCTTTCATTTTCAAGATCCACTTCCCATCTTTCCAGCCCGAGAGCTCCGAGTCCATCTTCACCCCCTTTAGCCCATTCCTCCACCAAGGAGAGCCCGAGTGAGCAAAGAGTCTAGCCCAGGTCCAGCCCAGCCTGACTTTGGTCCAAGCCTCTCAAGCTACTCAAGTCCAGATCCTAGCCACTCGAGCTAATCCTTGCGAAACCTTCGTCCATCCAACTACCCTTATATCAGCATCATCTCATTCACATCTAGCATAGTGTAACATTTATTATTCTTCCAACCCCCCTGCTTATCATTCAACTACAAGCACTTGATTGGGTTTTAGTGTATGCTTTGAGGTTTGCTGGCTTGCCCAGAACTTACTCATTAGAAACTCCTATCGATCAAACCCACATCATACATTTCACATAACACTTGTCAGTTCAAGCGTATACTCTGGGCTTACCTATCTTATCGAAACCTGCCCATCAGAAACTCTTATTTGTCAGACCCATATTTATGCATTATATCATCCACGAGAATGTATGAGGATTGATTCAGACTTTTAAGTATTAGTTAGATTCTGTGAAATAAAGACCGTACATCTGTACGGGCAAAGTGGGTGCTTAACACCTTCTCATCCTGTAAGCATGATTCCTTACTTCAAATATCTGACCGCAAATAAAAAAGAGTCATTTTGGAGGAAGAAATTTTCGGATCCCCTTCTCTAACGTTTTTACAGGGTCTAGCTGACTGTAGATTCAAAGTAATTAGCTAGTGGCGACTCCAATCTTATACGAACCTATCCAAAAATATCAATCAAAACCCAACAACTTACAAAAAAGCCCTCGAGAAATAGGCGAGCCTGTGGCAGTGGCGATTCACGCCCTCGAAAGGAGAAACGTGGAATGACGAGCGTCCACACAAATCTTGCTCCTTTGTTACCTCCGAGTGACATACAAAATGTGGAAATCAGAAGGCAAAATTTGGTCTATCAATGTTGGCTTCTTGAACATGTACTTTAACGGATCTATACAAGTGAGTAAAAGTACCAGATAAGAAATCATGTGCTAATGTAGGCGTTTGGTGGCTTAAAGAGGGCTAAACGAGTCTTCTTGATTATTGAGTACCTTAACTCATAATCGGTGAACCTCCATCTCAAGCATGCAAGTCAAATTGACAAAGACTCACGATGCTCACATGAAAAACACCACTGAGCATCTATTAAGAATTTTGCAGACATGCATCATGAAATGGGCTAATCACACGGGCAAAAATAAGCCCACGAGATCAAATGTGGGGCTAGGGCTGTAAATGGGTCAGTGGACCCGATGGGGTACCCAGACCCAACCCATTTAGACCCGACCCAGACCCGACCCATTTGTTAAATGGTACGGGTCTAGGTCCAAGAATAGACCCATTTGTTAAACGGATTTGGGTTTGGTTTCCTTTATATTAGGCCCGACCCGACCCGACCCAAACCCATTTAGTAAGTGGGCGGGTTTGGTCTACGTTACAATGGACCCGTCCAGCCCAGACCCGTCCAGACCCGATTTTAAGCCTTGTAAAATGCTTGCATACTTGATCCAGACCCGGACCCATTAGACCCGGCCCATTTATAAATGGGTTTGGGTGGATCTCCCTCTACCAGACCCGGACCCATTTATAAATGGGTCTGATGGGCTGACTCAGACCCGACCCGGACCCGCCCATTTAGTAAAAGGGTCTGGATCTAAAATTTGGACCCAGACCCGTTTAGTAAATGGGCGGGTCTGGTTTTGGCTAAACCCGCCCCGAACCCGACCATTTACAGCCCTATGTGGGGCTCATGGACTCTATCCATCCGAATCAATTAGTGTCGAGTCACGTGGATGGTACTAATGAATGATCATTACTGTTTATGAACCCTATATGCCAGGGTCTCCAATGGAGATTGCAGCCATATCATGAAATTGGTTCTAGGCCCATTATTTGGACTAAAAAGGCTCAGGTCTAAAACATTTAACAAAGGCCTAGCCCATGACCTGAGAACCCCACATGATTTAGAAGGCTTTAATTAGGCGCGTCCTCATCTCAACTGTTCACTATGGTGTGGCCCACCTCAGTTTTAGAATGGCTTGATATTTGGGTGCCAAAGATGACACCATGGAAGAATTGGATGTTAAAACATCAGGGTGGGCTTATACATTTCCCGAATTGTAATTAAATGGCTCAGGTGAATTATCACATTTTTCTGAATATAACGTGAGCATGGGCCTACTTTGTGCTAGTTCCATCCACCCTAGATGTGCTAGTTCATTGTGGTGTGGCCTACCTGAGTTTTGGATCGGCCTGATATTTGGGACGATTATCAAGCATCCCGCTCCGCTAGCATCAGACTTGCTCAAGTATCCCATTTTAGACGCCTGCGCATCAAGCATCACACTCGGGCAGAGTATCGAATAAGTCCACGTGGACGCGGATTGCGCCCGGATCATTAAGTGTCTGACCAAATCTGTATGGGGCGCACCATGATGTATCTGTTTATCCACGCTGTCCATACATTTTTTTAAGATCATGTTAATGAATATGCCCAAAATTGAGGAAGATCAAACGATGTAATTGACCACACCAGAGATGACTCTTGCATTTAATGCCATGTGCATTTAATGCAACTAAACTTACTATTTGGTGTGGTCCACTAAATTGTTGGATCTTACTCTATTTGGGGCTCTTACCTTAACATGATCTTATAAGAGGTATGGACGGCTTGGATAAACAGATACATCACGGTGGGCCCCCACGCAGATCTGGTCGGACGCTTCAAGGTCCGTCCAGTCCACGTCAAGAGAGGGTTGCTTGCTGCATTCACAGAGGTCTCGGTGGGTGGCGACGAAGAGAGAGGACCGTACGGGCGAGAGAAGGGATTCCAGAGAGAGAGACGTCGGCGCAGGTACGGGAAGCTTCGAGATTTCCTGCGACGGGGAGCAAGGCTTAGCCGTTGGATAGGATTCCGAATCCTCCCTCTACTTGATTCATAGGTTTTGGAGAGGACTTCAAAAGGTCCTCTTTTTGAAGATTCCAATTACACTTGATTCTAATTACCTCCGATTTCAATCTCCCAAACGCCCTTACCTCTCCAATTCCTACTCAATTACTTCCAATTTCAAGCTCCCAAACGCCCCTACTTCTCCAATTCTTCTTACTTACTTTCAATTCCAAGCTCCCAAACGAAGGACACATCTCGTTCAGACAACTCCCTCCCAAAACCCAAAAATCCAAATGTTGCCAAACCCATTCCAAGCCATTCTCAAAACTTGCGACTCCTTGTCCCAATGCATCCAATCTCATATTTCCCATTTCATTGACAATTACACCCACCAATCTGATAAACAACCGCACCCCCCATTATTTAGAAAGAACCTCCCACTTTTCTCTCTCTTTTCCAAACCCGCACCGCTTCAATCTAAACAAGAAGACGAGAAAGATGAAGGAAATTCCTCATACCCCATTTCTTCTATCAAGGTATCATTTGCAATCTTCTCTTTCACTTCTCATCTTGTTTCGGCTTCTTGGCATGCGTTGGGAGTTCTTTTGGTGTGTGTTTGGTTGCACTATTGCATTGAATTGCAATTGCGATTGTTACTCAGTATAGAGATAAATTTAATACCCTGGTGGAGTTAGGATGGCAATAGGCTGGGAAAGGCCATACCTGGCCCGGTCCGACACTCAAGGTCCGAGCCCAGCCCAAGCTCTGCAGGCACAAGCTGGAGCCTAAAAAAATTAGGTTGGACTTGGCCTGACTGGACCTGATCTGCCTCGACCCGAAAGTTGATGAAATCCCTATTTTCCACTTGAACATTCCTAATCTATCTGTTGATCAAGTGGGCCACATATCCTTCAAAAAAAAAAAAAAAAGATCAAGTGGGCCACATGCTCACAAATAAAGCTCACAAATAAATAGATACTTAAGAGGAATGAAATCAATGGTCTATATTCAAGATGCATGGGTTGCTGCATCAAGGATTTGAATGACATATTTGTAGGATGTAAGACATGTGAGCTAAATGATGTGCACCCTAGCCTGGCCTGAAAATTGACTGGGCCATGCATGCCAGGCCGCCTGGCCCACTGGCCAAGTTACTAGTTCCAGGACCCGGTCCAATGCTGGGTCGGGTCGCCCAGCCCATTGCTACCCTTAGGTGGAGTATGATCATCCATATGCGGGCATGCAGCTGGATTAGACATTCCATACTTGTACCCAATTTTGAAGGGAGTTATTTGATCCTATTGCAAAGTGTGATTGTTGATACACGAGTACTCACCAATTGTACAGGTTGCATGCATTAACTGCCCAAAATGTGAACCCACTTTAGTCAGGTCATGATCCAAAATTAAGTTTTGCCTCTGATTAATGGGCATTTGTTTACTGAATTTGGACTGTGGACTGCTTTTCATTTTGGCCGTTCGTTGAATGTCAACCAGTCAGCCTGTTAGGAAATCAAATCAACTTACAGTTTACCAGCCATCATTATTTGGATGGGTCAATGTAAGTTACATATTTACCATGTGTGCAGCTTCATTGAGGTCTCGAGTTTGAGCGTATCTCACCGAACAAAAAAAAAAGTATAATCAATCCATGGATAATTGTCATTGATATTCCCTACTACGGCTGCTTTGCTCTATTCAATCAGATAACAAATTTGTCATAAAGTGGAATGACCAGATTGTAATTTCCTTAGTTTTCATGTTGAGGCAGTAGGCTCTGAATTGCAAATATGTTGCTTTCAAGTTGTCTTTGAGAAGAATGGCAGTGCTATTTTGCTCTATTCAATCAGATTACAAATTTTGCCATAAAGTGGAAATGACCAGATTGTAATTTAGTTTTCATATTGAGGGAGTAGGCCCTGAATTGCAAGTATGTTGCTTTCAAGTTGTCTTTGAGAAGAATGCCAGTGCTATTTTGGGGGCTGCTTCCTCATTATGAATACTGTGATACATCAATATGGTTTGGTCATTTTCTCTTGATTGAATTGAATGTTTGGCACTGAATTCAGGTTTGTGTCTAGAGTCTAGACGGAATCTAATGAAACTACCAGGGAAGGAATGAGGAGAGATGGTTTTGATCTGGTGGTGAGAGACCAAAATCACAATTCTGTGCTGACTGAAATGCACAAACACACAGAAGATTGATAAAATAGAATTTGTCCAATAAATTCTATTGATACTGGATCACTCATTGGCATCTTTCATGGAGGTATTGCAGGTCCTGTTCATAAGCAATGTCTGATTCACTGACAAGCAGGATTTTGTATATGTGTGGCCCTTTCTCAGTGATCCAAATCATTGATCTGATGGCATCACCTAGATGGGGATTCCTTGGAAGTCTCCCAGGTTGGAAAATCATAAACCTCTGATATTTGGCCTTTTTAACGTTAAATTGGGAATAGTGCTGTATTTTATGTTTCTTTAACTCTGAATTTTCTAATTGTTAGCCACCATCAAAGGTTTGGAATTGCCCAATACGGGATATTTCCAGGGCATTCCGTATCCCTGGTGGGACCCATCAGAACAATAGTTTGGTCATCAAAACATCAGTCCCACAGTCATGAAGTCATGTGTCATCATACTGCATGTTTGCAAATTAGCAGATGAACCTGTCATTCCTTTTCACCAATGCTGACAGGGGTTAGGAATCAATTCCATATGGATTGAAATAGATAACTAGGCTTGTAGAAGCAAGGTCGAGCATGTTTCTAGTTGATTGGTTTCTTTTTTCTACTTCTTTCTCTAGGGTCAACCTGCAAGACCTTTGTCTAAAGAAGATTTGGGGAGGGCTACTTGGACTCTACTTCACACACTTGCAGCCCAAGTATGTCTTCTGTGCTTTAGATTTTCCAATTACCTTTTATGTCCTTCACTCTCATTGAATTCATGGTTGCTAGACTCAATATTGTTCATCTTAAAACAATGCATCCTTTATTTCTTAAGTTAACTGTGCCCTCATTTTTTTTTTTTGGTTAAGTTAATTGTGTTGAAGTGCATTTGAATTATTCTTCTATGTCGATCCTTCTATTTCCATTAACTACTTAGTTTTAGAATGTTAATCTCTAAGGGTCTGTTTGGATAGTAGGAAAACAAAAGAAAAGAAAATTAAGCACTTTTCCTTGTTTGGGACATTCATTATGTTTGGATAGCAAAGGAAATAGTGATTCCACCAAGAAATCATCATCCAAGCACCATAGTAAATTTCTCAGGCACTAGATACAAGGTGTTTATTGTGAGAGGAAAAACGAGAGTTCTAATTGCTATCCAAACAAGACTAAAAAATGGAATCCATGTTTCAATAGTGTTCATGGAAGCCACATGAATCGATCACTGGATAATAATTGCACCATTCTTTTCCTACTATTCAAATGGTCCCTAATTGTGTTAGAAACTTTGGGGGTTTTGGCAATCCCACGTGTGTATAAGGGAGCCCATCAATATGCCACCATGTCCTTGTGGGGCATAGGGGCATGAGATGCTACCCCCCATCCATCATATGGGTCCCACCATGCATGTATGCCCTTGTCCAAAGAAGACTCTATTTTTAGGTTGGTCATGGTATTAAACAAATGGATGGTCACAAAAACAAGTTTTTTTCTTATCCATCCAATTTTTTTTTCTAGCATTGTGGCTCATTTGATGAGTAGACCATCCTGAATCTTTTGGGCCAGGGGATCTACATGGTGCTACCCATTTGATGGACGGCTTGGATCTTACGGTCATATGCCACTTTGGCACATGCGATGGCATGTAGATGGGCTGCCTTACATACACATGTGGATTATTAGACCTCAGATATCAGATATTTCTGTAGGTCAACCAAATTCAGGATAGCAGTTAAAGATCACAATCTCCTTGCTACTTTGAACCAAAAGTACTCCTAGACAACGGGTTAACATCTCTTTCACATTAAGCTAAGCAAGTCATAACTATTTATGGAACTTTTACTTATTCTATGCTCATTAGAAATTACCAAAAATCAAACAAGGGGACTTCTTCACATGGATTAAACCTCTCTATGACATGCTTAAACATTACAAAAATACCTCCTCAGAAATGCTCCCTTTTTCACACTCTTTGGGGGGGGGGATGAGCGGGATGAGCATTTGTGTTCACGTTTAAAAACCTAAAATCCTATCAAATCCAACCCCATCACCAAAATCTTCTTTGTTTTTTTCGATTTCATTACTTCCACCAAGGTTTGTGTGCCAGAAGACCTTTGCAAAACCTAACTTCCAAATTGACTCTCAAATCTATTTCTCCATAGCATGTGTGTTCACGTTTATTTTCCTTGTTAATCCATAAAAAACCTGAACTCCTATCAAATCCAACCCCATCACCAAAACCTTCTTTGTTTTTTTCGATTTCACTACTTCCACCAAGGTTTGTGTGCCAAAAGACCTCTGCAAAACTTAACTTCCAAATTGATGGTCAAATCTATTTCTCCATTCATCCTAGACCCTGTTTAACACAATGTTTTAAATATTGACAACATCAGTCGATATATCCCACATGTTCGATCCGGTGAGCGTTTTCAATTTCTGATCCTCTTTTTTTTTTGTTGAAATTATGTTAAAACAGTGTCAAATGGCTACAAATCCATTGGTTCTTCATGTTTTACATGAAAAATCATGGAGTTGGAGCTTTGATTTTGATATCCATTGGTTCTTCATGTTCTCCATGTTTTTTTTTTTTTGGTTGAAAATTTCCTTCAACTAGCTGTCAATTGAGACTAATTTTGAAATATTAAGGAGTATTTGATGGAATGATCATTAAATACACTCTTAAGGGCCTGTTTGATTTTCCCTGATACAAGTAAATATGTGGTAAATGGGTAATTAATACCTTTTCACCTTGTTTGAAAATGGGTGAGTAATTCCACCTCAAAAATCGGTCCAAAAGTGTTGACTTAAATCCACGGGCCCCATTGTAATGTATATGATATATCAACCCCATTCATATGTTTCATGAGCACATTTTGGGGCATGAACCGAAAAACGAGGCAAATCTAACACTCAAATGGCCCGCACAAAAGGAAACAGTGGCCTTAATTCGTCCACCATTGAAAGTTGTTTCTTTCATTGGGCCGCATTGAGGTTTATTCATCATCTAACCGGTTCATAGGGTCACACAGACATGGATAAAGGGAAAACTTAAATATTAGCTTGATCCAAATCTTTTAAGGCCCCCAAGAAGTTTTCAATGGTAGGCGCTCAATTCCCACTGTTTCCTGTGGTGTGGTCCACTTGAGCTTTGGATCTACCTCAATTTTTGGCTCACGCCCTAAATTCTACTGGCATAACGAATGGGCAGTGTGGATAAGCCACATACATCACGGTGGGCGCCATATTTATTGCACAAATTTCTTGATTTTAGTGTTAAGAAAAGTAATTGTCACTGTCTTCATTGGGAAAGATGCAAGTAATTACCTAGGTAAATAATCATTACCCATTTACATGGTAATTATAGTTGACCCAAAAAATCAAACAGGCCCTAATTTTGAAATTTGAGTGTAGTTGGTCGGATTGGAAAAAAAAACTGGGGAAAATTCAAAATTTCCCCAACTTCTCCCAAATTGCTTGCAATGTTGCAATCCAAACATGAAATTGAGCATGTATGAGGGCTGATCTACTGATTTGTTAAGTCCTTGTCAATTTTCAGAAAATAAAAATATTTTTTTAATTAAAAATTATTATTTTTTTTCGAAATTTCCCTTCAACCAGCTGTCAATTGAGACTAATTTTGAAGTATTTAGGAGAGTTTGATGAAATAATCATCACATACACTCTAAATGTTATGCATTCAATTTGAATATAGTTACATTAGTTCAGTCGGACAACACATAGCTTAGGACCTCATACAAAGGAAAACCTATTATGTGTACTTCTTTTTTGGGATGTTATGATTTAAAAGTGTGTATTAAGGTCTTTTTTAACAATCTTTGAAGTTTGATTGAAAAATTCAACCATTTTCCCAAATGTTTCCCAAAAAGTGCGATAAATTACCCAATACAAATGATGTATCCCTTGCGATAACCAATACGTATCTGTATCCCAAGGACGTGATACGTTACGCGATGCTGATATTTCGAACATTGGTTTAACATAATCATCTACTTAAACATGGTTTTCTTTAAAAACTATTGAAAGCAAACAATTGCTAAAAGTACACGAAAAAAAAAGGATTAAGAAACCAAGCTATGCGCATTTCCTTGGAACTTACAATACCAATCGTGAGTTGGGAGAGCAATTTGTACAAAAATCACATGTATATGGAGATCTTTTTTACAATCCACAATTCTGCTAGAGAATCTAATGGGGCTTTGGATAGTCTTGATTTTTCTCTGTTTTGTTCCTTAAGCTGGGCTTTGGATGCTTGATTTTTCTCTTTCTTATTACGTTAGTTCTATGAAACGCCTTAGATTGTATGGTCCACACATTCATAACTTCAACATTCCCTCCTCAAGCTGGAGCATATTTATTATTTATACCCAGCTTGGAAAAGATACATTCAAACTGATTTTTCCTGAGAGGTTTAGTAAATACATTAGCTTGCTGATCTTGAGAATGGACATATGGCGTAGAGATTTCACCACTTGAGACCTCCCGTATGAAATGGCAGTCAACCTCAATATGCTTGGTTTTGTTGTGAAAAATCGAGTTGCTTGCAATATGAGTGGCCGATTGATTATCACAAAACAATTGCATTGGAATATTTATTTCAAATCCCATCTCGTTTAGAAGCTTCTTTAACCAAACTAACTCACATGTTGCATGATCCATTGTTCGATACTCAGCTTCAGCACTAGACCGAGTAACCACACTTTTCTTCATGCTCTTCTAGGTAACCTAAGTTATCTCCCACAAATATATTGCATTCAATAGTGAAATGCCAATCAGTCAGAGAACCTGCCCAATCTGCATAACCTTGTAATATAAAGATGATTCTGTCGCTTATACAATATTCCCAGCCCGTCGCTCCTTTGAGATATCGAAGAATCCAAACAAGTACATCCATATGTGGGATTCTAGGAAAACCCATGAATTAACAAACTACACTCACTTCATATGACAAGATGTGCCTGAACAGCAATTACGCAATGGTAATGGTGGCAACCTGTTATGCGTTACGGGACCATAATGGCCGTAACGGAAAAAAGAAGAAGACCTGTAACAGCCACATAACAGGGCAGATATAGGTTGTTTTAAAAGAAATTAAACAAAAAAGAAGACCGTGAAAGGGAGTGACTTAACTGAGGAAGGACTTCCTAAATAATAGGAATAAGGCTGTGGAAGAACTCCTTAGTGAATTTCACGAACTACATATTAAGGAAGAAGTGGGTGACTTAACTAAGGGAGAGAACTAGAGACGTATGCTGTTGTCTACGGAATACTCAAAGCACTTGAAAGTAGAAGAAATCAAATGACAACAGAGATTGTGGTTATTGTGGTTAAAGGAAGCCGATGAGAATACATGTTTTTTCATAGCATAGCTAATTCAAGATCCCGAAACAATCGGATAAATAGTCTATTGATTGAAGGACAGGTTAGAAGAGAAGAACCAAGTATGCTCTGCTATTGTGCACTTTTATTCAAGCCTACTATCAAGTATCAATAGAAGAGGGGTGAAGACATTTGTTGGACCATCTCTCATTCAATTACTTGTTGACTCCGAAAAGGGAGTCCCTTGAAATGCGGGTATCGGAAGAGGAAATCAAAAGGGCTGTTGACTCCTTGGGCAAAGACAAGCTCCCGGGGCCTGGTGGATTCTCTTTAGCTTTCCATCAAACTTTTTGGAACGTGGTAAAAAAGGATGTGGTGGAGTTTGTGGAGGAATTTTGGATGTCGAGGCAATTATCTAAAGGGACGGGGGCTACTTTTCATAGCCCTAATACTGAAAAGGATGGGGCCGAATCACTAAAAGACTTTAGATCGATTAGTCTTATTCATTGTTCAAAGTATCCCCAATATTACGAAATATTCCCAATATTATCCATATCTACAGCTCGGTGATACCGATAACACTGGTGGCGATATCAATAACACTGGTAGTATTAGAAATTCTAGGTATGGGCGATATATCGCCAAGTATCGCAGATGTATCGTATCACCAATGTATCGCAGATATTTTCGACCGTGTAAATTTCAGGTGTCACTTGTATTGACAATGTATTGATATCACCAATTCATTACTAATATTTTCGACCATGTAAATTCCAGGCGTCGCTGTATCACCAGTTTATTGGCAATATTTTGATAATCGATAATATCGTCAATGCATCCATATCGCCGAAAATCTATTTATTAAAAAAGTTTGGATGGATGGGATGGGATGGTTGGATGGTTGGATGAGATGGATGGATGTTTGGATGAGTTGATGGGATGGATAGATGGTTGGATCATCATGGATGTGTATTGTCTTTATATGCTTATTTATGCATGGATGTATAATGTATGAATGTATTATGCATGTTTGTTTGCTTGTTAATTGGTTTAATGAGATTTAAGTGATTGTTTTGTTACTATTAGACTAATTTCTTATGACAGCAGATACTTTTAAGCCCTATTAAATGGAAACTTATTATGCATGCCTTCTTTTTGCAATTTTTTGATTCCTAAATATGCAAACGTGTATTTTAGCATCTCCTAAATTTTCACTAAAAAATTCCAACGTTTTCCCCATGTTTCCGCAATGTTTCCTTGCATTTTCAGAAATCAACGATATCAATATTATTTCCTTGTCTCTGGCCAACATAACTTATAGCAATACCAATACTTTGAAGACTGGTCTTATTGGTAGCCCATACAAAATCTTAGCCAAGATTCTAGCATCTAGATTTAGGTTGGTGTTAGCTTCAGTTGTTTCGGTGTATTAAGGAGCCTTTGTTGCAAACAAACAGATTCTAGATAGTTCTCTTCTAGCCCACGAATGCATAGATTCAAGACACAAAGAAGGGAATAGTGTGGTGTGTAAACTAGATATCGAGAAGGCTCTTGACCACTTTGACTTGGGGCTCCTGAACCTGCACGTCATATTTGCTATTGTTCTCATCAGGCTTCGTTGAGGCACATATTTTAACTTCCCTTTAGCCGTCAAGAAGACTTGCGTAGACTTTGACCACTAAAGATAATTTGTTCCTTCCAACTTTGTTGAGGTTATCTGAGGCCCGAGAAAGTCAGATGGACTAATAAAACCAGATTTGTTCTCAATTTTTATCCCCCTCGAAACACAATATTAAAAGGATTGAATGCACACCACTTACTGAAGTCGGGCTGATATGTTTGTACACTTGAAAACTTCACCATCACTCAAGCCACAGCATGAACATGTTTCATGAGAAGCACCACTGCAGTTACAGGTTTAGAGATCAACATCTAGTGCATTACAAGTATCCAAGTGTAGCCTTCGTTAAACTTTCTAGAAGATAAGCAACTCTTACCCGGTCTTCTTTGCCTCTTCACATTCCAATGCTTCATAGGGAGGCCTGAGTGCTCTTCATGGGTCATTGGCCCATCAACAGCAAGGTCATTTGCCTTTTACTTTAGCCCTAAATCCTCAATATTCACCTCATCATTGTCATGGCGAATCTAATCCATTACCATACATTAATTCAATGTGTTCTCTAAATTGTAAATAGACAATATAGGATTCCTTCAACTCACTGCAAAGCAACACTACAAACAATGCTCCAATTTTCTGTGGAACATGCTAAAGTGACGATGTGTAAGCAGCAATGCATGCAGTGTTCAACATAAAAAGAAAGAAAGAAAAAGAGAAAAAAAGCAGCATAGCTGGCAGTCATTTTCTAATTCCTTTCAATAAGAAGGGATCCAGCAATGTATGCAGACATATTCCATATTTGTAGTCACATACTTGGGTTGTTCTTAATAATCTTCTGCATTTAAGCAGAAGTCATATTTTCTTGATGATGGCATTTTCAGACTTGAAGAAATAACATGCTGTACCGTGGCTGTTTATTTCTTCTGTATGTTTGGCTTTTCCTCTTGTTGGTACAAGGCTGATCTCTTTGATGTTTCTTGAACACAATTAATAGCTCATCTGTGAATTTGCATTCTTGGTTGAAAAATTACATCGATGCCATGGGAATTTCATTAAACGTGTCATTGTAACTAAAATTTGCTGGGTTGATTCCGGAATCATAACAAAGAAGCACATTAGGTTCTTTGATTTTATGTGCTACTATTCATTTACAAAAATATTGATTTTGTCAATAACTATTTGATCTCCAGTTTCCAGATCACCCAACTAAACAACAAAAACGAGACGTAAAGGAACTGGTACCTCTCTCTCTCTCTCTCTCTCTCTCTCTCTCTCTCTCTCTCTCTCTCTCATCTGCAGCTTCTGATTAAATCTATCAGTTGCTTAATTCCTGAGTTGGGGGTTAGAATTACAGACATTTTGCATTGTGTTTGATATTTTTGTCAACCCATTGCTATATTGTAGAAAAGCGGCAACATAACATACATGTCTGTAAGAACCTGAAGAAATGTTTAGCTCTCTGTCATGAGCATGTCTAATATGTCAAATGGTATAAACTATTATCATTTTGTATGATTGATTCCTCCATTGATGGTGAGAGTTGAAAGGACCAGATGGAAGATTTTGCAAGCTCATTTGCATCCCATTAAGTTATGACTTCATCAGAATTTTGCCTTGGTGCTTTCAAATTTTGGAATTTGAATTTTGTGCATTATTGGTGTCACTGCTACTTAAAAATGCCTCCTTCATCACTCTTATCCCAATGGTGGGAGGAGCAGAATAAATTAATGATTTTCATCCAATCAGCTTAGTGGGAACTGGGAAGTGCTTATAAAATCCTTGTGGAAGTTCTTCTGGTAAGGTGTAGAGTCTTATTACACTGGGGTATCAAGGCGTGTTTTAAACATAGGCAGATTTTGGATGGGGTTCTAGTTGCTAATGAGTGCATTGATAGACGCATAAGATTGAGAAAGGATGGTATTCTGTGTAAAATTGATATGTAAAAGGCAAGGTATTTCATAATGGTATCGGTGGCCATAACGGCGATCACCATTACCATTATGATAGGGATCGTAATGGCTGTTACGGCCTTTTTTTTTTTTTTTTTTGAAAACCCATGTCGGCCCGAAGCTGCCATTATGGATAATTTTTTCCGTAACGGCCGTTATGACCCCATAACCTGTAATATTTGGCACTACTGTCACATAACATAACAGCCGTTACTACACACCATGGTAAAGGTTAGACGACCACATTGATTGGAATTTTCCTCTTCACTCCATAAAGAGGATGGGATTTGGCCTGAAATGGAGTTGGGTTAAGCAGTGCAAAGTGCAAACGACCACATTGATTGGAATTTTCCTCTTCACTCCACAGAGGATGGGATTTGGCCTGAAATGGAGTTGGGTTAAGCAGTGCATATCGACTGCGTCTTCTTTTTTCTCTTTTCTGGTTTTGATTAATGGAACTCCTGCAGGTTTCTTTTGAAGTTAAGGGTATCCATTTTTGCCCGTGCTGTTTCTATTGTTGCTGAGACTTTTAATACCTTTTTTTTCAAGGGCGATAAATTTGGGGCTTATTTAAGCTATTCAGTGCATATTCGGATCTTCAAGTCACTCACTTACAGTTCACTGATTACTCTCCTTTGTGTGCCTCCCTTGATCAAATCAAGAACCTAAAAGAAGTTTTGACATTTTTTGAAGCAATATAGAGTCAACCTATGCAACAGCAGTACCATGAGTGTGGCCATGAGGAAAGATGAGGAGATTGCCATGTTGGTTGCGTGGGTTGGTTGAAAATGTTGACTCTTTCATTCTCTCCCAAGCTTCAGCTTTTTAGGGTCTTGTTGTCAAGAGATGCAAGAAGTTGGCCGACTGGAAAAGTAACTACATGTGGGTAGTTAGATAACTTTGGTTAAATCTTCCCTAATGAATTTGCTTGTGTACTCTTCTTTTGCCTTTTCTTATGTTGGCAAAGATGAGGAAGAAGATTGAGAGGATTCAAAGGAACTCTCTAAGGGGATGGAAGCATAATTTCCATCTCATGAAGCATAAATTCTTTGCACTTTGCACCTATGCATCGTCACGAGGAGTTGAGGAGCCTTGAAATTTTACCATGGTTGATCTAGATCATTAGACTATTCTATGTTGGTCGGGCCATTGGATCATGCCCCTGGGTTGATCATATGCAATCAGATGGGTTGGCTCAGGTAAAGGTTTGACTAGGAGGGATCTAGTCTATTAGAACCCTCAGATCGGCGTTGGGCCGCATGTGTAACACCCCGAGATTTTCGACTCTCGTGGATACCGCGATGAGCCGAGTTTTCGGGTGTTAACTGGAATGCGCTAAGGACAAAATCATCTACATTTCATTCATCATTTAAACATTTAATACTTGTGGCTTCCAAGCACAGTGACGGAAACAAATCATCTTATTCCATGAATTTTTATACTAAGTTAACAACAAAATGTCCTTAAAAATGAATCAAATAGAATATTCAATTATTGCCTTTACTAGAAAATCTTATTATAATTTTGCTGGAAGTAGTAAACTATTCTAAAATACATAAATAAGTAAAATCTTCATGACGCTGCTCCAACTACGTCATCCGTCATTTGTTGCCACAAACCTTCGTATAATTTTATTCATCTGCTGGATCTTTACTTGGATCACCTGGGATGTGTTTAAATAGCGTTAATCGCTATCATAGTGAGGTATATCCCTCCAAAACAATCATGATAACAATAATAACACAGAGTACATGCAAGCAAGAAGATAATATTAACCAAATCAAAACATACAAAGAAAATCTTGTTAATGAAATGCATGAGATGCATGCTCTGGCTAAGGCGCCCTGGCTAAAATCATAATACGTGAAGTGAGAAACTCCCTATTACGACTTCATGCTAGCCACTAGTCATCAGAGGTTTCTGGAACACACAAGCCCATAGTTTTGCCCGACCAAGTGAGAAGTGGGATGCTCATAGCCCAAATCTCATGAGATAGTGTACGGGAGAAATAGGACGCTCTAGCCTATTCTCAATTTTGTACACCCACATGGAGCCAAGTGAATGCATGAAATTAATTTGACATTTAGTTAAGTAGTTTCACATACATCTGTGTTAAATATAACTCAATGGTCACTATAGGGAGTCGCAAACAACCCAGCATAGGCCAACAACATGGGCTTAGTGTCCATAGCACCAACCCCGACTCATGAGATTCGTATACCATCAATGTTTACTCCTTGTCCTGTCTTATAATCCAATAATGTTCCTAAGAACCCGTATTATTCAACATAGCCAAAATCATCAAGTATAGCACATGGATCCATCTTAAGCAACATAAAATCATAAGGATCCCTTGACACACATTCATTGTAATCTTATAACCAAGCCAAGACACATTTTTTCACCATGGATACCCTACACGGGTTCCATCTGTCTACGTCATGTGATTTCATCAACATGGGAACAAGGGGTGTACATTAATACAACATTCGTTAGTACATATACAACACAAATCATAATCTCTTTCACATAATACATGTAATGTCATAAACATCGTTAGTACATATACAACATGAATCAAGATGAATCTACGCATGGTTCTCATATAAACATGAAAACATTTATGTTTCTTACATCCTCATACACATATCACAAGATAATATAATGGAACTCTATGATAATCCTGCGGTTATCCACGCTTAATATGAATCATCCACATAAATCTAATCAACACGATCTATATTAAAAGAAAGTTAGAAGGAAAAAAAAAAAAAAACTATTAAAGTTAGATCATCCCCCCCCCCTCTCCCTCTCTCCTAGGGTTTGGACGTGCAAGGGGGTAGAGATGGTTGAATTTTTTTTAGGTTTTCTCTATAACACACGTTAAGAGAGGCTTTCTCTCATGTATAATGCCTCATGCGCATGAGGGTGAATGTTCAATGCTTTGACGGTCCACATTATGATGTCCATGATAATATTTTGTGAAATACATACCACTAATCTAATTTGGCATTAAAAGATGAGAAGTAAACATAATTTTCTTGGCTGTCCATTTTCTGGATTGGTTGATCTTTGAAAATGGCCTGGCAGGTGCTAAAACGAGCTTAATATCAATTAACGGTCCATGCTTGACGATCAGGGCCCAAAATTGGGGGAAATGTGTGGTCATGATAAGCAAATGATTGGACAAAATTTGGTAGTTGATCGATAGTGGGAAATGCCTAGATATGAAATTCCAACTTTTGGCGGAAAAGGAAGGGGCTGGTTTTGTGGTTTAACGGTGTAGGATTATAGATCGAGGTCCAAATTTTGTGGAGTCTCGTAGTCATATGAGGCCAAGATATGTTCCAAATTTGAGTTGCGATTGATAGTAGGAAGTGAGTTAATTGAAAGGTCCAGATTTGAAAAAAGTTGGTAACTTGGTTATTTCATAAAATGAAATAACTTCGCGCTTAAGAAAAATGCTTATCAATGTGGGGTACTCAAATCACACTATTGGCCTATGATATGGATGATTTAAGTCACTCACACGAAGAGAAATATTCGACTATGAATAACCATCCATTTTTCCTCACTCGATGGACATTAAAATTAAGGGTTAAAGGACTGATTTACTAATTAGGCCATTTGTACTATGATCTAAAGGCTGAAATTTGACGTGTGTGGTTCATTTATGATAGATAGAGATGGTATAATATTTCATATCAATCATATCATGGGAACCATGTGAACTAGAAATCAAGGATCTAGGTTAAGGTGAGCCATTAACATTTTTGGGCACTCAAGATTTCATATTTATACGTATTGGATAATCACACAAATTCTAGGATAAGGGTTTACCACTAAGATAATCAGTTTGGTATAGTCGACTACATTCCTCGATCAACGGCTATAAATGCTTCTTGGTTAAGATCTTCATGATCGTGGGTCCTACTGGAAAATCTATCTACACAGCATTGTTATACACCTAAAATTATGCTTATCTTTCAGACGGATTTGAAAACTACCTATCCGATTGATCAGAAATCGCTAATTAGGAGATCTAAGGGCATTATCATAATTATCGGTAAAATGCGAGTTTTGAGAAACTAACCATTCTACGTCGTTCATGGAATTATTCTAAGCAATTTTTGTAAATGATTGCCCATCAAAACTCTCACGGATGATCCGTTATTTTCAAAACAAAGTAAATGCTCGATATTTAATTAAACTAAAATCAAAATAAATTTCTAAAAATTTCCAAACGAATCTTGAAAATTCGGGGCGTTACAACATGTAGGGGCAAACTGTCTTTTGTAATCCATCTTTTGGTGTGTTAAACTGTTATATGACCGTTTGTTTTTTAAACAAGGCTGTTGTAGATTCATAAGTTTGAATCAAGTTTGTAGCAGATTTGTGACTATCAGAAACCCTTGAACAGGCACTAAAAGGAGCGTGTGATTATTTAGAGAACATGCACATTAATAAAAAAATCCAGCTTGGACCATTAAAAAATCACAGAAATCCAGAGTTCATAAGCCTCTATTCTCTCCCAAGTTTCTCTCAGTTTTCTAAAATTAGCCTTCCTTTTAAGCTACATTGTAGTTATGTACCTGTAAACAGAATTCATAGAATTTTCTAGTTTTCTTCTCTCTTTTTTTTATTTTTTTTTATTTTTTTATTTTAATTTTTGGGTTAGTACACCCACCCACGCTGTTAGTCACACCCCAATGCCAGCCAACCCCCTTGGGAATCGATACCAAGACCTCAAGTGTTGACAGAGGTTATCTTCACTTAGTCTCCCACTTGAGCTATGGATCTAGCTATGTTCAGTCATTGTTGTTTTCAATGGTTGTTTCATTGATTTGGCAGGTCGAAGAATACCTTAATCTCTAATCAAAGAGTTTTTTATTTTTATTTTATTTTAATATCCTGAAGGTGGATAAGAATGAAAAAAGAAGAAGGAAAATGGTTACAAAAGATAATCCATGAGATGCTAATAACAATTAATTAAAGATACACTAAGATCTCTTACTTGTATGGTATTTCACCACTCTAGTGTATCAAAAAACAATATACATGCTACTCTTGTACTATATAACACACCCCAACAGAATGAGATTGAAGAATAGGATCCTAATAGACATGGTTAACTCTATATTGTAGAATGTAGGGCCTAACTTTGGGTATTTTTTTTTATGAATCCTGATTAACGGCCTGTCATGTCCTAAATAAGATGCCCAACTCTAAGCTCATAAAACAACATATGAACGATGGAAGACCAAGAGTCCAAACCACTCATATCCAAGAGTGTTAGGTTGTAAAGCCTTGGTAAGGCTAACAGACCCTAGGCCTGTTTGGATAGCGGGAAAAGAAAAGAAAATAAAATTGAAATGATTAAATGATGATGATTTTCCAAGATTTCCATGAATTGAAGCATGAATTCCCATAGATTCCGTTTTTGGGATCTTTTTTGGATAGCAAGTGGAAATCTCATAAAGCTCTCACAATGGCCACCATGTATCTTGTGCCCGAGAATTTGACTATGGTGTTTGGTTATGATTGCCAATTTGCTATTTGAAATCCAATATTTCCTTTGCTATCGAAACATATTGAAAAAAATCCTATCATGGGAAAAATGTTTTGTTTTGTTTTCTTTTCCCACTACCCAAATGGATCTTAAAAGACCTAATCTAGGGTTAAGGTCCACATAATGAATCATCCTTGGTTATGCCCAAAATATCAAGGTTTATAGTAGGTTCATGGTTGTGGAATCAAAGTATATTTTCTCTATTAAATAATAGAATCAAGGATGCAGAGTTCTTTTAGAAATACCTCCAGAACTATTCCTAAGAGTCTAATCAAATATAACTAGTAATGTATCAAATGCTAGTGGTTATCAATTCGGCCTAGAATTGTAGAAAACAACAATTAAGATATTAGACTTGGAAGAAGTAAAAGGGCTAGAACTAGTACGACATTTAGGCCTATCTTTTGTCTCCTTCGAGACTTCTAGTATAGGGAGATAAGAGAACACCAAACTGAAGAATATATGTTAGTGTATGACATACAAAATTACTTGTGAAACTTAGAAGAAGCCATAATGTCTTGGAAACTGATAAATTTACCTCTAGAGTGAAAAATAGTGAGTTTTAATTTGTCTTTAAAAGAAAACTATGCTACGTGGAACAACATGTAAGTTTAAGGCTAGACTCGTGGGTCATGGCTAGGGATTTACACAAAAGGAATTGATTACTTGGATAACTATACACTTGTAGCCTGTATCTCTACTGTTGGGACATTGGTTGCATGTACATCCATCTACAAACTAGAAATACATCAAATGAATGTAAGGACAACCTTCTTGAATGGTGACTTGGATGAAGAGGTTTACATGGAACAACTTGAAGATTTTGTAGTTTGATGTCAAGAAAAGAAGTATGTTAATTAGTCAAGTGGCCATGAGGCCTCAAGTAAGCACTTAAACATTGGCATGGAGGTTTGATGAGTCAATTAGATTATATGGAGGTTTGGCATGGAGGTCTGGTGGATCCTTTCACAAAAGGCCCTGCAAGGGATATTATATGTTGAGCATCAAAGAGAATGGGACTAAAGCCAATTTTACAAAAACCATGAGAAAGAAACTCAGCCCGAGTCAATTAGATTCAATGGGCTAAAGTACTTCACAAGTAGTGGCTAAAAAGCACTATACAATGTGATGCATATCTTACTCCTAGGATGTATGTGTAGTGCTGGAACCTTTAACTATTAAGGGTAGGTGAATGATTTGTTGGGAACCTCGCGGAAGCACAGAGTAGAATCAAACAAGCACCACACGACACACACAAGCGATCACATGCAGGAGAATCCAATTTTACGTGGAAAAACCCTTGTGGGAAAAAACCACCGCACAAAGCGATATCACTATGATCTCAGAAGTTTACAAGAGATGCAAAGCCCTAAGACAAAACCCAAGCTCTCTCTCTCTCTCTCTCTCTCTCTCTCTCTCTCTCTCTCAAAAACTCTCACAAACGCTTAGGAATGTCTTAATGCAACCCTAATCCTGATTACAAGTTGCTTAAATAGCAAAGAACCGAAAATAGAAACAATTTTTTCAAAACCGCGCAAGACTGCATAAATCTGCGCGCACTGTCGATAGGTCCATAGATAGGATCAACAGTGGTTTGTCAATAGGATTGACGAACCATCGATAGGATCGACAAAGGTCCATAAACAGTCCAGTGAGCAAACTCAGAAATCCGGAACCTGGTCGATAGGATCAATGCTGGCATTGATAAACCCAAAGATAAGGTTACCAAGGATTCCAATAGAACTTTGAAGTGTTTATAAAGTTAAGGCTCAAGTCAATAAGACAGCTTTTGTGCACAATTCCACATACTTATATAACCAGATATATATTTTTTTATTTGAAAGTGGTGGAGGATTTTCAAAATAATTTCATTTTTTTTAATTCTTGAGCTATTTTTTTTGTTTCAATGGTATGTTAAAATAAACGATGAAAACTTTTGTTTTCGTACAGTTGAAAATAATTCTTTTGTCCCATGTTTTTGTCTTTTCTCAGGCTCCTTTTTCCCACATGTATATAGTGTCACACAAGAAGTGTTGTGAGGGATTATTTGGTATCTATGGCCCCATCCTTTTATGGAATGTTCTCTCGTGAAAGTGCTCAATGCGGGCATGGGTGCTTGAGGCATTGTGGCATGTAGTGTTCGAAGTTTCGGTATCGCTACAAGTTTCGCCAGCCGGTATATGGAAACAATATCGATATCACTGATAATATTGCTGATAACCGGAAATGCGGGGAAAAGGGGAAAAACAGTGGAATTTTTTGGTGAAACCTCAGGAGATGCTAAAATACACATATTTGCATATTTAGGAATAAAAAAATTGCAAAAAGAATGCATGCATAATAAGTTAATGGGGGCCTAAAAGCATGTGCTGCTGTAAGTAATCAATCCAACCATCTCATCCATCCCATCTATCCATCCAACCTCTAACCTTCCATCCAAACATCCATTGCTATTTCAGAATATTGATAACACGATATTTCCTAACAAATCATTGACAACTGAAAAAGAAACAAAAGATTGTGGTCATAATGATAATATTGCGATATTATCAATATTATTGTCAACAAATTGAACGTTGCATATAATCATGCGCCCATAAAAAATATGAAATGAGAATTTTTTAATAAACAGATTTTTTGCGATATCGATACATTGGCAATATTATTGATATACTGCAGATACATTGGCGATATAAGCAACACCTAGAATTTACACAGTCGAAAATATTGGCGATACACCGGCGGTATCAATGCAGTAGCAATATGCCTGGAATTTACATAGTTGAAAATATTGACGATATCGATACATTGGTGGTATTTAGCGATACATTGCTGATACTTGGAATTTTTTATACTATCAATGTTATTGGTATTGCTAAGCTAGAAATAGAGATAATATCGGGGATATTTCGATAATATCGGAGATAATTCAAACACTGGTGGCATGTGCGCGTGCAAGGCCACTTGAGGCATGCTTCGCACTTCGCATGTACACATCGTCATGAGGAGCTGAGGAGCCTTGAAATTTGACCAGGGTTGATCCAGACGCTTGAGTGATTTAGGTTGATGAGGTTGTTCCATCATGCCCTAGGGTGGATTGGATGCAATCAAATGTCTTGGATCGAGTGTGAGTATCAGGAGCAATCTGGTCCACTGCATTGCTCAGATCGAATCAAGGGCAACTCGTTCCATTGTATGGTGCATGCCTGCAAACAATCTGTTGGTGTGTGTTGTTACATGGCTATTTGAGTTTGAATTGGGGCAGTGGCAAATTCATAAATAATGCAAACCCTTGAAAAGGCACATTCATTAATAATGCAAACCCTCTCACAGTGCCTCTTGCATACATTCCGCCTCTCACAGTGCCTCTCAAAGGTGTCTTGTCTATCTTGAAGGCACCATACATACAATTCGTGGGCTGTCGGTCCTCTGGTGACTGAAAGCTATTGTTCTTTTTATGCAAATGCAAATGCAAATGCCCACACATGCCAACCTGAAACAGGTTCATGAGATCTGCACCATTCACCAGGTGAGTACCACAGTGAATATTGTGCAAAGATCTGTCTATACACTCATCAGGTTGGCCAAACATTTAGGAAAAAATTGATAGTAAAATAGGATATCAATAGTCAACTTGCATCCCACTCAATGCAAATGCGAATGCTCCACACATGCCAACCTGAAACAGGTTCATGAGATCAGCACCATTCATCAGGTGAGTACCACAGTGACTGTCATCCAAAGATCTCTCTGTAAACTGAATCGATGGCTAGAAAAAGGATATAAATATTCAACTTGCATTTTTGGCCTGCTCAATAAGTGGACCAGTCTGATTTTATGCTAGGGTACATCATCATGGGGCTGTGTCTGATGGGTGCTTCAGATCTCCCACAGGTTTGCCAGTTGACATGTCTGGGGTTCTTTTGTTGTCGCTTGTGTGTGCGTGTTTGCAAGTAGCATTCCTCTTTGTGTATTGCTGCTTCATGGTACTTTTCTTGATACCATGGATCTCAGAGTTCAGAGCATATGCATTGTTACCTTTTATGTACATAGTTATTCATGGATCTCAAAGAGGAGGAATTATATGATTGTGGCCTTCATCTTTCCACAGTATTCACAAGTTTTCTTCTGAAAAATATGATCTGGATTGCTGAACCATGGGCCCCACTTGTTAGAACTGAAAACCCATGTATACTGTGTAAAGATGTGGCCACGTATCATATTGTTGGCTAGAAATGGATGTTCTTTGAATTTTATTCATCGAGTACTGGTAGCTTGATATTCATTATTTTGCTACTTTTATGTCATATTGTTGGCTAGAAATGGGCCAGGGTGACTCTCGAAGCCTAGCATTGTATTTGATGAAATTCGTATCTTAGCTTCTAGGTTAAACATTTCATTTAATCATGTTGGCGAGGCTAATGACTCGGCAGACTCCTTACGCAAGGGAGGGATTATTCAGGTCATCTGTTAGTATCAGAACTATAGTTCCATTTCATGTTACAGTCTTTTTTTTTGGGGGGGGGGGGGGGGGGGGGGGGGGGGAAATAAAGCTTCTTGGATTTTGATATCTAAAGATACAATGCAGTTTCTGTTGACACCATCGTGTGTATTAGAGAAGAATTTTGTGAACTTCAGAAATAAGGATGATAAAGGGAACTGGTCTTTGTATGCAGATGGCCATATTATCTCGACTATACCCTTGCAAAGAATGCGCAGATCATTTTAAGGAAGTGCTCAAGTACTGTATACTCTCTTTCCTCTCTACTCTTCTTTCAGAAGAAAAAAAAAAAAATTTAATGCTATAGTAGCATTTTTTTTTTTTGGTAATTACCATGATAACCTTGACTTTCTAAAACGACTGAATATCCCTGATTTGATACGAGGCCATCTTGGTAATTCCAAGGATAAAACATAACCTTAGGGCAAGTTTGCATGCAAATGGTACAATCCAAATTCGATAGGATTCCGAGCGGGAGACATGGAAACGAATCAGAATTATAATTACATATTTTGATAATTTGGGGATCAAATTGCAATTACATTACTTCCAAATTGGTCTAGAAGGAAATGTAGCTGCAATATGAGGGCTACTTCCTCATTACAAACATCAACTAACTTCTGTCATTTCCTCTTGATGAACATAGATCTCGTGATTCAACTGGCTCTTGCATCCAAATGCAGCTTAGCATTGCTAGTTTATGTAAATTTAATTGTTGTGAGTGTTTACCAGGGCAAATCCTGTTCAGGCAGGATCACAAGCTGAGTTCTCCCAATGGCTATGTCATGCACACAATGTTGTTAATAGAAGGTATGTTTTTGTACTTAAAATCTCGCTCCCCCAGTGTCACCAACAATGCTGTATCTACCTTTCTTTTACTTATTTCCAATGCTGATGGACCCGTGCCTTTGGAACTTGCCAAGCAAGAGATCCATGTTAAAAAAATTACAAAAAAAGAAGAGAAAGAAAAGAAAAGCAATGGACCCATGATTCAAATGTGCCATTGTAGAACATGTGAACGGGCAAGCAGGCCCCACCATGTTCATGCCCCTGGCCCAAAATTCAGTCTGGTGTGCTCATTAGGTGGGCACACATACAGAAAAGATGGGCGGTTAAAAAATAGTCAATGGTCCATATTAATCATACATATGTTGTCCAATAGATGAGCGGATAGGATTGATCTTTTGGGCCATGCCATCTGATGGTTGACTTGGATTTCATCACATCACATTGGTGCATGCAGCCATGAGCCCCTTGGCAAGTCCAAACGTACTATTTCCATTTGCATATAGAAGAAGAAAAAAAAGAGCTATGTAAGTTTTTCCTGATGTATACGGACCTGGATATGGTGGTGGTTGTAACAGTCTTGGGAAAGTGATATTCCCCTGCCACCGAGTGGATGCAAGGTGGGGTAAGTTAGAATGCTTGGATCGTGCATGCGACTTGGAAGGTACCACCACTACTGGCTATTTCAGTAAATGACCGTGATTATTATCTTTCATCTTCCTTTCTTTGAGAGAGGTTCTTTTGTAGACAAATGATATGATAGAGCACCTTCCACTGTGTCCACTTGTAAGGGTAGATGGTCGATATTCACAGTAATAGGACAACTATAGCCATCCCATTCTCACCTTGCAACTAGTAACTGTTTTTGCATTTCACCTTCCATATGAAGGCAGCCAACTTAATGTTTAAGAAATCTCATTTTGGCTGACCTATTAAACCACCTAAAGCAGTGTACTCTAGGTGTATAGTCCCGATCCACTGTTTACCTAGCCAATGTGACTGTGAAGGGATGGCTCTACCATATCATTTCCCTTTTTCTGTTTTCTTTCTTTCTTTCTTTCTTTCTTTCTTTTGTGTAAAGAATTAATTAAAAAAAAGGAAAAAAAAAAAGACGCTAATATGTTACATGGGAGTTGAAATGAGCCTTTTTAACCAAAATTTTATTGTATTGGCATACTGAAAGAAAATCTGTCTTTCATATGGATTCTAAGTTGTTGTAGACTTTTTTTTCACACACTCACACACCCGTGCACTCACACCACAATGGGTGCTCAAACCCCTGACCTCATGTTCAAACTCTTGTGAGTCTACCACTGAGCCATAGGGTCGCAGGCCTATATTGTTACAGCCTAACATTTTAGCATGCCCATGTTGGTATTCACTCTGTCCTCTTTTCCAGGTTGCCATTTTCATATTGTGGTGTCTTTAAATCTGGTCCGGGTTGCCCTGTCCACCATCACCCCTTTTGCCACTCAAACATTAGGCGTAGCTTCTTTATTTTTATTTTTTATGTTTTACTCTACACACCCACCCACACCACATGGGCACTCAATCCCATGATCTCAGTGTTGAAACACAGTTTGTCTACGACTGAGCCATGGAGCCTGACGTAATGTTGCCTCTTATACCCAAATGTTGAAGGCATGACCAATACATCAAAAGCCCGAAGATTAATGGATTGCGTTGAGCTAGGCCCTTAAGTTGGACCCTGACAATTGCTCATCATCTAAATGAGCCATTCTCATGGTCATCATAAAGCCATTATTGAGCATGATGATGGTCATTTTGCGATGATCGGGGTGCTAAGTGCACTTTTTTGGGCACCTTTCACGTGCACCAAATCCAAGCCGGTCAGCAGGCATCCATGCTTTCTAGATGCCTTATCTAAAAGCTAGGCTGGTATGATAATCAGGCAGGCCACTTGTGTAGATGGAGTGTGGACCATTGGTCGATGTCTCTCACCTTGCCTGTTCCTTTGCACATTTGTTGCGCGTCTGATTATCGAATCACCTGAATTCTGAGACGAGGTATTTAGAAAGGCTGGCCTGCTAGATGAACGGCTTGGATCTTGTATTCGCAAGGCCAGCCTGCCAGATAAATGGCTTGGATCATATACGTGTGCCATAATGCCACATCAGAATGGCTCAAGCCATGGCTTAGTGGTAAACAGCCTGAGCTTCAACAGTGAGGCCTTCCGTGTGAGCCCAGATTACATATACCCAATAAAACGCACTTGGCATGTACGCCTTGAAAATCTGGTCGCATATGCATGCGGACAGGGGGGCAATCTTAACCATTAATTTCTGTAGCCCGCTTTTGATCCATTGATGATGGAACCATCTGATTTCTGTGACAAGGCGGCTTGACTGAAAGGCCCACCAGATGAGCAGTTTCGATCGAAAACATGCAGGTAGAAGTGGCCCATTGCCGCATGGGAAATACTACAGTATGCCGAGCATGCCTATTTATATTCCATGTCATGTTATTCAAAGTGGGTTTTGGACACTGCACTGCACTGCACATGAGTACTGAGATTGGGCAAGTGGGAGCCGTAACTAGATGTCATCCAGATTGTTGATTGAATGGGCCATGTTATGGGGGATTTCTGAAAAAGAAGAAAAAAAACCATATAATATATGCGTGCAGATGGTTGAGAATATGGTTGTTGCTCATGTTCAACAGGAAAAAAGAAAGCACAGATTGGACGGTTAGTGACCCGCCCCCTATGAGATCTTCAATGGTCTAAAACTCAATGACCATGTAACGATCTGTGTCATCCGGGTCTGATACAAAATAAACCTCTGTATTGGCCGGGCTAGTCGATCCGACAGATGCTTTAGCCTAAAGGTGGGGGGATGTAACGCCTTGTGTCATCTTGATCATTTGTATCGGTCGAACCAGATGCTTTAGTCCCACATCAATTAAGCAGTTGCTTGTGATCTGGGCTATAAGTCTGATTTTAGCCTTCAATGACACAATGTGTTTTGGAAGCAACCCTAGAAGCAAATCTGTGAGCTTTGGCAAAGTTGCACAATTGGGATTGGGCTGTGACAAATGGTATTAGAGCCGATGGCGGCTCTAACTTGAAGGTGTAGGGATGTAATGCTCTGTATTATCCGGGTCCTTTGGATTGGTTGGGCCAGTTGGTTGGATTAGTTGGTCAAGCTAGGCGATTTAGTTCCACATTAATCAAGTGGTTGCCTACGATATGGGCTATAACTCTGATTGGACAACCTTAGGAACAAATTCATGGGCTTCGACAAAGCGGACAATATTGCACTGTTGAAGTTAGGCTGTGATAGATCAAGGATATCATGCTTATCATCGGATGCTCACGTTATAGTGTTTTGTTGCCACTAAAAAGTAGAACTATACATGAGCCAAACCAAACTGAATTCTGCCCCTGCCCAGCTCAGCTCACTCATACCCCACAAAAACTGAATATAGGCTCTTGATGATCTGAGTGGCCTAGTTTGATTAAATTAGCGGGAATGTCTATAATTTGGACAGGCTGATTGAATCCTGTATGCAATTTCTAAGTAATAATTAACTTCCTGTATATCATCCATCACACTGCAAAATTCCTAGTTGGATTTTTATTCAATAATGCCTCCAACAGAAATTGCCGGGCGAAGAGAGAAATCACATGAGCACCCTCATTGCAGGATTTTTTTTTTTTTTTTTTTCCTTGAAAAGGGGAATCAAGAATTGTGGGGACCACGAGGTATATCTCTGATATCCAATAGTCCAACAGATGCCATACCATGATTAACAGGACCACCAATACTCCCACAGATCAAATGATAAGATGAGCCAAACCATAAAACCTAATAATATATACCACTCAATAACGTCTAAATTCATGTTTAGCCCATTTTGTAATTTGATCTGTCAGATTTTTGGATGGTGTGAATATTATGGTGGGTCTCATTAGACGGTTTAGATGTTATAGATATCATGTGGACTCCACAATTTTTTACTTCATTGCCTTTTGAAAAAAAAAACTAGAGCGCATTTCAATACTGACACTGAAAAAGGTATCTCCCCTTATTTTCAATTATAAAAGTCCTTTTCATAAATAAATTCATCTCAATTTAAGAGAGATGCTCTAGTGCTCTTTGATCACTATAAATTATAGTATTCCAAGTTGCAGCAGTTCAGTTAGTCCAGTCGATTGATCTGAACGGTCCATTAAACCCAGAAAACATTTCTCAGCCTATCTTGCAAAAAAAGCACTGGCCAGATGACCCATCCTTCATTTGGCCTTACTTTCTATAGCCACCTTTTCTAAGCCATGGATGCAATGGCTATGGCCGCCTAACAAAAACAATCCTTTTGAATCATGTTTCTAACGAGCGCGGCTTCAGTGGATCCCTGAACGTGGGGTCCACCATGATGTACGTTCCTTATATCCAGGCCATGCATCTGTTTTGAAAACTCATTATACCAAAAATGATGCAGATCAAAATCTCAGGTGGGCATAATACAGGAAACAGTGGTAATCCAACATTAAAAACTTCTGGTCGGACCCAAAAACTTTGGATCAACCTGATATTTGTGTGATCTATTCATCCAGATCTTTGTGACCTTATCAACAGGTTGGATGGAAAATAAACATTCTGGTGGCCCCCGTGAAGTTTTTAATAGTGAGGATTCAATCAAGACTGTTTCCCGTGGTATGGTCTCCTAAGTTTTGGATCTGCTTCATTTTTGGGGTCATACCCTAAAATGAGCTGTCAAAATGTATAGATGGTGTGGATGTAGAGAACATACATCACAGTGAGCCCCACAGTTAGGGATCCACCCAAATCGCTCCTGTTTCTAACCAATAGATGGATCAAATTGATTATTGGACTTACTTTTATTTGAATGATCCTGACTGTCCATATTAAAGACCAGTGATCAATGGTTAATAGTCGTCAGATTGGTGCCAAACAGTCTTGATCTATGGATTGGAGAGTCCCAAGTGTCCCAATGTATCTAAATGCAACTAGGAGCTCTATAACTTAATAGTGCACTGGAACATTTCTCCTCAATTTATTTAATCATAATTTATGTGTTACGGTATTTTTTTTGGGTGAGGAAAAAAACGAGAGAGAGAGAGAGAGAGAGAGAGAGAGAGCAACAATTTAAATACGAGAATTGCATTGATTCACTTGGACAGTCAATTCGATCAATCTAAACTATCCCTTACGTCCGGAACACATTTCCTAAGCTATCATACCTAGATCATATTGATCGGATGACCCAATCCCTCTTTATTTCTACAGCCATCAAAATTTTCAACAGATGGATAATTGCCTGACAAAAGTGATTATTTAGAATCATAAATAATCCATAATAAGCCGTATTTGTTGATTGGACCTATTTCTGTGTAAAGGCTCTTGACTGTCCATATTGAAGACTATTAATCAAATGGTCCATATTTGTTAGATCTGCATGATGTTTGCCATGTAGCCCAGGAAATGTGCGCTGAACCTAATGAACAGTAAACAGTCTATATCAACGGTTGGAGTGCCCAAGTGTTATAATGCAAGAATATGGATGACTGTCCCCTTTCAGCAATCTGGACTGTTCACCTGGTAGACCCCAAATTGAATGGGTCATGCCCCTAAAACCTCCCCAACTCTCCTCATCAGAATACCACAGCTGCATGATCAGCTGGCTTATCAGCCACTAGCCAGCCAATATCAACACAGTTACTCAAACAGGAGAGATTTTTCAGCCAGATGAATGTCGAGTCAACAAAAAGTGGGACCCACCTGTACTGATGATGATCCAAACAAAAGCACCATATTTCTTTGGCTGAGCATCCAAAGATATCTCATAAAAATGTGTCAAGATGGAGTTACCATTGCGAAAACAGCATTCGTTTATGGGACCAAAAAAATAGAAGGTGCAATGTAGATGTTCTATTGAAATAAAAGGTCAGAAAAGATGTCTCCCTATTGTAAGTTTATAGACTTGTATGTCTAACCTAGAAATCAGCTTCTGAAGCCTTTTAAGCCCTTACACCTGATCTTTCTCCCTACAAATAATAATGCATTTTTGAGGGAATTTCTCGTCAGCCTTTGGCAAAACTCTTGCTGTACAGCACCAAAACAGCAATATTAAGAGCTCGAAGCTGAACCCTCAGCTTTATTATCACACGGCTGAGGGCATTCTGTTGTAGGAAATGGTGGTCTCTCTCCAAATTTCAAAAGGTACACAATTTCATAAACAGGCCACAATTGCAAGATCACCCGCACATCTAGATATGCGTCGCACGAGAAGCACCAAATTGATAAATCACTGTCAAAGGCATAAAGCAAGATAGCAAAAACCAATTTCACTGCATTATTTCCATAAGAGAGAGAGAGAAAGAGAGAAAGAGAGAGAGAGAGAGAGAGAGAGAGAGAGAGATTCATTCACCAAGAGAGAGATTCATTCACCAATACCTGTAGCTGAGCGCTAAGCAATGTCCCGTTTCCTGATAATGCTCAAGCATATGTTTATTAATGAATCGACTGCAGAGGACATTTCTGCAGCTCAGGCATAACCAGTTTTCAGAAGGATGGTCGCACCTGAAAAAGCATACGATTGCATGAATTAGGGATTGGTACTTCGAGGTTCAGTTCTTAGGGTTTAGGCGTCGATGTTCATGTAAGACTAGCAATTATATTCTGGGCTTTTGTATTAAAAGATTAAAACTAAGGGTAGAGGATACATGCTTTGGATAAAACCACCACCGCCATCATCATCATATCATCTTAGCCCTCCCAGAAAATTATGGTTGGCTTTGAAATAGTTTGGAGAAGTTTTACAAGAGGTGCCCACTAGCGATGTAGCAAAGAGGGGAAATTAATTCAAGTGTATGGAGACGTCTACCTACCAATTAGAGCCCAGATAGAGGGTTGCGTAAGGTCGGCAGCCTATATCAAACTTATGCCAAAACTTCCAACATGAATCCGACCAATATGACATTCAAAATGAATGGTGCAAAACGGTGGGCATCATTATCACTGCTGCTTCCTATCGTGTGGTCCACTTGAGCCTTGGATCTGTCTCATTTTTTGTCTAATACCCTAAAATGATCTGGAAAAATGTATGGACAGCATGGATAAAACCCACACATACGTTGAGCCCCACGGAGCCCCTGCCTGAACTTGAGACCGTCCAGGCAGGAGCAGGACACAATCGGCATCCAGTATAAATAACATAGCTAAAATAATCACAATTACACATGTGGTCTGCTGGTAGAGCACCAACAACAGAGGTCACGGTTTTAAAACTTCTCTCTTTTTACCTCTGTTAGATTACCAGCTTGACTAGGTGAGTGACTTGGCTCGAGTTGCGCCATATCGACTGAGTCACCAGTCTGACTTGACAAGCCATACACAGTCAATTGTAGGATTGAATTTTGAGTTGAGTCGCAAGTATTAGAAGCACGCAAGGGAGTGGAACGGGTGGTTTTTCAGGTCCAACAAATAAACATGACATACCTAACAGTTACCATTGTTACCGTGTTTTGGCATACCTTGTTACCAATAATTCCCACTGTCACTTACATTTCGTTGCCAACAGTATACCCATGTCGCTCCATCAACCTGTATGATCTACATTAGAAAGAATGGTTGTGGATGGCTAGGATCTAGCATATATCTAGGATTTAGGGGTTTGGATGTTGAGGTTTGGGTTTGAAAATGGGACAGCTAGGGTTTATGGGTGAAAGGCGACAAAGCGGGAAGAAAAAGAAAAGAGAGAGGAAGAAGAGAAGACACAATGAGAAAGATGGAGATAGTGAAAGGATGGGAAATTTTCCTCAATACCATAGCTAAGATGATTAAAGGATGGGAAAATTCCTCAATCCAAGAGCAAACTTGCTCTAAACAAAACGGATGCAACTGAAAGCGTAGAACGGTTTTAAAGAGAATGGGATGTACCCCAATCCCTACTACTCGGAGATTAGTGATGAAAATCTTCCCCTTTCTCCTTTCTTTTATTCTTGTGTCAAGAGCTAAATGCAACAAGAAAATTTTGTTCACAATAACACGAGCCCATGCATCCCTAACTCATAGGGGCTCTTTGTATAGACTAAAGCAAGAAAATCCCTAAAGTAGGTCGAAAAGAAAACAATACCCTCTCTTAAGGATGGCTTATAAAATAAATGAACTGGAAAATGAAAATATCTATTCCTAATCACATGAATTAATCATGGTCCACACTTGTGATCACGTGCAACCCACCCTAGCTCTCCTTCACTTGCACGGCTCGGATATGCTGGGAGCTTTGCTTCCATAAAAATGTAGTTAGAATAGACATTATTTCTTGACCTACATGGCTTGATGCCAACACAGTCAGTGATTCAATTCAAATGTCTGTCAGGCAGCCCCTACCATAGATGGGACTCAATCCAAAAATTCACAACAGGTGATGACCATCCAATCACTGGCCTCCAAACATAGAGCCCATGTTACAGTCCACTGCCAACTAGGATGATGACGTAACCAAATAATGATGGTGGTGATGATGACGATCCCATCCACAACTGAGGCCCACCTGATAAGTGGCTGGTGGCCATCGGCCCCGCAAAACTGAATTGATCTGGGCACAGACAGAATGATTGGCAGAACAAGACACATTATGATGATCCCAAATAATGATGGTGGTGACGATGACGATCCCATCCACATCTGAGGGCCACCTGATAAGCAGCTGGTTGCAATTGGCCACAAAACCGAATTTGATCTGGGCACAGCTCAACTAGATACAATCTCTTCTTTAATTACTGCAAACCACCAACATCACCAACCAATACCAAATGCACAATCACAGAGTCGAAGCTAAACTGCACAAATCCCCACCATTGACTTCATCAACTTTTTTCTGCCCTCATCGTCCCTGGGGTTTATGCTTTTGGAGATCAACAGACAACGAAAGCTAGGGTTTGGGGATGCTGATTTTCAATAATTATCGCAATCCAATCCAATCCAATCAACCATCCAAACGCGCCCTAAATGCTAACATGTCGCTAGGATTTATGCTTTTCAGAGATGCCATCAACACTATACGCAAATTAGGGTTCTGGGATGATAATTTTAAATGATTATCGCAATCCGATCCAATCAACCATCCACACGCGCTCTAAATGCTAATCTCTCTATAGGGTTTATGCTTTCAGTGTAACATCATCAACAGACGACGCGATTAGGGTTTTAAGGTTTTAGAGATGGTGATTTAAAAAAATTATCGCATTCCGATCCAATCTACCTCCAAAAGCGCCCTAACCACGAATCGATAGATGAGATGCCTTAGGGTTTTGGAGACGAGGATGATGAAGGGTTTAGAACTGACCTGTTACAAGGAGAATCAGGAGTCGGGATTTGAGAGAGATCGGACGATAAAGATGAAGAGAGATGATCGCAGGAGGTTTGAGGTTCGACCCAACCCGAATCAGAGCCTTCCAATTCCGATGAAAACGATGCAGAAGCCTCGTTCGCCATTTTTCTTCCTTCGCTTGAGAATCTAAAAGCTTTACTAGCCTTTTTAAACGGATAGCAGAGTACCAGAATCCTCTACAACACTCGTTTTCAGCAGCGCCAAAAACACTAAGCTCTTGTGGGGCCCACCATGTTGTATATGTAAAATCCACTCCGTGCATCAGGTTCTATCATCGATTCTAGGAACTTAGCAAATCAATCATAAATATCTACGGCTCAGAATGGCCACAACGCAGGGGGGAATGGAGATGGTATGCCAACTGTAGGTTTGTGAGTGAGGCCAACATGGTGTGTATCCTTCATCAAAACCGTTAATCAGATGTAACTAACGATGATGAAGTTAATTTTCAAAATTTAGCGTGAGTAATATATGACGCAGCCCACACCGTGTGAGATTAAGATTTTAGGAGCATTTTTACAATTTTCCCATTTGTGTAGTCCATAGATATCTATGTCAGTCGGATCTATGCATATACGGTTAAAATAATATTTCTCAGCTGATGGACGGAGTGGATTGACATATAAAAATATGTAAAAATATGGGTGCTTTACAGATCTGCTTGAAACACGTGTTCAGCAGTTGGCGTTTCCGAGAAGCGGTTGTCTATTCTCGAGGGGATTTTTACTGCATTAGCCCCGTGTAGTGGCTATTTTAACTAAAAGTCTAATTTCTCGTGGGTGGTTTTCGGATTGGCATTTTCATGAGATTTTGAACATTTTGTGGTCGGTTTTACCCCTCTGACAAGGAGCATAGCGTACGGAATGACTTCCGACAAAAGACTTTCGAAGTTTTCTCAAGTGAAGAATGTGGGGCCTATGAAATCAACGTTTCTGGCCATCAGATGGCCAATCTGAGCCGTTCACAATAAAGGGAGCAGTTTCAAACCCACGTTAGGAGTTTTTACAATTTTTTAAGCCTAGGTGTGTGGCCTAGAACAACGTCAACATTTTTCCTTACTAAAATGGCTTTGCACCGACATGATCTACCCATATTAACCCTTTCTTTAAAACTTTCTCCAATGATTCCTAATTAAAACCATTTTTATATGAATGGATTTGATTTGTCTCTTAACATCCAGTTTACCCCACATAAGATCGTGTATGTTTTTAAAGGGTGGGGCCGTTGGCGCGAAGCACGTTGTATGTGGATCCACCACATTCTTCGTACCAAGAAAGAGAATAAGGCTTCGAAGTGGGGTTTGAAAGTCCCACCAAGGCAATGCATGCCATCCATTCATCTACAACATCGATGGACCGTTCTTCTTCCCTCTTCGTGTGACTTCGGTGGTCATCATCCGATGCTCCATGTAGTGATGCACGTCTAAGATAATGGTCGGACTAAATTGTAATGGAGAAGAAAGCTAGAGCCCACAACAATAGTCTGATAAATAAAAATAGGTAAACCATCTCTTTTACTGATTCTTTATGTGAATGTTAATGTGGATGGTAATGTGCATGAGGAAGTGGAAAAGTGTGATAGGTGGAGGTCCAAATGTGGGTTGGATTTTCCCTAAGTACTCAACATTTACCCGTGCTAACTAGATTCCCACTGAGCACTGTGGAATCCCCCTAGCATTATGGATTCCCACTGGGCACTGTGGATTCCCGTCGAGCATTGTTGATTTTCCCAGGGCATTGTGGATTCTCGTTGAGCACTGTGGATTCTCCCTGCCATTGTGGATTCCTACTAGGTACTGTGAATTCCCCCTGGGCATTGTGGATTCCCACTGAACACTGTGGATTCCCCCTACCACTGAGGATTTCTACTGGGCACTGTAGATTCCCCCTAGGCATTATGTATTCCCACTGGGCACTGTGGATTCCCCCTGGGCATTGTGGATTCCCACTGAACACTGTGTATTCCCCCTACCACTATGGATTCCTACTGGGCACTATGGATTCCTTCTAAGAATTGTGAATTCCCACTGAGCACTATGGATTCCCCCTGCCATTGTGGATTCCCACTATATACTGTAGATTCCCAATGAACACTATGGATTCCCCCTGGCAATGTGGATTCCCTCTGAGCATTGTTGATTCCCCTTGGCACTGTGATTCCCCTTGACACTCTACATTGGTCTATTAAAATAAATTATCTCGTGCATCTCGACAGTGAAAATCCACAGTAATAGGGGGAATCCTCTGTTTTAATTCTATAGTTCTTAGTTTTCCCAGAGATGCATCTCAACATCCTCATCTCTACAACGCTCAATTTATCTCAATATTCTATTGAAAGAAGTGAGACAAGAAAAAATGCACTCATCTCTTTACTTTGATCGATGTTGGACAATGGTGGTGACCATAAGCTTCATGAATCACATATATTTCTAACCTTAAAACTAATTATCTAAATATCAGAAAATGAAGTTGCAATTAAGATAAAGCTCAATTTTTTTCCTTTTTATTTATTTCCTTTTCTAGAAAGGTGATGAAGCTGTGCGTAAATTTAAAATTACCTAAGCAATATGGATTCCCATGGGTATTGTGGATTCACACTAGGCAATGTACATTCCCCTTGGCATTGTGGATTCCCCCTGGCTTAAAACAAAGAATGGGGCTGAACATTGATTATTGTTTGGTTCTCCTTTTACTTTTTCTAATCATCTTTTTTTATATATAATATGATAGAGTATTATATGAGGAGGAAAAATCTGTGTAGCATAACGAAGAGCATCATCGACTTGTGAATGATATCTTTACAATAAGGATGGTCTATTTTACTTTGAGATTCTCAAGCAACAAGATTAGTTATTCTAGAGGCATAAATGTATCTTTTAAGGCTAACAACTAAGCTTTTTCGTTTCAGGTACAAGAATCCTTGAACATGACAGTTACGCGGTCCATATGCTGCCATTATGATGGTGAGCTAATACACGATGTGACAAATGGGGGTACAATGGTGGCAATTCTCAATTTATCATGGAGAGCAATGAAATAAGATATGAAGATCTTGTATCTAAAATTCACAATATCATCAACATGACACAGTCGGGATATGAGGTTAGAATAAAGTTCATCTATCCCTCACCTAACTTCGTATCACTTCGTCTACAACTGATCAGATATGATGACGATGTGGCGGCATATATGTTTATCTCCGATCAGGACCCAAAAATTCATATACTTATATTTGTGGAGAAAGTCAGACATAAATGTGTATTTCATAATCTTGTGACGGTAGATTTGAATAAGCCAATACCAATTGTGGATATGTCCGTATATAGAGAAGACTGCACTGACATCCATTCAACAGTCCGTGAAGATGTCCCCAATTCATTTAGTAGGGCACGTTCAGAAGAACCAAGGACGGGCAGTTTCGAAACACCTGAGTCGACTAGTGCTGTTATCCGCACTTCATCGAGTAATGCACATTAGGAAGATCCGAGTTTGGACAATTTCAATGTGTCATCGTTCCGACTCATTCATGGCCAAGACTACACGCACATTCCTTCATCGGCTAGTGCAGATATCCCTACTCCATCGAGTGATGCACGTTAGGAAGATTCGAGTTTGGACAGTTTCAATGCGCCATCGTTCTGACTTATTCATAACTAAGACTATGTGCACATTCCTTCATTGGCTGGTGCAGATATCCCTGCTCCATCGAGTGTTGCATGTTAAGAAGATCCAAGGCTGGACAGTTTCGATCCGCCATCGTTCTGACTCATTTATAGCTAAGACTACATGCACATTCCTTTATTGGTTAGTGCAGATATCCCGTACTCCATCGAGTGATGCACATCGGGAAGATCCGAGTCTGGACAATTTCGATACGCCATCGTTCCGACTTATTCATAACCAAGACTACGCGTACATTCCTTCACCGACTAGTGTATATATCTCTACTCCATCAGGTGATGCACGTCAGGAAGATCCGAATTTAGATAGTTTCGATGCGTCATCGTTCCAACTCGTTCATAGCCAAGAGTACAAGTGAGTTAGCCGTTGGACAAATGTACAGAGATAAGGCTCGGTTTCAGTTAACGCTTTGTAAGTTTGCGATGCGAAACCACTTCCAATATGAGATATTGAAATTAAACAAACAAAGGCACACGATTAAGTGTCTAATTGATAGTTGTAGTTAGAGGTTGCATGCATCGATGTTGGACAATGGTGGTGCTTTTAAAATAAAGACATACCGATCATAACACACATGGAGCCAATCCTCTGATGCAATTAGTTATCTCCAGGCAAGTTTTGCGGATGGTAGTCGCGGTAAACGTAATACAATTTATAAAGGGACAGGAAGACATCATTGTCAAGTAACGATTAAGATATGTGGCAAGATTTCTACAGAACGGATGAGGAATGGCATAACATGTAGGCCACAAGATGTACAATTTGGAATGGAAAAAGAATTCAACGTTGATGTCAGTTATATGAAAGCATATAAAGGTATTGTAGTTGCAACTAGTCAGATTATGGGGTCATTCGAAGATTCGTACAAAGTTCTCCCGGCCTATCTCCATGAGTTGACAAAGGCAAATTAGGGTACGGTAACAAATTTACAAATAGACAGCGAAACAAATTGCTTTCAGAGATGCTTCATTGCGTTAAGATAATGTATTCGAAGCTTTCGATTGTATTTTCGTAAAGTTTTGTGCTTGGATATGGCTCACTTGAAAGGGAGGTATAAAGGTGTAATGTTCACCACCACAACGTTGGATGGAAATAATCGTATTCTCACGGTAGTATATGGGTAGTTGGCTTTGGTTCCTTAAAAACTTAAAGTGGGCAATTGAACCTCTCCCGGAGGAGATCCTTATTATATCGGATCGTCATGCAGGTCTGGTCAACGGAGTGAAATTCGTATTCCCTACTCCCTACCGCAGCTCATGGTTATTGTGCACACTATCTCCTCTCAAATATGATACATTACCATAAGGATGAGTCGTTGAAGAAGTACTTTTGGGAGGCTGCTAAGACTTGCCGGAGAAGCAGTTTCAATGATCTCATGCACAGCATATCAATGGCCAACCCTGTCGCATATGACTGGCTCAGTAAAGTAGATAGAGAAAGATGGGCATCTGTATTTTTTTCGAGCAAGAGATACAACGTGATAACGACAAACATAACTGAGAGTAGAAATGCACCGTGGAAAAAATTGAGAGAATATTCGATTGTGAAACTTCTCGATATTGTGAGGAGCAAGATACAAAAATTCTTCTTGAAAATGTGAAAAGATGCGAAAGTATTTCTAGAAAAAGCAACTCCATGGGCGGAAACACATATGCAGGTGTTATCAGACCAGGCGAGGATAACAACCTGCACAGCGATATCTGTGGATAAATATGAAGTTATTGGGGGTGAGTATATCGATGTAGTGAAACTAAGTCAAGCGAACTGATGTTATCTTGTCTGCATGTAATTGCAGCATGTGACAAGTATGAGCTCGATCGTTATAATTATTATTTTCGCTTCTACTCAACAGCTGTTTACTAAGTCATGTACCGCGATTCGATATATCCAGTCCCTGATGTGAGCTAATAGGACACACCTGAAGATGTAAAGGCGATATGCGATAAAATATGTCACCCGAATCAAAGGCAAACTGTTGAAAGATGAAAGAAAATGAGAATTACTAACATAGGTGAGGAGAGACCAACCGTTAAGTGTTCCAGGTATAGACGAACGGGTCACAATCGAATGACATGCACCTACCTTCTCGCCATCAACTGAAATTGATTTATGCGTATTGCATTAGTCATTTTTTGCATACGTATATGGACACTTCGTATTTTTTTTCATATGCATTTTTTTGTAAATCCGCACTCTTTTATATACACCTTTTGTATACATATATACTAATTGAATAGACAAAGGCATGTGGTTGTGTATATATACGTATATACGAAGTGAATGTTGAATTTGAATCGAATGAATGTGAATTACATTTTCTAAATGGCTGAATCTGTATGCACAAATGTTCGCTCGCCTCAAGTGTAAGGCTGCGATGTAGTAATAAAACTCGGTAAGACCAAGGTCGATCCACAGGAAATTAGAAACAACTTTCAAACTACTCCAGCGACTCAGTTTTGCAAAAAATAGGATTCAATTGAGTAATTAAATTAAAACAGAAACTTAACGGAAAATCAGTAATTTAAGGTACTAAGGCATTCAAGGATCCACTTGTAGCAATCCCATGTCAATTCAATCAATCCAAGTATAGAGCACAACTAGATTTGAAGTCCTATCTCTCATCTAGTTGGAAAATAAAGCATTCAAACACATTCAATTCCATTCAAGCTAAACTTCCAAGTTCTAGTCCCATTCAACACATGTATGATTCGAAATCATAGCCTTCGGAGTAACAGTCATGCCTATGGACTATGGCTTGCTCAAGGGTTACCATAATTTGAACCTAAACAAACACAATATGATAATCTCAGAGAATTGCAAGGAATCCATGTCCGGAGCACATGAACTCTCATAAAACATCTCAAACTACCAACTTAAGGGACTAAAATAAATAAAAATCCAAAATTAAATTGAAATTACTTGAATTAAACTGAATTAAACATGAAATTAGCTACAAGCTTCACCTCTCAACCTTAGCTGAGAGATTCTAGCCGAGCATTGTCATACTACAACTAGAACTCATAATAAAAAGCATAAAAACTAGAAAAACAAAAAATTGGAGGGTTGCTGACGCTCCACGACAGCTTCCTCTCTCTAGAACCACGTCCCTCAGCTTCTATGATGACCTAGGAAGAGCCCCTAGGTGTCCTTTTATAGTGAGGATGCTCGGTTGCGTCGGAATCTTTCAGAAACCGCGTAAGGTTACGCAGTGCGCAGCGAATTTCAGAACCAGAAATAGAAGTTCCTGATTTTTCTGCGTGGCCGACCGGTCGGACTAGCCTGGCCGACCGGTCGGACCTACCTGTTTTTAGTCCAGAAGGTTTCCCAGCAGCCACGACCCGTTGGCCGACCGGTCGGACCAAACTGATCATATGTCCAGCGAGCTCCGCAGCAACACCGACCGATTGGCCGACCAGTCGGACCAACTGGTCCTTCTTCCCGTAGTTTCCAGAAGTATGGCTGACCGGTTGGACTTGCTTTTCTTCTTCTTTTTCTTCTTTTCTTCATTCTCTTTTCTCCCTCTTTCTTCTTCCTTCTTTGGTCCACCTTGGACCTTCCTTCAAAGGTTCTAAATTGACCCTTTTTGGTCTCCAATTGAGTGAAGTCTGCTCTCATCCCTACAATCACAAAACATGCGTTAGATGGGCCTTTTAATCATGAAAACCATGCATACAATGTCATGTAGTGGGCAATGCAATGTATAAATTGGAGGTTCAACAACAAACAAGGTACATTTGAATATGTTGAATTTAAAAATCAGTTTTAGAGATCATGAGTTGAGCATGATATATCTAACTAAAGTGAACGGTGAAGATGGGATAAGTAGGGTGCAGGTCATTAGAGTCACGGGTGAATAAGGGTGATCACGTAATCCTTGTTCGAAACTACTTCTAATATATGAATCATTTGCCATGTGCTTATTATCCATTCCCAACAATTCTCCACCCACCCATTCACAATTTTGTATCTGGTGAAAAAAAATGCCACCGAATGGTCATGATAGGCAGCATCTTAACCAACGTCCACCTCCTGGCAACTCCTACCGTATGTAAATAAGGAGGACCGAGTGGGATCATGAAATATGCAAGCTAGAACAATGGACGTCTATTTGTAGGACATACAATCTTCTAGTACCTAGACAACGGCCATTGAACATGAGGCGTGATATGCTGGCAGAAATTGATACGACATTAGTAAGGCTAAGGAGGGAAATTGGAATGATGGTAAGTCGTCTGGCGAGAGTGTGGATGGATGGTGTGACGACGGATCTTCAGAATGCATCTGAATCAAATATTTCAAACGAGAGTGACAGGAATGCATTAGATCTTGAAGATATTTAATCATTATTTTTTTTATTGATAGCCTTATTAACTTGTGTTTGTTATTTGATATGTTGCTATGATATGTGTTTATGGTTTTGTTTGCTATTAAGTCGTGTGTGTTATTCAATATCTTGCTAACCCAAATGGCCCATCAGATGAAAAGCTCATATCCCCCACATTTGTACTAACTAATACATGAAGTTCATAGGCAGCATATTGAGAAGTATCAAAATGTCACTTAAAAAGAACTTGGGTATTGTAATCAAGCTCCCAGACATTCTCTGTGCATAACAATCACACATGCTCGCATTCATTGTTACACAAATCAATCAAGGAAACTCCTAAAATGGAAACAATTCATTTAAATATTTTACCCATGTCACTACATTATTCCCCTAGGTAAAACACAAAAGTCAACATAAGCATTTACCCAACGCTTATAATATAACAAAGCAACAAAAGAGAAAAAAAAAAAAAAAAACAGAACCAAGATCCTAATAATCCAATGAGACCGGGGATAGAGGCGGCGCGTCCTCCTTCTGGATGCATCACATGATCTCCTGCATCTTCTTGTAGAGCCGCTTATTCCAACGCTCCTGACGCTCTACCTCATCAGCCACCGCCCGCTCTAAGACTGTAATACGTTCTTTTAAGCCGGCAACGAGTTGATAATCTTCATCTTCATCTTTTGCCACGTCCTCTTCGTCCTCTGGTTCATCTTCATCGTCGCTCCCTGACTCATCTACAAGTCTTCATCCTTTGGTTCATCATCTAATTCTGTTCAAAGAATTTTCGAATTTAAAGAACAAATAGTTCGATATATCGAAATGAGGTTTCGATATATCGAAATGTCATTTCGATATATCGATTTTTATGTCCAGAGAGTTTGTAGGTTGCTGGACCATTTCATCGATATAACAAACTGGGGTATCGATATATCGAAAAACCTAAATCCGATATATCGAATTCTTTTTCGATAAATCGAACTTTATGTCCAGAGAGTTCATACGTTTGTTGGACATTTTTATCGATGTATCGTGTTGCTTTTTTGATATATCGGGGGTCTATCGGCGGTCTATTGAAGGTATATCAAAAATTCTGTTTTAACTATTTTTTATGATTCTTCAAAGGGCTGTCAACAAACCATTCAACCATCCACATGAAGATGTAACTATAAAACCTTTATATATATAAAGGATAAATCAATAAAAATCAAATATCCAAACAAAATTGGGCATCCATCTAGCCCAAAATATCCAAAATACAAAGACAGCATCCATAAATAGAAAGTTAAATCTCTATCAAAACGCCTATATTTGGTCATAAAACAATACTCCTGACCAAGATAGGAGACACACCGACTACTGACACAAAGCTATGACATTAAATAGGTCGACGAATACGATCAATCTAACTGGAAGGTCCGTCACCAAATGTGTCGTCGCGGTGGTAGGATAGGGCAGCAACGGTGTTATGAATTGTCTCCTGGACCGACTAGACCATGGCCTCCAAGAGGGTCATGCGCTCTTCCTGTCGTGATGCTGCCTCCTTAAGGCGGCCTACGCTCTCCGAAAGCTACATGAGTGATCCATATGTGGATGCAGGAGTAGCTCGAGGGGCAACACGATGTCGTCCAGCTCGTCGTATCGGAGTGGCAGCCAGAGCAGGAGCCTCACTCTGAGACTCACCAAGAGTGTCGTAATCCTCGAGCGTCAATAAATTTTAAGGGCTAGGAGAGCCATCTCATTCTGCAGCTAGTTGTTCAGGAGGAAGTTGCATCAATTTTACATTTAGTTTGGTGAAACGTTTAGGAAGCCTAGGAATAGATGCGATGGGTGGAAAGCCACAGTCCTTGGCTAACAGACAGATAATGTGACCATATGGGATTTAGACGGAGGAACCATACTTTAAGGTATCTAATAGTTGACGGAAGATAGTAGTGGACAAGCACAAGTGAGTCCCTAGGCCAATGTGGTAGAGGATGTTGACCATAAATGGGATAAGGTCAAATCTATTGGACAATTGCGGATACAGATTAGAAGTGAAAATGTTGTGCATGATGCGGTACCGATTTGCTATGTTTGTGCCTCGCAATGCACTACCATTGATCCAACGCTTGTTGTGGCCATTGCATAGTGCCTGAGTCCACTTACGACGCGAGGATTCATCATTCAGATCGTCGTCAAGCTGGACCACGGAAGAAATTTTGGCCCCAATGATGCGAGCAATTCTTGCGACATTGATAGGTGCAACTCGGCCTAGCACTATGACTTCACATGAAGGGGTCTCTCGTTTGGGATTGATGATTTTTTATACAAACTGGTATACCAAGTCAAGATAAACAGGTCCACCAAAAGAGAAAAGTGGATCCCAACCGATATTTTGGAGCATTTGGGTTACCCCATATGACTTAAGGTTGGCACCGACTATGGTGCTCTCACATAGAATGTCCCAAGAGGAAAAACAAGCATAGATGGGGTCTGGAATGACTTCTCCAACAACGATAGTAAGAGCATCCGCATCAATGAGAGGTGGGGCTAGAATCTCATCACGGGATAACAAGTGGTGGAAAGTTTTTTCGGCCTCGATCCCCTAGATGTTTCAGCGACGGCCTTGCCTTTCCCTTTGGATTCCTTAGGCATGATGGAAGGGACAAGGATACACAGAAAACAGAAGAAAAATGGGGAATGACAACCTCAAGAAGGCTTGGGAAGCAAATGACGAGTGAAAATCTTACTAGAGGAGGAAGATGAAGTATAAATCCCTCAAATCTGCCTCCAATCTACCTTAGAGTAAGCAAAATCCTCTCAAAATACCAAAACGTTGAAACCTTAGGTGAGAAAATCGAAAATGAGAAATTTTTGAAATGGTTTTGGAGCTCTATCTGCGACCCTAAATACGCTAGTCAAAGAATTTTCGAATTTGAAGAACAGTCAATTCAATATATCAAAATGGGGTTTCGATATATCGAAAGGTGTTTCCAATATATCAAAATGTTATTTCAATATATCGATTTTTATGTCCAGAGAGTTTGCAGGTTGCTAGATGATTTCCTCGATATATCGAACTAATTTTTTGATATATCAGAGGTCTATCGAAGGCATATCGAAAATCTTGTTTTAACTATTTTTCAGGATTCTTCCAAGGGCTGTCAATAAAAAGGTTTCTAAGGCTGATCACTTGGAACCAGGTCATTCCTAAATGGCTAAAATGGTAGGTCTAAGGGTTCAAGCCAAAATAGGGACCATAGTGCTCAAGAGGATTCCATAGTGCTCAGGAGGATTCCAGAATGCTCAGTGGGCTTTCATAGTGCTCAGGGGGGATTCAATTGTGCTGAGGAGGATTCCATGATGCTCAGCGGATTTGACAGTGCTCAGTGGGATTCCATAGTGCTCAGGGAGATTCTATAGTGCTTAGGAGGATTCCAGAGTGCAAATGAGGATTCCATAGTACTCAAGGGGATTTCATAGTGCTCAGGAGGATTCAAGACAGCTCAGTAGGATCCATAGTACTCAATGGGATTCCATAGTGCTCAGGGGGATTTCATAGTGCTCATGAAGATTTCAGAGTGCTCAATGGGATTCCATAGTGCTCAGGGGGATTTCATAGTGCTCAGGAAGATTCCAGAGTGCTCAGTGGGATTCCATAGTGCTCAGTCGGACTCCATTGTGCTGAGGGGGATTCCATGGTGCTCAGTGGATTCGACAGTACTCAGTGGGATTCTATAATGCTCAGGAGGATTTGATAGTGTTCAGTGGGATTCCATAGTGCTCAGGAGGATTCCAGAGTGCAAAGGAGGATTTCATAGTACTCAGGGGGATTCCATAGTGCTCAGGAGGATTCCAGAGTGTAAAGGAGGACTTCATAGTACTCAGGGGGATTCCATAGTTCTCAGTGAGATTCTAGATTCTATTATACGAGATTATGACAAGGTAATCTCTCACTTTCAATTCCACATTCAATAAATGAGTCTGTATAACACCTTATTCGACAACTAGATTCTATTAAAAAATGGTCATTGCCAGCCAAAATGGATGATGCACGGTCACAAATTACATTTGTCGCATTCTAGTAATCCAGTATAGATGTGTTTATTCAAAGTATAAAGTGAATTACATATCTCCTGAAAATAGAAAAATAAAGTGTTCTCCTTAATATATATTACTTGTACGAAGTGAATTACATATCTACTAGATCAAGATTGATTCATATGCTCTCTTCCATGGTAAGATCTCTGTGTCCTTGGCTTCCTTAGAGTTTTTCCATTGCGGGTATCTCATTCTTCATTGACGACGAGCTGCTTTCGATGACCTGTATAATATCTTCACCCAAATATAATTCTATCGGTGTTGTAATTTCTTTCAACTTAAATTAAAGGCAGTTGAAGGCTAGAGTTTGCCTGAAATTAGGGACTTCTTCATGTGGTTTAACATACAAAGTAATAAGTAAATAGCAGATTAATGACATGATGTTAGAAATCCAAACAATGAAACCTTACTGGGGTAATCCGTACATCTAACCCACTGCATAGGAAGTCCATAGCTTTCATCACGTATACCTCACAATCATTACTATTTGTCTGTTTAGGGGTCTCTTCCATAATATCAAAATGCTAATCAAATTTCTAGAATGGATTCCCGTCATCACATATATGAATTAACCATTGAAGCCCCTGTGTGAATCCACGTGCAAACTTTTTAAATTTTTCTTCCAAGTGGTGGCTATATTGTCGATCAACCATACTTCTCTCTTCATTGGGTGCACTACTATTAAAGACCAGTACGATTCATTCACATTTAAGGGGAAGTATACCTACAAAGTACGTGAAAGTTATTATAAGCACATATGTCTACCATATACATTCCATCAAAAGTACATTTGTAATCGTAGACAAATCGTGTCGTATTGCCACATAGGCTTTCCCGACCAAGCAACCGAGGCCACAACCGCTGGATTAACTCTATTCTTCATCGCATCCCTATTAGTATGGTCACCTACAACATATTTACATATGTAATTGACGTCTGTCTGGAACAATACCTGTTTAGGTAAGATAAGAAAAAAATTATAAATTTAACATATATTGTTTAATATATATGTTGACATCAAACTATTCTTATTAGGAATATTTACCCAAAACCAAGTGGACACAAACATGCAATCCTGGGGGTACGGGTTAGGATAAGTTGCTCTGCGATCCGTCAAGAAATCCATATAGACGTTAATGCACAGTGTAAAGAAATATTTATCAATAAACATATATAATAAAGGAATGCGGTCGGTAAAATAATACATTGAACTCCGGCTTACTCCATCATCAACCCATACGTTATCCCATATATAATACAACCAATTATGGTCACCCGAATCGTAAGTTGCTTTAACAATAGTGTATTCATCATTCGATAAATGTCTCGACGGATCCATAAATCCTGCTATGTATGTGAATCCGAATTCCATCTCCATACGAGGTTCTGTGAACGAGCTGTGTTGGTACCTCGAAGGTTGTCTGTCGCCAACAGGCTTTAGATTATCAACTCCCACTACCCCACACGTAAAATGAGGGGGTGTCACAAATGTTGACACACCCCCAGAGAACACGACAAGGGTAGTGCAAACCTCTACATCATCCACGTTATGATCACAGTATGCATCCGGAGTACACTGAATTGAATGGGGCTCTACTTCCACTACATCCCCGTTCTTTCGTCGCGCGTTTATCTTGGAGACGCACAATATATAGTTGGTTAGTATCTAAGTCGCATTGTATAGTACTAGTGGAGCACAATTAGAATTTCAAATACCTTTACTGCCTTCAACTCGGCTTCAAGACGAGATACTTTTTCACCTAATATCTTATTTTTCTCCTTCACTTCAGCTACTTCGGTAGCGTATTTAGTTACCTTATTCAATAAAAACTTGTACATTTTCTTCCATCTAGACTTTTCTTCTGATTTGGCGGCCCTCTTTGTCCTCTCTCCCTCCTCTACATTTGTATTGATTACTCTCTCATCTGCCTCTATTTTTCCATTCTCATACTTTTCCTGTCATCTATCCATCTTCCTCTTCGACCTCTTTTCACTTACTATCGATGCGTTTTCAATAACTCTTCGTACTTCCATAACAGCGTCGCTTTCCTCCTCATCTGTAGTGGGGATGAGGTCCCCACTGCTCACAAACTGCACAAACATCATGAATGCAATATTAGAATATAAATGTTATGTTAAGACTCTAGACCAAACTGTCGAACAATATTCCATATTATCGATTTTGTTTCAAAGACTTTAGAAACGCTCGCAGATTGCGCTATCATGTTTATTTTTCAGTTAAGAAATCAGTAGAATATGTACAATAATCCTTCTGGAAGCTCAGCGTTGTGAGCCAGTTAGAGATGTGAATGTCTCATATGCCCAAACCTATTTAATCAAAAGTACGAAAGGAAAAGAATAATATAAGGCAATATATCATAGATTTGGAATGTATAAAATAATTAAATACAATACTAATTTTACCTGAATGGCAAATGTGTTTTCACAAAAAGCATACGTATCTAAATAATGTGCCTTTATTTCCGTGTTCACATAGTACTTCAAAATTTCATAGCCAACTCAACTCCAATGATACTTATTAAAATCATCAATACTATTTGCTAGACTAATATAATTCTCCACACATTTATTCTTACCAGGTAATCTAACAATTAAATTCTCCACACACAATAATACGAATATCTTTTTGACCCTACGAGACTTTGAAAAGTATCCATTAAGTCTTTTTTTGTGATATGTTCGTTGCTTTTAAAGTAGCGGTCTCTTAAGTTGTTATTTACATCGTTTGGCTCGTATGGTGCCCACTTCAATCCCATAATTAGAGTGTATTCCATCTCACCGAAACGAATGATGGAATCATGAATGTTGAAGCGTAGGTCACCGAGATACCTCTGCATCAAAGCATGGATAATTGGTTCATGAAAGATGAATTCTCTTTCATTGAAGTCTAGCAAATATCCAAAGCATGTTGATTTGAATAAATCTCTACATTTTTCACACCTAGCAAATGCCACCTTCAATGAAGTTAAAAATTCAACTGAATATTTTGCAGCCACCTTCTTAGCAAAATAGTTTGGGTAGGGACCTAGCTTTCTCTCATTCATGTCACCCGTGGATATATGTTGAAACAATTATTAGCATGAATAACATATAATAAGTTGAAACACTTATTACTATAAACATATAATAAATATACATTCGAGCGTAATCGGCGCCACTGAAATATTTATTTTTTAATCCAACCAAAGGTTATTGGGGCCCTTCAAATGGTTCACCTTGATGGATGTAAAAACTGCTCAGGGGCAATCTACAGTGCCTGGGGGATTCCACAGTGTTCGAGAAGATGATAGTACTCGGTGGGAATCCATAGTGTCATGGGGGAACTACAGTGCTTAGTGGGAATCCACAGTGCCAGGGGGATTCCACAGTGCTTAGTGGTAATCCATTGTGCCAGGGGGATTTCACAGTGCTCAGTGGAAATCCAAAGTGCCAGGAGGATTTCATAGTACTCGGTGGGAATCCATAGTGCTTAGGGGGATCCCATAGTGCTTAGTGGGAATCCACAGTGCCAGGGGGATTCCACAGTGCTCAGTGAGAATCCACAGTGCTCAGTGGAAATCCACAGTGCCAGGGAGATTCCACAGTGCTCAGTGGGAATCCACAGTGCTCAAGAATCCATGGTGCCAAGTGGACTCTAGAGTGCCCAGGGGGAATCCATAGTGCACAGTGGGAATCCACAGTGCTCAGGGGGATCCGAGAAGAGTTTCAAAAAATACACAGAAAAAAGAATTAAAAAAATACATATTCTTACCTCTAGCTATCATATCAGTCGCAATGAAAGAAGAGTTGAGGTGTCGGAGAGGGTCCCATGGATGGAGAAGCAACGATCTTAACCGTCTTCTTCGACTGCTTGGTTGCTTTCTTACGAAAGGGATGGATGACGATGGTGGTGGTCCCCTACGACAGTGGTGGTGGTGGTCCCCTCCTTACGAAAATAACTTAGAAAGAAATGAGAATGTAGGATCCAACCTCACCTATATCTATATTAACTGAGAATGTGGGGCTCACTGTACATCTTCGTTGAAATCCACTTCGACCATTATCTTAGAAAAAAGATTTCAGGGCATTGCCCTAAGAATGAGGGATGAAGAAATCAGAAATGGACCACACCAGAGGAAACCAATACAAAAGAAAGGCCACCATTACTTCTATTGTAGGCCCAAGAGGCCTCTATTGGATATGAAATCAAATTCCTAACGTGGGTTTGAAAATGTTCCCTTTATTGTGAACGGCTCAGATTGGCCATCCAGGTGGCCAGAAACATTGGTTTTGTGGGCCCCACATTCTTCACTTGAGAGGGTTTCAGAAGTCTTTTATCGCAAGCTATTCCGTACACTATGCCCCTTGTCAGAGGGGCAAAACCGACCACAAAATGTTCAAAATCTCCTGAAAAGGCCAATCTGAAAACCTCCCACGAGAAATTAGACTTTTAGTTAAAATAGCCACACCTCGGGGCTAATGTAGTAGAAATCCCATTCTCAAGAGGAAAGACAAATTGGTTTGCTGCTCCCACACACACGCCCTTCATGCGCTTCTTTCCATGCTGCACATGTGACAACCTGATCGGTGCGCGGGGCTTCGAAGACGGGCGTACACGGAAGGGTGATGGTTAATTTAGGGGTGCACACGATTAGGTCTCTCAATGGAGCCGGTCAGATCCAAGATCTGATTCGCTCTGAATCTATATAATGCCGATTTGGAGACTAAAATAGGTCTGATTAATTAAATGGACTGGATTCGAATTCACAGAAATAGATCTGAATTCGATCTGAATTTATCTATAGCTTTTCGAACTTGGAGCCAGATCCAACTGAATCTGATCCAGATCCGACTCATTGTCACCTTACTGTATATGTTATATCCATGGCAGCCATCCATTTTCCATATTATTTTAGGCCACGTCTTGAAACTGAGACATATGCCAATCTCAAGTCTACCATATCATAGTAAATAATGGGATTTGCGTCATTTTGCTACTAAATTAAATATATTATATTATATACTTTTTAGATTTGTGATGGGGTGGATTCAGACCTAGATCTGACCCAAATCTGATGGTTATATGGATTTTGGATCGAAAATGGATCTTACTATTTATAAATGGATCTGATATGGATATCACCTTTTGGATTCGAGTTGGATCCAAATCCGATCTGAATCCGTCTACAAATTTTCGAATTTGGAGTCGGATCCAACTGAATTCGACCCAGATCCGACCCATTGAGAGCCCTACACACGGAACTAGTGGACCTAGTAAACCAGACGGAGCCAGGTAGTTTAGTTTGGTCTCGTTCCGACTCCGGTTCCAAAAATCAAAGAACTAGTTAATTCAATTAAGTTCTCGATTTGGAGTTCTATAGAACCGAATCGGGCCATAGAACCAAACTGTGGAACTGGACCACATAACTGAACCGTGGAACCGAACCTTGGTTGTTCAACCCTAACTAATTCATGTCAAGTAGTCCACTTAAAATTTGGATCTATATGTTTTTTTAATGTGGCCCACCTAAACATTGCCTTACAATGAGGATGGACGGTGTAGATCTAACAAACACATCAAGGTATGCCTATGGTGAGCCTTGAGGTATGGATGGGCTGGATTATAAAACAAATCCATGCAATTGGGATGGATTATAAAAAAAACCATGCAATTGGGCTAGATTATAAAAAGCCTAAAATCGAAAAATCAAACCAGAACTGAGCCGATTTTTTATGATCTAATTCTGGTTCGGTTCTAAGGTGCAAACGGTCCAGTTCCAGTTTTAGTTTTTCTTGAACCGTTGGGAATGGTTCGGTTCCGGTTTCACCCCAAAACCAGACCGAAACCGAACCATGTGCACCCCTAGTGGTTATTCAATTGGTTGGGTGGTAATAGTAAAAAGTGGTCACACTTTGGCGAGGCTATCCTAATCAATAGGTAGGGGTGTAGGGTTACATAGGCTCGAAAGACATGAAAATGGCTTAAATTTGACTTCAAGAATAAGTGGACCCTATCATAATGTTAAGTGAAATCAATCCCCATCACTTAGGTGTCTCACCTCATTTTAGCTGTCGGGCCTAAAAATCAGACCGATTTGTGATTTAGAAAGGAGATATGAAGGAAACACTTAGGAGAGGAATGGTCGCCCTTCATTTATTCAAGGCCCACCATGATGATTATATGAAATCTACTCCAACCATCGTTGACTCCGAGCATGATAGATGCTTGGAATTCCTTGTACATCAATTAACTAGTTCATGATCGATAAAGTCCTTTGATCCATTGTCAGCTCTGGGCACGATAGATGCTTAAGATTTCCTAGTATCATCGAGCTAGTGCAGGTAAAGTCATCGATATGTAAAATCTCTTGATCCACTGTAGACTCCAGGTATAGTGGATGCTTTAGATTTCATTCGATCGATGGATGAGATCTTAATGGTTGGATCGATTAGTCAAAGCCTCTTATCTTATAAGTATGCATCCAATCTTATGATTTGTGATCTTATTGATTGACTTTTTGACAAAGTTATTGATCTATATAATTCATTGATCCATTGTCAGCTCCAGCAGGTACACTGAATGCTTGAAATTTTTTGCGATAAACTTATGTTATAGGCAAAATAATGGAGATCAACTCATCTATTAAGATTGTACGCGGGATGCCCATTCGACTCTTGAGATCATCTGATCGAGAGTCGCAGATCGGGTAAATATGGAAGTATCCATTGGACTCTCGAGGTCATCTGAGCGAGAGTCGTAGACTGGATAAGCGCGGGACACCCACTCGACTCTCGAGATCATATGCTCGAGAGTCGTAGAATGAGTAAGTGCGGGACGCCCATTCGACTCTCGAGATAAGCTGATCGAGAGTCGCAGATGGACAAATACGGAGCATCTATTCGTAAGGCATCGATCTCCCATAGCCGATAGTCAGATAAAGCAAAGCAGAGATTCTCTTCTCGATCTGCGAGCAGACCTTCTCACGAGTCAGTGAAAAGGATTACATCCGAATGAGCGAGCACTAGGACTCGCAACCATATTCCAACATACGAACAGCTTTTTCTATGGCGACACCCCTTAAGCCTTCAGTACCAGCATCCGATTCCCGTCAAGCAGCTTGTCCAATCCCTCTGCGACACCAAGCAGGGCTAAACCTAGTTCGGTGGTTTCCGCCCCGTCGGCGTCTCCTTCCTTTTCGCTGGCTATGACTCCGCTGCCTATGACTCCAACTACGGTCTCCAGCTCTACATGAGCAATCAGCGTTACTACTACGCCTACCAGCAGCCCAGATAGGTCGATTTTGGGATTTTCTCTGGTGGTTCCGAATCTCAAGGGATTGCCATCAAGAAACGTGATTGCCAAAATAAGTCATTGGGTTAGATCTCGCCTTTAAGGATAAGGATCTTAACCTAGGAAATCAGTGGGATCTCAGTATCGTACACGAAATCAGCGGGATTTCGATATCTTACGTAACAGATTGGATCGCTTCAGATCTATATAAAGGGATGACTCCATTAAAGAAACGGGTACACACAATATTCAATCTCTGGCCTGTTTTTGCCTGGTTATTCTTCTTCTTGCTTCGGCCTGACTTAAGCATCGGAGGGCTAACGGCTGGACACCAGCCACCCTTAGTTGCTTTCTGTCTTCTTTCAGGTCCGGCGGAGGAAGGTATCTGTTGGAGAGAAGGTGAACGTCCGGAAGATCCAGTTACAAAATCTGACGTTAACAGTTTGGCGCCGTCTGTGGGAACGACTTGATCATTAAAATCAACCGTTCTAACCACCGATAAAAATCCTTCGGCGATGCCTCCTAAAAAGGCTGTTCACCCTTTGACTTCAAGGAAAGCACCACCTCCGCCCGATGAGACGGAATCCGTACCTACCCTTCCACCTGCCTCGGCGAACATCCCTCAAGGAGCCTCAAATATGCCATCAGCAAACCCATTATTGGAAGCTTCTGGAAATCAAGACGATGTCCTGTGTTTCCTCGAAAACACTCTCCTAACTCTAAATGCCGGAGTTCAGGCCCTGTCGAATCGGCTTGATCAGCATTTCCCCGAACCGCAGAGACAAGCCTCCGAAGGGTTACCACCGCAGCCCATACCAGTGGCATCTAGACATTCTATGGACGAACCACAGGTCCCACCACTTGGCAGCCATCTCCCTGTACCGTCTCCATATTCTATACATTCTAGTTCGTCTCGACAACCTCAACCTAAGGGCTCCACTGCCGAAACATCAAGCTATACCCTACCATGGGAAGGAGATCTCAAAAGAATCCATGATCGTTTTGATGTCATGGAACAGCGATACCAGGCAAATCGGCCATCTACCATCATGGCGGCGATACATCAATCCGAGTCACCCTTTACTAGCGAGGTTATGGAGGCACCGTTACCTAAAAAGTATCGAACGCCCGTTATCACTCCGTATACAGGTATTGGTGATCCTCTTGAACACCTAGAAACATACAGGTCTCTCATGGAGTTGGAGGGACATGGCTCAGAAATCATGTGTAGGGCTTTTTCCCTAACATTGAAGGAAGCAGCTCGTACGTGGTTCCAGGGATTAAAGCCCCGTTCCATCAGCTCCTTTTCCCAGTTATCGGAGATATTCCTTTCTCAATTTATGGAAAACATTCACATTAAGAAGCCAGCCTCCCATCTAATGAATTTAAAACAGCAGCATGGGGAGACAATAAAGGAGTTCATGTTCGCTCGCCTCAAGTGCAAGGCTTGTGATGTAGTAATAAACTCGGTAATACCGAGGTCGATCCACAGGGACTTATGTAGGATGTCACAAACTCATCCACAAGTTTCTATTGAAGCTAACAATCAAAGTTTGAATAGAATGTGTGTGTTTAATAGTTTAAGCTAAATTGAATGTAAACAAGTATAAGAAGGCACTAGGGGTTCGAGGATCCACTTGTAGCAATCCTCGATGTTTAATCCTCTGTGGTTTCCCATTCTCTCAACTAAAATCACCAGTCAGGTCTATCTAGTCGGATAATAGAACTGTTAAACCAGAAGTCTGTAACATGTAGTTCTGTGCACAAAGTTCACTCAACTCTAGGCTGATCTGAGCATGCTCATTGCATAGGTCAATCACCTTTTCTATAGGTCCAATTCCCAACCATAACCATCCTCAAGTCTTCTCACAAGACAAGGCTAGATCATGATTTGAACTGGATTCAAATTATATGCACAGTCCATACATATTCCAGATAATCAACCAAAACTAGAACTTTGGCATGAAGCCCCTTTATGAAGAGCTTGGTACTAGAGCGCACTCCAATTCCTCGGATCATACAGGTCTAGACCGTTGCAAACAAATTAAGAAGATAAGTAATCCATCCAAACATCCATGAGTCATCACAAGACTAAGAGAAATTACTTAAAAACTTGTATAAACTTCAAACCTTAGTTCATAATCATGAATTCCAAACTGAAAACCACTTAACTACGAATTAAAACATCTTGGATATACTACAAGCTTCACCTCTTAGCCCTAGCTAAGAGGTTTAGCTGCTCATGATCCAAGGAAACATGAAACAACTACAAAAAGCATAAAAACAGCAAAGCAAACCAAAAGGAGTTGTGAAACTCCAATCTTCACTTTCACAGCCTCCAACCTCGCTTGAACCCTTCCCGGATACCCTAGGAACAATCCCTAGGTGTCTATTTATAGTCTGGAGGCTCCACGACTTCGGAAGAATCGAGAAAGTGCGTAACACTTACGCAGCGCAGAGAAAATCGGACGTTACTTAGGAGTTTCTAAGTCAGTACACCTGGCCGACCGGTCACGACCGGTCGGCCTCAATATACGTTCATTCCAGCAAGCATGGCCGACCGGTCATGACCGGTCGGCCTTGTAAGGCATTAGTCCAGCAAGCTTGTCCGACCGGTCATGACCGGTCGGACGTTTTCCTTTATACTCCAGCAGCCATGGCCGACCGGTCATGACCGGTCGGCCTTGTAAAACCTTCCTCCAGTGACTGTGTCCGACCGGTCATGACCGGTCGGATGTCTTCAGCACTTCCCCCATGTACATGGCTGACCGGTCACGACTGGTCAGCTCCCTTTTCTTCTTGTGTTCTTCCTTCCTTTCTTCTGCTTTCTTCTTTCCTTACTTCTTTCTTTGTTCCCTTCTTCCTTCGGCTCTCTTTGGATCTTCATTTCAGGTTCTAAATCAGCCCTTTTTATCTTCAATTATGTGGGGCCACTCTCAGTCCTGTAGTCACAAAACATGCATTGGATTAGCCTACAAACCATATAAACCTTGCACAATGAGTGAAGAATTGGGGTTAGAATATGCACAATTAAGAGCTCAACACACCCCCCAACCAGCATTTTGCTAGTCCCGAGCAAAACATGCGTGAAACTAATCCTATTCTTCAAAAACTCAATTCTCCTTCAGAAACCCTCCTTCTATACATTCCAAGTTACATAAGCATAAGATTCAAAAATATTAGGCGACAGAGGTTGAAACCGTAAACCCTCAAAACATAATAAGCATTTATATGAAATTCCCGCTGATTGGTTGATAAATAGAAAGACTTGAACAAATTTTACCTAGTGTGGGTAGTGAAAATTCATTCCACGAGTTTCTAGGATTATCTTCTTCATAGATCAACTAGACTATAGAACTCAAGGTACATAGAGCCACATCAAGCCAATGACAGGAATTTGCCTTACCGTCCTTCCGACGACTTTCACACTACGTCCCATTTCCGGCTTTGGTTACGGGTAGACCATCCCCCGGTTGGTAGTAGGTAGCCCTAATCGGAATTCTCCACCATTTTTCCACATTCCCAATTTCATCCTTCCGTTTCCTTTTTCTTTTTAAATTAGATAGGATTTTTACAAATCCATATCTTTCATTATTTTCCCATGGACAAGGATGGACAAAGTACCCCGGCCTGATTTCTCAATACCTCAATTCAAAGTTTAGCTAATTCATAAGTCACATAATCCCTTCAACTCATGAAAATCGTGTAATGTGAACTAGGTGTAAAAGTGTTCAGGTTTTCTATCAATCACAAAAATAGGGGAGTTCACATATAAAAACCATTATGCTGTGAGGAATTCCAGACTTCCAGCCCTATACACTTCATATCTCCTCCTCTTATGCTCATATCAACTCGAATGCCTAGAACCAATGTTTTCCAAAAGAGTTTCAAATCTTTGAAAAATCGAAAAAAATTTCCACATGATTGCTTGAAATGTTGCAAATCGCTGAATTCATCCAAGAGATCCTACACCCCCCAACCAAATCTTGCATTGTCCTCAATGGAAAAGATGTGCAATGAGCAAAACATGAGAGCAATTCGAAAATAAAAGGGAGTGAGGAAAAATAGTACCTGAGAGAGAGAAAAGTGAAGATCTACCTCCTTCTAACAAACCTATGAAAACGAAAACCAAAAGCAGCAAAATCCTACTCCTAACTACTCTATATCTCCATCAGACTAGGAGATCAATCATCCTGATACACAGGATCATTCAGAGGTATGGACATACCTTCTGAAGGGAAGTTCTCAAAGAACGGCTTTAATCGCTGCCCATTTGCTTTAAAAATGTTGCCGTTCCTTGGATTTAATAGCTCAACAGTCCCATATGGATAGACAGTTTGCACAATGTAGGGACCGGTCCACCGAGATCTCAATTTTCCCGGAAATAGATGTAAGCGAGAATTATACATGAGGACTTTTTGATTTATCGTGAATGTCTTGCGAAGAATATTCTTATCATGGAATATCTTCGTCTTATCCTTGTAAATTCTTGCATTCTCATAAGCTTCATTACGTATTTCTGCAAGTTCATTCAATTGTAGTTTGCGTAACGAGCTTGCCTTGTCAGGATTGAAATTTATCTACTTAATAGCCCAATATGCCTTATGTTCCAATTCCACAGGTAGGTGACAAGCCTTCCCATAGACAAGTCTATAGGGAGACATTCCAATAGGGGTTTTAAAGGCAGTACGGTAAGCCCAAAGCGCATCGGTAAGTCGAAGTGACCAATCCTTACGATCGGGATTCACCGTTTTCTCCAAAATGTGTTTAATCTCCCTATTGGATATCTCAGCTTGTCCACTAGTTTGTGGGTGATAGGGAGTGCTCACTTTGTGTGTAACGCCATATTTCTTCATTAAGGCTGCAAAAGGGCGATTGCAAAAGTGAGACCCTCCATCACTTATGATGACTCGAGGCGTTCCAAACCGGGAAAGAATATTTTCTTTTAGAAATCGAATGACCGTTTTATGGTCATTATTCCGGCAAGGAATGGCCTCGACCCATTTGGAGACATAATCGACAGCAAGTAAGATGTATAAATTTCCAAAAGAAGATGGGAATGGGCCCATGAAATCGATGCCCCAACAATCAAAAATTTCGATAATTAAAATGGGATTAAGTGGCATCATATTTCTACGGGAGATTTCTCCTAGTTTCTGACAAGGTTCACATGCTTTGCAAAACTCATGTGTGTCTTTGAACATGGTGGGCCAATAAAACCCACATTGCAGAATTTTCGCTGTGGTCTTTTTGGCTGAAAAATGGCCACCACATGCTTGAGAATGACAGAAGGAGATGATACTTTGTTGCTCATCATTTGGGACACATCTCCTTATGATTTGATCGGGACAATACTTGAACAGGTATGGGTCGTCCCATAGAAATTTCCGTACCTCTGAGAAGAATCTATCCTTATCTTGCTTTTTCCAATATGTAGGAATTGTACCTGTAGCAAGATAATTAGCAATGTCCGCATACCATGGCAATTGGGAAACAGCAAAAAGTTGTTCATCAGGAAACATGTCATTGATTGCAGTCGTTTCAGGGGAATCAGTGAGGACAAGTCGAGAGAGGTGGTCAGCTACTACATTCTCTACTCCTTTCTTATCACGTATTTCTAAGTCGAATTCTTGGAGTAGGAGGATCCATCTTAATAACCGTGGTTTAGCATCCTTCTTAGAGAGAAGATACTTAAGCGCGGCATGATCAGTGAATACAATGATCTTGGATCCAATCAAGTAGGATCTGAACTTCTCCAAGGTAAAAACTACGGCTAGAAGTTCCTTTTCAGTAGTGGTGTAGTTTGCCTGGGTTGAGTTTAGGGTTCTACTTGTATAGTAGATAACACATGGCTTTTTATCTTTTCTTTGGCCTAACACGGCCCCAATAGCATAGTCGCTAGCATCGCACATAATCTCAAAAGGAAGGCTCCAATCAGGTGGTTGCATTATTGGGGCGCATGTCAACATGCCTTTAAGGGTGGTAAAGGCCTTTTGACATTCTTCACTCCACTCAAATGAATTTTCCTTTTGAAGTAGGTTACATAAAGGACGAGAGAGTGAACTGAAATCCTTTATGAACCGTCTATAAAATCCTGCGTGTCCTAAAAAGGACCGTATATCTCGTATGCTTTTGGGTGGTGGAAGGTTAGAGATAAGGTCAATTTTCGCCTTGTCCACCTCAATTCCATTTTGTGAAACAATGTGACCAAGTACAATTCCCTTTTTAACCATGAAGTGACACTTTTCCCAATTGAGCACAAGGTTCTTCTCTTCACATCTTTTTAGCACAGATTTCAAGTGCTCAAGGCACTCATCAAAGCTACAACCGAATACGGAAAAATCATCCATGAAGACTTCGAGAATTGTCCCCACCATGTCAGAAAAGATGCTCATCATACAACGCTGAAAGGTGGCAGGGGAATTACATAGTCCAAACGGCATCCGTCGATAGGCGAAAGTGCCGAATGGACATGTGAATGTAGTCTTTTCTTGGTCTTCACGGGCAATTTCTATTTGGTTGTACCCTGAATAGCCATCAAGAAAGCAAAAGTGGGAATGACCCGCCAACCGTTCTAAAATCTGATCAACAAACGGTAGGGGGAAGTGGTCTTTCCTCGTGACAGTGTTTAGCTTCCTGTAGTCAATGCACATTCTCCAACCGGTAGTGACTCTAGTTGGCACGAGTTCGTTATTGGCATTGGCTACGATGGTTATTCCGGATTTCTTAGGCACCACTTGAGTTGGGCTCACCCATTGGCTATCAGATATTGGGTAAATGATACCTACATCCAATAGTTTCACCACTTCGGCCTTAACCACATCCTTCATATTTGGATTTAGTCGTCTTTGTGGTTGCCGGGATGTCTTTGCATTTTCCTCAAGGTGTATGCGGTGAGTGCAAATCAGTGAGTCTATGCCTTTGAGATCCGCAATTGTCCATCCGATGGCACTCTTGTGCTCTAATAGAGTGGCTATTAGCCTACTCTCTTGTTCCTCATCCAAGTGGGAAGAAATCACCACTGGATATGTCTCATCTCGACCTAAATAAACATATTTTAGCTCACTTGGCAATGGTTTTAGGTCGAGTTTTGGCACCTTAATGTTGGATGGGAGGGCCTTGTTCTCATTTATAGGCAAAGGTTCAATTGGGGCCCTCCATCTTTTATTTTCATGCACCAGCATCACATCTAGAATGGCATCCATCTCTTGTGTTGTATCATCATTCATATCATGGAGATGGGCCACACAGGCCTCCAAAGGGTCGGAAAATAGTGACAAGGGGATTGTATCTTCCATGAATGATTCGATCATGTTTAATTCGTGGATATCATCATCAACTTCCCGTGGTTGTTTGCATAACTCAAATATGTTAAGCTCAAGGGTCATATTTCCAAAGGACATTTGTACAAGTCCGTTTCTACAATTGATAATGGCGTTTGAGGTAGCTAGAAACGGCCGTCCAAGTATGACGGGAATTTGAGTGCCGGTGCCTATCACGGGATGTGTGTCCAAGACAATAAAATCTACTGGATAGTAGAATTTATCAACTTGGACTAGAACATCCTCTACCATTCCTCTCGGTATCCGGATGGATCTATCAGCAAGTTGGAGTGTGGTTTTGGTGGGTTTCAATTCACCTAACCCAAGTTGTTCATAGACCGAGTATGGAATGAGATTCACACTTGCCCCCAAGTCGAGTAGGGCTTGTTTAATCTGGTAGTCTCCTATGATGCATGATATGGTTGGACTACCCGGATCTTTGTATTTTTGGGGCACCTCTTGTTTGATGATAGCACTCAAATTCTCAGCCAAAAGCACTTTGTTGTGAACATTATGTTTCCTTTTGATTGTACACAATTCCTTTAAAAATTTGGCATAAGATGGTATTTGTTTTATTGCATCCAACAGCGGAATGTTGATCTTCACCTGCTTGAAAACTTCCAGAATCTCCAGATTTTTATCTAAAGGTTTAGGTGAAATCAACCTTTGTGGAAATGGGGCAACCGGCTTGTATTGTCTTTCCGGTTCTTTCTCTTGTGGAATATTGTTTGGGCTATCATCCTCTTTGGGAATTTCCGGATCCTTAGGCTTGGGGGCCTTCACCGGATTGGATTTATCAATTTCTTTCCCACTTCTCAAAGTGGTGATAGCTTGGACATGTTCCGTATGGTGGGAGGATGAGCTTGCATCTTGTATCTCATATTGGGTCCTTGGGTTAGGAAGAGGTTGGGCAGGGAGTGTGCCCTTCTCTCTAACACTAAGGTGAGCTTCAACTCTAGCCAAAGATGTTTTCAATTCATTGATGGCTTGGTTTGAGTTTTGATTGAATTTCAATTGCTCTTGCATGAACCCATCTATTTTTAGAGAGTTTGTCTTGTTATGCTCATTCTGGACTGATACAAATGCATCCAACATCTCTTCTAGTGATACTTTTGGAGTGTTGTTTGCATTTGCATTGGGCCCATTCTTCCAACTGAAGTTGGGATGGTTCTTCCAATTAGGATTATACGTGTTAGAGTTTGGAGCACCATATTGCTGATGATAACTGTTTATGGCATTTGTTTGTTCTTGTAAGATGCTTTGGACTGCTGAAATTGTGGGACAATCTGGTGTAGCATGTTGATTTCCAGCACAAATTCCACAAACAGTTTCAACCTCAGTGGAGTTGATTGTTTCTCCTTTCCTTAATTCCATGGCTTCGACCTTTCTTGTAAGGCTAGCCAACCGTGCACTTATGCTATCTTCTTCTGATAGGACATACATTCCTCCCTTTTCCTTTTGTTGGCCAATCTTGGAATTTGTTGGTTTAGGTGTGTCCCAAGATTGTGCACTTTCAGCCAATTCTTCCAGATAATCCCATGCTTCATCAGCTTCCTTATTCATGAACTCCCCATTACACATCATCTCTATAAATTGGCGCATGGATGGAATCAGTCCTTCATAGAAAAAACTTATAATCCGCCAATTTTCATAGCCATGATGTGGGCATGCGTTTAATAGGTCCTTGAATCTCTCCCAACATTGGGAAAAGGTTTCATCCTCCTTTTGGGCAAAGTTCATGATAAGGCGCTTAAGCATGTTCGTTTTGTGAGTAGGGAAGAATTTTTTTATAAATTCTCTGTGCATATCGTTCCATGACCCGATTGATCTTGGCCTTAATGCATACAGCCAACCCTTGGCTTTATCCTTAAGAGTGAAAGGGAAGAATTTAAGTCTTACTACATCTTCAGTCACATTTGCAAAGTGCATGGTGGTGATTACCTCATCAAACTCCCTAAAGTGTTGATAGGCACTTTCACTGTCTAAACCATGGAATTTAGGGAGAAGATTGATCACTCCCGGTTTCAAATCCACAATCCCTGCATTTGGTGGAAATACTATGCATGAGGGAGTGCTTGTTCTTGCAGGCTGCAAGAAATCACGTAAAGTCCTAGGTCGGGGAACATTCTCAACCACATTCTCCCCTGTTTCAGTTTGATTTTGAACCGGGTTAGGTTGATTTGTAGCCATACTTTCAGATAAAATTGGAGAATCTAGATGTCTCCTAGCACGTGGCTCTCTATCAATCCCTTCTACTATCCCCCCTTCACTTATGAGTCGGTTATTGGATTCCCGAGCCCAATGTGGCATGCAAAACCAAAAATAAGAAACAAAAAGAAAGGAGAATTCTTCCTCCCTTTTCTTTACTCTTCTCTAAGATCGAAGCACAAGGAGTCTTGCAATGGCTAGGCCAGAAGCAAGGATAAAGACCGATTTCTCCTGGTCAATAGGGGTTCAGAAAACTCCCCACCCACTCTTTGAATCTTTTGAGAAAAAGTGCAGAAAAAGGAAAAAGAGGAGTAGAGATGAGAAAAGAAATCTCTGAGCACAAGGTGAACCAAGGCGGCTGAGCCGACCAATAGGAATCCAGGTGGCAAAAAGGCCGACCTTTTAGAGATCCAAAAGGAATCTCCACCCACTCTACAAGAGATGAATAGGAATGAAATAGGAGAAGGAGAAGAGTAAGGTTTAGAAAGATAGAACCTGATTCGCACTTGAAACTCTTGTATCTTCTTCAGCTTCCTAGAAATCCCTGAAAAGAAAAAAAATCAAATAAATAAACTAAGTTAGTTCTAAAAATCTAAAAGAGTCCTAAATAGATACTAATTTCAGAAATTTGTGAAAACCGTCAAGGTCCCTGGCAGCGGCGCCAAAAACTTGTTCGCTCGCCTCAAGTGCAAGGCTTGCGATGTAGTAATAAACTCGGTAATACCGAGGTCGATCCACAGGGACTTATGTAGGATGTCACAAACTCATCCACAAGTTTCTATTGAAGCTAACAATCAAAGTTTGAATAGAATGTGTGTGTTTAATAGTTTAAGCTAAATTGAATGTAAACAAGTATAAGAAGGCACTAGGGGTTCGAGGATCCACTTGTAGCAATCCTCGATGTTTAATCCTCTGTGGTTTCCCATTCTCTCAACTAGAATCACCAGTCAGGTCTATCTAGTCGGATAATAGAACTGTTAAACCAGAAGTCTGTAACATGTAGTTCTGTGCACAAAGTTCACTCAACTCTAGGCTGATCTGAGCATGCTCATTGCATAGGTCAATCACCTTTTCTATAGGTCCAATTCCCAACCATAACCATCCTCAAGTCTTCTCACAAGACAAGGCTAGATCATGATTTGAACTGGATTCAAATTATATGCACAGTCCATACATATTCCAGATAATCAACCAAAACTAGAACTTTGGCATGAAGCCCCTTTATGAAGAGCTTGGTACTAGAGAGCACTCCAATTCCTCGGATCATACAGGTCTAGACCGTTGCAAACAAATTAAGAAGATAAGTAATCCATCCAAACATCCATGAGTCATCACAAGACTAAGAGAAATTACTTAAAAACTTGTATAAACTTCAAACCTTAGTTCATAATCATGAATTCCAAACTGAAAACCACTTAACTACGAATTAAAACATCTTGGATATACTACAAGCTTCACCTCTTAGCCCTAGCTAAGAGGTTTAGCTGCTCATGATCCAAGGAAACATGAAACAACTACAAAAAGCATAAAAACAGCAAAGCAAACCAAAAGGAGTTGTGAAACTCCAATCTTCACTTTCACAGCCTCCAACCTCGCTTGAACCCTTCCCGGATACCCTAGGAACAATCCCTAGGTGTCTATTTATAGTCTGGAGGCTCCACGACTTCGGAAGAATCGAGAAAGTGCGTAACACTTACGCAGCGCAGAGAAAATCGGATGTTACTTAGGAGTTTCTAAGTCAGTACACCTGGCCGACCGGTCACGACCGGTCGGCCTCAATATACGTTCATTCCAGCAAGCATGGCCGACCGGTCATGACCGGTCGGCCTTGTAAGGCATTAGTCCAGCAAGCTTGTCCGACCGGTCATGACCGGTCGGACGTTTTCCTTTATACTCCAGCAGCCATGGCCGACCGGTCATGACCGGTCGGCCTTGTAAAACCTTCCTCCAGTGACTGTGTCCGACCGGTCATGACCGGTCGGATGTCTTCAGCACTTCCCCCATGTACATGGCTGACCGGTCACGACCGGTCAGCTCCCTTTTCTTCTTGTGTTCTTCCTTCCTTTCTTCTGCTTTCTTCTTTCCTTACTTCTTTCTTTGTTCCCTTCTTCCTTCGGCTCTCTTTGGATCTTCATTTCAGGTTCTAAATCAGCCCCTTTTATCTTCAATTATGTGGGGCCACTCTCAGTCCTGTAGTCACAAAACATGCATTGGATTAGCCTACAAACCATATAAACCTTGCACAATGAGTGAAGAATTGGGGTTAGAATATGCACAATTAAGAGCTCAACAGTTCACAGTACGGTTCACCGCTGAAGCCATTCAAACTGAAGGTTATACTGAAGAAAAAGGGCTCGCAGCCCTCATAGCAGGAATAACGAGTGAGAAATTCAGGTTTGCCTTGGATAAAAGCCCGCCGAAAACTATGGCAGAATTCCAAGCCAAAGCCCAGAAATATATCAATGCAGAAGAAGTCGCATTGACGCGTCATGGAATACAAGGTAAGAAACGCAAGCCAGAGGGAACCTCTACTGCAGATAAAAAGAATCGTTATGATCAGCGCGACCGTTCTCCCAAGAAGCCTTATTCTGGTAAATACCATAACTACACTCCTCTCAATCGATCTCATGAAAAGGTTTTAATGGAGATTAAACACAAGCCATATGTGAAGTGGCCTGCAAAGATCAAATCCAATCCCGAGAAGAGAGACAAGAGCAAATTCTGCTACTTCCACAAAGATCACGGGCATAGAACCCAAGACTGCATCTCTCTACGAGATCATATTGAAGCCCTTATTCGAAAAGGCCATCTCCAAGATTATGTTGCTCGTAAAAATCGATCACCAGAAAGGGCGAACACCTCGTCCCGCCAAAAGGAACAACCTCATCATCAAACTAACCAAGAGGACGCTGAGCCTACGGGAGAAATCCGCACCATCTTCGAAGGACCAGCTTGCGGGGGCGATTCTCAAGCTTCAAGAAAAGCATACGCTCGAAAGGCGTCTAAAGAACCCCAGCAAATCTACTGGCTGGAACAGACGTCTATTTCATAAAAAACTAACCATCCTCCAATTTCCTTCACTCTCGAAGATGCAAAGGAAATTCACTTCCCTCACGAAGACTCCATTGTAGTCACATTGAAGGTATCAAATTATCTGACACATCGAATTATGGTGGATACAGGTAGCTCAGCCGATATTCTATACTTGGAGGCTTTCAACAAAATGGCACTTGCCAGAAGCCTTCTCAAGCCAGTTTCGACCCCCCTCGTCGGCTTCGGAGGTGAGGTAGTAACGCCTGAAGGAAGCATCGATCTCCCAGTTACTTTTGGAGAAAGTCCAGCGAAGACCACCGTCTTCATAAACTTCCTCGTGGTGGACCGAAAATCAGCGTATAACGCCATTTTGGGGCGGCCGTCTCTTACTAAGGTCGGGGCAGCCTTGCACCCTTCATATCTGTGTGTCAAATTTCCTACCCCAAATGGTATTGGGGTCGTGCGAGGAAGTCAACAGGAGGCACGGTCTTGCTATCAGATATCCCTACAGGATCGGAAGAAGGCTCAAGCAACACCCGTTATGGAGATAGCACAAGGTTCACCCAACTTTCCCACCAACACCTCGTTGGATCCGAGAGAGAATGCTCTTAAATCAGGAACTCCTGGGGAAGAAACAGTGGCGATTCACTTAACCAAAGGTGACCCATCTAGGGTCGTATACATTGGATCCTCTTTAACCGGTGTCCATCATGAAGATCTGGTCCGTTTCCTCACTGAATACCAGGACGTGTTCGCTTGGTCTCATAAACATATGCCAGGCATCGACCCCAATGTCATTGTACATTGCCTCAATATCGACCCGAAACATAAGCCCGTACACCAGCATCGGCGTGCCTTCACTGCAGAAAGATAAATGGCGATCAAAGCTGAAGTCGAGAAGCTACTCACGGTCAATTTCATAAAAGAAGTAGACTATCCAGAGTGGGTCGCGAACGTGGTCCTCGTCCGGAAAGCTAATGGCAAATGGAGAATGTGCGTCGACTATTCAGATTTAAACAAAGCATGCCCCAAAGATAGCTTCCCGACCCCGCGGATTGACCAGTTGGTCGATTCAACAGCTGGACACGCTCTGCTCAATTTTATGGATGCTTATTCTGGTTACAACCAGATCATGATACATCCACCTGATAGCCAGCATACCGCTTTCATCACAGATCGGGGATTATATTGCTACCAGGTAATGCCGTTCGGCCTTAAAAATGCAGGGGCCACTTATCAACGTCTCGTCAACAAAATATTCGCTGCTCAAATCGGTAGGAATATGGAAGTTTATGTTGATGACATGCTCGTGAAAAGCACCGAAGAAGATGATCATATTTCTGATCTTCGAGAAGCCTTTGACCTAATGAGGAAGTATCAAATGAAATTGAACCCAGAAAAATGTGCGTTTGGAGTGTCTGCAGGAAAGTTTCTCGGGTTCATGGTCGGCCAGCGCGGAATTGAGGCAAATCCTGAAAGATAAAACCATTGATAGAGATGAAATCCCCCACCACTCTGAAGGACATCCAGCGTCTGGCTGGTCGTATCGCATCATTGAACAGGTTCATCTCGCGAGCATCTGACAAGTGCTTACCATTCTTCAAACTCCTTCGTGCAACTGCCAAGTCTGATTGGAAATGGACACCACACTGTGAAGAGGCTTTTCAACAATTGAAGCTATACATGAGCACACCCCCCATTTTTTCTAAGCCTGTAGCACATGAGCAACTAATTCTTTATCTCTCTGTGTCCACCACGGCAGTTAGCGGTGCTTTAATAAGTGAAGATTCCGGGGTACAAAGGCCCGTTTATTATATCAGTCGAGCAATGGTTGATGCAGAAACTAGGTATTCTGATATGGAGAAGCTGGCCCTAGCTTTAGTTACGGCAGCTCGAAAACTGCGACCATACTTTCAAGCCCACGCCATTTTAGTACCAACGAATCATCCACTGTGGCTAGTCCTTCAAAAGCCTGAGGCTTCCGGATGCCTAACTAAATGGGCAGTCGAGATCAGCGAGCACGATATCTCATTCTGCCCTAGGACCGCGGTAAAGGGCCTGGCCGTGGCTGACTTCATCGCTGAATTCACATACTCTCCTGATGATAATACTATGACCAGCGACCAGCCTCCTTGGTCACTCTTCGTAGACGGGTCGTCGCGGGCCAGTGGCAGTGGAGCGGGCCTGATTTTAGTGGCTCCCGATGGGTCGCATTTCCAATATGCTCTGCGTTTCGATTCTCGTATCTCGAATAATGAAGCAGAATATGAAGCCCTGATCGTCGGCCTCGAATTGGCCATTGTCCTTGCAATTCAGAATCTGTCAATTCATAGCGACTCTCAGCTCATTATCAACCAAGTCCTTGGCGAATTCGAGGCCAAAGAAGAAAGGATGGCCTTCTACAAGTCTCGTGTCCTCACCCTGCTCGCAAAACTAAAGACTTATGAAATAATTCATATTCCTCGCGAGAAGAACCAACTTGCCGATTCCTTGGCAAAGCTTGCCTCTGCACCAGAATCCGAGTTATCACATTTGATCCCCATCGAGCATCGTCAGAACCTAAGTATCGACCACGCAACTCTCGAGCAAGTAATATCGGTACAATCATCCCCATGCTGGATGGATCCCATCATCCTGTATCTCAGAGACGGATACCTACCAGAGGACAAGAAAGCTGCAAGAAAAATTCGCCTTCGGGCTGCTAGGTATACCTTGCAAGACGGAATATTGTTGCGCAAGAGTTTTTCCTTGCCCTATTTAAGGTGTCTTCATCCAGAAGAAGCCCTTCGTGTTCTAGACGAAGTACACCAGGGGGCATGTGGTAATCACCCAAGGGGGCGATCCCTAGCATATAAGGCGATGCGGCAAGGATATTTTTGGCCCACTATGAAAGCAGATGCAATCGAACTTTCTAAAAAATGTGACAAGTGCCAACGTTATTCACCTATACCTCATGTACCATCCGAACGGATGACTCCAGTTGATAGCCCTTGGCCTTTCGCTCAGTGGGGGGTCGATATCATTGGACCCTTGCCCATGGGAAAGGGACAAAATAAATTTGCAATTGTGGCGGTTAATTACTTCACCAAATGGGCCGAGGCAGAACCATTAGCCAAGATTACTGAGAAACAGACTACCAAGTTCATATGGAGAAATATCATATGCCATTTCGGACTCCCTCACACCATAAGTACCGACAACGGAACGCAGTTCGACAACGCGGCCTTTGATGAATTTTGTGACAAATGGAAGATACGTAATCTTCGCACTTCTCCATATCATCCTCAAGTGAATGGGCAGGTTGAGGCAGTGAATAAGATCATCAAGCACCATTTAAAAACCAAGCTAGGTGAATGTAAAGGTGTGTGGCCAGAACTTCTGCCAGAAGTATTATGGGCATATAGAACCACGGCTTATACATCAACAAGTGAAACCCCTTTTTCCTTAGCATTTGGTGTCGACGCAGTGGTACCAGTGGAAATTCAAGTACCCTCATATCGGATCGAGCAGTATGACCCCGCGAGTAATCAGGAAAACCTCCGACTTCATCTCGATCTCTTGGAAGAACGAAGAAATGCCTCCCAAGTACGAGTGGCAGCATATCAACAACGTATTGCTCGTTATCGAAATGCTAAGATCCGACCTAGATCCTTCCAGCCTGGAGATTTGGTCCTGAGGCAGCGACTCGGAGTTCCCGCTCGTTCGCTGGATCCAAATTGGGAAGGCCCGTATCGGGTTATCAGGATTGTGCGACCCAGTACTTACTACCTTGAAGACATGCAAGGAAAGCCCGTACGTCGCCCTTGGCATGTGGAACACTTGCTACGATACTATCCCTAGATTCGATGTAGTTCATAACAACATTTTATGAATAAAGTGGAAGATATCTTTTGGTCGCTACTCCATTTACTTGGACCTGAATAGCCCTGAAGAGGATGCATACAATCCCTTGGCCAATTGCCTACCTTTGGTAGGGTCGAATTCACCTAGGATGGTCGCATTTCCATTTTATGGATGACCATCCTTCTACCCCTGGTAGACTTAGCCTCAATCGATAGATCAGTCTATCTCCACGAGGGAATGGTCATCACGACCCCCCGGATTGAGCACAATTCATTTCTCAATCGATAGATCAGTCTATCTCCACGAGGGTATGGTCATCACGACCCCCCGAATTGAGCACAATTCATTTCTCAATCGATAAATCAGTCTATCTCCACGAGGGTATGATCATCACGACCCTCCGGATTGAGCACAATTCATTTCTCAATCGATAGATCAATCTATCTCCAAGAGGGAATTGTCACTACGACCCCCCGGGTTGAGCATAACTCATTGAAACAGGAAGGCATTCAGTGCACAAAGGAAAAGACAGTAAATAAGAACACTTCCAAAAATATATTTTCATTAATGTCAAATGATTACAAATATATATGCTCGCAAGTACAAGAGAAAACAAAAAGGAAAGTCAATCCCTCGGAGGAGGAGCCGTGCTCTCGACTTCAGGGCCCATTTCTGGAACCCCTCCAGCTTGCGTGGCTTCGGTCGCCTCGTTCTCAGCAGCAGCTTACTCTTCTGCAGCTATGATGGTCGCGACTCGACCAAATTCCCCCATATCGAAGGATGGGATCATTCGTTGCACTACTCGTAATGCAAAGTCGCGACCAGCATCATATGACTCATATCTTTCATCGTCATATAGCTGCGAATTTCGGAACTCGAAAATTGCCCGAGGACCTTCTTTCGAGAGCATTTTTACAAGGGCGACTTTCTCCTCGTCCCAGTGGATCGAGTCGTCCTTGAGCTGTGCAAGAGCGGAGCGCTCTTTCTCCAGGTTCTCGTTGGCTTCTTTGAGCTGCGACCTGGCCTCCGCAAGCCGCTCCTCCAACGAGATCTTGTCTTGGCGGAAGATCTCCTTCTCTCTCTCTCTCTGCCTTCTCCTTCAAATCGGCGAGCTTCGCAAACTTCGAGTCCAAAGCTTGATACCTCTCGGTCAAAACTTGAACTTTCTCTATGAGGATCTTGATCTCCTCATCTCTCTTGGAGATCACTGCCTCACGGGACTTGAGGAGTTGATCCCTTCCTTGAACTGCCTTCTCCAAGGCAGTTCTTTTCCCCTCAGCTTCATCTATCACGCGACGGGCGGCAACGATATCACGCCTCGTTCGCAGGATAAGATCTAAGCCCTGCAAAAGTAACGGAGAATGTGAGAAAGTATTCTGGAACGTAACAACAGATAAAAGCAGGGCCTTGACAAGGTCTTACCTGAACCATCCTTACCCCCGCTTCAAGGAAAAGGTTCTCAGGGCTTGGCTCGGGAAGAGAGCCGAAGGCTTGGAGGGGGACGTTCTCGAACAAGAACTTACATATTGGATGGAGGTGGCGGGGGATAGAATATGTCCCACTCCCGGACGGTTGGGCAACGACCAACCCAGCCGACTCGCGAGGTGGGGGCATCGACTCGCGAGCAGGTCCCTGCTCGGCAGCAGGGATCAGCTTGCGAGCAGGAGCCGGCTCTCGAGGCTCTATTTGCTCTCGAGCCTCATCAGCTGGGGGGCAGTCGGACCCCGCCCCATCCGGGGAATTATCAGCAATGTTAATCACTGGCGGTCCAGGTGCGACCACCAATGAGGGAATATTGGGCCCAGCCGGAGCCCCCGCCGTGCTCGCGAGAGGGGCAGGTTGATCACTACCCTTACGGACGGGTGGCTGAGATGGTTCGGCAGGTGTTCTCTTCTGCCTTTTGGAGTTCGTGCCCTTCAGTCGGGGCAGCATACCCCTCTTCTCCCCTGCCTTCGTCATCTCGGCTTCTCCTCTGGATATTAGGCCCGCTGCTGCAAGTCGCGAGGGAGACAGGCAAGCCTCGATGTGCCTATCACCAACAGGCAACTTGTACACCTTGACTATCTTCTCGTTGATCCCTCCCTTCAAACTTGGTTTTCTCAAGGCCGGGATACCTGCGAGCACAAACAAGGGTCAAAGAATGAAGTAAAACCCTAAAAACTTAAACTGGAGAAAACTGCACAATGTGGGATTGTGCCTACCTTCACAGAAAAAGCGGTTTACTCCTGGGCCCCTGGAAGAAGCAGACTCCCAGTTCTCGGATGCATAAAACCAACGTTTTCTCCAGCCGGGATAGTTCGAGGAGGGTTTCCCCAACACGAAGTTATCCCGGTGCCAGTAGCACAGGTAATACCAGCCTTCGCTGGAAGGTGCTTTCTTCAGACGGAACATGAGGAGGAACTCCTCCGCCGTAAGCTCCCCATTGCCGGCCTGACCTAGAGGGCAAAGGAGCCCAGAACTACCCTCCATCCATTCATGATGAGTTGCCCGGGGGCAATCTTGTAACACCGGAGAACATCGCGTATGAAAGGATGGAGTGGGAGGGGTACCCCCAGGATGAGCTGGTACTCATAAAAAGCTACACATCCTGGGGGGGGGGGGGGGGGGGGGAGTCTGGTGTCTCTCCATCTCCGGGCAATCGGAGAACGACTGAGTCGGGGATCAGGTATCTCTCCCGTAACTCAGCCAGCCGGTCCTCCGATAGAACAGAAGGATATCCGGCTGCTGTATATCTCCCTGCCGGAACCCTCGCACTGCTAGAAGCAGAGGATTCCGGGGTGGCATCGCCTAGAGGAACGGTGGTCTCGTCAGAGTTCCCAGCCATGAAGGGGTTTTTAAGAAGATTAAGAAAAAGAAAAGAACCAAGGCCTATACCCAGAAAAGAAAGGAAGAGAAGGAGCGCCGGAGGAAGGAGACTGAGAAAAGACTGTAAAAAATTCCTTTCAAAGAGCTTCTGTAGAAAACCAGAGAAATGGCGGACTCCGTATATTTATAGGCAATCACTCCGCCGCATCTGATGGCACGTGGCAGTCCCTCCTTTGGCGCAGCACTCGAGCAGGCACGCCCATTAACTCCTCAAACACGTGGGAGCGCCCCTTCATTTTCTGTCTACGGAAAGGCTGCGGAAAGCTGGCGCTCATTAATTCCAGCCCATCATGTGAGGTTCCGTTCTCGATGAAGGCAGCGGGCGGTTACGTGTGGTAGTGAGCTAAGTCCTTCCCTTAAAAATTCTTGGCGGCAAGGACTTGGGGGGCATCTGTTATAGGCAAAATAATGGAGATCAACTCAGCTATTAAGATTGTACGCGGGACGCCCATTCGACTCTCGAGATCATCTGAACGAGAGTCGCAGATCGAGTAAATACGGAAGTATCTATTGGACTCTCGAGGTCATCTGAGCGAGAGTCGTAGACTGGATAAGCGCGGGACACCCACTCGACTCTCGAGATCATATGCTCGAGAGTCGCAGAATGAGTAAGTGCGGGACGCCCATTCGACTCTCGAGATAAGCTGATCGAGAGTCGCAGATGGACAAATACGGAGCATCTATTCGCAAGGCATCGAGCTCCCATAGCCGATAGTCAGATAAAGTAAAGCAGAGATTCTCTTCTCGATCTGCGAGCAGACCTTCTCACGAGTCAGTGAAAAGGATTACATCCGAATGAGCGAGCACTAGGACTCGCAACCATATTCCAACATACGAATAGCTTTTTCTGTGGCGACACCCCTTAAGCCTTCAGTACCAGCATTCGATTCCCGTCAAGCAGCTTGTCCAATCCCTCTGCGACACCAAGCAGGGCTACACCTAGTTCGGTGGTTTCCGCCCCGTCGGCGTCTCCTTCCTTTTCGCTGGCTATGACTCCAACTACGGTCTCCAGCTCTACATGAGCAATCAGCGTTACTACTACGCCTACCAGCAGCACGGATAGGTCGATTTTGGGATTTTCTCTAGTGGTTCCGAATCTCAAGGGATTGCCATCAAGAAACGTGATTGCCAAAATAAGTCATTGGGTTAGATCTCGCCTTTAAGGATAAGGATCTTAACCTAGGAAATCAGTGGGATCTCAGTATCGTACACGAAATCAGCGGGATTTCGATATCTTACGTAACAGATTGGATCGCTTCAGATCTATATAAAGGGATGACTCCATTAAAGAAACGGGTACACACAATATTCAATCTCTGGCCTGTTTTTGCCTGGTTATTCTTCTTCTTGCTTCGGCCTGACTTAAGCATCGGAGGGCTAACGGCTGGACACCAGCCACCCTTAGTTGCTTTCTGTCTTCTTTCAGGTCCGGCAGAGGAAGGTATCTGTTGGAGAGAAGGTGAACGTCCGGAGGATCCAGTTATAAAATCTGACGTTAACAACTTACGAGTGTTTCATGGTCAAATCAATCGGTTAAGATCATTATAATTGTTAGAACTAGAGAAATGAACATTCTCTAGGATGTTATGTTTTGTTGCTCTGGGGTTCTGAGTAAGGGAAACATTCATAGACAGTCACAAACATTCACAAAAATACGCAAGAGAAGAGATATCGCAAGGCGAATTTTATTCAAGAGATTCTGAGATCTTGTACATTCCAGGCCGTGGTCTGGCACGAGCCCTTAATTACATCGAATGATCGATGACCCTTGATTAGAAGGCAAAAGACTAGTCAGCCGAGACTAGGTTTTTAGAGTCTATGACCATGGGGCCTATATTTGTTTTACTGCACTAAACCACTTTGCGCTAGTCAGATGTCTATGTCCCATATTTTGGCCGGAGATCCGGGTTAGGACTGTCGGGGTTTATTACTGAGAGGAACGACTCTGGGCCCGCGCCTGTCAATGTAGGGACAGGTGACCTCGGGAAGTCCGTTTTACAGCTATGTGTAGCTGCACAGTCTAACCGGCGGGTACCGTTTAGATGGGTAGGGCATCGACTGCTGCATTGTGGCAATTGAGTAGTTGGTTTGTAGGGGATTGAAACTCTTCAGCACGGTTTATTGTGGTAATCAAGGCCCGGCTGAGCTAGCTTTTAACACAAATCGGATCATGCCTTTTGTAGTGAATGTAAATATTAGCATATCTGCGTAGCCCCAGATGTTGGCGACTCCTTTCCGGGAAGTTACCCGTTCATCGCGTCGAATAGGGTTTAGTCTTGAAGATGCTCGATTTTGCTCATTTAGGGTTCCCGAAACGTTTGCTTGGCCGTTCCATTGCGTCCGGAATGCTCGAAATACCCAAGACTGGTCCCAGTGGTCTTTAAAAATACTCAAAATTGAGCCCGGTGCGCCTGCTAACATGACCTGTAAATTGGCTGATTTCTGGGTGCGTGAGCCCTGATTTACGGGTGCGTGGGGGCTCCACGCACCTGTCAATTTGATATAGATTTTCAGACGATTTTGAGGGTGCGTTGGTGCATGTTCAGGGTGCGTTGATGCACTTCACCAATTCGTACTTTTGCTAGATTTACAGACGCGTGGGTGCTGAATTGACGGATGCATGGTTCCCCCTTTTTTTTTTATGCGTGAACTTCTTTTACAGGTGCGTTTTAAATATATGAAGTCCAGACCTTAGACGTGTCCGCACCCAAAAATGGGGTTCTGGTGGAAGGAGTGGGAGTTCCGGCGAGGGTTCCGGCAAGCCTTTTTTGAGTTTCCGGCGGGCGGAGCTCTCTCTCTCTCTCTCGATCTCTCGATCTTTTTTGATCTCTCTCAAATGAAGCATCGGAGGGGTATTTATAGGTGAAGTCAACCAATAGCAGGGCGCCACGTGTCACGCATCTATGAAATGCTCTCCACGCACCTGTTTACTTCATCACAGGTCCGATGATCATACGGGTGCGTGGGGTTTACTTGTCGGGTGCGTGAGGTCCCACGCACCTGGAAACTATCTCATAATCTGTCCGTTGATTGTGGGGTGCGTTGACCATCTTTCAAGGTGCGTTGGATGCGTGGTCCTTCACGAAATGGTGGGCCAGCGTACTGTTTTCAAGGGTGCGTGGGATATAACTTACAGGTGCGTTGGGCTCCACGCATCTGTAAGTGAGTGTCGGTTTTTAGGGTGCGTTGGACACGTAAATGTGGGCTCCATCGATTGGGTTTTGATTTTTGGAGGGTTTGTGGGGCCCGTTTCTTTGCGCAACCACTTGCAGTGTTCATCACAAATTGTATAGGAGTCACGGGTCTGATTTAGAACAGTTTTGATCACGAAGATCAGTGGGGTCCACTAGTGAATTTGGCTAAGTCTAGGGAAGTCACGTATTCCTTCGTCTTGCGTGCACCGGGAGGCGTTCTTTGCGCGATCCCTTCAGGGGTGTATGGTTATTTGGCTTATTTTAAGAGTGTCCACTATTTGGGACCCCAACAATCATTTACAAAATATGCAAGTGGTTTAACAGTTTCATCTTTCTGATTGGAACAGATCTTTATTTGATTTCAGTTGAGTTATACTTTAACCGATGAATCAAAGCTTGTGGATTAATCGAAAGTGGATCCCTAATGTCTTAGCCCTTTCCTATTCTTATCTTTCAACATAGTACCTTGCTCCACTTTTGTGGATTAAATCAGGTTTTATCACTCCCATCTAAACTAATTCCTCTAAGTGTTCTTAACCCCAATCCCTATAGTTCGACCTTGGTCTCATTTAGTATTTTACTACTTCGCTACCTGCACTTGGGTGTGAAATTTTCAGATAGCAGCAGTTGCCTTAAATTATCCAAAACAGTCGAGCAACCAACTGCCACATCCGGGGTAGTTTCGGTCGTCCGACCAAGTCTAATCGGGCGCTCGATGATCCCCGAGCTGCACTCTCTCCTCTACTCCTAACGAGGAATATTCCATCAAATCTCCCTCTTCCGATTCAAGAGAAGGGCTTCACCGTTTTCAAGCCTATTAGGCTTCTACAAGCCTTGAACTTGCCCTTGGGCAATACCTTGGTCATCATGTCTGACCCGTTGTCATCTGTATGGATCTTCTTAAGTTGTAACACCTTCTACTCTAACGTATCCTTGATCTAATGATATCGAATCTCTATGTGTTTCGACTTAGAATGTTGGCTTGGATTCTTAATCAGATGTATCACACTCAGGCTATCACAATAGACTACGTGCTTCTCCTACTTCAGGCTAAGTTCTTGTAGGAACCTCTTTATCCAAAGCATCTCCTTTCATGCTTTTATGATTGCAATGTACTCGGCCTTGGTTATAGACAACGGCACATACTTTCTGTAGCTTGCTCTGTCATGAGTCTGCTTCCTCTACAAATGTGAACATGTACCCCGATGTAGACTTCCTAGAGTCTATGTCACCTGCCATGTCTGTGTTTGTGTAGCCCTCTAACATAGATTTCCCTTCACCGAATCATAGGCTCAACTTCGAAGAGCCCCTTAGATGCCGTAGTATCCACTTCATCGTTGTCCAGTACTCTTTACTATGATTGGCAATATATTGGCTCACCACATCGATTGCATATGCTATGTCTGGAAGCGTACACGCCATAACATACATCAAACTTCCTACTGCTGAAGCTTACGGTATCTTCTGCATCTCTTCCACCTCTTCCTTGATATTGGAACATTGTCTGTCGCTCAATCTGAAGTGACCATCGAGTTGAGAACTAACCGATTTTGCTGTCTTCATATTGAACATTTCTAAGACATTTTCCACATACCTCTCTTGTAATAGTCATAGCTTCTTGCTGCTTCTGTCACGAGTGATTTCCATTCCTAGAATCTGTCTGGCTAGGCCCAAGTCTTTCATCGCAAAAGACTTTCCCAACTCCTACTTGAGCCTGTCAATCTTTTTAATGTCTTTCTCAATGATGAGCACAGTCATTAACATATAACAAAAGAATGAGAAAGTCACCATTCATGAACTTTCGCGTGAACATACAGTGGTCCGACTCTGTTTTGTCATACCCATGTTTCAACATGAACAAGTCGAACTTCTTGTACCATTTGCCTTGGAGCTTACTTCAGCCCATATAAGCTATTCTTCATCTTACACACCATGTGCTCCTTGTCCTTGATTTCGAACTCCTCTGGTTGCTTCATGTATATCTTCTCTTGAAGGTCACTATAGAGGAACGTTGTTTTGACATCTAACTGTTCCATCTCCAGGTCTATACTTGCAGCCAAACCAAGCAACACCCTTATGGATGTCATCTTCACCATCGGTGAGAATATCTCATCGAAATCAACTCCTATTTTTCTGTCCAAATCCTTTCACTACTAGCCTAGCCTTGAACCTTGAATGTGAACTCTTTTGCTCTACCTTCTTTCTAAACACCCACTTGTTGCTCAAAGTTTTCTTGCCTTTAGAAAGTTTCACAAATTTATACATGTGGTTCTTATGCAAGGATTCCATCTCTTCTTGCATAACTTTCAACCACTCGGTCTTATGCATGTTGGATAGGGCCTTGGAATAGTCTTATGGTTCTCTCCCATCGATAAGCATAACATACTCATGTGTTGAGTACCTCTTGAATGGTTGTCTCTCCCTAGATGACCTCCTCACCTGTGACTCAACAAGTGAACCAAGTGGGAGCTGCTCCCTGGTTCATCTATTGTAGGAATGCCTTTGACCCCTGCACCATTCTACACCCCCTATCATCGGGCACCATGAGGGAAGTGATCGGGTCCGTATCCACCCCCATGTCTCAGTTTTTTCAATGTCTTCAACACACCGATCTTTTAAGAAAACTGCATCTCTACTCCTAACGAGCTTCTTCTCAATCGAATCCCATAATCTATAATTGAACTTATCGTCTCTATACCCAGAAACACACAATGCCTAATCTTCGTATCGAGTTTGAACCTCTCGTCTCTGGGAACATGGATGAATTCTCGGCATCTAAACACCTTAAGATGATTACACGATACATCATATTCAGTCCATATCTTCTCAGGAACTTCTTCATTCAAAAGGGTTTATAGAAACCTGTTTATCAAATACATTGTCGTGTGCATTGCTTCTCCTTAAAATATTTTGGGCAACTTATCATGAGAAAGCATATACTTGATTCTCTTCACAATGATGCAATTCATATGCTCAGCTACACCATTGTGCTAGGGGGTCTTGGACACTGTTTGTTCATGCCGTATACTCAAGGTCTTATAATATTCGTGAAATGCCCCGGTGTATTCACCTCCATTGTCAGTGCGAATGCACTTCAACGGTCTCTCTCTCTCTCTCGACCATAGCATGAAACGTCTTAAACACTTCAAAGACATGGTCTTTGATTTTCAATGTATATGCCCACACCCTACTAGATGCATCATCTATAAATGTAATAAAGTACAACGCCCCACCTAAGATTCTTCTCCTCATCGAACCACACACATCAGAATAAACCAAATCTAATGCAATGTCTTTATTGACATGAGAAGCAATTTTAACAAATGAAACTCTATATTGTTTAATTTATAAACAATTAATACAGGTTTTTAGAGGTATACCTATCATCTATAGAAGGAATCGCTTCTTCGTCAATAGCTGAAGCCATTTATCGCTCATATGGCTAAGCCGCCTGTGCCGCTTGTCCATCGCTAAATCTTTTATTGCGTTCAGTTCAACCTTTGAGACGCTCACACTTGTCTTGTACATGGTGCAACACTTCTTCCCTCTCGCCACAACCAATAAGACCTTGATGAGCATTCAACATCCATCAACAAACCGGCTTTCATAGCCATTATCGTCTAACCTTTCCATCAACATCAAGTTGAGGCGAAGGTCAAGAATATCCCGCGTGTCTTTCAGTACCAATGTGCATCCCACATCAATCTTTACATGGATATCACTAACCCCTACAATATTGGATATACCAGTATTCCCCATCTTCACGATACCAAAGTCGCCTGACTTGTAGCTTGTGAAGAACTAGTCTGCGTGGAGTAGCATGATACAATGCTCCTGAGTCTATCACCCAGTTAGTAGTCTTAACTTGTAGCAGTGAGACAAACATCGTGATCTCTGGAGACTATAACCACCACGTTGCCATCGGAGGTGACCACAGTAGAATATGATTCATTTTTCTTCTCATTTTCTTTCCTTTCTTGTCCTTCTTTTCCTTACGTTGTTCGTTCTTGTAGTGGCCCTTCTTCTCACAATTTCAGCACTCAACTTCTTTTCTTGACTTAGACTTGTCTTTGGATTTGTTGCGGTTATTACCACCATTCCTTTGTTTTCCCCTCCCTCGATCTTCTATCACTAAGGCCTCTTACTAAGATGACCCTTGTGACTTTCTCCTTATCTCCTCATTGAAGAGACAGCTTGTAACTTATTCAATGGGCACTTTCTCGTCTGGCGCAGAGTTACTCAGAAATACCACTAATGTCTCCTAACTATCTGGCAACGAGTTAAGCAATAGTAAGGCCTGTAACTCATCGTCAAGGACCATCTTCATGGTGGAGAGCTGGTTCACAATCCTACTGATTTTGTTCATATTTTCAGCCATAGAACCGTTTTCCTTGAACTTCATGTTCACAAGTCTTCTTATCAAGAAAATTTTATTACTGGTTGTCTTCCTCTCATACAACCTTTCTAGTTTCTACCATATGCTAGCGGCTGAGGTATCCGTAGACACGTGGTGGAACACCATATCATACAACCACTATTTAATTAACCCTACTGCCTTCTGGTCCAATTTCTTCCAATCTTCATCGAACATATCCTCCGGTCTAGCCTTTTCATCTGTGATCGGTGCATACAGGTCTTCATAATACAACAAATCTTTCATCTTAGCCTTACAAATGGGCCAGTTAGACCCATTGAAGTTGATCATCCTTATGAACCACCTTCCATAATTCACACTAATCCCACTATCCGTTTTACACAACTTGGACACTTTAATACTACTTTTGTTGGGGGTGGATGCACGAAAGATCAGGATCTCGCACCCTAACTACCGTGAATTATGAGATATAGTAATGCGGAAAAAGCAAACAATCAATTAAACATCATGACACACATGAGTTTTTATATGGAAAACCTCAAAAGAGGTAAAAACCATGGGACCTCGTCCAGCCAAATAATCCACTAGTGATCACAAGCCTATAACACGCTCGAATTCGATTTTCTTCATCCTTAGGTGGATTACAATTAAAGAAAATAGAAACAAGAGAGATCTCACCAATCTAAGGACATAGAAGTAGCTAAGAATGAACCGGCACTGAGGATGAAGCGTCACAAACCCGAAACTCTCTCCCTTCGATCTTCCCTCTCTCTCTCTCTCTCTCTCTCTCTCTCTCTCTCAATCTCCTCTCTCTCTCTCTCTCTCTCTCTCTCTCTCTCTCTCTCTCTGTGGGCGTGGAGTCTCTATTCCAATACCCTAATCCCGTTGTAGGAGTATTTATATAACACTTCGCAATAGTTAAAGTCAAAATAGGAAACTATGTAATGCAGTCCGCCTTCGCAGTTGGTTGCTCGACCCGACCCTGTCAGGTGCTCGATAATGCCAAATATTATCCAAAGAGAAAACTACTCAAGTTTCAGTCGCCCAACTCCTCATTCGGTCACTCGATTTGAGCCTCGACCACCTGATCACCAATCAGTTGGTCACCCTAAATTGTCTGAAATAGTCCAACAATCAATTGCCTCATTCGAGTAGTTTCAATTATCCAAACTAGTTTGGTTGAGCACTCAATAATCTTTAAAGTGCACTCTCTCCTTTGCTCTTGAGGAGGAATACTCCGTTGGAGCGAACAAGGGTGTCTAATCATCTCCTTCTTCATTATAAAATGGCCTTTACTTTCCTGAGAATTACAGGCCACAAACTTACCACAAGAGTTACTTAAGTTGGGTTCAAGATAATTTTAGTGTCTACCTAGCCTAGTTATGATGGTGACTCGAGTCAATTATAGCTTCTCCTGAAGTTAACACCATAACCCCTACAAAGCTTGCATGAGGCTTGTTGGCATTTGCACCCGTCCAGTGGATCCCTTGGTTAATTGGATGACCCTTTTATTAAATATAAGAATAATTAATAATAAAACTTACACATCCTTCCAAATCCAGGCTCCCAAACCACTCTAAAACCATGCCAAGTGTACGGTAGGTAGTCAGCATCCTGTGACATTGATGCATGTCACATGTACATCAGGATGATCGCTTCCTTATCCCTTGTCTCTGCACCATCTTCAGCGGTCCGATTTACACCGCACCCAGCATTCATTTCCCTTTGCACCCTGTTGCAGAAGGACACGCCTTGATACTCCACCAACATATGATTTATCCGTATACATGCACGAAACCGTTGTATTCTAAGAATATCATACATAAATCCAAACCGTCCAAATGGTGTCTACCAATTTCTTAGAGTATCATATTAGATTTTCTCCACACTCGTGACATCCATTGATGGAATTTGTAACATCAATGATAGTTCAATCCAAACGTTCACTCAATGCCTGATAAAATCGGTATTTACGTAATTCGGTATACCATCACATGTTTTAGACGGTTTTAACCGCTGCGATTGATCCTAATAAATGTCAAGTGTATGTTAGCTATCTGCATGCATACAATTATTCTTACTCCTCCGGCGTACATTACTGCTACCCGCTGTAACTACCTCCTGCAACATCACAAGCTCTCCTTCCCTCGCCATAAATGAAAAATAAATAGCAAAAAAATGAGAAACAGAAAAGAGGTCTCAACGCCAACCGGGTGGACCATAAGACAGAAGATTACTTCCAAGATTTCTTGTGATAGCAACATCTAATCCGTCCAATGGGTTTTCCATATCATTTGGATTAGTTCAAGTAAAAATCATCCATATATACTGATCGAGTGAACCACACGTGAATTTTGTTATTTATCAATGGATAGAAATTGTTTTCTTTGACATGGCCCACCTCAAGAGTAGATGGGGCTGATTTCTGCACAAGCTGATCCTCATGGTTGGGAAAAACCTATTGGAAGGGTTAGATGTCGCACAAACTTGATAGGTTGGAAGTATTTTCTAGGTGGACCGTAAGTGATGGTCCAATCGGTTGGACTTATACCTTCTCAACAAGAAAACACCCATGATTTCTGATCAAAATTACTACATGTGGTTTTAGGGATTTCTCTCATCTGATTTTGGAGATCTGGGACGACAAAGGGCAAAAGGGTCTTTTTGTTCTTGGTGAAAGGTTCATGGGTTGAGGTCTGCAGGGTTAGAGATTTGGGTGTGGTTTTGTAAAAATGAGGGGGTTTGGGTTTTGGGTTTTGGCAATGGTCGTTGGAACGGCCTTCACGTTCCTTGCCTGCAGCAGCTACTTTCCAGGTACATACATTCTTTTTTTCATTTTTCTTTTTTTGTTTTCTTTCCTAGGCTTTCATTAGGAACAAGTGGGGCCCTGGATAGGTGATCAGAACCGTTGAAATGGTAACTCTACCATGGATGGGGAAGACCCATTAAAGATCCTGGATTTGGGGATTGTAACTCTTCAATATGTGGTCTTCTTTTCTGGACCGTTGATTAACCATCTATTTGTGGGACGCTGATGGAAGGGTTAGGATTTTCTAATTTCGGACGGTTTTTGGAGCATCCTTTAATCTATTAAGGAGATCAACTGAAGCGCGGCTTCGGTGGATCCCTTGTTGTGGGGCCCACCGTGATATATGAGCGTTCCATGCACACCGTCCATCCGTTTTGACATCTCATTTTATGGTTCCATCCCAAAAACGAAGCATATCAAAATCCTACGTGGACTACACCATAGGAAACAGTGGTGATTGTATCTTGTGGGCCACTGGAATGTTATTTGCCATCCAATCTGTTGAAAACGTCACAAAGACCTGGATGAAGGGATTGAACAAATATCAATTTGATCCAAAACCTTTGTGGCCTGCAAGAAGTTTTTAATGGTTAATCACCACTTTTTTCTGTGGTGTGGTCCATCTGAGATTTGGATTGGCTTCATTTTCTGGATCATGTCCCAAAATGAGCTGTCAAAACGGATGGACGGTGTGGATTTAAGTAATATGTATCAAGGTGGGCCCACAGTCAGGGATCCACCGAAGCTGCCCGTGATCAGCTGACCATGAGCCACTGGTACCATCTGGTCAATCAGGATACTGTATGAATTTCGAAGCCACTTTTGGGTGATCTGGACCGTTGATGGGATGGGGTTCACAATGGATGCATAATGTCCCCCAAAGTGTCAAGACTAGATAATCATATGCATCCCATCTATGGATGTTAGGGCCCACTGATCCAAAGGTCAGAATCGTCTGATCTTGGAGGCTTTTTAGGCACTACCTGTCCTAGGTGTTCTTCAGATCAATGATCTTGATCTCCAACTCCAAGGTTGTGTAATAATTTCAGGTCATAAAATTTTCTATAGATAGAAATACAATGACTTTCTTTTTTCTGGTAAATAGAATGACTTCCTGGCAGTTCTCTCTTGAGAGAGAAGGATGCCACTTGCCTAACCCTGTTCCCGGAATTTCCTTTAACCTCAAGCTCGATGGGGTGATCATGATATGTTATATCCACTCTATCCATCCATTTCGTCAGCTCATTTTAGGACACGATCCCAAACATGAGAGAGATCCAAAATTCAAGTGGGCCACCTGAGTAAGGACTGGACACTTACTGTTGAATCCTAATTGGCAGTTACAAAAGTTTTGTATTGGACGCAGATTGCAAACTGAAGCCTTAAGTAGTGAGCTACTGAAGTGACTGTGGAGACGATTCATTGTTTCAGACCAAATGGACTTACATCTAAAAAATAAATGCTCTTTTGTTAGAAAAATAGACGCTCTTTGGGATATAGTTTGTATGCATACTCAACTACGAGAAGAAAATTTACTTTCCATCTAATTTTCTCTTTCCATTAGGCTCTATCTTCTTGTCACTCTATTTTTCTCTATCGAATCTCGAGCCAGATTCATTCATTTTCTCTCTCCATCAGGGCTTTCTCTCCCAAATTCTCTTGCCGATGCATACACATGGAATGGGTCTATAGAAAATGCAAGGGCTATTTGAGAAATCAAAGCTCATGAAATGTTATGATTGCAGCCTGCGAAATGAACAGGCATCGTTGATGAAAGAACATGGTCATAAACCAAATTTCATAACCTTCATCTTTCTACTGATCTATTCTTGTAGTCATTCTGGCGTGGCTAACAAAGGGAGCGAATATTTTGATTGGATGGTTGAGAAGTATGGGATTCAATCAGGCCTAGAGCAATATAATCCATGGTTGGGAATAACAGCATTGAAGATGGAAAAGCAATATAATCCATCATGTAAAATCTGAAAGCAAGTAGCTGAGTTTTTGCTTGATATTGGGAGAATGGAGTGTGTTTTGATTGCTAGCTATTCTTTATTCTCAAGAGGAAGTGTCTAGGACCATTTCATGGGCAGTGAATAAAGTGGGTGGTGTGTTATGACATTAGAGTTTCGTGACAGCAGCAACAAACAATGGATCTACGATGTGTCAAAACAGAACATTTTCTCCTTCCACACCATTCCCCCACCCTCTCTACAGTACCTCCTTTCTCACCATCCTCTTGACCACCATGCTTATCTTGATTTCCAGCAACGATGGGTCCAAAGGGCTCTCTACCGAATGCCATCTCGAAAAGACTATGTTGAGCTTATCATGAGCTAAACTATCTACTGAGAGTAATGGTTGGATAGAAACAGAGAGGGAGAGAGAAAATAAGATGTAGAGGGGTTTTCTTTTTGTAGTCGAGTACGCACATGACTCATACCTTAAACAACATTTCTTTCTCTAACAGAATAGCATTTATTGCTTACATGTGAATCCTGTTAGTTTGCACCAATGAATCATCTCACCTTACTTCAGTAGCGAGAGAGTTACTAAAGGCTTCAGTATGCAATCTACGTCCTTTTAGATCAGGGTGATATTTGTTTTTTGCCTTCATCCATGTGGGAATCACCTTATTAATGGATTGATGGCATGAAAACATCATGACAAGCCCTATGAAGTTTTCAATAGTGAGCTTCTCCATCCTCACTCTTTCCTATGGTATGATCCATTTGAGTTTTGGATCTTCCTCATGTTTGGGCTCATTTCTTAAATGAGCTCAAGAAATGGTAAACCAGCTGAAGTGTTCTCGGTTAGGAAATAACGGACCGATGCACTTCTGGAACCAATCAACCGTCCCGATTCATGTAGAATACTATGGGTCAAATGTGAAGTGGATACACTTTGGCCATAGAATACCGAAGAAAATAACCCTTGTGGAGCATGCACCAATAGGCGTAGGAGTGGATATAACACAAACATCTTGATGGGGCCCACAGAGCTTGGCTGGGTTACAAATAAGTGTTCCATAAAGAATGGCCCAGGAAAAATTGTGTGTGGATGTAATAATACATAGGGAATAGATTTTAGGCTTGCTTTCAGATGGATTATGGTAAAATTTCCTACTATCAATTTGGATCATGCATTTCATAGGATTCATCCGGTGGACATGGCATCTAACAATTGTTTTGATCACATGGTCCTAACATTGATATGGACAATAAAAATGGACGGTCTCTTTTTTGTTGATAAAAAGGTCCAATCACGGATCTAGACTGCCCATCATGTGTGCCCCCGTCTGCTTCATCCTACCTCTCAATAAGCACTTTGATTTGATGATCCTATGTATCCAATCAGTGGCCAGCTAAATGGATGGTTTGGATCATTTATGAAAAAAAGGTCTGCTCATAGATGTGGACTGTCTACAAGGTGATCCCACCTTTAACTCTACATGCCTCCTAAAGAATAGGATTGATCTTTTTCTTTTTCTTTTTTGGGTTAGTCATGCTACGCACACATCCTGTTAGATGAGCAACGCATCCACCTGATCAGTCACACAATGAACTCACCCACTGGTGGTTGAAATGCCCAGGCGTCTACCAGCTGGGCTAGCGAGCGATCCCCAGAATAGCATTGATCTGATGATGCTAACTACCAATAGATTGCCAACGAACTGGAAGGTCCAAACCATTTATGCTGAGAAAAGGTGTTTGTGACTTTGGACTATCCATTTTGTGGGCTCCACTGGCAGTTTCTTGTTCTCCTGAATAATCACTTCGATGTTCATGATCCTAGCCATCTAATTAGTGGCCAACAAAATCAATGGTCTAGCTCCACTAGCAGTTTTCGATTCTCCTGAAGAATCACTTCGATCTTGATGATCCTAGCCATCTAATCAGTGGCCAACAAAATTGATGGTCTAGAACATTTATAACAAAATACCGCGACATGTTATGGGCCGTGCATATACTTTCATAGGAATATTTTTAATATGATGATCCTAGCCACTCAATTAATGGCCAACAAATTGAATGGTTTGGATTGTTTATCAATAAATTGTTTGAACATGTATCTAACCCATATGTCTTGTGGGTCCCACATCTGACATCCCTATCGCTCTCAAGAATCACTTTGATTCAATGATCTGAGCCATCCAATCAATGGCCAACAAAGTGCAGAATCTCGACCATTTATGGCAAAAATCCATCTCATCATGGATCTAGAGCATTGATCTCGGAGACCACACCTCTTATTCCCTAGCTCATCTCAAGTATCATTTTGTTATGTTCTTTAGTCGTTGATCAATGGCCAACAGAAAGGATGACCCAAATCATTTGTGACAAAAAAACATTTAATGCATGGATCTGCACCATCCATCTTGTGGGGCTCATTCTACTTAAGAATCACTTTAATCTGATGATCCTAGCCATTCTATCCATGTCCATGAAAATGGACAGTCCATATCATTTTTTGGCAAATACAAGATCATGGATCTGCACCTATTCACGAGCGTACCGCCTTTGATTTCCCCTTTCCTCGAGAATCACTTTGATCTAATGATCCTAACCATCCAATCGATGGCCAACAAAATAGACAGTCCAAATGCTTGGTGCAAAAATTTATATAGATGGATCTAGACCATCCATCTTGTAGCTTCACCTATGTCTATGGATCAAAGGTGGATCCCGCAAGGTACATGGACATCAGGGGGTGGAATTGTAATCCTGTCATCTCTTTCTGTCAAGATGATCCTAAGTAATAAAAAAAATGGACTTGCATGTAAAGTATTTTGATTGATTTAAGTTCTTTTCCGGTGTAAGAGTTAGAATAGAAAAACACAGTTGAAGCATATTAACCATTCTGTGATTTTATCTACCTCTTGATTGAATGGCTAGGATAGTTTCATATTTAGAACATTGCATATTCATGGTGGGACCTACCTATTGGCTGGTTCTGATCATCCATACGCATACCCATCTAGTGGACTAAAAATTCAGTTCACCTATTATTAAGCGAATTACATAAACTTGTTCATTGCCCCTCCTCCAAGGGATTTATGTAGGCTAGATAGTTTTTGGGAACTCGTACTGGACGGTTCTGATAATCCATATGCATGCTCAACCAGCAGGTTACCAATTTGAGCTGGGCTTGGATCCTGGGACCTAGATTATCCCAACTCGTCTATTGTACACAGAACATTGTTTGAAAGAAATGGATACGGCCATCTGATTGGTGTGATTTGAAGGTTGTGATCTATCCACAATGGGCCATGACTTGGACATTAATCTAATTAGCATGTATGCATGCTATGTTTATTCGAGAGTCGTCAGAATTTTTGTGAGTTATGGAAAAGGCATATGGATATTTTTCATCATCATCATCATCATTTATCCCAATTAATTGGGCTACATGAATCCTATTCCGCCATCCCAATCTATAAACGGTCAGATCTTTGAAAATTTCTCGTGTATTTTTTTTCTTTGTTCTTTCACAAAACCAAGGAATCCCTGATCTGAAGTGTGTCCCTTTAGATCAATGGTTTGGATAACTGAAGCATTTGCCCACTTGTATGTAATCATATACATTTATGAATTAGTAGGATATAGTAATTCCTACTATGGAAAGAGTTTAATCCATTCTAATACTGAATATCAACTTTCACCCAAACACAGCTTCAGTTTTCCATGAAAATGAAGAAAGGGTCCTGATGATGCCGACAAACAGGAAATTGAAGGTACATAAATGCATCCTCTGATTTCAGTTTATAAGTTCCCATTTCTTTTCTTTTTTAATCAGCATAATATGATTCCTGACCTTAGGATATGCATAATATCAAGTTCTTTAGTTGTACAGATGGAGAGAGTGATCCATACCGTTGATCTGATGGGCCACCATGGATGGACCATGCCCCATAAACCACCCTGGAGGGAAAATCCATACCCATCTATTGTTTGGCCTAGAAATAGACGCATGTGAAAGGTAAGGAAGCAATAATGGCCACTTCCAACTGGAGGAGGACATATCTTGGAAGGCTAGATCACTCCTTTCGGGTGATTTTCAGGACACAATCCATCCATGCTTTCCAAGCTCCCAAACAGGCCCTAAGTTTCTTTTTGTTGGTTTTGATTCAATTCTCTCTCTCCTCTCTTAGGAGAGGATCTATAAGCTGAATGGTGGTCTTAAGAAGAAGAGGCACCTACGAAGTGTAAACTTGGAGGATTACCGCCCTATCGATCCAGTTCCAAGTTCAAAGGCGTCGATCAAACCAGGGCCCACCCCACATGGCACTCCTCTCATTCCTTACATTCCGCAGCCGACTCCTCCAAATCATCCCAGCCCCAAGCATGGTGGGTCCCCCTAACTGATCATCCATCTCCATGGCCACACTTAGCACTGTAAAAATACATGCTATATAGACTGAATGGCATAATAAGTTAGTAGAGGAATGTTAGCATACTACTTATTTGGACCACTCATCTTGCTGGACCTGCCATCCATGCCCCATGAGTCAAGTCCTATTTGCTGAATGTAAGGGAAGAAATTGCAACTGCCCTTCTTTTTCAGGCCGATGATCAAATGTCTGGTATCATCCAATAAGCCTGATTTTTGGGCCATGGCTTGAATTCAGTGGGTCCTTGCGGATAAGTGGACCACGACGTCTCAACTTGTGTGCAATTTAGCATGCCTCATCGTATGTAAGAGATGTGTGTTTGTTTTTTAGTTATCAGCACATATTTGAATATGTTATGTGATTTCATCTGCACTGCGTTTATTGCTTTTTTAGTAGTTTGTTTCTTCCCCATGTGATTTCATGGGGTGGGGATTTTGTACAATACGATCTAGTTTTCATTTTGGACAAGTGGGTCCCATGATTTAGTGACCAAAAAAAAGAAGGAAAAAAAATCTGTATGATGGGACTCACCCTGGATGGTCCATTAAACAAAAATTCCCCATAAGTAGGGCTGCCATTGGGTTGGGTTGACCCACAGGTCAATTGACCTGACCCAATTCTTAGCCGGGTTTAGGCCATGCTCAGGCAGGAAATAAGCCCATTTAGATAAATGGGTTGAGCTCAATTCGACCTGACCTGACCTGCCCATATAGCTTATCAATGGGCTGAGCCAAATGATCTGACCCGGCCACACCCATAACCTGAAACAAAACATCTATAATATTGTTTTGACCATAGATCTCAATCTCTAATACATAATTACCATTAACATAAATTTGTTACGTATTAGATCTCTATCTTTAATGGCTCGCACGAACTGGGATATACATGTGTGCACCCCGGCAAGCATATGTTGAATTTTATGGGCCATTTGAAGGCAAAACGAGTTGGGCCTTTTAGTGCGACAGCGATGAGGTTGTATTCTTAAACACAGGTTGGGTCAGAGCCCAACCCAGTTACAATTAAATGCGTTGGGTTAGGTCTCCAAGTAATGGGTGGCAGGTTTGGGTTAAGGGCAAGTTTCTTGGTCCATTTAGGCTTGGGATGACATCGACCTGGACCGAACCCGACCCATTGCCAGGCCTACCCGTGATGGAGGATCTTAGCTATATGTGGCCTTTTTTTATTTGTGGTGAATGTGAAAAGATTGTAGATTTCTTTATCTATTGCCGATTTGTTTGGCAACCTATTGAAGGGTTAGGATTCTTCCATCTTGGAACTTTTGGGGAGTAGGCCATACAAAGTGGTCCCCATAATATCAACAGCATGGATCACTGAAACATGAGCCCCACTTGTACGAACAGAACACCAATGATCTTGCTGATAGCTTTCCAACTTGTCTTGATGAGATGGAGATTTGCTAGCCTGAATGTGCCTCTATGCACGGACATGCATACTAGCCTGGCACACGTGGGGAACATCCTAGCCACGTATCCGTTGGGATCCACCAACTAGATGATCCAACAAAAGATTCAGGCCGTTGAACTCTCAGGTGGGCCACAAATGTATGAGAACAAGGGTGTTGGGACTCGTGGAAGCACAAAAAAAAAACAAAGTAACCACAATCACACCAAGCTGTTGGGAGGCGTGGAAGCACAAATTAAACAAAGTAACCACAGTCACACCAAGCAAATCCGAACAGAACATACCAATCTTACGTGTAAAAACCTTTGCGGGAAAAAATAATGACATAAATCAATAATGTACCATGAATAACAAAGTTACAAGAGATGAAGCTTACTTGGATTTAAGCCCTAAGAGAAAACCCTAGCTTTTCTCTCTTCAAAACTCTCTCAACTGTTAAACACGTCATAACCTTACCCTAATCCTAATTACACCTACTTATATAGCAGTAGAATTGAAACTAGAAACAAAACCGCAAAATTGCGCAAAACCGCGTACTATCGACCAGTCGAGATGGTTCTTGTTCGACATGTCGAACATACCATAAATTGTCCAGAGAGTTTTTAAAAAATTTAGAATTATGTCAACCTACCGAGACCAGAGGTCAACAGGTCGAAATCCTCGATAATTGTCTAGAGACCTGTTTGTGAAATTCCAGGCATGATTGATCAGTTGACCAGGTTCGTCGACCGATCGAATACCCTATTTTCAGCACAAAGTGAAGGCCCCATTCAACAATTTCCACCGAGGTTTCAATCAACAATTCCATTCATCATTTTACTCCATCCTCCATTTCTAATTTGTCTCCATCATAGCTTTATTATCATCGCTTCTCGTGCACACTCTGTATTCATTCCATCTTCGCTAGGCCTAGAGAAGTTGCGCATAACTTGAACTTCTCTACAGAGATCACATTTGTAAGCATATTCACCGGATTCACACTCGTATGGATCTTTTCCAGAGTCACACTGCCATCCTCAAGTACCTGTTGGATAAAATGGTGGCGAACATTAATATGTTTAGTTCTAGAATGGTAAACCTAATTCTTCGTCAAATTGATAGCGTTTGCACTGTCACAATTAATCGGCATGGCCTCCTGTTAAAGCCCCAACCGATTTATCATTCCCTTCAACCAAATTGCTTCCTTGAATGCTTTCATCACTGTTATATATTCAACTTCTGTTATGGAAAGAGTCACTACAAACTGAAGCTTTTACATCCAATTGATCGCTCCACCCGCTAACACAAACAAGTAACTGGAAATCAATCTCCTACTATCCACACTGCCCGCATAATAAAATCTACATATCCTACCAACTTGTCCCCTGATTTCTCAAATGTCAAGACGTAGTCCTGCGTACCTCAATTATATTGAAGTGGCCATTTCACTACCTCTCATTGTTGCTTGCTAGGGTTAGACATAAATATGCTAACAACACCCATCGTATGTGAAATATTTGGTGTAAGAACCCAAAATTCATATAAGTCATTATATACACTTGAGAGCACATAAACCAATGACTTATAGAGCACGTAAACACTGAGACAAATGGTAGGGAAGTACCTCCACCAGTTAGCTTAGTGGGTTTGATTGAATTTCGAGGATGAAATTTTATGTAAGGGTGGTAGAATGTAATACCCTGAAAATTTAGGCACATAAGTAGGTACACGAGTGAGTGTTCACATGCAAGAACTCAAATTATAAGCCGTGTTGTTTGCACATACACACACAAGTATACACTTTTATACATATCCCGACACTTTTAGGACTCTGAAAACTTAGTGTACTTAGTTAATTTAATAGACGGACCGTTAGAATGATCTATCGTTGCTAGATAGGAATATATAACCGTCCACTTCGATTTCGAACTATGCAATCAACGTAAATCCGCTGTACGATCTTCACATCGTCCTATACACATGTCTATCCATAAATCTAATCCGTATATCTTGTCCGTCACCAGGCATATGATTAGATCATTGATTTCCCAACTCTATGAACCTCTTCAGGCGTGTTTATAACACTTTAGGATTTTAGAATCATTTAAATTATAATTTAGTTAATTATTTAATAAATTAAACTACTAATAATATTGATAAATTAATAATAAATCATCCGTATAGAATTAGGATAGGGTCCCTTTTATTAAAGTTGCTCAGAATAAACCCTAGAATAGTGTAAAAGTGTACTCGCAAATTTATAATAGTTACAAAAATGCCATCAATCAAACTTAAGTTACACCACCATTTTTAAGTATTATAATTTCTCACGTTCACTTTCACACAAAACATAATATACGAGTTTTATAGCACATTTTAGCCGTACATGTCAAATTTCAGTCGTCTGATCATCCCACAAATTTCCTAATCAGAAATCGGGCCATAAGTGGCCCACCTTAACTCGGATCTGCCTCATTTTTCTCGTCGACGGTTAAAATTATGTTGCCGCCCTAATGGATGAAGTAAGTGATCTCAGTCCCCTGTGGGTGGACCCCACTTGTTGAAGTTCTATACGAAATCACCTTTACGTGCGGACGCACGAACCGGACGACATGTCCGTCTTCTCCATGGACGCTACAGCAACAGCGTTGCCGCTGCCACCATGCATGGTTCACGATGTCCTTTAGGTGGGCCCCATAACAGCCATCCGAGCCATCCATTTGACTGGGACCCCTCTGTACTCCAGTCCTCTTAAATATCTTCACCCACCGTTGATCCTGTGGCCCGTTCCAACCCTTCGTTTCAAAACCAAGAAAGACCAAGATCGAGGAAATCTCTACCTTTTCTTCCCATGGACGGTCCAAATTTCATATGAAGCTTCGTATGGACCCCACCTACGTTTCTAACGGGTCCCATGCGAAATCAACTCGAGGATTAGGATCCAACCCACCTACAACTCTAAAATGGAACCAGGGTTTCCTTCTTCGCATCCACCAACCTAGCAACATGTTAAAAGTCAACCGTCCGAACCTCCCCTCCTTCAAAATCCTCTAAGAGAGAAAGGGACGCTTGAGAGAGAGGGAGTGAGAGAGAACGTGAGAGAGAGAGAAGAAGAAGTAGAAAGGAAGAAAGAGAAGAAGAAGAAGAAGAAAATAAGAAAGAAGAAAGAAGAAGGAAGAGGAAAGAAAGAAGAAGAAGGAGAAAGAAAAAGAAGAAGAAGAAAGGAGGAGTGAGCCGATCTGACTCGCTGAGTCGACTCATATTCCACAAATGTGAGTGATTCTCCTACGGATTTTTCCATTGATTTTCTTAAATCCTTCCTTCTACCTGTGCTTTAGTTTTACGTTTACATCTTCCAACTTCTCCCTTGAATTGATTAGAATTATAATATTGATTTTTCTTTCTAGTTAATGTGTTAGATCATAAGTAAGGGATTCATCTTTTAATTCTATCTTTGAATTCCAAGTTCAATTCAATCTTCCTTGTTAATTTTCTTAAATTTTCCTTTGTAGTCACACGTACCAAAATTTTAGAGAATCTTAACTTCACTAAGATCATGTATAAGAGAACACCTTTAAGGTAATGCTAGTTAACCGTAAAAAACACTAAAAGCTGACACGTTGTTCTCTATTTTCACGTTTACAATAAAATAGGGTTTAGATGAGGAAATACTTGAATAAAGATAATGCATGCATGGTATGATTGGACTTGGATTTTTATATGCATTGCATGCTTGAAAAGTGCTTCCATGCTTCATGACATTCATATGCATCCTTTTATGTATATTTTATTTGAATTGGACGACGGAATGGGAGCATGGTTGATTTGACTCCCGGCGTGCATGGTTGATTTACCGCTCCGCTTTACTTTGGGTTAGGTGAGCATAATTGAATACTTGCAATAGGTACCCTAACATTTAGGGGCAGAAGGATCTGTTCGTCAGGCGTGGTTGATTTGCCTGGTTGGAGATATTAAGCATGGTTGATTTGCTTGGTTGAAGATGGGGGGCATGGTTGATTTGCCCATATATATATTTATTGCATCATGCATTGAACATGGACATCCATGACATCATGATACTCATAAGCGTCATTTAAGAACACAACTCATAAACTATTTAGATGTAACATGAAAATAACTCTCCATATTTAGTATTGTGTAGGATCTTATCTTGAATCAATTGAAATTTCCTTATGTTGAAAATGATCTCACTGGGCTTTTAGCTCACAAAACCACCACAGTTCTTGCAGGTTTTTAGATAAAAAAAGGGACGTAGACGGAGCAGAGTATTTAGATGGTCACGTATTACTCAAGCGCCAATCGTAGTCGATTTATTTTGTAAAATTCAATGTAATAAAACATTAGTAAAAAAAAATTATTTTTGAGATTTATTTTAAATATATAATGTGTGGGATGGTATCTCAAGGAATTTATGCTCGAATTTTCAATTCACACCCTAGAACTCGGGCTTTGGGTTGTTGTACTCGAGTTTCGATTTTCGGGGCAGAACTCGAGCTTTGAGTCGTTGTACTCGAGTTTCGATTTTCGGGGCGTGACATTTGGTCCCGTACAGATCATGACATACATCAAATTGTTGTTATGGTCGAATGAGGCACATAAGACATAACCTGCTTTTCTTTTTCTGTTTCAGGACACTATTGCGAAGAAAGCTTAAAATGAGCTATGTGGGGAATGCTGACCGGCTTTACCCTATCCATCACAAACTTCATCAACACCTTCTCAAGGTATTCATCCTGAGATAACTAAAGTCTGCTCCATTTCCTGTCTCTATGTATATCAATGCCGAGAACCCTCTTTACAACCCCCAGATCTTTCATCTCAAATGTCCTTGATAGTTGAGTCTTCAATATGTCGATCTCAAACATGCTATGACTCGCAATAAGATGTCATCAACATATAATACCAGTATAGTGAACTTCCCATCACTCAATGTCTTGAAGTAGACACAATGATCATGCTCACTTTCAGTAAATCGTTAACTCATCATGAAAAAATCAAATTTCTTATACCACTGCCTAGGCGACTGTTTCAAGCCATATAATGACCTCCTTAACCTGCAAAACTTGTTCGCTGCCCCTTATTTTTCGAAACCTTCTGGTTGCTTCATGTAGATCTGTTTTTTCAATTCCCCATGCAGGAAAGCAATCTTCACATTCATCTATTCCAGCTCAAGGTCGTATTGGACAACCAGTGCTAACACGAACTTGATAGATACTTTCTTTACCACACCCGCATTAGGTGGCTCATTCGTACATGAGAGACTTATAATTCATACAATGTCTACTTCTATCCCTTAACTCGTCGCCTTCTCGCTATTTCATTCGATTGTGGTGGACAGTTGCGAAGATCTCACTGAAGTCAAAACCTTCTCTCTGAGCATATCCCTTCGATACCAACCTTACCTTATACCTACCATGCTTCTTCCTGAATATCCACTTGCACCTTATCACTTTATGACCGAAGGGAAGCTCCACCAGCTCCCACGTCTCATTCTTGTACAAGGAGTCCATCTCATCATACATCGCACCTTCCACTTTTCAGCATCTACATCATTTAAAGCCTCTTGAAAAGTAGACGGATCCCCCTTATTCGTAATGAGTGCAAATGCAACATTCGAATCATCTCTATATCTCGCTGGTAACCTACGATCCCTCTGTGGATTCCTTCTCGCATGTGGTTGCTCCATCTGATCATGTACTTCTGTTTACATCTTGGTCTTAGCCGTATTTCATCTCTATCTATTTGAATATCAATCATCGCTGATTCTTCCGATTCCTCGTGTCCATCTTTACAGAACAAAGACTCTTTATCAAACCTAACATTCCAGCTTATTATGATCTTCCATGTGACCGGGTCATACAACATGTATCCATTCACACCATCACTATATCCCACAAAGATACATGTTCCCGCCCTTTGGTCTAGCTTGTCTCTCTTAACTAACGGTACATGAGAGTAAGTCTCATAACCAAATATACGCAACTCTAAGTAGTCTACCTGCTGATCATTCCACACTTCCTCTGTAATCTTAGAATCAATAGCTGTAGAAGGGGACTAATTCACTAAGTAACAAGCCGTGTTAACAGCCTCAGTCTACATTTCCTTGCCCAACCCAGCATTACTTATCATGCATTAGGCCCTCTCTAAGAGAGTCTGATTAATCCGCTTAGCCATATCGTTCTGCTCTGGTGTGTGACGCATTGTTTTGTGCCTCACGATCCCTTTATCTTTACACAATCAATTGAATTTTCTAGAAGTGAATTCCCTACTATTATATGTCCTTAATGCTTTCACCTTTTGCGTTGACTGTTTTTTCACCATCATCTTTCATTGCTTAAAGGTGGTGAAACCCTTAGATTTATTTTTTTTAAAAATAAACTCAAACCTTTTTGAAATAGTCATCAATGAACGTAACGAACCATGACAACCCTCCACCAGAAACTATGGGCGATGGCCTCATACATCAAAATGCACGTAATCCAGAATCTCTTTTCATACATGTTTTCCAGACTTAAAAGATAACATTGACTATTTACCATATATACAATGCTCGTATATACTAAAATCAATACTTTTAAATACAAGAATTAAATAACGATCAGAAAGTACCTTCATAACCCCCTCTCTCATTTGGTCTAAGCACGCATGCCACATACGTGTAGACATGAAATCCACTACAGACATTGCAACTCCACCCGATGAAGTACTCCCTATCAACCTGTAAATGTTATCGTTCCTCTGTGCTTTCATAACTATGAGTGCCCCCTTCTTGATGCACACCGATCTAACACCAACAACGTTATAGGCATTGTCATTGCCCATATACAACTTACCACCACCGCACTCTTTAAAAGTGGTGAACCAACTCCTATGAGAGTTGATGTGATACGAAGCCCCCATATCTTAAATCCATTCATCACTGTTTGACGTGGTTAACACTTCACCACAAACTCGCCTCCTCACTGGATTCCGCAATGTTGGCCTCTTTAGAAGATTTCACTAATTTCTCCTTCCTAAACTTAGGATTCTAACAATCATTCTTTATGTGCCCTTCCATGCCACAACTCTAGCAGTTTAACTTTCCTTTACCTTTGCCTTCGGATTTGGATCTCGATCGTGAAAATTCTTTATTTCGCTCAAAATCTCCGCTCCTCGTAAGTAGTGCATCTGTAGAAGCACCAACGTCACCACTTTTCTTTTCATCTCCTTCGACTAAAGAGCTGAGATAATGATCTTAACGCAAATGATCATGCTACTGGTTCACAAGGAGTCTTTGAACAACTCATACGATTATAGAAGAGAATTCAACAGAATACATGCTTGATCTTCATCCTTCATAATGTATATGAAGACTATATGGGGCCCAGTATGATGTATGTGTTTTATCTACGTGGTCCATCCATTTCTCCAACTCATTTTAGGGTATGAGACTAAAATTAAAGAATATACAAAGCTCAATTGGACCACACCATAGGAAACATTAAGAATAATGACATCCACTTGAGACCACCCTAGGCTCACTGTGATGTTTATTCGTCATCTAAACTAGCATTCAGTCTACTCCAAACATTAGATGTCACACTAAAAGTTGGGCCAAGTGCCCAAAAATCAAGCTCACATGTGATTAAGGTAGGCCACACAAACGGAAAAGGTTTGGAGGAAAAATTGTTTCTAATTGTGTGGTTTACTTGAATCAAAGACGAGGCTAACTTTTGGGCCTTGACCTAACATGGGCTGATGCGCTTGCTTGTTAAGGTGGTTTCACATAAACACTATGGTGAGATCCACTTGAGCAGGCCCCCCTCCTCCTTCATGGTATTTATTAACATTAATTATTCATTTATTAATAGCTATTTTAAAAGTAGGTTATTGGTTGCTTGCACTTGTTGTCGTGCCTCGGTGGTAGACTCTCAGGAGTTTCAACACGAGGTCACGGGTTCAAGCACCCCTTGTGGTGGGGGTGCGCAAGAGTGTGTGGCATGTGAGTGTGTGTGGGAAAAAAGAGTTATCGGTCATGCTCTCTCTCTCTCTCTCTCTCTCTCTCTCTCTACACACACACACACCATGAGGTCGACCACCTAAGTTTTAGAATGGCCTAAAATTTTATGTGACTCCTCACCCAACAACTCTCAACTTTTGTCTGTGGTGTGGCCCACCTAAGTCATGGTTTAACTTGATTTTTTTGGCCCATAGACGAGAATGAAAGATGCATCTGGTTGATGGGATAGATGTGTGTCACACATCATGATGGGGCCCAAGCCCCACTGTAAGATGTGTGGGACATCCACACCATCAATCAGACACTCTTTAATGGTGGGCTATAGGCCTAAAAACTAGGCCAATCGATGACTTAGGTGGTCCATGCCATAGACAATAGTTGAGAGCGAATGCCCACCAATTGAAACCTTCCTGATTGTTTACACGGCCCACTGAGATGTGGTTCTGACATCTAATCCATCAATTGTGTGCATCTCACTTGAATTTAAGGACATTCTAAAACTCAGGTGGGCCCCACCAATTGCTTTTTAGATGTTTTGGGCTTGATTTTACATGGTTTCTGATTATGTGGCCCACCTAAGTTTCGAATAGGCTAACTTTTAGGACGTCTCATAACTTAAAAGGGACCCATGAAATCCACAGTGCAGATGTCCAACACACATCATAGTAGGGCCCACAAAGATTCACCTCTTGAGAAGCTTTCGTAAGGTTGACCTCATCTAACCTTTTTCCCCACATGCACGTGTGTGTGAGGGACTCTCAAGTCCAACCAATTTATGTTTGATTAGTTTGAATCAATGCTAATAAATATAAGAATATAAGGGAGAAATAAGCTTTTTTATGGCTTGGAGAATAACATCCCGCATGCTTGTATTTATTTCATTTATGGTTTGCTAATGGTGATCGGAGGGGATTAATATTCTTTCTCATCTATCTTCTCTATATAAGGGCAGAAGCTGATGGTTGATACCGAGGACCTGAGTGTTGTACACGTGATATATGTAAACTCATATTTGTTGGACCCATTGGTAGACAGGTCATCTTACAAAATCTAGATTGTTTGAAAAATCTCAACCTCTAATTCATGGACATTTGTTTTAGTATTCGGTGATTTCTCATTGTAAACATCTAATAGAAGTTGACTAATTGTTTAGCTCAAAATTTGATCGTTGATGCACGAGCGTGCCAAAGCTGAATGTGACTTGATTTGAACTGAACGCCTTCGATCCTAGGCACCAAGATAGGCACCAAGAAAGACTAAGAGACTGATGACCTTATGGATTGACCGTCTATTTAGCCACCTTTAATGGAATCAAGCAATTGCAGAGGAGAGGCTCGTCCTTCTAATGGGTTATCTTTTTCGTTTCAACTGAAAGAACTTCTATATTTACATGATTCCGCCCATAATTCAACAACAAAACAACAAAGACATAAGAGAATTGGTCGAAAGTTGAAAGTAATTTTATTAATAATTTATAATAATTACACTTACAATCAACTGCTAAGAATGAAAATACATTCATCGCTCAATAGAGACTAACCTTCATAAGAGGACGACCATCTTCTGAAAGATGACGATCGTTGTGATTGAAGGTGGTGATCGTCTAGCGTAGGATGGGAACCCAATATAATAGTGTGCTAATTCAATATAGCAGTGCAACAGTATAATGACGTAGCAGCGTAATCACATAGAATTTGGCATAACGATGTATCAGCGTAGTCGTGTAGTAGGTAGGAACATAGAAACGTAATAGCGTAGAATTTTGCTAGCGAGGTAGTAGCATAACGATGTAGCAACCTTGCCAATAAGCAATGTTACTCTGGATTTTTTTTTTTTTTTTTTTTTTTTGGCATCCTCAAGGAGAACTCCGTTTTGCTTTATTTATAAATGATATGAGGTGATTATATAACTGCTCCACCACCTTCTTGATCATGGATGTTTATGTAACCGCTCAATCACCTATTTAATTATAGGTGGTTACTGGAACGGTTAGACCACTAAATGGTTATGACCTCTCATATCTTATCATATGTGCATGGTGGTTATTGCTGATAGGCTTCAACCATGTTGGGAAAGCCGGCAGCAGAAGCGGAACACCGAAACGCGTAGAGCAATGCGAAATCAAACAAGTAAACAAGATGCAATCAATCACACACAAGAATTCATCACAAGAAACTCCGAATTTACGTGGAAAAACCTCTCAAGGGGTAAAAAACCATGGCACAAAGCGATCCACTATGAATATCAGAAGATTACAGAGATTGACAGCCCACTAGCAAGGAAAAACAGAGAAAACCCCAAGTTGTCTCTCACAGACACCTCTCCCCTCTTCCTAATACGATTAGGAAACCTTAGACACCTTAGGATACCATCTAAGTCGGGATTGCAACTACTTAAATAGGCAAAACACCCGAAATAAAAACATCTTGCGTAGTATTGTGAGCTGCGCAAAAAATTCGCGCGCACATTCGACCGATCACTCGACCAGTCACACCTTACATTAAACAGTCCAGGGAGAAATCACCACGCAGACTTGTCACGCTGCCTCACTGCCGACCGGTCGGAGCCCACTGACGACCGGTCTGGGCACACGCAAAAACTGCTGCCTTCTCTGTACATCTGGGCCAACTTCGTCAAACCGGTCGCCTGATCGGTCTGAGCACCCTGTCCACGCACATACTTTTGAAGGCTCTCCAACAAACCATTTCACCCGTTTCCCATGACAACAACTAATTAGCCATCGCTGATCGTTGTCATAATCGGCCATTATGGACGTTGTTGATCAAAAATCAGTCGTTAGCTATTAGTTGGCCATCGTCTGTTTTAATGACCAATTTCATCATTTTAATGGCCATAAAGATTCTCATTAAGATAATGTTGTCACATGGTGTGTTTTGAACCTTCTAATTTGACTTGGTCAGATTAAGCATCAGCAATCCCCCCCACGTTTCTTTGCATTAAGAGGATGTGAAGAGACATTTCTTTTTTTATAAGAAATTGTGTTGGCGGTTGCACATGACAGCTTCCCATAACCACTCCATTATTGAGTTAGGGACTCACTAATGTAGGAACCAACGTACAGGAGGTTTCCCCCCAAGTTGCTTAGTTTTAAGGACAGATCCTCCCCATTCGGTCAATTGTTCTAACCATTTGTCGCATTGCCAACTTGTGGTAGCAAATTTCGGTCGTTTTAAAATTTTCTAACCATATCATTACATCATTGAACTAAAAATCGTACACATCTCAACGGATGTGCTAAAATGGTGTTTAGCTCAAAATTCAGTCATTAATACACGGGCGTGCCGGATCAGGATACAACTCAATTCGAACTAAACACTTTCAATCCCAAGCACAGAGATAGACCGATGACCTTGCAAATCAGTCGCATATACAACCCACTTTTAATGAAAATCAGGCGTTCGTCCTTCTAATGGTTCTTTTTGTAATATACCACAAATTTTTTATATACAATCTTTTTTAATAATGAGATAAATGGAATTGATCATTAGACGGGCCATCAGGATCATTCATCTCAAATTTAAGACATATGTTCATTGGATCATCATCCACACCTTGGATCATCAATCCAAACCATTTAACCTCAAAATTGATCATTAGATCTTCAAATGAACCATTAAAATTGCTATCTAACGGATATATCTTCTAGATTATGAGGAATGAGTGCATGGTCACTTCATTCACCAGTTGATCAACATTTACTTTGTTGAGATTATTCATGATTGGCATGAAATCCTTAGATTTAAGGGTTTATAATAAAGATTGCTTGATTTTTTTCATAATTTGTTTTATCTGGTGTGATCTGAGAATTTATCAACGGCTAGATACTAATCACACTGACTTATATGCAATAGATAAGCATGGGCCACTCAGATGGCAAGATTTGAAAGTGGAAGTGTATGCAATATATACAATTCCAGCTTAAATGCAATTTGATTAAGGTAGATCTAGAGGTAAAATTTGGAGAAAATCAAACATCTCACATTACAATTAAAAAAATATGAAAATTCTAAGATTAATATTGAATTGAAATTTTCAAAGAAAATTGAGATTGACTCAACTTAATTACTTGGGTCGACTCAACTCGATTTCAAACCGAGCTCGACTTGCTTCAACTCGAAAGAGGTAAATCTAGATGTGAAATTTAGGAATCTTAACCTCTCACTTTGAAATAGAATCAAATAACTTAAAATTGATTTTGAATTGTAATCCCTAACAATCAACATACATTTACAACCCGTTTCGATTCAATCTCGATCTCGAACTTGATCGCGACCCGATGTGAAATCAAACTCCATGAACCAGCTGCTGTCTGAATCAAACTTGGCTGAAAAAATTCAGATTACCTCAAAACATGCTCAAACCAATAACATAACTCGACTCGACAACAGCCACTTATTTCAGAGAGTCATGAACACGATTCCCCCAGTTTCTTCTTCTCTCTCCCTTCTCTTTCTCCTTTTCTCTTTCCTTTCCTTCTTCTCCTTCTCTTCTAGAATGCCCCTCCAGATTCTGGACTTGAAGCAAGCTCAAAACACAGCTCAGGCCTCCACTTGAGTTAACCGAACGAGTTACAGAATCGGCTCAAACTCACAGAGCTTCCTTCTCCTTGATCTTCTTATTCGTTCTCCTTCTTTCTCTCATGTTCTTTCTTCTGCTTACTTCCCTCTCTCCCTGGATATCCAACAGTGCTCTAACAAGGTCGGCACTCGAACTAGCAAACTCAACAAACCACCAATCCAGTGCGACGACTCAGACATGATTCCTCTCCTCTCTCGATCTTTCTCCTTGATTTTTCTCAGCTACTAAAGGAATGTCCAAATTGGAAAAAATGGCTATTTATAAAACTCTCTCTCTTTCAGAGGCTTCGACCAAACAGAACCACGTGATGAGTTGTTGAGTCACATTCTACCGCATGTGAGAATCAGTTCTGAACAACTGATCTGAAATCTTTTCAATTCAACCTATCCTATTGAGATTCAAGAGATGAAAAAAAAAAAAAAACCACTCCAAGGTCCATCTGATAAACTTCCAGGATCTAGTATTAGGCCCCACCATTGACCAACTGAATTCACACCGAAACAAGGAAGTTGATAACTCGTTAATGGCGGATTCTTTTTTAACAGGTTTTTCTTTGAACCATTGATCATGGATGGTCCAAATGGACCAGAGAAGCTTATGTGACCCATGTTTTGAAGCTCTATGATCGAACACTTGGTGGTTTTAGAGTTTTGCCATCACGCACATGCCGCATGAAACACGTGCTTTCTATTATAATCCCCAATCTGTTAAATGCGCCAAGATTCCTTCCTCATCCCGACATTGATTTCGTGTTCGATGATCAGGTCTATATTGATTCTTGGATGAGTTGTTTTTAATGGTATGTAACAAAACAAGTTCTTGTAACAGTATCTCCCTATCGAGAGAGATCGTGATCTACATGAATTATAACAAAGGGTGGAGATTATACTACATGCATGATTGAAATCAAAGGAGAAGCTTTCTCTTGGATTACCATGAATTTCGAGTTACAATGAAATCGAATTTTTTTTTTTTAAAAAGTATTCTGCGCGTTGTTTAAATGTTGCCCTGGTTTCCCACATGCACACTCCTACGTGTGCGGACTAACTCGTAGTGATCAGACAATCAGGCTCTTGAATATGAATGGCTTGGACCGTCCAAAGGTGGACCCCACTGATTACAGTGAGTCGATCTCTACCATTGATGAAATACATTTCCTATTTCAAACAAAGAAGAAGGAGAGTCGAGTCTTTCATGACCCATTCCCAGTCAATGCTCAGTCAGTGTTGCTGATCGAGCAGTTTTGTATTTTTTAAACTATTTGTGGGGCCCACTCGTACCGTCTAAAAGGCGATCAAAACTATCCCCCAGATCAATTAGCCCCTAATGGGCCATGTGTCCAAATTTAAGGTGGGATACTGTTTACATGGGCGACATGATGTACATCTTTGTAATTAGTTAATGATTTCCAATAATCCAACAGTTGGATCATTTCAATTTCTTTCATTAATGATCCTAGGGTCCTCAAGACTGTTTAGGTGTCATTTAACAGTTAGTTTTACAATCTGATGGTTAAATTAGTGTAATTTAGTGGATCACCCAATAGGATGTTATAGACCCGATGGACAGTGGATTTTATGATTTAGGTTCCAAAATTGAAAATGTATGGTTTACTTTGTCTAGCAATGTTGTGTGTCTGAAGTGATATCATGATCGGGTTTCCATAAATAAGTTTTCATGTGAAAATTTTCAAGTTTCAACTATGGATTATGTGTGTTCACACACATACAAGTATATTACTTTAAATCTTCAATACCTAAGGACTTCCAATACTCGAGAATTGGAAAGTTCGGGGTGTTAATACTCGAATCCATATGAAGTCGCATTACCATTTTTCATGAACCCTTAGGCACACCCAAGTCCCTCTGTTGCCATACAAATTACTGAACAAGATATTTTGATCATACTACTTGATAAAGACACTTTGCTCATAATAGATCTGACTTCTACCATCTATGCTTAATCAGAATGGTAGGGTGTCCCACTCGCAAGAGCATATATGTGTTAGAGTCCGCACGTGTGGGGTGGAACTCCGCACGAGAACATATTGGGCAAGTGTGGAGGGAACTCAAGTGGAGGGATAATCACAACTCACACCATAAACGGCCCCCCATGGGAGAATATATTACCGGTGGCATATTGCTACTTCCGGGATTTGAACACAAGACCTTCCTCTCTGATACCATGTCAAACAACCACTTTCTCTAAAAGATTGAACTGTTAGAGGATGGCGTATCAATGTATATCAAGGGACTTCAACACTCCCCCGCATGTGCGGGTTGGAACTCCGCACGGGAACATATTGAGCAAGGGTGGAGGGAACCCAGGTGGAGGGATAATCACAACTCACACTATAAATAGCCCCCTGTGGGAGACTATATTACCGGTGGCATATTGGCTACTTCCAGGATTTGAACACAGGACCTTCCTCTCTAATACCTATGTCAAATAACCATTATCTTTAAAAGCTCGAACTATTAGAGGATAGCGTATCAATGTATATCAAGGGGCTCTAACACTCCCCCGCATTGGAACTCCGCATGGGAACATATTGGGCAAGGGTGGAGGGAACCCAAGTGGAGGGATAATCACAACTCACACTATAAACAACCCCCCGTGGGAGACTATATTACCGGTGGCATATTGGCTACTTCCGGGATTTGAACACAAGACCTTCCTCTCTAATACCATGTCAAACAACCACTTTCTCTAAAAGCTTGAACTGTTAGAGGATGGCGTATCAATGTATATCAAGGGACTTCAACACTCCCCCGCATGTGCGGGTTGGAACTCCGCACGGGAACATATTGGGCAAGGGTGGAGGGAACCCAGGTGGAGGGATAATCACAACTCACACCATAAATGGCCTCCGTGGAAAAATATATTACCAGTGGCATATTTGCTACTTCTGGGATTTGAGCACAAGACCTTGCACTCTGATACCATGTCAAACAACTACTTTCTCTAAAAGCTTGAACTGTTAGAGGATGGCGTATCAATGTATATCAAGGGACTTCAACAATATGATGCATACCAGAGAAACTAGAGCTTCCAGTTCATCAAGAACATTTAAGGATTCTAGTGCGATGTAGTAATGGGAATTCAATTCCCGCTATCTGTTGCTGAACTCAAATCCCTAATTGTCCTAGTTGAAGAAAACCTCGGGATTAGAACTTTAATAGCTGATAGAAATCCAATTATCGACTATAGCAATAGGATTTTCACCGGCAACTCTATAAACAGAGGCTAATGCCTCATTCAAACATTAGGTGATAACATCGGGTAAAATGCTTATAGAGAGTTGGCAAGAAGGGGAAAGGGGGTTTCTTTGGAGAGAGAGAGCCCAAAGACCCGAATAGAAGAAAAGGGGAGAGAGAGAGAGAGAGAGAGAGAGAGAGAGAGAGAAGAGAAGAAGAAGAAGAAGAAGAAGAAGAAGAAATCTAAGCTTCCCAACAATTCAAACTAAGTGGACTAGAGGCCAAATTTGGGATATCCAATCATATTTGAGATCTATAGTATCAAGTCTTCCAAATTTTCCTCACATCCTCAAGCACATTGCAATCATTCCACGATCACTAGCGACATCCCATTTATGTTTGCATCTTCTGTATTTTTCTTTTCTTTTACTTTAATTTTCTACAATAATCCCCTCCTCAATCATGATCAATATGGAGCATTCAGTTTTCATGGTCATAATTATAGTTGGATAGCCTTACTTTCTATCTATATCTCTAGAGGGCGTTTGACATCTCTACAAATAAGAGCTTATTCTCACATTTCTATTATAATTATAAAAAAAAAACTTTTAAACTGTTTGGTAAAAGTCTAATCAAAGTACTTATTTATTTAGAAAGTAGCAAATAAGCTCTGACTTTATAAGTTAAGAAGGGGTTACTTTTTGAAACGGAGCTTATTTGGCTTAAGCAGGTAGACATTTTGAACTAATTTTTTTGACAAGTTTGTCCTCAAACTTTTCAAGAAATTCCCATCTTACCCTCTTCTCTTCTTTTTACAATCTCTTTAAGGTAGGCCCACATGATGAAAGACCCATATCAAAGGTGGTCCCCACATGATGAATAGTCCACATCAAAGGTGGGCCCACATAATACACGGTCACATCAAAGGTGAGCCCCGCATGATGGATGGCCTGTATCAAAGTTTGGCCCCACATGATGGACGATTCACATCAAGTAGGCCCTACTTGATGGATGGTCCACATTAAAGTTGGGACCCATGTGATAGATGGTGGATAGTGAATGTGGGACCACATGATGGAAGGTTGAATTAAAGGTGGGCCTATGATGAATGACCCATATTGAAGGTTGGGCCCCGCATTATGGACGGTCCACAGCAAAGGTGGGATTCATATGATTGATGGTGGATATCAAAGGTGGGTCCCACATGATGGACTATCCACATCAAGTGGGCCCCACATGATAGATGGTCCATAACAAAGGTGAGACCCACATGATGGATGATGGTCATTGAAGGTAGGCACCTCATGATGGACTCATATCGAATATGGGGCCCCACATTAAGGTGGGCCTACGTAATGAATGGTTCACATTAAAGGTGGGCCCCACATGATAGATTGCCCACATCAAAGTGTGACTCAGCATGATGGAGCATGCACATCAAGTGGGTCCCATTTGATGGGCAATCCACATCAAAGATGAAACCCACATGATAGATGATGGTCATTGAAGGTGGGCTCGCATGATGGTCGATTGACATCAAAGGTGGGCCCACATGATGAACGACCCATATTGAAGGTGGGGCCCCACACAATGAATGGTCCACATCAAGGTGGGCCCACATAATGGATGAAATGGGCTTCACATGATAGATGGCCCACATCAGTGTGGCCCCTCAAAATGGACGGTCCACATCAAGTGGGCCCCACCTAATGGACGGTCCACATCTAAGGTCTCGCTTGATGGATGACCCATATCCAAAGTGGGCCACATGATGGATGATCCCCATAGAAGGTGAGCCCCACATGATGGACAATCCACTCTGAAGGTAGGGCCCACACTATGGACACATCAAATGTGGACTCCACATGATGGGTGATGGGTAGTGGACATTGAGGGGGGCCACATAAAAGACAATTAGCATTGATGGTGGGCCCCACATGATGGATGACCTACATCAAAGGTGAGCCCCTAATGATGAATGGTCAACATCCAAGATGGGCCTTGTATGATGGACGACCCACTTTGAAGGTTTGGATCGCGTAATGGATGATCCGCATCAAAGGTGGGCTCCATGTGATGGTTGATCCACATTTAATGTACAAGATAATTGATGGCCCAAATGTCTTATCTTGTACATTAAAATATGAAATTGTAGTCATCTATTCTTTTGTCATTTGGAGCATGGTTCATCTATGATGAGATCCACCAAACCAGCCATTTGGATTGCTCTTTTAATAGAGTTGTTGTAAACTTTAAAAATGACATCAGCTACCCTTAAAAAAAATCTTATTAGAAGATTTTACCAAACATGCTTATTTCAAATAAGAGCTTATTTTGGACTTGAAAACATAATTTAATCAAACAAGCTTATTTAAAACAAGAGCTAGAACAAAAAGAGCCTATTGAAACAGCTCTTATTGAATTAGAGTAGAGATGCCAAACAAGCCCTAGAACTTAGGATTGTTTGTTTCACCAACTATCTTGGTAATATAATGAAAACGTGTCATCACTACGATTTTAGCACAATCAAATTAAGTAAAATACAAATGTATTGCAGTGTGACTAACAAGGTGGGTGGGTGGACTATCACTAAGATGTGTGTATAACCTAAAAAAAGGAATTTGTAATCATTGTATTTTTTCAAACCATTATCCTAAAACTCTTGAATCCAAGTAGCCTCAATAGTGTATTCTGGTCATGATTTGTTATTAAAGTAACGTGAAATGCCCTCATTACAATTTTATGGCTAATAAGCCAAACATGAAAATTGATGGTCAAATGTAGATGTTGTCAATAGACAATTTGCGGTGATTGTAAATTTCATTTACATTAATGTGGTAATTGATGAAACAGACATGCCCCTAGGTACTCCCCGAAGAAAATCTCAAGTTCCATAAAGTAGGTATTGTATCATACAAGCAAAGAATTGTATCTAACCCCTTCTTTCTTAGTCATCAAGACCCTAGTTGGAATTTCCAGTTGATTTGTAGGAGACATTCTAGTTGGGAAGTTTTTTATCGTCTAACGACCGGCGAATCTATAAAATTTAGCTGACTATAAATATTGAGCTTTAATAACAACTCTAACGCAATTATATTATTCTTTCAAATCCATATCACCCCAACCAAAAAAAAAGCACTAGCAGAACAAGGAGCCGAAATACATGCACACCTGCGGGATAAAACAGACAATCACTAATAACTAAGTATTCTAGTTAAATTAAGACTTAAAAGATGATTCTCAACATAATAGAAGGATTGGCTCCTTCCACAGCGTGTTTTAGTACATTTTCCATGATGTTTACTTTTTTACCCTTCAATGAGAGAGTTAAGATCTTCCAACTGGTGCATGCCCAATCCACTGTCCCTATAAGATTAATTTGGATGATCAAACCGTGTGGTCCCGTGTGCAGAATCTTGCTCTACCCTTCAATAAACTACACACTTACTATAATATTTAGGAGCCAAAAAAAAAAAAAAATTCCCAAGTCCTTTTCAATCCGTCCATCATGTGGACCCCCCTTCTTTCTAATTCAACAAAAAAAGGGGGGGTTGGGGGAGGCAAGTGCCCGTTGGAAGTGGCGAAGGTTAGACCATCGAACTCAGTTCGAAAATGTACCCCACCATGAGAAATGGATACCCCAAAAATGAGGGCTTTCTGGAATCGGGTGGGCCACACCACATGAATTTAGAGTTTTTTTTTTTTTTTTTTTTAGGCGCGATGATACATTGTGGGCTATATGAGCTTTGGTCGGCCTAGTTTTCTTCTTCTTTGTTTTTTTTAAATCTCCTAGCAGCAGGACGTGGATTTGCCTGTGCCCACTGGCACAGAAAGTCCAAACCTGTGTGGGGACCACAGGGATGTCCGTGACAAATCCACTCGGTCCATCATTTTTGCAAGATCACAACAGGAGAAGAAGCTAAAATTCAGAAAGATCCAAGACTCATGTGGACCACACCACACAAAACAACAGGGATTGATCGCCCACTATTAGAAATTTTGTGGAGGCCACAGAAGTTCTGTCTCAGGATGATATTTGTGCCTACAGTTTATCTAAGTGGTAATATACCTATGAACGGTTTGGATAGCATACATACATCATGGTCGGTTCTAGGAAGGTTTCAATGGTGGATGTATTCGTTACCACTGTTTCGTGTGGTATGTCCCACATGAGTTTTGGATCTGCCGGATTTTTCTATTCTTTTCCTATTGTGGACTTGGAAACTGATGGACGGAGTGGATATGTCACAGGCATCTCTGTGGGCCCCACACAGCTTACGACTACAGGAACTTCCTGTGCCAATCCGCTTCCGAAGCACATCCGGATATACGGGAGCTCACATGATGGACAGACTGATGTCATGCATACATGACAGTGGACCCCACACACCGTGTTGTTGGTTGAGCTTCACTTATAAACCTTTATCTCTACTTTACACGTGATTATATGTTTAGTGAATCAGGACCATCAACCTAGTGAATTCTTCTAAGAATCCCACCAATTGAAGAATCCTAGCCGTCCAACCAATGACATTTCACATTTGAAAATCCAAACCGTTGACCTCTTCATTCCCAACGTCTACTTAAAAACCCACAGACCAGATGACCAGACTCGTTCATTCGGCACAATTTATCTAGTTCAAACCATCAACAATAGGACAAATGAAATAGACGGTCCAGATTCACCTGCCATACTACTACATCCAAATAGGCATCCTAAAGTGGACCACAAGCCCAAAACAATAAAATAAAAATAAATAAATAAGGGAAAAAAGAAGGAATGAAAAAGAAACAAAGGAGCTTGAAACCTACTCATACCTATATTTGAAATAAATTAATAGTGGACAAGGCATGTGTTGTATCCTAATATCATGGATTAGTGGACCATCAAACATTACACCTTTACCTACCACATAAGGCCCCAAAAGCAAAGCAACCCAAATAAAGGGATCCCATTAGCTTTACCAACCCCTCCTTGTACTCTCATCAACATCATTTTATAGGGATTTCTTTTCCCTCAAGCTAGTCTCTCTCTCTCTCTCTCTCTCTCTCTCTCCATCAGTAGCCTTTTGATTTTTTCTATTATCCATTGATAGCCTTTTCTTGCATCCACAGCAGCTTCATATGCATGCACTTAGAAATTGCATAAGTGTTATTAAAATTTAACTGTCCAATTTTTTGGATTATTCATAGATGTGTCGTGAATAAAAAACCAAGTTCATTTGATCATTTGACTATCGGATTGGTGGACATTGATTGGACGGTTAGAGCTGTTAAAATCCACTTCAACAACCATGTCCACCACAAATCAGACGTTGGGATTATTCAACTAATCTGAATTTTGGATTGGGACTTAGTAACAGCGGGTTACCGAATTTAATCGGCTTAATTCAGTTAATGAGTGCCACGTGTACATTTTCTGAGTGCATTCTTTGGCAAAGTTTCAAATAGCTCCCCTTTCTTTCTCAGAGCACTTGAAATGATCCTCGATCCAAGGACGTGTATGGTAACCTGACGCCAATTGCCTATGCCCCCAGCCACAGAAAAGTTTCTGTGGTTGGAAGCTATGTGGGCCCCTCATAGATTCCCGTGATAAATCTACTCCGTCCATCAGTTTTTAAAGATAAAAATAATAAAAAAAATTCCAAAAATCAGGCATATACAAAACTCATGTGTGCCACACCGCACGAAACAGTGAGAACGGAAACACCCACCGTTGAAACCTTCTTGGAGCCGACCATGATGTTTATATGCCATCCAAGACGTTCATAAGGTTATCACCACTCAGATGGATGGAGTGGATTTAACACGGGCATCTCTGTGGGCCCCAGATAGCTTCCCGCCACAGGAACTTCCACAGGCAATTCGCATGCAAAATATCCCAAGAACAAGTCAGCAAAAGCAGGCCCATTATCGACGATCAAGACCGTCAATCTCATGGGCTTCGTTGTGGTTGCCCCATACCTTAAGAAAACTCCCCAATGAAACAATCCAAACCCCTCGATTGGCAACCAGCAGATAGAATTAACAGTCCACACTCAATGTTAAAGAGGCACAAAATTAGACGGCTATAATCGTTCTATCCATGAGATATTTAGAGAATCTTCCATCCACATCTTGGCCCATCAGATCAATGATCTCGATCATCAAACAACGGCCCCCCACTTGCACCGTAGACCAAATAACACCATCCATTTCTCATCACTTGAAGTGGGTTGCCGAAAAGCAATGTGGGGGTTTGCTTTCCGTATCGTTCTCATGAAGTTTATGTGGGACATGAGAGGTAAAGGTATTGTTCTCATGAAGTTTAGGTGGGCCATGAAAGGTAAAGGTGTTGTGGGGATGACTTCTAAAGAAGTGGGGCCAGACAATATCATTTCTCCATGAGTTTCTAATTACGTATAACGTGGGTTACTTACATTTATATTTAGTTAACAAACATTGCTTAGTGTGAGTGTTACTTTACCACTAAATAATTTTATAATGAGTGCTTCTCAAGCCTACAACTTTTTACTAAAACTATAGCTTAACTGATTAGCATCCTAATCAAGCTTTTCTTAGGTCTCACATGCACGATAAAGCTCTCGTAAATATCAATGCGTGTACAGCATCCAATCCGTTCAAAAGTTCCGACCCGCCATAAAGAACACATGATAGAAAAAATGGCATAGATCAAATCATCATGTGGGACACACCATAACAATGATCATCATCAATCCGATCTGTCTAGCCTCATGAGTGGATCGGCCTTTCATGGTGGGCCCAAACTTTTTTTTTTCGCAAATTGATATAGATTGGGACCTGCACTTTTAGTAGTTATTATTTTTAATTTTGGTATTATTTTTAATTTTGGCGGCCCACTATTGTTTGGGACACTTGAACAGACTAGTCTGGTGACGCATTTGGTGAAAGATTTGGATGCGAAGTGGGCCCGATACTACTTTTGCAGGCTAAAACAAAGGGGACGCTGAAAGGTGGCCCGACCGCCATGAATGTTTTGGTCTACTAAACTTAATATTGTACATAGCATGAGTAGGCATTTGGTTTTCCTAATTCACATAGATAGGTATTAGTATCTTGAAATATGGGTGAAATTAGTGTAAATTTTAGAAATTTAGAAATTGGGTTTTCTAGAATTTTAGAAAAATAGATTAATTCCAAAATTATTAGGAGTAAAACCAATGTGTATTAGGTTATTTGTAGATGACAATCTTTACTAGAGTTCGTTTTGCCTACCTCACAGCTCAGAGTCACCAGCATGTTGTCGAATGGGGTCCATATGCAATGATTGCCGGCCAATCGGAACCGTCAATAATTTGGTTACTAATCCCCGAGACAGTAGAGTAATTAGAAACTAATGCTTGAGCTCGACTCAAGAAATCCATGCTTGGGATCATTTCTTTCCACATGACTATTGGATGTTGGACCATTCAAGGTATTGCATATGGGATAGACGCTCATGATTTTCCAACCATCCTTTCATGTTGGCCCCACATGATGACTTATTCTAGTGATCTTGAATCGGGACACAGGAAAAATGATCTAGTCTTATTAAGTTATCAATTTAGTAAAAAGAAAGAAAGAAAGAAAGAAAGATAACGATTGTTAGATTGTGATAATTCAAAAGAGAGAGAGAGAGAGAGAGAGAGAGAGAGAGAGATATCCAAATGCCACGTGTCATCTGCTCATGTGCTGGGCCATGGAAAATTTCAATAATTTTGTTATAGTTATTATCATGCTATGATATTTCATGTATGATTTGTGCTTTGGTGATGATTTTGGAGTTTATTTTTTTTGTCATAGAAAGTAAGTGCAAAACAATTGAACGAAGTACCTAATAGGGTTTGGCTAGTGTATTTATATCATTTGTAGGTAATTTTACATAAAGACCATCTTACATATAAATATTATAAGAATACCTTTAGTATTCTATCATCCCCCCCCCCCGCAAACGAAATGCAGACGTTGAGATTGGGCTTGAGAATTTTGAAATGGGATGAACTAATTCCTTTGGTAAAGATATCGGCAAGTTGGCCATCAATTGGAACGTAGTGAACTAGAAGATCCCCTGTTGCCACCTTCTCACGAACAAAATGAAAATCAATTTCAATATACTTCGTGCGCGTATGAAAAATTGGGTTGGTAGTTAGATATGTCGCGCTTACATTGTTACAATAGATGGTGATCCGTTTTGAAAGAAAAACATGAAGATCCTATAGAAGCTTACGTATCCAGATGGTAACAGCAACCGCATATGCCAGAGAGCGATATTTCAATTCAGTACTAGATCGCGAGACAGTAGCTTATTTCTTGGCAGACCAAGAGAGTAATTTTTTGCCTCGGAAAATGTAAAAACCGGTGTGGAACATCGTGTATCTGGACATCCGGCCTAGTCAAAATCAGAATATGCATATAAAGACGCATCAGAACGCTTGTAAAGAAGAAGACCATGATCAAATATGCCTTTTAGGTAACATAGTATGCGCTTGACTGCCTGATGATGGGGCTCTCTGGGAGCATGCATAAACCATGATATGACATTAATTAATGGCGTAGGCAATGCTGGGTTGAGTAAAAGTCAGATATTAAAGACTCCAGGCAATTCGACAATAGGCAATAGGATCTTCAAGAAGATTGTCGTCATAATTGGCTTTTAAAGAATCCATGCAACTGCGAAGGAGCACTTCTTTTGCATACTTAGCTTGTGACAAAAGTATTACATCATATTTTTATCGAGCTTCGATGTCAAGAAAATAATATAAGGGACACAAATCCTTCATTGAAAATCCAGATTGCAATTTGTGAATAATGGAAGAAAGAAGAAGAGAAGAACTTTCAGTGAGAATGATATCATTAGGGGTGGTTAAGAAGCCAAACTATTCGTGAACGGTTTGAGTTTGATTCGATTAAAGCTCGTTTGACCTTGTTTTTAGGTTCGATTAGTAATCAAACCAAATTCAGACCTTGTTTTTAAGTTCGATTAGTAATCAAACCAAATTCAAACAAGCAGGAGTTCAGTTCAGTTAGACTCGATAGGGTTTATTTATAGCTAAAAAAGCATTGTTTCTTATGATATGGCCCACGTGAGATTTGGATCTGCTTCATTTTTTAACTCTTGCCATGAAATGATTTGATGAAATGTATTAACGGAGTGGATATGAAATATATGCATCAAGGTGGGCCCCACAATAGGAGCTTCACCGTCTTAACTTTTTTTGATATGGAATATATGTTGCAAGGTGGGCCCCACAATAAGCCTATCCAAAGCTCAAGTGGACCATACCACGCCGTCCAACCTACAATGAATTCTGAAGGTGCAACATCTCATTTACACAGCCATTTAAAATGTTGCATATAGGGGTGGTTAATGAACCAAACTACTCGTGAACAGTTTGAGTTCAGTTCGATTAAAGCTCGTTTGGGTTCGTTTGATTAGTAAACAAACCAAACCCAAACTCAAACTTGAGTTTTGGTTATCAAACTTAAACCAAACACCGTGGTATTCGGTTCGGTTCGGTTCATTTACACCCCTAGATATCATCCACATAGAGGAATAAGACCACGATCTCAGTTGAAGAGGTAAGAATGAACATAGAAGGATCTGACTTACTGCAAGTAAATTTAATGTTTAACAAATAGCTCGTAAAGCGTTCGAATCAAGTTCGAGGAGCTTGCTTTAATCCATAAAGAGAATGCTGAAGACAATAAACATAATCAGGCCGATCAGGATGTACAAAGCCAGGTGGTTGTCGCATAAATACCTCTTCACCAAGATTCTCATGCAAGAATGCATTTTTAATGTTAAGTTATTTGATTTCCCAAGATTGCATGAGAGTAAGAGATATCACAGTTCGAATTGTAGTGGGTTTCACAACTGGACTGAACGTTTCATCGAAATCAATACCTTGATGTTTCTTATATCCTTGAGCAACAAGGTGAGCTTTATAGCGTTCAAGTTGACCGTCCGCACGTAGCTTAACCTTGAATACCTATTTGCAGACAATAACATTTTGAGTCGCAGAAGGTGGAACTAAATCCCATGATTGATTTTGTATGAGGGCATTATATTCATCTGCCATAACCGCTTTCCAATTAGGATCTTTATTAGCCTGAGAGAAGGAAGTGGGTTCATGGAAGATTGGGGAAACATTTGGAGAAGAATTTTTTAAGGTAAGACGTGAGGTTTTCTGGTACCAGTCATGGTGCAAGTCACCATCGAATGAGATAAAAGATATAGTATAGATTGATTTGTTGAAGAAGTATTTAGATCAGACAAGAAGGTTGGATTGGATGAATGGATAGGCTTATTGAAGGATGAAGTTGGGTTGGGCCAAAGGATAGAATTAGGTCTGTTTTAAAATGGGTTTGGGTCGGGCCCATGTTAGAGGGAAATTAGGCTGGGCCAGAAGATCAACCGGGCATGTGTTAGAAGTAATTTAGGTTGACAGATGTGTGAAGCCCGACGACAGATTCATTAAATCTGATCCTTGTAACTGGGTGTATTCTTGAGTTGAGAATCCCATCGAAATATGGACTGTACTCGATTGGGATTTTGTGATAAGGATAGAAGATTTTGTATGAAAATCAACCTGTGTAAGAGGAGATTGTGGGATAGCTGGAATAGAAAAGGATTGATGAGAAGTACCTGAATGCAATGGAGAGAAATGTGGTTTCGTCACAAAGTTGGAAGGTGAATTAGGAGATCGTGTGATAGTTGTAAAGGGAAGCAAATCTCGTTGGTAGACGTCGGTAATGGAGAAGATTGTGGGACCGAGATGTAAAGAAGATTATTATTTGAGCGAGAATTATGAGACAATGAGGATTTTTTTTGAAGATTGGTATTTTCGAATGGAGAAAAACCAGCAACAATAGCTGGACTATTAGAAATTATGGGAGAGGAGGTGTCATCCATAGTACACAAGAGAGGAATATACAACCGTTGAAAGGAAGGAGAGTCAAGGGTGGATTTCCCATGATCGTATGGTTTTGGATTACTAACTTGATGAATTTGATGACCAAAAATAATTTTTAACCATTGATCAAACAAATTAGACGGGAATTAGCCACTTAGGGATAATTTCATGAAAGGAAAAATATTCTCATAAAAAACAACATGGCGTGATAGAAAAACCTAATTTGTGGAAGGATATAAGCATAAAAAACCTTTATAGTTGTTAAAAAATCCAATGAAAACACATGATAGACTCTTATGATCCAATTTATGACGTGCAATGGACGAGAGATTTGGATAACATAGACAATCAAAGACACGTAAATGAGAGAAACCAGGAGGCGCATTATACAAAAGTTGAAACGGGCTATGGTTATATAGAGTGCGAGAGGGCAGGCGATTAATAATATAATGTAAAAATTAAGAGCTTCAACCCAAAATGATAAAGGTGAATTCGCTTGAAATAAAAATGAACGAATCATCGCAGCAATCGTGCAATGTTTTCTTTCTGCTAATCCATTTTTGTTGAGGAGTGTGGGGGCATGAAATGCAATGTTGAATTCCACACTTATGAAAAAGACCATTGAGAAATTCCCCATCACCATCAGATTGAAATTTTTTAATCTTAGTTGAGAATACATTTTTCATGAATTTTCGAAAGATATAGAATTTGTCAAATACTTCTGATTTGAGACGAATGAAAAAAAATTCAAGAAAACCTGGTGAAATCATCGACAAAAATAACATAATATCCAAAATCAGATATAGATTTAACTAAAGATTGCAATACATCAGAATGAATTAATGAAAAAGAAAAGAATGTACGAGAATCACTATTATTAAAAGCTGATCTTAAGTGTTTGCCAAGTTGACAAGCATTACAGATAGACGACGACAGCTTAGAAGTAGAAGCAACAATAACTTTATATTTCAAAAGTGTAGATAGAACAGCCAAGCCCTAATGACCTAGGCGACGATGCCAAATGTCCAAATTTATTCTTATAGTAGAAAAGACTTATGATAACAATCCAACAAAAGCGACAGACAGAGGAAGCGGATACAGAGATCCCATACTACTAGACCGTAGAACGACCTTCTTCGACTTCAGATCCTTTACAAGAAAACCAGATTTGTTAAAAATAAACTCATAGTTATTATTCTTACAGAATTGATGGACAGAAAGTAATTTTTTCTTTAGAGTAGGGACAACAAAAACATTGTTCAATTTAAATGTAGAAGGAGTTGTAAGAGTAGAAGAACCCGTAAAAGAGATGGGTAAGAAATCACCATTACCAACGAATATGCGATCGGTTCCTGTATATTGTTGCTTAACAAGAATATTTGATTCATTGGATGCCATGTGAGAAGAAGCCCCAGTGTCAGGATACCAAGAGTGATCGACAGTGTCAGAGAGTTGCATAATAGTAAATGAATTTGAAACATCCTCCAAAGTGAAAGCGTGATTAAAACATTGACGGCATTGTAGAGCAGAATGATTAAACTTGTTGCAGATCTAACATTTTAGAGACGGAATAGGTTTTGGCGACGAACCAAGAATACCAGAGCCAGTATTAGTACCCATAGGAAGTGGAAATACCATGAGAAGATGGCAACCCAAAATAGATGGAAGAACCACGGCCACGACTACGAGAGAAACCACGACTACGCCCCCATTGATAGCCATGACCATGGTTGTTGTTGACATGTCCACCCCGAGAGGAGAATAAGGCAATAGAAGCGTCTGAATCGACTGATGAACAGATCTGTTGAAGGCGTAACTCTTGATTCAGAAGAAGAGGGCGAAGTTCTTCAAAGGATGGAAGAGGTGTGCATGTTGTAATAACAATAACAAATCCTTCATAGTCTTATAGGAGCCCCGCAATGATGTGAAGAACAAGATCAGTATCAGTGACATTGTTGCCAATGGCATGAAGAGAATCGCTTGTAAACTTCATCTTCTAAAGAAAGGAAGCCATTGAGGTGACCCCTTTTTTACGGTTTGAAGTTGCAACTTTAATTGGAGTGGTGGGAAGAAGCTTGATCAAGAAAGAGCATTTCGATGGCCAACCTTGAACTTCGAGCAAATATGTTGGAGGAATTGAGGATCGATTCCAGAATTTCAATAGAAAGAGTAGCATTTATTCACGATAAGATGGTTGTATCACGTTGAATTCCGGCCAAATATTCAGGATTGGAGTAGTGGTGGATGGGGATGAAGCATTAGAAGAATCATGAAGTATCAAGGGTGGACATGGGAGAGAACCATTAACATGCCCAAAAACATTGAAACTCTTAAGAACAGGAATGAAAAGAGATTTCCATGCCAAATAATTGGAGGAAGACAGTTCAATGGGAATAAAGTTTTTAATATCAACAACTAAAAGAGAAGAGGTAGGTGCAGTGGGAGAAGAGTTGGTTGTAGTGGGAGAGGATGTAAATGTAGACAGGGTGGTAGAGGAGGTAGATGATGAAGAAGTAGCCATGGAAACGTGCAACTAGGAGGAGAGGAAGACAGGAAAGAGAACCTAGTCTTTAATACCAAGTAAAACAATTGAATGACGCACCCTAATAGGGTTTGGCTAGTGTATTTATATCATTTGTATGTAACTTTACATAAAGACCCTCTTACATATAAATATTACAAGAATACCCTTAGTATTTTATTAGTAAGCAACGATACATTATTGGAAAGAGAAACGTTCATGTTGGAATTGGTGTATAACAATCCCCACTGTTGATCAACGGCCAACAGATTAAGATACAAAAATTCATTTTTAATCGCATGCTTGGAAGCTCTGCCCACCATTAAGATTGTTGACTTCGCCATGTATATTGTGGATGTGAAGATGGTTGGCAGGAATCTAGCTAGCATTTCAAAACGAGAATTTTCATAAATGCATTTTCAAATTTGTGTTAAAATTCCCCTAATGTTATTAGATTTTTGGAATAAATAAGATCATAAAACGTTCTTAGAGGAGTTAGTTGATACTCTAGAAGAGTCAACGGTTGATACACAGGCACTAAAACATAGTGCACATAGATGGCTACAGTTATACTATAATATGCAACACAGATAGGTCATCACCATAGTTAGATTGGATATTGTGCATAGACTCTGATTTTTTGATAATGTTGTCTTGATTTCGGACCACTGGCTTCTTTGCATTTTAGATGTCCATTAAATGCTTGTTGATTGGCCAGGTAGAAAGCTAAATCTGTTATATCCTATTTCTAGCAGATGTAAAAGAGTCAATCATGTGAATACACGTGTGATTACATAGCATTATGAAGTGGAGAAATGAAGGAAGTAATCAGAGTTGTAGCTAATTTCGTGGTGATCTAGCTGGCGTTCCAAGATAATGCTACGACACCATAGTAGATGAACAAGCATGAACAAATCAACAAGTCAATTACAGAAGGTAATAATGGAAGGAAGTAATGAAAAGGGAAGCTCAAAAGATCAATCGCCTGGGAGAATCAAGCAGTTACGTAATAAATTATTATAAATAGCAAGGAGGAAGGCCAAGCTCAAGGTTCAGCACCAACCAAACCAAATCAAATTTATCAAATTATCATGTTTCCTTTTATCCTGTTATCTGCGCTTCTTAGCGTAATCTATCTTAGCTTTCATTAGTCTAGTCCTTTTCTCCTTTCGAATTACCTCACATAGAAGAAAATCCATAGCTAAGAATCTAGTAGCAGTAGTGGTAATATTAACAAAAGTCTATACTCATACGCTGGACTTAATTTGATAGTGTATCCAGTTCTAAAAGGTGAACTACAGTTTGTTCAAAGCGACTTATTGTAAATATTTCCCTTTGTTATTTGATTTACATTATCCGGTTTTATATTGAAAAGTTCTTTTACAGAAGGCAAGAGTGCAACCCATCTTTAGAGGACGAACCTCACCCTCCAAGTATCATCTGATTTTATTTAAACAACTGAGTAAGTGGCTAAATAGGCGACCGATCTGCACAAATTCTGGCTATAGAAAGCTGATCACGACATATCTACCTATTCTGACATATCTGCGTTTAGGGTCATCGTTGTTCAATTGAAATCGAGCCGCACAATCAATTCTGACACGCCCACACACATCTCATACGTGTGGCTGAAGAATAGTTAGCAACAAAATCATTGCAATTTTTTATTTGGGCCCACAATATGGATGGATTAGTTTTGAGTAACTCACATGTCGTGTGTCAACCATCACACACTATTATTCCTCACATCTATACATGCAGCCGGATGTGCCAACAGGCGGGGCTTGGATTCGGCAGCGACCTATCGAGTGCCGAGGGCTGGACCCGTCAAGTGCCCCGTCCAGTGCCGAAGGCTCGATACTGGTCTGTGTTGTGGGCCTCACCATGATGTGTGTATTTTATCCATGCTGTCCATCCATTCTTCCAGCTCATTTTAAGGCATGAGCCCAAAAATGACGCAGATCCACATCTCAGGTGAACCACACGAAACAGTGATGAATGAACATCCACCATTACAAACTTCCTAGGCCCACTAATGTTTATTTTCCATCCAAACTTTTGAAGGGAAAATACAAATATCAGCTTGATTCAAGACTTTTGTGGCCCCCGAGAAGTTTTTAATGGTGGGGGCGTCCAATCACCACTTCCTGTGGTGTGGACCACCTGAGATTTGGCTCTTCATCTTTATGAGCGTCAATTGAGTACTGCCCCCACCCTGACGGACGCGGATTAGGTACTGACAGGTTGAGTAGCTATCTCGCTACTACTGAAGTAACGTCACCAACCTCACTGTGATGCATGTGTTGTATCCACACCGTCCATCCATTTGGAGAGATCATTTTATGGCATGAGACAAAGAATGAGGCAGATACAAAGCTCAAGTGGACCTCACCAAAGAAAAAATTGGAGATCGATATCCTACCATTAAAAACTTCTAGGGGCCACAGAAGTTTTTGATCAAGCTGATATTTTTGTTTTCCCCTCTTCCATGCATGTGTGAACTTACGAACAGGTTGGATCTCAAATAAACATCATGGTGGGCCGTAGGAAGGTTTCAACGGTCTGGTTATTGTCCCCATTGTTTTCTTTGGTGGGGTCCACTTGAGATTTGGATCTGTCTCATTCTTTTGATCATACCCTAAACTGACCTCTCAAATGGATGGACGGTGTGGATATAACACATACATCATGGTGGAGCCCACGGAAGTTGGTGACGTCACTTCAGTAGCGAGATAGCTACTCAACCTGTCAGTATTTAATCCGCGTCCCACCCGGACTTAGCAAGAGATGTACGGTCCTACAAGGGGATCCAGCGTGTGTCGCCGCCCACTGGGGCCCACATACTAAGTAGTCCGATGATCTGAATCGTCCATGTTCTGGATCTATGCTATAAGAGCCACCTTCAGAAGCTAGCTGTGAAAGGGCGATTATGAGAAGCGCTATCTATAATTGGATATGTAACAATCGAAAGAAAATTTTCGAAGGTTGGGTTAATCATTTTACATGGTAGCAAATGAAATATGGACGGTTCAGATCATTGTGGAATGTTAGGTTGTTGGTCTCAGTGGATGGAGATACACAGTGGACTGTAAGTCGCGACGGATGAAAAAGGAATCGTATATTAATGACATTCACTATCCAACGGTGAACATGGCGCTAATTCCGGTCCGTCCAATTTCTGGACCACACATTAGATGAGCCATAGCCCAGAAGGTGCAACAGTGACATGATCCTGTCTAATCAATAGACTTCCATGTGGTCCAATCGTCAGAACTTTGCTCCTGGGACTAACAGCAAGCTATTGATCCGAATGAATTATAAGATGCTCGGCCGTGTCTTTGCACCATGTACGTCAGCTTTTAATTCTGACAAGTGAAGGCTACGATTCGGCCATCCAGACCAATGGAATGTTGGGTCCCACCCTAGATGGTCGATGACCCAAAAATCTCTTGCATTGAAGATCCTAGTTTGCTATTTTGGACCACTTCAGCTGAGTGTAGAATTTGGTACAATTTATCTTCTTAACGGTCGATCTGTAGGCCACATATCCAAAGGTTGAGGATATCTAATCAACAAGAAAATTAGGCCATAATCCATCTATTTGTAAGATGGAATAAATCAATGGTATGGATTGAATGTCCGCAGATAATTTGATCAATGGTGAACCATGGGCCTACGCTGTCCACCCCAGAAGAAAATGGACGGTTGAAGAATAACATACCATGTGTTTACTTTTGGAAATGATGCGTGCGGACCCATATCTAATGAATTCCTTAGCAATTTTCAGGATCTATGCATTAATGTCACCTAATTTCCATCCTTAAACCATCTAAACCTACGCTCAGGTGGGCCATAGCTAAAGAAAGTGGAAATGAAAAGATGTGGATTAGGTGGTGTTGCCGACATTATCCCCATCGGTGGTGTGTTGATGCGTTGGGTTTGGTGTTGCGAGCCAATGCGAAGTGTTTGTTTTATATTCATGAGCCGTCCATTCGTTTTACTAGCTTATTTTAGGGCATGAGCCTAAATTGAAGTAGATCCAAAGCTCAAATGGACCACTAATAGGATAAAGACACCCACGGTTAAAACCTTTCTAAGGCCCACTGTAATGTTTATTTGTAATCCAACCTGTTGATAAGGTAACTCAGACCTAAAAGAAAGGAAAACACAAATATCAGCCTGACCCAAAACTTTTGCAGCCTCCAGAAGTTTTAAATGGTAGGCGTTTAATCACCACTGTTTCCTGTGGTGTGGTCCACTTGAGCTTCCATTCTTCTTCATTTTAGGTTGAAGCACTAAAATGAGGGGGCAAAACATATGGATGACATGGATATAGAACACATGCATCATGTTTGGGCCCACAATGCCAGCACATGGACACACAAGGGAGGGCTAGGGGTGGCATTGACAAAACTACCTGATCCGTGTCCACCGAGGTGTTGTTGTGTTACCAACAACACCCCAATAGGCCTGCACACGGGTCGAGTTAGGGTTGGGTTGGGCCCAATCCCAAATCAAACCTAAACATATTTTAAAGGTTCAGGTTTCGATCTTGGTTAGGTTGACCCAACCCTAACCCTACCCGACCCTATATGCTGAGCTGAGTAGAGTTAGATTGGAACTGAGTTCTGCTTATTCGCATTCTTTTTAACTTTGTATATTAAAAACAAGTGTTTAACTCATTTCTAACAATATTAAATAGTATCATCTCTATACAATATTATCAATAACTGTTTCTTTAACTCAAAATATATTATAAATTTGATATGGAAGATTTCTTTGCCTTGTCCTTTTCGTCTACTTCTTCGTCATCTTTCTCCACATCAAAGTTGCGTCCTCCCCACCTAGGAGCTAACCAATCTTGGGCACAAATGAGAGCTTTGATAGTAGATGGTACAAGTTAGCTTCTCTCTTTGGTAACAACCCTTCCCCCATTGCTAAATTTCGATTCTGATGCTACAGTTGAAATAGGATTGAAAATATATCACGCGTCATCTTTGAGAGTATAGGAAACTCATGTGCGTGATTCTTCCATCATTCCAGGACATCAAAATCTTCAGCTTGATTTCTTAAAACTGATAGCTTCAAATATTTGTCAAGTTCTGTTTCGATGTTCATTCATACCATAATTTCTTTAATTTTTACGAAGGAATACATTTCATCAAATATGCTACCATTAGGATTCATTTATCATTAGGATTTTGGTCATGACGCTTAAAATAGGATTTATTGATTGATGGCGAGAGAATACGTTGGAGTGTTTGGGATGGTAAGATGATGGGGATCTTTAAGTGGTTTGGGTGGCTGAGATTTATCTGACACGGGTCGCCAGACGTCAATATTCCCATTTGTGGAAAGATTTGAATTGACGCGGATTTCCTACTAAAGGCTTTTGTAGGAAGTTCCTACGTTGGGAATCTAGGTGGGCCCACCATGATGTTTGTGACAAATCCACCACGTGCATTCGTTTTGCGAGCTCATTTTAGGACATGAGACCAAAAATGAGCTAGATCCATTCAATTGCATGTAGAACTTCCCTTTCCTTAGCATGCCCATAATTCATACAGGTGGGACGCATCGTTTGGTGACCCAAACCATTGAGTTTGTGGTTCCAATCATCGATGGATCATGCCCAAAAAATCTCCTTGACCCAACAACCGTAACATTTCGATTCTTCTTCGTATGCAAATGAATGGTCTGCATTCAATGAAGAGTATAAGAAGACCTAAGTCGGGGCTTATAATCTTTCAATTTGAGACATTTTTTGGAGGGATGGTGTACTTATGATGGGACATTAGATCAATGACTTGGATAACCCAACACAGGCCTGCAGAAATGAAGTGGAGTTCCCTACTGAGCCTCATGAAAAAATGCTCCCACAATAAGGGCGAAAACAGCTAGGTGTGTTTACCACTTTACCATTCAAAGTTTTAATTTCCAAACATGCCAAATGAGGGCATGCTCGAAGGGTTTTTTTTTTAGAATACTCTAACTGAACTCGAGGCAGTTTGAGTCGGGCGGAACAGGTCAGGTTTAACATGTATCCTAAGCCGTACCTAGATTAAAAATGGTCCAGCCGCCTTCACTTGTGACTAGACCCTTTTCTTTGCCAGGTCAAGGCAGATCGGGTTTTCGTTGAGTCGGATCGGGCGGGTCAATCGGGTTAAATCAGTAGATGTGTAGCCCTACACCCCATTGGTGGTAGCGCTAGTGAGTCTGTGGGGCCCAACATGATGTATGTGTTTTATATCCACACCTCCCATCCATTTCTTCCCTCTCATTTTAGGGCACTCAATAATTAAAAAAATGAATGAAGCGGATCCAAAGCTGCAGTGGACCACACTACAGGAAAAAAAAAAAAAAAGTGGTGGTTTAATGTGCATCATTAAAAACTTTTTGAGGGCCACAAAAGTTTTAGATCAGGCTGATATTTGTGTTTTCCCTTCATCTATTAGTTACCTTATCAACAGGTTGGATGACCAATAAAAATTACGGTGGGCCATAGAAACGTTTCAACGGTGGGTGTCACTATCCCCACTGCCCTAGCATGAACTGAAAAAACAGGTGAACGGCGGGGATGTAAAACACATACATCACGTTGGACCCCACAGCGCCCAACACATCAACACGCCACGGCTGGAGGTTGGGTTGGCAACACCTAATCCGCGTCCCATTCAATTGTATTCTTTTCTCTAGTGTGGCCCACCTAAATATTGAATCTTCCTTATTTTTGTCCTGATGTCTTGTTATTGAATACTGAAACTGATTAACGGTCTGGATGTCAACAAGAGCACTAGCGTGCCCAACTGATTTTCCATCACGTCAAATAATAAGGTACCCTACACCAGCGACCTTGCTGCTGTGGGTACCTGTCGGCGCAGGCGAGTGTGTCAGTCCTCCAGCACCGTAATGTACGAACGGTCCAAAGGAGATCAAGGTTCCGTGCGCTCCAAAATAGTATATTTAATATATCTACACCGTCCATTCATTTTAAGATATCATTTTAGGGCATGATCCAAAACAATGAGTCATATCCAAATCTCAACTGGACCACACCACAAAAGGCAGTGGGACAATGATTCTCACCGTTAAAACATTCATAGGGCCCACCATGATATTTATTTTCCATCCAAACTGTTCATAAGATGACACAGACCTGGATGAAGGGTTAAAACAAATATCATATTGATAGAAAACTTCTGTAACCCCCAAGAAGGTTTCAATGGTAGACGTTCAATCATCTACTGCATTCTGCAGTGTGGTCCACTTGATCTTTGGATTTGTCTTATTTTTAGGTAAACCCTTATAACGATGTCTCCAAATGGACGAACGGTTTGGATATAACACAAACCTCATGGTGGGGCCCACATAAATTGGTGACGTCAATACACCAGCGAGCTCGCTGGTGTTTCCGCATGTACATGTATGCGGGCGTGTGGCATTAACAAAACGCAAATACATTCCACAATGTAAACCCACTGAGTAAACTCTGTGGGGCCCACCTTGGATATATCTGTCTTATCCAAGCGGTCCATCCTTCTTTCCAGATCATTTTGGACCATGATCCAAAAATCGAAGCATATCCAAAGCTCACGTGGACCACACCATAGGAAACAGTGGGATAATGATGTACACTGTTGAAACCTTCCAAGCTAGGGTCCACAGTGATGTTTATTTGTCATCCAAACCTGTCGATAAGGTCACACAAACATGGACGAAAGGAAAACAAAAATATTAGGTTAATCCAAAACTTTTGTGGCTCCCCCAAGAAGTTTTCAGTGATTGGAGTTCAATTCACACTGTTTCCTATGATGTGGTCGACTTGAGCTTAGGATATTCTTCAATTTTAGTTTTATGAATTAAAATAAGCTGTTAAAATGGATGTACGGCGTGGATAAGACAAAACCATCACAGTTGGCCCCCAAAGAGTTTACTAATTAGAAAAATCTATGGGGAGCATCTCTCAAGAGAGTCTGGAAAAGTTACATCGCCGGTTGTACACGATTCTTGTACGTTTTCAACTGTAAGTTTCCCAAATTCCAATAAGCCGCTTGAGGTATACGATACATACGAGGAACAGCATAATGTAGTAAATTCATCATTAGCTGGTGCAGGTGGCACCTACTAATCGGGTACATTCATATATTGGTTTCTGAAATGGATGGCATTTGTATAAAAAAAAAAAATTAAAAACTACTGCTATCAAACATTTCTATATATTTGATCAATGGCTGCTAAAGCAATGTTGGGAAAGAAGGGAAAGGAGTTGAATTTCTATATAATTCCCAAACTTATCCATTTTATGATTCTCATCTTTAAAATAAGTTCCATCTAATCGTTATATTTTGGAGAATTTTATATAAAAATAATAATTAATTAATATAAAATTTACATTCTGGTTTTTCTTTAAAAAGCTACCTCAATAATTGTTGTCATTATCAGTGCACTACTTTCTGTCATCTGTCATGGGAGCAAATGCGTCGGTGGCTAGGGTGACTCTAATGTTTACGTAAAATCTACCTTTACCACTAGGTGGGTCATTTCGTGTTAGGCTAAGGGCTCAAAAATCAGCTCCACTTATGATCCAGGTGGACCATATGATTAGAAATAATCTACATGACAATGCTCACCCTCCAGGTTGTTTCCATGAGTGTGCCCATGTGAATTACAATGGGTATAATTTTTGGAAACCAGCTTAAATTTTTGCGTGGAATCTAATGGTTGAAGTAGAATTCTTTTAATTATTACCATGAGCCCCGTAAAAATCAAGTGTGGAGTCTCCCTCCAACTAGTACCTTTAGCGTGGCTGATGAGATTCACAGGTCAACTTGATTTTGTCTCCAGGCCTAATATGAGGCTAAATATCTAATGATTAGGAGTGGATCTTATATAAACATCATGCTGGGTCCCGCCAAAATTAAGAGTAGGTGTCTCATACTGTAGACACCCCACCCTAAATGTGATTAGAACTACTTTCAACTTCAATATCAGATTCAATCAAAAGTACCTTACGGCCTAACACTCACAAACGCGGCCATACAGAATGGATAGACTGTGACCTGCAACGAGTTTCAGAGATGTCCCATGGACTGGATCAGCTAATCAGGTGCCCCATCAACCTGTATCCTCATCCAATCACCTAGGCCTCCAGGCAAGCCCGGCTCGACCGCTAGGCAATTTAGGCGGTCGCCCAACGCCTCCGGTTATGAATATATATATATATATATATATATATATATATATATATATATATACACATATGAGGTTACACAGATATGAGGTTATATATATATATATATACACATATGAGGTTACACAGATATGAGGTTATATATATATATATGAGGTTATATATATATATATATATATATATATATATATATATAACCTCCGGTTCTGAATATATATATATATGTCCTATCCACACCGTTCATCTGTTTTTTCTAGATCATTTTAAGGGATGAGCAAAACTGAAACATATTCAGAGCACAAGTGGACACACCACAAGAACAGTGGGGATGATGATGTCCACAGTTGAAGCCCTCCTGGCCCCGCAATTATGTTTATTTGTCATCCAACTTACCCATAAGGTCACACAGATATGGATGGAGGGGAAAAATATCAGCTTGATCCAAACCTCATGTGGCCTTAGGAAATTTTCAACGGCCTTAGGAAATTTTCAACAGAAGGCATTCAACTCACACTTTTTTTTCCTTCTTTTTTTTTAATGGTCCACTTGAGCTATGCTTGAATTTTAAGCCCATGCCTTAAAATGAGCTGGTAAAACATATGAACGGCGTTGATAAGGCACATGTGTTACAGTAGCCCCACAGAGTTTACTCAATACACTGCAGTGTACTGAGTTATTCAGTACGCAATCCGCCACCATGATCCGGCCACAACTGCAGCGCCTGATTCCAATGGGCCCACTGGATGTGGATTGCGATAGTGGTTTAGTTGCAACCTCGACTATGGGGCCCACAAAGCATATCTACGCCATCCATCTGTTTTGCCAGCTCATTTTAGTCGATGATGCTAAAAATAAGCAGATCCAAATCTCAAGTGCACCACACCATAGAAATCAACAGCTATTGAATGCTCGACATTAAAAATTCCTAAGGGCCACCGTAATGTTTATTTTCCATCTAACCTGTTGGTAAGGTCACACCGGCCTGGATGAAGGGAAAAAAAACAAATATAAGCTTGATCCAAAAATTGTCCCAGGTAAAAGTTTTTAATATTTAATCACCATTATTTCCTTATTTGTTGTCCACCACCTGAGATTTGTATCTGATTTATTTTAGTGATCATGACCTAAAATACTATGACAAAATAGATGTACAGTGTAGATATACAATACATGCAAGTAAGGTGCCCATGTTCAGGGTCGTACTGTGTTGGCCATGGCCCGGGCACACCTGATCTATCCTAGGGAGTGCCTACTGACACTACTCTTTAGGCCCGCCATGATCCATGTGTATTATCCACACCATCCATCCATTTTGCCAGCTCATTTTAAGGTACGAGCCCAAATACAAGGGGGATCAAAATCTCAATGGACCATATTACAAGAAAATATCAATGAATGAACACCTACCATTAAAAACTTTTTGGGGCCCACAAAAGTTTTGGATCTAGCTGATGTTTGTGTTTTATCTTCATTCAGGTCTCTCCACAAATTTAATGGAAAATAAACATCACACTGGGCGTAGGAAGTTTTTAACAATAGGCATTCAATCACCATTATTTTCCCATAGTGTGGTCCACCTTAAATTTGAAATTGCCTCATTGTGGGGCCTCATGACCCTAAAATAATGATCTAAAATGGATGGACAATGTAGATAAAACACATACATCATTGTAAGGCCTACGGAGCTAGGTAGTGTTAGTACGAATCTGCATCCTGACTCCCTTTAACCGTATGTTTTGTATATCTATGACCTTCGTCAATTTTTCCAGCTCATTTTAGGGCATGGGCTCCAATGCCATTTTCTTTTTATCCATGCACTCATCTGATGGTTTCGTAGTAGCTGGAAAAGACCTTCTCCAATAGTCAAACACCTTTTAATTTATTTTTTTCCGTAATATTTTTTATTATATATAATTATTAATTTTAATTAATAGTTTAAATATAAAAAAAAAAAAAAAGCCTCATGTAGATCCTCGCCTAAGGCCTCAACTTGCATTGAGACAGACCTACTTCCAAGATAGCCAAACATGCAATATTTAGATAAAGCCACTCTCAGGCTGACCCTAGATGTTGAAGAGTCCTCAAAATTATGCAAAAACAGTGTTCGACTAGTTGGTCAGCCAGTGGACAGATTGTCACAGCGAGGGTCTGGACATTTTTCTGGGAGCCTCAGACCGGTCGGCCAACCAGTCTACGAGGGGCTCCGACCAGTCATATTGTTGAGGCTGAAAGACTGTTTTGGGAGCAAACTCGCTGGACAAATTTTGCAAATCGTCGACCGGTCGACTGACGTGCAGAGCAAGTATTTCTTACACGGTTTTGTATTGCATGTTTCCAATTTGGGTTGGAGTCCTATTTAAACATATCCTAATCGTGTTTCGAGGTATCCTAATCAATACTTAAGAGTCTCCTAATACGAGTTTAGGGCTTGGGGGAGTGATTGTGAGGTTTGAGAGTGCCTTGTTCATCTTTGGGATCTACTTGAGGGTAAATTAGCTTTGTAATCATCTGATATTCATAGTGGAGGTATCGCTTTGTGCCGTGGTTTTTTCCCGAAAGGGTTTTCCATGTAAAACGGACTGTCTTTGCGTTGATTGCTTGTGTGGCGTGTGTTGATTGTTTAAATCTCTTCAGTGCTTCCACTGACCAGATTTCCAACACTAAAGCTCTAAAAGTTTTAAGGAAAGGTCCAAAGAGGCCATTAATGCAAGACAACTAACAACATGGAACGACAAAATCGTAATCTATTTTTGCTCAATCTCGGTCATTCACCCAAGGCACCAATGAACCACAAATCAATTAAATCACATCTTCCTGACTCTGATAACACCAGTCTTGCACAAAAATACCACCAACAAGATCCCCGGGGCATCTCGAAAATAACAATCGTATCTGATTGGCCATTGCTGGAGCTGGTAAGGCAAAGGGCAAAGGGCGGAGTACCCTATCTCTGAAAATCGTCAGAGCACCGAACCTCCACTGCATTTAAAAAAGTTAAACAAGTAACTTTACCTAAAAAGGGCCAAGCATGGACCATTTCTAGGTAATAATAGTCCAACAAGGATTGTTTCTGGGTGTGGCCACAATTGTGGCCCTCTCATATCCTAATTCCTTATGCAGTGCGGTTGAGAGGGTGCAAAGAAAGCTTAGATGCCTAAAAAGGCCCTCGAAGGGTAGTTATCAGGATTTACCTAGCTTATTTAAAGGGCTCACTGTAAACGGACCAAGGAAGAGAAGGAATGAAATCTAGAAGCAGAGCGGAAGAACGGAGAAGGCAGAGGGTGTGGGAAGCTTAACCACTGCTGAAGAATTGTTTATGAATGGATTTTTGAAACTTAGTCTTAGTTGTAACTCACCATCACTCACTCAAAAACTATACATGTCCTAACCCACTAATCCTCTGTTATCTCTGAAAAAGCTCTCTGCAAAGCCACTTTGTCTTCTTGAAGCACGACCTATCTGAAGTAGAAGAATATACTGAAGTCAACAAGCAAGGTTGGGATTCGGAACATCCAACCATCCATTTTGACTGAAAAGAGTGTCTGATTTTCCTTTCCCTTCTCACATCTCGAATCAAGCTGTATTCATTTTTGCACATGCCAGAACATCGACAACTTCTAAATACCCACACATGCACGCACCTTATTTTCTTTATTTCGCTGAGTCTTGAAACCCTTCGCAGTATGGCTTAATGAAATACAGTCTTCTCACTCTTGTACTACTTTTCTATTTTTCTTTATTTCGCCTACCTAGGCCCTAGAGCCTTAGTGCAGCATGGCTTAATCGGTGACATTGGAAGTTTCCCCTGAATCCTCCTAAAATTGTATAATTTCTTTTAAAGTAGAGACAATGCATCGCACGGGGGGAAAATAGTGCCTAACCCCTTCTTTTTCCATAACTAAGGCCCTTACCCAGTATTTATGGCGCATACCAACTCAAGAGTCACTCGAGTCAAGAAATCTTTAGATTTCTCGCTCTCTAGGTGATTTTACGGGTTCTAGCTAACCATAGATTCTAAAGCCGCATTCTGGCTAGTGGTGACTCCAGATTAAATGCATTTTTACCACAAAGTCATCCCCACATTTAAATCAAACCAAACCAGAGCAAATTAAGAGGAGAAAGACGAGGAAGTGAGGGCATTTTCTGCGCTTGCGCTGGATGGCGTTCACACATATAATTTCCTTTTTTTTCTCTATAGTTGGAAGGGATGTTTGAACTTGATTTTTAGTAAGGCCCACTGTGATATATATGTGAAATCCACTCCGACATTAGATGCATAATCATATATTGTGCCCAGATCCTAAAAAAAAATCATTCTAACTTGTGATTCAAGTGGATCATAACAAAGAAAACAATTAGGAAAGCAAAGTCTACCCTTGATACAGGGCCCACTATAATGATTTATATAAAATCCACTATAACCATCACACGTCACACAAAAATCTAGGTTTGGGGCCTAAAAATCAGGCCCATCCTTGATTCAGGTGGGCCATACCAAGGTAAACAATTTGGAGGGCCATCATTGCCCTGTATACTGTTTCCAATCACGTGGTCCACATAAATTAGGGATGGGTGATTTTTGGGCCCTTAGCCCATCATAAAGTGATGCATCGGGTGATCAGTGTATTTTACCTAAACATCAAGGTGGGGCTCACCTAAGTAGCCAGTCCATTTGCTCTCACACCAGCTGTTAAAAAAATGTAATGAAAGGTGGCGAAATGATAATTACATCAATTAAGGAGGTAACTTTTTGAAAATTGTATTGGAATGTAAATTCCATGTTAATTAGGTGTTTTTTTTTATATATATAAAATTTCCTATTTTTTAAAAAGATAAAAATGACTCTCCTCTCCTAACAACTCTTTCCCAATATCTAACCATAAAACTGGATTTTCAAAAACAGCTTTCCCAATATCAAAACCTTATAGATAGAAACTTCAATTTTTTTTCTTTAATCATAGATTAAAAAAAATTAAAAAAAAAACAAGAAAAAACTCTTTCAGTGGAAATGTTTCATAAACATTCCAAGGAGTTAAACAGTCCCCTACAACAGTATTGTAAAATGAAATATAATGTTATTTTTATTTATTGTTACCTCTAAAATGAAATAATATAAAAATAATTTAAATTTCAAATTATCATAGATTTTAATGTTTCTTCTAAGGCATCCATCCCACATTGAAAGGTTAAGGTATTATGCAACAACATGCTAAGAATGATGAAGATGTTCTCCCCGTTTTTCATATTAATTATCTAATAAAATATATATTTCTTCTTAACATAATTATGAACCTTTTACAATTAAAAGTTTTTTAGATCCATGGCTTTAAAAATATAACTAATTGTAGCTTTTTCATCATTATCTATCACTAAAAAGTATTTTTACAATCGGTGTAATCCATTTTCTCACCTCATGAGATATTTTCTAAACTTACCAATGATATCAATAATAATACTTTCAAAAACTTACCTGTTATCATATCATATCAACTACCAGACCACTTGTCACTTTGTATCATTGTCCTTAGATCTTTTTTTTTTTTTTTTTGTCAAGCAAACTACTTTGCAAGCTAATATAATAAAGTTTGTTGTAGACCTTGTTCCCTTAAAGAGAAGATGATCCTTATATTTTATGAACTTTCTCAATAATGCACTCTTTCTTTCTCAATGAAATTATTTACCTTCTTTGTCTTTCTAATCTTTTCAATGATTAATTTTAAGCAACGAGCAACACATGGTGTCCAAATTAAGTGCACCCTTTTCTTTTCTAGCATCTTTCATAGACTGAACAACATTCTCTTCACCCACTTCTTCGAAAACATCATCTAACATCTTAAATAAAGCTTTGATATTTTTATGGTGTTAGATGTATCAACTGATTTCATGGAATATATCCATAGGGAAAAATGAGTCAAAAATTTTTATAACAATTCTTCTTCACCCATCTTTCTATCCATCATGCATTAATGGACATATAGTTGATTGTCATGAACATTTCAATTCTTTTAAAGATACATTAACTTGTTCATTCTCTTCTTTAAGAAGCTTTCTACCACTAATTTTTTTAGTCGTCCGACATCTCCTGAGCAAATTAATCAATAATTTCAACCAACTTTTTAAAATGTCTTGAATTAGCCACATTAAAAGGTAGAACAGTGTGATGAAAAGATTACCCTACATGCCTTTAAACTTAATTATTTGCTTTATGAAGACTTTGAACTCATATGATTGCTAAATCTCACTTCTTTTTTTGAACAAAAGTATTTAAAGATTTGCCTACCTTTATCTTAAATCTATGGTCCTAATTTTTTGAATTACTATATTTACTAACTTTTTTCCTTTACTTAAATGTCTTCCTTAAAATATTTAGTTGTTTTTCTAAATGTGCTTCTTCTTCTTCTTTGTGCTTTCTTGTTCCCTTGCTAAAACCTTCATAGATTGTAATAAATTACTTCTCTGATTTCTTTCAATCTTAGGATAATATTTACTTTTCCAGTCTAGTCCATTAAATTATTCTTATGTCTTTGACTCTTCGACTTGTTTTTGGATAATAATTACATCGATGCACAACGTTGTTGTGAGATTCATACCTTGATTAACCTTCCGTACATTTCATTTCTAGTGCCAGCGCACTTAGAATGGATTGGATCGGTGAGTTTCGATTGGACGCTCGATTTTAATATTGTAAAGACTTGAGACCTCTATCCTAACAACCATGCAGACATTGCGATTTCAATGCCGCGTGGCACGTCCCATTGCGACGGTCAAATCGAAAGTTGTGCGTCTCATCAGAATCGGCGTGTGACACACATTGTACATTTGCGCACATGTGATGTGAGGCCCACTTGATATCAAATATCAGGAATAGTATTACATCCCTTTCATAAGTAAAGTCAAGCCTATGATTAATTCACCCATTACTATCAACCAATGCCTCTCCCATACCAAAGTCATCACTCTCCCACGACTTCTCCCCCTCTTTTTAACGCCAACCATACTACTCCATTCTCTCATTTCCTATTTAACCATCAACACAATCTATCTTACCATCCCCACTTCACCCCTGTAAGAAAGAAATGAGTGTGAGAAGAAAAGAAAAATAAAGAAAAAAGAAAGATTAAAGGAGGGAGTTGAATGAGAGTTAAAGGGAATTAGGGAAAAAGAGAGGTGATCTTAACTGTTCATATGCACCCCGCCTTCAATTCGACCATTGAAATGAGTGCGCATGTCATTTACCACCACCAGTACGCAGCTGGAGACGAAGGGGTATGTGTCACCTCGGCATTGGTGGAGAGCAGGTGGGACCCAACTGATGTGAGTTTATCAGCTCTCCACTATTACTGAGGTGCTAGTCCCACTTGCTCTCCACCAATGTAGAGAGGTGACACGTACCCATTCGTCTCTAGCTGCGTCCTGGTGGGGGTAGTACCCTATCTGAGCCCTTTACGACCTTGCTAAGGCCACTACGATGTTTATTCTTCATTTAACCTATCCCTTGTTTACGCTCATTGGGCCCGGCTTCATCTTAGAGCCACGTAGTTGGCTTTCTTATGCACTGCTTAAAAGGGGAGCGGATTGCGTCCAGAGTAAACTCTGTGGGGTCCACCATAATTTATGTTTTTTATCCACTCAGTTCATCCATTTTATCGGATAATTTTACTGCTTGAGACAAAAAATGAAGCATATAAAATATCTCAAGTGGGCCACACCACAAGAAACAGTGTGGATTTAACGTGTACCGTTGAAAAATTCTTGGGGGCCATAGAAGTTTTGGATCAAGTTGATATTTGTTTTTTCGCTTCATCCATGTCTGCGTGGTCTCATGAATATGTTGGATGACAAATAAACGTCACGGCGGGCCCTAGCAAGGTTTCAACAGTGGAAATCATTATACCCATTGTTTCCTGTGGTATGGCCTACCTGAGATTTGGATATGCTTCAATTTTGAGATCAACCCCTAAAATGAGCTTTAAAAATGGATGGATTGTGTAGATAAACATCATACATTCACAGTGGCCCCAAACGAGTTTATTCAGTAAGATAAAAGCGTACTGAGTAACTCAGTACGCAATCCAATTTCGCCTAAAACTGGTGTTGGAGAGGGTTCCAATAAACGGAATTGGACGCGGATTTTTGGACGCATATTGCCTGCGAAAGCCTTTGTAGGCATCTCTTGCGCTCGGAATTTAGGTGGGGCCCACCGTGATGTTTGTGAGAAATCTACACTGTCCAACCGTTTTTTGAGATCATTTTAGGCGTTGCAACAAAAAATGAATGGGATCTAAGACTCAAGTGGGCCGAAATAAAGAAAAAGGTGGGTAGGCAAATTCCTACCGTTGAAAACTCTATGGGGTCCACAGTGATGTTTATATGTCATCCATACCGTTCATAATGTTATTCCTACTGAGATGAACTGAAAAAACAAATATTATCCTGATTCGAAACTTCAGTGGCCCCACGAATATTTCCACTGTCGAAGTTCAATCATCACATTTTGAGCCCACTTGACTATTGGATGCCGTTCATTTTTTATCGCAACGCCTAAAATGATCTCACAAAACGTTTGGACGGCGCAGATTTTTCACAAACATCACGGTGGGCCCCACATAGATTCCGAGCGCAGGAGATGCCTGCGAAAGATTTTGCAGGCAATCCGCGTCCCGGATTTTTGTACACGAAAATTCCGTAATTGCAATCGCGCGAGTGCATTTTGATCTTTCACTCGCCTCACGCTTCCACACACGGGGCACATACGCCTGATCAAAACCGTTGGTCAGCAGATTCCAACAATTTAGATGCAATATCCAAAAAGAACTCTTATATGAACATCAGGATGAAGACAGACAAAATAAACGGTTAAATGAAATTGATCTATGGTTGGAATTCTGTGCACTTAATAATCATGTTCGCCTATGCGAGGCGTTGAGCGACTGACTACGCTGAATAATAGTTGTATGAATAATACATATCATGATCGGGACTGTTGATCGGTGGGATACGATCTGGATCAGCCAATAGGACACAACTCTCTTTGATTAGGCAACTATTCCCATATGAGATTTAATGATTCAGTGGACCACAATCGCTCTAACCGTTCGTTTTTTGCAAGCCACTCATCCAAAAGGAATGTTATTTACTTACTAGTGTGCGAGGTATGCTTACATAGCACGTAGGTGTATGATCCGAACCATTTATCAGGCAGGATTTTTATTGCATTAGCCCTGAGTTGTGGTTATTTTTACTAAAAGTTCAATTTCTCGTTTGGCACATCTTTTTTGGCCTTTTGACGAGAAATTGGACTTTCTTGGGTCCAAAATGCCCCTCTGACGCTATGACATTCTGACGTCCTGCATACGTCTAGAAGAGTCGTAAGCTTGGGCATTTCAAAGGGGCTCCACTCATGGGCCCCACCATGATACATATGTTACATCCACGCCATCTATCTTTCTTGCCACGTCATTTTAGGCCATGGGTCCAAATATGAGAAATATTCAAATCTTGGGTGGACCATATCGCATGAATCAATGATTTCAACTATTGAAAACTTTTTAGGGCCATCATAAGGTTTATTCTCCATCTAAATCAATCGCTCACAGAGCTCTTTACACTCACCATGAGCTGAACAACCTAATGGACGGACTAGATCATCCAAGGTAGGACCCACTTAGCTGGTAAATAAAAAATAGAAAAAAAAAATGGACGCTGGAACAAGGAGTGAATTAGATGTACCAGGGTTACATCTTAGTGGGTGTCACCATAACCGTGTAGGGCCTAACTTGATGTATATTTTGTATATCCATGCTCGTTTATCTGTTGTCCTCTATCATTTTAAAACATGATTCCAAACTTGAAGAAGATCTAACTCTCAGGTAAACCATGCCATTGAAAACAGTGATGAATAACCATTAAAAACATTTTATGGGTCACAAATATTTTTGACCAATCTGATATTTGTCTTTTCCCTTCATCCAGATTTTCTTTTACATTATCAACGAGTTAGATGGAAAATAAACATTACGAAACCTTACTATGGTCGTTTGGAATTTTGAATGGCGAGGCACTCAATCACCACTGTTTAGTGTGTTAAGGTCCACCTGATATTTGGATATGCTTAATTTTTGGAACCTCTTCCTGAAATGGTCTATAGAAACGGATGGACGGCGTGGATATACAATATATTATCAAAGTGGGCCCCAAGTAGGGCTAACACCCATCTATAGTGCCAGGGAGATTCCACCATGCTTAAGGGGATTCCACAGTGCTAGGGGGATTCCACATTGCTCAGGGGGATTCCACAGTACTCAGGGGGATTCTATAGTGCTAACGGGAACCCACAGTTGTAATGACCCAGGTTTTCGAAATAATTAAAATAAAATTTTAATTAATTATTACGTGATTTATTGTGTTAATAAACTAATAATAAACAATCTGTAGGGAATTCATGTAGGACCCCTTTATTAAAGTTGCTCAACATGAACCCTAGAACACTGTAGAAGTGTCAGATTTCTCAAAACTCACAATAATTTCGAAAATGCCATTGGTTAAACTTAATTTATATAGATGATTTTAAGTATACCAGTTTTTAACGATCCGTTTCATGTAAAACTTCATATAATAGTCTAGAGACCTAATCTAACCGTACACGTCAAATTTCAGCCCTCTGATCATTCTACAAGTACCCTAATAAAAAATTGGGCCATAAGTGGGCCATTGGAACTCAGATCTACCTCATTTTTGGTGTCATACCTTAAAACCATGTGGCATAACTGATGAGTGGTGTGGATGTTACATATACATCATGGTGGGACCCACGTGCACATCGTGCACGTCATCCCTACCGGTCAACAGACGTTGACCGCGTATACAAGAAGCCAGCGTCTTCTTCACTGGGCGCTGCAACAGCGAACGAACGCTGTTCGTCCAAACCATCCAAGCCGTCTGTATGTAGGCCCCACATCTAAGATCTAAACCATCCATCCTCCTCCTCTAACCCACATATGGAGTCCCCTTGAGTTTCTTTCACATCGGTTGCCAATCCAATCTTTTGCATACCACCGTCTGAACCAAAAGATCCCAAGATCCGGTCCGTTGCTCTGCATGGACAGACCAGACTTCTTTCGGGAGTTCGTGTGGACCCCACCTAGGTCTCCAACGTCTCACTTGTGGCTTTGTCTGTAAGAAACGAAAAGTGGAGTCCTTCTCCAACTCAAACTCTACCACCTTCGGTCCGGTTGTAGTACCGCGAACTCAGGCCATTCAAGTCCATCTTAGACCGTCCAATCTCATCTAGGGTGGTGTATAAGACCCCCCTAGGTGTCGTTTCCTAGAAGAGAAACGTAGAGAGAGATAAGAGCGGGTGGAGAGAGAAAGAGAAAGAGAGAGAGAGAGAGAGAGAGAGTGAGTGCGAGTAGAGAGAGAGAGAGGTTTTGAGGAGAGAGAGAGAGAGAGAGAGAGACTCGTTGCTGCACGTCTGGAGTCCAGCAACTCTTGCTGGATGTGGAATCAGGAGGAAAAAGAAAAAAAAAATCCAAAACGTGAGTTCATCTCATAACGTTTTTCACTTTGTAATTTCAGGTTTTTTGTTGCTTCGAATTCGTTTTAAACTTTCGATTCTGAATTCGGGTTATGTTTTAAGATTAATTTTGATTATTGAATTTTACGTGGTTCAGAATTTTGAGATGTATTATGTGAGTTCTTCTCATTTTTTTTGTTCATGTTTGTATTCGATTTATTTTGAAAATAATGGTTCGTACTTTTGATTAATATGATTCAAGTATTTGTCATTTTTATTAAAAAATATTAGATATTATTCCTCGGGTTGAACTCGTTCTTTTTATGGTTATGTTTTGTATTAATTCCAATAATTTATATGGTGGATTTCAATTTAATTACGCTGTATATGTGTGAGTTGATTTTGAGTTTCTTGGAAAAGGTTGAAGTATTGATTTGATTCATGCATAGCACAATTTGTGAACTCCAGTGATTACCGTAGGGTGAGCACCCTGGTGTGTGCAATAGGCCCATTGATGATTGTTTGGGTGAGCGCCCAAGTGTGTGCAACAGTCCCTGGTTGAGCGCCCTGTGTGTGCAATATACCCTTCTGATAGTTCATCGATTGTGGACGGGTTGGTTGAGCTCCCTAGTGTGTGCAAGATACCATACTAGTATACCCGGTGGATATCAGATGATTTTAGCAGGTTGGGTGAGTTCCCTGGTGTGTACAAGAGACCAACCCTCCAATTATGAGATAGTGCAGGCCCGACTATAAACTGGCCCTGGATGTTCTACTGACAACCGTACTGGGATTGTTGAAGCATACTTGCATACCATGCATCACGTGCATGTTTAGGAGATTTTGATTTGATGAAATTACTATTGAAATTGTAGTTATTTGTACTTTAATGGTCAAGTGGTTTTCTACATCGAATTACATGTGTTAAACTATATGAGAATGCTCACCGGCTTTTATAGCTGACGCAGTGTGATGCGATTAACCGTAGTGACAGGTGATGACTTAGAGGACTTTGAGGAAGCGGTTCCAGATGAAGGAATTCTCTAGAAGATTTTTGAGGATTGATTTATTTTGATTTTTAGTTTGAAAGTATTAATGTAATAAGGCCCATTAGATGACCATTAGTTTAGACAGTTTGGAACAATTTCGTAGACTCGTTGATTATAGTTTAATTTTCAAAGTTTGGTTTATTTTGATTCCATATATTTGGTACCTTGTGAATGGAAAGAATAAAAGTTTCAGTTGTGATTGTGAAGGATTCATTCATAACACCCTTGATTTCGAGATTTGAGTTATATACTCGAGTGTCGAAGTTTGGGGGCGTTACAGTTGATATCAGAGAATAGGAATGAGATAAAATGTGCCTTGGAAAAAAGTCCACTAAAGTTTTAGGATATAAGGTAGCTTCATGAATGTATAAACTCTAAACATAGGCTTCCGAAAACTTTTAGGTTAGCCGTTGAATTTAGACACATGTACCTAGGTACCGCAGGAAGGAATTCCCACTTTAGTAAACTTTTCACTAAATCAAAAGTCATTAAATTTAAATTTTTTTAACCTCTGTGATCTTTCTTAAGGTTATGAAGACATTTCCACGAAATTACGGCAAGTGGATTGATCGAAAAATAATATTTTGAATTTTCCTTAAATTTTCACCTATGAAATTTAAATTATGGACCAGATTTACGCCTATGATCACACACAGAAAAATACAAGTTTAAAAAATTTCAAAATTTTTCTGAAGGTCAATAACATACCCATTGGTATTCCTACAAAATTTCAAAACAAAAAGAATTGTAGAAAAAATTTAAATATTTTAGAAGGAGACTGAGAAACGTGAAATTTACTGCTGGACAGCAACATATTACGGCCTTCATCGGGGAGAAAACCTAAGAATTAATAGATATTTTAAGCTGAAAATTTTTCTGGTGATACACCTTGAAGTCAGTAACATCTGTTCCAAATTTCAAGTCGATTAGATATATGGTTTGGTAGAAATAAATTGTAGGGTAACTGCCTGTCCAGCCACCCGATTTTCTTGCAAAACCTCCATCAAACAAAAATATGGAGTGACATAACCTATCTAGATCAAAGGATGAATAACTTCGTTATTAATACTGGAATAATTCATGCGTGTATACTTGGGCGAGTTAATACTTTAAGGAGTACTAAATTTACTTTCTACTAAATGTAGATCATGCCGCCTAAAAGGAAAAGTCAAGCTACTCCATCTACACCCGACGTAACAGGTGACGGACAATCAATAGAGGAGCTATACAACATTTTAGGAGACATAGAATCTCTCCTCTGTCAACAAGTACAGACAACGAATAACATCATAAATCAACGCCAAATACCGACTCCACAAGAGGGGGGGGGGGATGTATTAGAGAGATTCAGAAGACTTCGACCACCCGTCTTTAAAGGGCAAACTGATTATCTGGAAGCAGACAATTGGAAGAATCAAATGGAAAAACTCTTTGACGGAATGAGGTGTACCGATGAAGACAGAGTGGTCTTAGCAGTATACATGTTAGAAGGAGAAGCAAATCACTGGTGGAAGGCAACCAAAAGAGTAGCCTCTGCAAACATAGTATGGACATGGGAGCAATTTTGTGAGAAATTCGACCAAAAATATTTTTCCGAAAGTGTGGAGGACAGAAAGGTGGCTGAATTTATGAATTTAGAACAGGGGAATCTTACTGTCGGTCAATATGAAGCTAAGTTCACTGAATTATCGCGTTTTGCACCCCATCTCATTCCCGATGATAAATAGAAAGTAAAAAAATTCGTTCAAGGATTGAAGACTCCCCTCCGTACCAGAGTAGTCACTTTCGAACTTCGAAAATATTCCAAGGTGGTAAACAAAGCACTGGTCATCGAACAAGATTTTGAAGACATTATGAAAAATCGCGAACCAAAGAAAGGGGTGGGCACTAAACAGAAATTGATATCAGAATCTCCTTCAAATCAAGAGAAAAGACAAAGGACTACACCTGCAGTACCTCCAGCACACTCGCAACAACGATAAAACTTTTCGGTCACATGCTATAACTGCGGAATAGAATGGCACATATCACGTACTTGCCCCCAACCCCGTCGTCAACCACAAGATCAGAGACCTGGACAACAAACTCATGCAAGGACGCAACCATTTGATTTGACACCCAAAACCTCGCAACCAAAGCCACCCTCCCCCCAGACTCAAGTAAGGTCGCAAACACAACAACAAACAAGGCAGAATGGTCACGTGTTACGTCAGGCAACACAAGGACGGGTCTTTGCTGTAGCTCCTCCAGAAGACGAGCCAGAAGGAAATCTTGATGCCGATGTAGCCGCAAACATGAATATGGTGGAAGGTACATTACTCATTTATGCCTCTCCGGTGAAAAATTTATTTGATTCCGGCGCCTCTCATTCATTTATCTCCACATCTCTCGTCAAATTATTAGGCTTACCTACTGCACTGTTAATAAAAAAACTTGTGGTGGCTACACCCGTGGGGAAATTAGTAGTTTTAAGTCAAGTATGTAAATCTTGTCCCATCACCATTGGGGAATGGAAACTGTTGGCCGATTTAGTTGTAATGGAAATGCAAGGGTTCGAAATGATTTTGGGCATGGACTTCCTTGCTGTGTTTCATGCCAAAATCGATTGTTTCAAGAAAACAATAACGTTCTCAGTCCCCGAACAACCAAGCGTACAATTCCATGGAACTAAGGAATGGAATGAATTAGGAAACTTGGCAATCCTTATAGATGATGAACCCCAAAAGGGCAGCATTGATCACATCCCTATTGTGAATGAATTTCACGAAGTATTTCACGAAGTGCTGAAATTACCGCCTCGTCGTGAAATAGACTTTTGTATCGACCTGCTGCCGGGAACTACGCCTATATCGATACCACCATACCGAATGGCACCTGTTGAATTAAAAAAATTAAAAGACCAACTCGAACAACTACTAGAGCAAGGCTTCGTTCGACACAGTGTCTCACCATGGGGAGCGCCTGTCCTGTTCGTGAAGAAAAAGGACGGTAGCCTACGACTCTATATTGATTACAGGAAGATAAACAAAGTCACCATCAAGAATAAATACCCTCTGCCCAGAATTGACGACTTATTCGACCAATTGAGGGGAGCCCAGTACTTTTCCAAGATTGATTTACGATCAGGGTACCACCAACTTCGTATCAAAGAGAAAGATAAACCTAAGACCGCTTTTAGGACACGTTACGGACATTATGAATTTCTAGTAATGCCGTTCAGGTTGACGAATGCCCCCACAGTATTTATGGACCTAATAAATCAGGTTTTCAAACCTTACTTGGAATATTTCGTTATAGTGTTTATAGATGACATCTTGATTTACTCAAAGTCGAGAGAAGAACATGAGGAGCATCTACGAATCTGTCTGCAAACTCTTAAGGATCATCAATTATATGCTAAATTTGAGAAGTGTGATTTCTGGCAAAGGGAAGTGAAATTCCTGGGCCACGTAGTGTCGGAAAAAGGAATATTAGTTGATCCTTCTAAAGTTGAGGCAGTGGTGAAATGGGAGCAGCCCACGAATGTGTCAGAGGTCCGCAGCTTCCTGGGACTAGCAGGATATTACAGAAGGTTCATCGAGGGGTTTTCAAAGATCGCAAAACCATTGACTCATTTAATTGGAAAGTGGATACCATTCCGATGGGAAGAAGAGCAAGAGAAAGCCTTTCGTGAATTAAAAGAAAAAATGACGACTGCTCCAGCTCTCACAATACCGGTTGAAGGAAAGAAGTTCGTGGTATATACCGATGCGTCCTACCAAGGATTAGGATGCGTCCTTATGCAAGGAGGTAAGGTTATCGCTTATGCATCTAGGCAGCTGAAGAATCACGAAAGAAACTACCCGACTCATGATTTAGAATTAGTAGCAGTGGTGTTTGCCCTAAAAATATGGAGACATTATCTTTACGGAGAGCAGTTTGAGTTATATACGGATCACAAGAGCTTGAAATATCTATTTGATCAGAAGGAACTCGATATACGTCAGAGGCGATGGGTAGAGTATTTAAAAGATTTCTATTTTGATATCTGTTATCACCCAGGCAAGGCAAATGTGGTAGCCTACGCATTAAGTAGGAAGAACCATCGACTTGCAGCTTGTATGACCATAAAGGAATGGAGGATGATCGATGCTATAAAGAATTATGATTTTGAACTGAAGTCGGGAGGAGAAAATTCCTATCTCAGCAGTTTGGTAGTTCGACCTACACTGGTGAACAAAGTTATAGAAGCTCAGAAACATGACACATGGCTACAAGCTAAAATCAAGGAAGCATCAAAAGGAGAAACACTCAACTGGAATATCGGAACAGATGGAGGAATTAGAAACCAAGGAAGATTATGCGTCCCAGACATCGCAAAATTAAAGGAGGAAATATTGGGTGAGGCACATCGATCAAGATTTATTATCCATCCTGGAAGCACAAAAATGTACCGTGATGTATGAAAACAATACTGGTGGAATAATCTGAAAAGAGACGTAGCAGATTTCGTGTTTAAATGCCTCACATGTCAAAGAGTGAAAACTGAGCATCAGAAACCGTCAGGGTTGTTACAACCATTACCTCTCGCCCAGTGGAAATGAGAGCATATTACGATGGATTTCGTAACTGGAATTCTGAAAACCCAGGGAAACCACGATGCGATATGGGTGATTGTCGATAGACTAACCAAATCTGCACATTTTATACCGATCTGTATTTCATACTCGATGGATAAATTGTGTAAACTTTATATCAAGGAAATAGTACGACTGCATAGAATCCCTGTATCGATTGTTTCCGACCGTGATTCAAGATTCACATCTAGATTCTGGAAAACTTTTCAGAAAGCAATGGGAACTATACTTGATTATAGTACGGCCTTTCACCCTCAGACTGACAGGGCAGACAGAGCGGGTGAACCAGATACTCGAGGATATGCTTCGGTTATGCGCCCTAGATTTTAAAGGAAGTTGGGATGATCACTTACCCTTAATTGAATTCGCATATAATAACAGTTATCAGGCCAACATCGCAATGGCGCCATACGAAGCTCTTTATGGAAGACCCTGCTGATCACCGAGCTGCTGGGCCGAGGTCGGAGAAAAATGTCTACTCGGGCCAGAATTAGTACAAGAAACCTCGGAGAAACTACACATCATAAGGGACCGAATCCGCATAGCACAGAGTCGACAGAAAAGTTACGCCAACAATCGCAGAAAAGAATTGAAATTTTTTGAAGGGCAACATGTATTTCTAAAGGTCTCTCCTATGAAAGGAGTAATGCGGTTTGGGAAGAAAGGAAAACTTACACCACGATACATTGGACCTTTTCAGATTTTGGAAAGGGTTGGGAAAGTGGCGTATCGACTAGCCCTACTGCCACAATTATCAAGTGCGCATAACGTATTTCATGTGAGTATGTTGCGAAGATATGAAAGAGACATCCCATGTGATTGATTGGCAACCATTAGAAATACGGGAAGATGTTACCTATATTGAGCAACCAATATGAATCTTGGACCGAAAGGACCAAATACTCCGAACCAAAACGATTTCCCTGATCAAGGTTCGGTGGAGCAATCATGGAGAAGACGAAGCCTCGTGGGAACGAGAAGACGAAATCAAAGAAAAGTACCCACAACTATTCAACCAATAAGGTAAATTTCGAGACGAAATTCTTTTTCATTATAGTGCGAAACACTTCATATGTACATTCCATATATACATTCGACTATACATTTCATCATATTGTGAAACACTTTAACTTACCTTAAAATAAATTTCGGGGCGAAATTTCCTTAAGGAGGGAAGAATGTAATGACCCAGGTTTTCGAAATAATTAAAATAAAATTGTAATTAATTATTACGTGATTTATTATGTTGATAAACTAATAATAAACAATCTGTAGGGAATTCATGTAGGACCCCTTTATTAAAGTTGCTCAACATGAACCCTGAAACAGTGTAGAAGTGTCAGATTTCTCAAAACTCACAATAATTTCGAAAATGCCATTGGTTAAACTTAATTTATATAGATGATTTTAAGTATACCAGTTTCTGACAATCCGATTCATGTAAAACTTCATATAATAGTCTAGAGACCTAATCTAACCGTACACGTCAAATTTCAGCCCTCCGATCATCCTACAAGTACCCTAATCAGAAATCGGGTCATAAGTGGGCCATTGGAACTCAGATCTGCCTCATTTTTGGTGTCATACCTTAAAACCATGTGGCATAACTGATGAGTGGTGTGGATGTTACACATACATCACTGGTGGGACCCACGTGCACATCGTGCACGTCATCCCTACCGTTCAACGGACGTTGACCGCGTATACAAGAAGCCAGCGTCTTCTTCGCTGGGCGCTGCAATAGCGAACGGACGCTGTCCGTCCAAACCATCCACGCCGTCCGTATGTGGGCCCCACATCTAAGATCTAAACCGTCCATCCTCCTCCTCTAACCCACATATGGAGTCCCCTTGAGTTTCTTTCACATCGGTTGCCAATCCAATCTTTTCCATGCCACCATCTGAACCAAAAGATCCCAAGATCCGGTCCGTTGCTCTGCATGGACGGACCAGACTTCTTCCGGGAGTTCGTGTGGACCCCACCTAGGTCTCCAACGTCTCACTTGTGGCTTTGTCTGCAAGAAACGAAAAGGGGAGTCCTTCTCCAACTCAAACTCTACCACCTTTGGTCCGGTTGTAGTACCGCGAACTCAGGCCATTCAAGTCCATCTTAGACCGTCCAATCTCATCTAGGGTGGTGTATAAGACCCCCCTAGGTGTCGTTTCCTAGAAGAGAAACGTAGAGAGAGAGAGAGAGAAGAGCGGGTGGAGAGAGAAAGAGAGAGAGAGAGAGAGAGAGAGAGAGAGAGTGAGTGCGAGTAGAGAGAGAGAGAGAGGTTTTAAGGAGAGAGAGAGAGAGAGAGAGAGAGAGAGAGAGAGAGAGACTCGTTGCTGCACGTCTGGAGTCCAGCAACTCTTGCTGGAAGTGGAATCAGGAGGAAAAAGAAAAAGAAAACATCCAAAACGTGAGTTCATCTCATAACGTTTTTCACTTTGTAATTTCAGGTTTTTTGTTGCTTCGAATTCGTTTTAAACTTTCGATTCTAAATTCGGGTTATGTTTTAAGATTAATTTTGATTATTGAATTTTACGTGGTTCAGAATTTTGAGATGTATTATGTGAGTTCTTCTCATTTTTTTTTCCATATTTGTATACGATTTATTTTGAAAATAATGGTTCGTAGTTTTGATCAATATGATTCAAGTATTTGTCGTTTTTATTGGAAAATATTGGATATTATACCTCGGGTTGAACTCATTCTTTTTATGGTTATGTTTTGTATTAATTCCAATAATTTATATGGTGGATTTCAATTTAATTACGCTGTATATGTGTGAGTTGATTTTGAGTTTCTTGGAAAAGGTTGAAGTATTGATTTGATTCATACATGGCACAATTTGTGAACTCCAGTGATTACTGTAGGGTGAGCACCCTGGTGTGTGCAATAGTCACATTGATGATTGTTTGGGTGAGCGCCCAAGTGTATGCAATAGTCCCTGGTTGAGCGCCCTGTGTGTGCAATATACCCTTCTGATAGTTCATCAATTGTGGACGAGTTGGTTGAGCTCCCTGGTGTGTGCAAGATACCATACTAGCGTACCCGATGGATATCAGATGATTTTAGCAGGTTGGGTGAGTTCCCTGGTGTATACAAGAGACCAACCCTGCAATTATGAGGTAGTGTAGGCCCGACTATAAACTGGCCCTGGATGTTCTACTGACAACCGTACTGGGATTGTTGAAGCATACTTGCATACCATGCATCACATGCATGTTTAGGAGATTTTGATTTGATGAAATTACTATTGAAATTGTAGTGATTTGTACTTTAATGGTCAAGTGGTTTTCTACATCGAATTACATGTGTTAAACTATATGAGAATGCTCATCGGCTTTTATAGCTGACGCAGTGTTATGCGATTAACCGTAGTGACAGGTGATGACTTAGAGGACTTTGAGGAAGCGGTTCCAGATGAAGGAATTCTCTAGAAGATTTTTGAGGATTGATTTATTTTGATTTTTAGTTTGAAAGTATTAATGTAATAAGGCCCATTAGATGACCATTAGTTTAGACAGTTTGGAACAATTTCGTAGACTTGTTGATTATAGTTTAATTTTCAAAGTTTGGTTTATTTTGATTCCATATATTTGGTACCTTGTGAATGGAAAGAATAAAAGTTTCAGTTGTGATTGTGAAGGATTCATTCAAACACCCTTGATTTCGAGATTTGAGTTATATACTCGAGTGTCGAATTTTGGGGGTGTTACAACAGTGCTCAGGGGGATTCTACAATGTCAGGGGGAATTTCACAGGGAGAATCCACAGTGTTCAGGGGGATTCCACAATGCTAAAGGGAATCCACAGTACTCAAGGGGATTCTATAGTGCCCAAGGGAACCCACAGTGCTCAGGGGGATACCACAATGCTCAAAGGGAATCCACAGTGCTTAGGGGGAATCCACAGTGGCCAGGATGACATATAAACATCACTGTGGACCCAGGGAGGTTTCAACGGTAGGAATTTTCCTACCCACCTTTTCCCTCAGTGTGGCTCACTTTAGTATTGGATTCGGTTCATTTTTTGTTGCACGCCCTAAAATGAACTCAAAAAACCGATGGACAGCGTAGATTTCTCACAAACATCATGGTGGGCCCCACCTAGATTCCCAACAAGGAACTTCATGTGAAAGGCTTTTGCAGGAAATCTGCATATGTGAGAGGGCTTCTGCCCTAATGAAGTGACATCACCAACTTTCGTGGGCTCCATTGTGATGTATGTGTTGTACATCCACACCGTCCATCCATTTGGAGAGATCATTTTAGGGCATGATCTAAAGATTAGACATATCCAATTCTCAGGTGAACCCCACTAAAGAAAACAGTCGAGAAAGTGACCTGACCGTTGAAACCTTCCTAGGGCCTACCATGATGTTTATTTGAGATCCAACCTATTCATAAGTTCACACAGACATGGAAGAAGGGAAAACACAAACATTAGCTTGATTGAAAACTTCTGTGACCCCAAGAAGTTTTTAATGGTAGGACATCAATCCCCACTGTTTTCTTTGTTGAGGTCCACTTGAGCTTGGATTTGCTTCATTCTTTGGCTCATACCCTAGAATGGTCTCTCTAAATGGATGGACGGCGTGGATGTAACATGTGCATCATGGTGGGGCCCATGGTGGAGCCCCTTTGTAACGCCCAAGAAGGCTACGCCTTTTTGTGGATGTACGGTGGTAGCTTTCCTTTGCAAGGCTTCCATATGCAGAGCAGTGGTTAGAGGGGCATTTTCGGCAGTTGAATTTTCAATTTCTCTTCAAAAGGTTAAAAAAATGAGCTAGACAAGAAATTGAACTTTTAGTAAAAATAGCCACACCTGGGGGTAATGCAGTAAAAATCCCTTATCAGGCAAGTCACGCCATGAACATTTCTTGCTCCCTCTCTCGGTGAAAATGAATTTTGTACGCCAACGGCCCAACACGGCCTGTCCCTGACCTTGGGCGTATATATATATATATACACGCCGTCCATCCATTTTTCCAAGTACATTTTAGGGTAGCAAAAACTGAAGCATATCCAAGTCTCACATGTACCACACTGTAGGAAACAGCGGTGGTGATTGAACGCCAACCTTTAAAAACTTCCTATGGCCCATTGAGATTGAATGTCTACCATTGAAACCTTCTTGGGTGATCACATAAGTTTTGGATCAATCTGATATTTATTTTTACCCTTCATCCATGCCCCTTTGACCTTATGAACAGTTTACATGGCAGCTAAACATCATGGTGGGCCCTAGGAATGTTTTAACGGTGAGAATCATTGTCCCCACTGCCTTTTGTGGTGTGTTCCATTTAACATCTAGATATGACTCATTTTAGGATCATGCCCTAAAATGATCTCTTCAAATGGATGGACGGTGTAGATATAATAAATACTCTATTGTGGGCCCACAGAACCTTCATCTCCTATGGATCTTACTACATATCGCCTTGCTCGAGGACTGACTCCCTCCTCTGGGCAACGTAGCTGGTGTAGGGTACACCAGCCAATCCGCTTCCCCATACAGTTACTACTGTCAGATTTGTCGAACCAACAGGGAGGGCGGATTAGGTGACTAAGACTGTGCGGCCCTTACCGTGGGCCCACCTTGATGTATGTATTATGTATCCACGCCGTCCATCCATTTTTACATATCTTTTTAGGGGATTATACCAAAAAGAAAGCAGATCCAATCATCAAGTAGACCATAAAATAGGAAACAGTGGTGATTGACCATTAATGGGCCACAAAAGTTTTGGATGAAGCTGATATTAGTATTTTTCCCTTCATCCAGGCTCATGTGACTTTATCAACAGATTGGATGGTAAATAAACACTACTGAAACATGAAGGTGAATCTCTTAAGAAGTTTTTAATGGTAGGATGGTCAATAACCACTGTTTCTTATGGTATGGTCCACCTGATTATAATTTCTGCTTCATTTTTGGGATAATGTCCTAAGATAATCTGAAAAAACGGATAGATGAAGTGGATACATAATACATACATCAAGGTGGGCCCCACAATAACCCCATGGTAAGGGCGGCACCGTCTTAGGCAAGCCCGGGGTCTCACCTAATCCGCTCTCACCAATAGGTACCTAATGGATCCGACCCATTTCTTATGGGTCCAGTCCCATTTTTGGAGCTCTAAGAAATGGGCTTAGGTTGGGCTCGTCTGCTAGCCCAGCTGAAAGCCAGTCAGGCACTTCAACGGTAGGTCTCAGGTTCAAAATGCCAAGGGGACATGCTAACCCCACTGATAGGTGGGTGCATCATGGGACTAATTGTGTGGGTGCGTTGCATTACTAACAAAAAAAAAAAAAAAATCACCTTTCACCTTAAGGACCGATCTAAAAACAAAAAAACAAAAACGGGTCGAGTGGAGTCGGGTTTAGGTCAGGCTATGTGATGGACTTTCCCAATTAAGATTGGGTCCTGGTAAGATCCATATAATTTTTACGTAGACTTACGCATACAAAAGACAAGACGCATTTACGTCCAATGCACATGTTAAACAAGCACATGCGTGTGATCATATCCGTCCATCGGATGGGCCTAAACATATCAAGGCTTACAAATGTCATGGACCCAAATTAAAACCTAAATCTAAAGACCCCATAGCTACCCAACGAACCTGATTAGATCCGTGTACGGGACTTCAAGAACCCGAGGTATGGTACCATAGGACCCGACCCATTGACAACCCTACATCCAATGAATGGCCTGGATGTATTACATGTGTTCTGCGTTGGCAAGTGTATCGGCAATTCCAATTAAGAAAGAGAAGTGGGGTCCACAATGAGATAGAAAAAGGAGGGAGAATTTAGAAAAGAGAAAAACCGCGTTGAAAGCAAAGGAGAGAAAAAACAGAAGTTGTAATGGCGACGGGGCATCCTAGAAAAAGCTTAGCGTGCAAAAATCATAACGAAGGATGCGTTTTTTCTTCTTTGTTTTTCTTGCATTTCTCATAAACAACGCCAACAATGCATGCTTATTATATTTCTACTACAACAACGACCACAATGAGCTCTGATGATTTTCTTCAAATGGGGTGATTTGGGTCATTCATTCTCCTCTAGACATTCATGATCAGGTACTCTTTTCCATCCTTTGCTCTCTCTCTCTCTCTCTCTCTCTCTCTCTCTACTATTTTTTATCTTCTGCTTATAACTAATCACGAGCTTTGCTAATCCCATATGGGTGTTTAATAAAAGCTCATGTACAGGCCACACATGCGCCAGCATGGTATGGTGAGATGAGATCCAATCCATCCATCAGAAAGGCACCACTATAGTGATTTTCTAGCCCAATAATTAGATTGATCCACTAGTCAGGTGGGCCACAATTTACAAAAAAAATGCAAAACAATGCTTGCCTATGATGAACATAGATTCCATTATTGGGGCTCACATGCTAGACCAGATTTATTTTTGGGACAACATGTCAGATCATGGGTGGATTGGATCATGCGCGCACCTATGTACCATGTTGGTGTGTACATGAGCTTTATTGTATCCTGTCATGCATGCCATACAAGCCCACCAATCCAGACTGTAGAAATTGTGGGTCACGTTGTGAGCATGGCCTACAAAACACATTGTATAAGTGGATCTTAATTGTGTGATTTTAACGGTGCCGATTATTTTTCTTTTTAAGCATCTATTTGATGGGTCGGTAATTCGATGGTTACGATCATCCGCTAAATGTGATTTCAGACTATGATCCATCCACAGTGGGGCCCACCAAGGGCTATCTAGTCCAGTGGGTGGGTTGTAGCACCCTAGTGAGGTGCGGCCACTGTTGATTTATGATAGCTCACCATCTGCCTCATCTTCCATATACGATGTGTGTACAAAGATCTGAGCCCTCCATGCTGTGGGTCCCATTGTGGAGCCCAAGATTCACACTAATTGTAACAATCTTAAGTCCCAACCAACTGATATATCCCGCTACCATTTCACAATAAAATTATTTTCGGGCCATACTCCCGCCATGATTTGGGCTGTGGACAGCCTGTATTGACGTTCACGTATATGCCACCATCCGTACATTGGATGGAACACCACAACTTAAAAATGCTGGTAAAACTTTCACGCTTTTTTTCTTTTTTTTTTTGAAATGCGTGATGCAGCCTTCTTGAGTGGTCGCTTTGTACAAGTGGGCCCATGGTTCTGTGATCTAGACAACTGATGTGATGGGTCCCACACTTCAATGGACCATGACCCAAAAACACCCTCGTTAGAGCAATCTTATATATCCTCTAATACCCATCAGATGGTTATGAGATCTTCCAATGTTGGAGATTGTTATATAGTGTGGTCGATCCACTGTGGGGCCCATCATAGCAACGGTCTAGTTTCTGAAATAGAAATCCTGATTGCACTAAAAACATGAGAATACCATGCATGTCCTCGGGTCTAGTATCATATAATTTCCAACTTGCACTATGAAGGTGACATGTTTCCGCGTGGTTGAAAGATCTTTTTGTAGTTGGTGGAAGTTATTTTCGGTTGTTTTTGGACCACCCATTGGTGGAAATAAGATGGGACCCATCATACCTGATGGTATGACACCATACCTTTTCTTTTTTTCTTTTTTTCATTTTGCTAATTCTACACGCATGTGTAGCCCATTCCATATCAAGTGTGCATGCCCCACGTGTGCTAACGTGACAAGCATGATGAATATTATCCAAGCCATTCATTAGGTGGGTCGCCTTGTGTAGATTTCTTGTTGAAATAACAAGTTAGTTTGTTCATTTAATTGTCTATGATCACCGTTTGAAATATCAGTTTCCGAGTATGACGACTCATCTCGACCGATCAGAACTGATACGACTTTTCGGGTTTTCTTCATTTCTGTCGATTTCAATCATTTTGATGGTTTTGATCCTTCTTTTGATCGGGCGACTCATTTCATTATTATCAAAACATATGCAAATTCAGGTAGGGGCAAGGGGTTGTATCAATGGTTAATGATATAACTCCTTATATGTTAAGATATGCACAATCGATTTTGTTACGACTATTGTTAGATGAGATGAGCCGTATAACCCATGCATGGTCATGGTGGGATTCTCTGACCCTCTATGAATGTAATTTGGTTATTTTCATGTAGAGTAGATTTAGAATATTCCTACATGTTAACATAATTTTAAATTATGTATTTCTATATTATTTTTTTCAGATTTAAATCAATGTTAGTAATCTTACTAGGAGAATTCTCTAACATCTTTAATATTTCCTATTAAAAAAAATGCCATAATAAGTAGTTGTCCCAATAGCAGCCTGATGTACGAGTGTGCTAGACTGGTATGTGTCAATAAGACGGTATATCATAATGGCAATGATGATGGCAGTTCCAGTCACCATTATCATTATTGAATACCTTAATGTTAATAGTCTATTTTTAAAGTTTAGGGTTTAGGGTTTATCTATCACTCAGATGTATATTGAGTTATACATCTGAGTTTGATCTTTTGCCTTAAGTGGTCATTTGAGTGGAGAAGCTAGCTGCCTAGTGAACGGTTTGGATTTTGAGCGGTAAAGCTGCCAAGTGGGCGTGTGCTAGGCCGAGGAATTAACATAGAGGCACGTGCAGGATTAGAGATTGTTTTGGTTGGTGAGATTTTAAGCGTCGAAAGCAGTGGGTCACCAAATTGAAAAGTTTGGTTGGTTTAGGTGAACCAAAGTAAAACAAAACTACTAAGTGCAATTATTGCTCGAGCTCTTTGGAAGTTCACTTTCCACGCACGTGGAAATGAGAGCACGTGTGTGATTGGAAATCGTTCATCCAGTAATCCCCACTGGATGGATGCCATGTGTCCAAAACTCTTGCTGATGTGATCATCATCTAAGCTCCTTGTGCACTTAGCATTTGTTTTTGTGGGTCGACTTTTCTTAACCATTAATTTAATTTTTCACAAATGCGGACCGCCTAATGTTCTGATTTTTGAGGCGATGTATCTACACCAGAGTGACCACCTGATCAGCAGCTCTGATCTTGCACACGTGATTAATGTTTCACCGTGTGAGAAGAGTACACTTCAAAGCACCCCCTAGCTTAGTGAAGTACATCAATACCTATCGAGTTGTACACTGATGAACTCAGTCAAGCTTGGCTCAGTTCGGTCAGTAGTTTATCCCAGCTCAAGTTTGACTCAGCTTGGTCCTCAAGCTTAATTGGTGAGCTCGACTTAGCTCAGCTAGTCAGCTTAGACTAACTTGAGCCAAGTTTGACTTTTAAGCTTTCAAGGTGAATTTAGGCCAACTTTAGTGAAAAAACAAAAAATTGTTATTTGGACAATTTCTGTTTTTTTAAAAAAAAGAAAGAAATAGGGTGTATGAATTCCATAGAGATAAAGTTTTAGCCAAATGGAGCTTACACAAGCGGAGTTGAACGAGTTAACCCAGTATATATATCTTGGCTCAGCTCTACCTAACAAGCCTAAACCATCATATGTCACATCATGGAATGGGTTTAAACCTTACCAAACGGCAGATCCGATGCGTTTGGGCCATGACCCGAAAAAGTAAAGCTGATTGGATGATGTTGACCATCCGATCAACGGATACTTTTTCATTGAATGTGGATGGTTGACCATCTTTCTTTTTAACCGTCCATTTTAGGGCAGCTTATTGCGATTTTTCACCACACTCCATCCATATTAGGATCATGGTGTTTTTCTTTCATCAAACTATTAATCAGATGTACCTCACGAAGATTAAGTAAATATACAAAAATACACCCGACCCAAGATTCAAGTGAGCCACACCACCTGAGCTTACAAATTTCAGGAGCAATTTTATAATGTTCCCTGTAAGGCGTTTTCGTCGTGATGGTATTTTGCATGTAGTGGTAAAAAATATAGTTTTTCACCTGAAGGAGACGTACAATATGGTGGACCCAGCGTTTTACGCATCTTCTTATGACTAGAGATGGTACGGAATTCAGTTGGCGTATTTACCAGAATGGTGGTTGGTAGTAGGTCCCACTGGAAAATTGGAAGGTAATTAAAAAAGCAATTTTTCCTCTACCGTAAATATCCTCGAGATTTTGATTTCCGAAAAGAAAAAATAGCTCTTGGGTTTTGCTTACTAAGTGAACTCTGTGGGGCCCACCGTGAATTATATATCTTACCCACACCGTCGATCCATTTACTAGCTTATTTTAGAGTATGAGCCCAAAATAGAAGCATATCAAAGGCTCAGGTGGACCATAGCACAAGAAGCAGTGTGAATTGAATGCCTACCATTGGAATGTTCTCGATGGCCATAAAAGTTTTGGATCAAGGTGATACATTTTTTTTTTTTTTTTTTTTATCTTCATCTATATTTGTGTGACCTCATAAACAGTGTGGATAACAAATAGACATCACTGTGGGCCCTAGGAAGGTTTTGATGGTGAATGTCATCATCCCCATTGTTTCCTGTCGTATGGTACACTTGAGCTTTGTGTATGCTTTAATTTTGGGTTCAACCCTTACAATGAGCTGAAAAAAATAGATGGACGGCTTGGATAAGCTACATACATTCACAGTAGGCCCAGTAGCTTCACTGTAGCAATATGCTTCCCTGGCTCTTTCACTTTCCTGAAGCTATAAAATAACATTTTTTTCATTAAAAATTACCAAAATGGTGTAATTAAAAAAAAGGTAGAATCAAGCATTATAAATCCAACTTGATTTGTATGACATGCAACCCATCCAACAGGTGGCCCCACTTTGTTGATTAAGAACCCCAAAAAAGTTAAATTAATCCAATCAAAAGATGGACCACACCATAGAAAACAATGGGCACCACCCAATCGTCCATGTCCATTGGCCCTTTGATTGGCTTATTTTTGCGGGGAGCGGATTAGGTGAGACCCCGGATCCACCGAGGTGGGTGGGACCCCTGACTGTGGGGCTCACAGTGATGTATGTGGCTTAAATCCACACCGGCCAACCGTTGTGAAATCTCATTTTAGGATATGACCCAAAAACGAAGCTGACTAAAACCTTAGGTGGACCACACCACAGAAACAGTCGTGATTGAATCTCTACCATTGAAAACTTCATGGATTTTCAATGGATTCCTCCGGAATGTTTATTTTCCATCTAACCTGTTGATAAGGTCATAAACAACTAGATGAAGAGACCACATAAATATCATCATCGTGATCCAAAGCTTTTGTGGCCCACAGAAAGTTTTTAATGGTCAATCACCACTGTTTCCTGTACTATGGTCCATCTGGGATTTAGAACTGCTTCATTTTTTGGATCATGCCCTAAAATGATCTTTCAATGCGGATGTATGGCGTGGATGTAGTCACATACATCAAAGTGGCCCCACAGTCAGGGTCCCACCCACCTCAATGGATCCGGGGTCTCACCTAATTCGCTCCCATTTTTGCATCCCTTGAACATTATGGTTGGATGCATTTGTTGGATGGTTGGATATTCCACATAGATCAAGTAGGCCCACAATGCTCAATTCCAGTTATGGAGAAAAAGGTCATTTTGGTCATCTCACCTTCTTCTTCTTCTTCCTTTTTTTTTTTTTTTTTTAATTACATTTAAAAATCTAAACCTTTCAAAGAAAATTGAAAATCTTAGAATTTTGTAATTCTCCATGTGGGCCCATCACTCTCCAATTTTAGATCCTCTACGAAATTCTTGTAAAATAAGCCAAAATGTTGCACGTGGTGCCACAAGTCCTTTGTATGCCTGTCAACGTGAATTGGACAATCTAAAAGCTAGGCCAATAATATTTAGTGTGCACCACCACCTGATTTCGGAGGTTTTTGGATGGTTGTCTGTTATTTCTACAGGGTGGGCCACCAGGTCTTGTATTTTGGACGGATGTAGATACGGTGCTACCGCCACCTAGACCTAGCGAGAGATGGACTATGGGGCCCACCTTGATATATATGTGTTTTATCCACACCGTCCACCCATTTTGACGGATCATTTTAGGGCATGAGCCCAAAACAGAGATAGATCAAGGCTCGAGTGGACTATACCACGAGAAATAATAAGAATTGAATGTCTACCATTGAAAACCACTTCCATTCATGCTAGTGACCTTGCGAGCAAGTTAAGATGGCAAATAAACATTACAGTGGATGCAGAAAGGTTCATTTTTGTGTTGTGGTCTACTCAAGCTAGCCTATTGTCTCCTTTCAGGGTTCATTTTCTAATAAAAGGGGTAAAAAATGGATGGACAATGGGGATAAAACACATACATCAAGGGGGGCCCCACACAACCTCTCTTGGGACTGTCCGTCTCTAGGTCCTGGTTGAGCAGTCCCAAATCCATGTCCATTTTGGATGGGCGCAGATTAGGTACTAATCACTAATGAGCCTATGCTGAGCTCTAGAGGGTTAGATTGAGTACAACCCCCACCAGGACAGGACACAGTGGGAGATAGATGGGTACATGTCAACTCGGCATTGGTGGAGAGCAGTGTGACCCCACCATTTCTAGCTGCCTCTTGGTAGGGGTAATACCTAATCCGAGCCGGAGCTCCAAGCTCAACTTGGCGCATACATGTAAGGTTTATATTAGTATAAAGCCTGTTGTCAGAAGAGAACCACATTAGCAAGCCTGACACAAGCCTGTCACGTATGCTCTCCCGCCTAGGTATGGTATGGGCGAATCCACCAACCTGGGTGGATTCCCAAGTGTGGGGCCACTGTGATGTATATGACTTACATCTACAATGTCCATGCATTTTGAAAGCTCAATTAGGTCAAGGTCTAAAAATGAAGTAGATCCAAATCTTAGTTGGACCATAACACATGAAACAATAGCGATTGAATCCCCACCATTAAAATATTCATGGGGGTCACTTGAATGTTTATGTTCCATCCAACCTGTTGAAAAGGTCACAAAGACATGGATGAAGAGACCACAAAAATATCAGGCTTGATCCAAAACCCTTTTGGCCCACGAGAAGCTTTTAATGGTTGAATACCACTGTGTACTGTATTATGGCCCACTTGAGATTTGGACCTACTTCATTTTTTGGATCATGCTTTAAAATGAGTTTTCAAAATGTATGGACGGCATGGATTTAAGATACACACATCACAAAGTGGACCGCACGGTCAGAGATCCACCAAACTCGGTGCATCGCCCCTCCAAACAGGATGCATCCCGAACTCTGCACAGGCTCATGTAGTACCTAATCTACGCTCATTTTGGACATGATAATGCCCAACGGTACCTTCCAAAAACTTTCAAATTATTATGTTGGCCCAATAATAATTGGATCAGTCTGATTTCTTTGGGCTTCCAGATTTCATGGTGGTGGGACACTGATGAACAGCTGGATGTCTACGGAACCTTCTCATGCAAGCAAACGATTTGGACACGTGGTTCAGACAATCAATCTGGACCGTCCGTTTGATGGTCTGTTTACGGGCCAAATCGAAAGGTTAGGGTTGTCCTTTCAGGAAGACCCTTGAAGCATGGCCTATTCATCATTTCTGATGAACCTGAACACTACTGGACTGGTATGCCTGCCGGTTCAATGAACTTAGCTCAGAGGCATCCCAATGGAAGTCGCTCGTGTGAGATTGTAGGTTTTCTTCACGACACAGATTCTAATTTTTCGTACGTATCAAGTATCCAGACCATTCATCACTGTTTCTACCATAGAAATGCTCTGGCCCAAAAATCGTGGGCACCAGATCGCAGGTGTGTCGCAGACATGAATGAAAAATTGGGTGGCCAGAAAATCATGACTAGTGTGTCTTTATTAGATGCATACAAGTGGATCTCTTGATCAGTCCACTGTACCGATGGGAATATACAAGGCGAGGTCCACCTGATGAATTGCCCAGATTTAAGACACGTACACCATGTTGTCAAAGGCCGTAAAATGCCCCTCCATCTCACGCGAGCGAATCTCGTTGCTATTCTCCCAACTTGAAGATATGTTGCTTACCACTCTTAGAATGGTGGTGAAAATCCAACATCCGCATGGCTTGCACGTACGTATGTCCGACCGTTGAAATCGTGGGGACACTGTGGATGGAGCATTACCTGTAAAACTATCCTAGCCGTTCAATTGTTGGTTAAAAGTAAAATGATCCGCCGTCCACATAGAACAGTAGAAATTAAGTCTAGAGTCATCTGATCAATGTGATTTTCAGACTATATCGTATGCATAGGGGGGACAACGATATGTACGGTCTGGATCGTCATATATGTATTCCCTGTCCATGTGGACGAATCACCACCATTTAGAGAATATGGCGATCGAACTGTTATACCATGCCAATCAGACGCAGGAGTTGTGACATAGGGGCGCGAATTAGGTGTTACCCCGGGAACAGCTTAGTGGGTGTAACCCCTACCGTATGGCCCATATGGATGATATTTTGTATATCCACGCCGTCCATCCGTTTCTACAGACTATTTTAGGATGATTTTCCAAATATTGTGAAGATCCAAATCTCAAGTGGACCATACCACTAGAAACAGTATGATTGAGTGCCCCACCATTAAAAATTTCAAAGAGCCCATATTAAGTTTTTGGTAGTGTTTATTTGCAATCCAAGCTCTTGATAATGTTAATAAGGTCTTGATGAAGGGAAAATATAAATATAAGATTGATCCAAAACTTTTGTGGCCCACAAAACGTTTTTAATGATTATTCATCACTGTTTCTAGTGGTATGGTCCACCTGAGATTTGGATCTTCTTATATTTTTGTATAACATCCTAAAATGATATGGGGAAACAGATAGACGGCGTAGATATATAAAAAGATACATCAATATGGGCCCCACATGGTTAGCGTAGCACCCACTAAGCTGTTCCCGGGGTAACACCTAATTCGCGCCCGTGACATAGAAGCAACATGAAACTTTTCAGATTTCATAATTCAGTACATAGGGGTCCATGATATGTGATCCGAACCGTTTATCTGATAGGCATTTTGACAAGGCAAGAGTAAATCTCCTGCAATAGAAGATCCTAGCCCTTCAATATTTGTTTTTTCTTTTCACACAATCACACGTGGGAACATACCACATGTGCAAAAAATTTGAACTTTCCACCAGGTGGGCCACACCAGTGCAGTAAGGACTAGCCTTCTAAAACAAGCTATAATGTCCAAACATGTGACATATTGGCACGTATTATCTACCATCTACTTATTTTTATATATTATAGCCGACCTTATTTTTGGGTCTCATGATTAAATAGTGTGGCTAACCTTATGGAAACTCAGATATCACACACACATGTGACATATTGGCACGTATGCTTGTTGAGTAGATGTGCCGGTTCCACACGCATGCCAGCTAGCTAGCAAGCTTCGAGCAAATGATATTCACAAAAAAGCACTTTTTAATTGTACATCTTTTTCAATATGGAACATTGCCTTGAAAAAAAGAAAAAAAAAAGTGAGAGAAGAAAAGACAGGAAAAAAGGTGTGGCAAAACAGAACCGCGTGCCGGTCCTAGTGTGCGGGCCAGGACTTGGCTCGGGACTCGCTGAGTCATCCGGATCGATTAGGCCGGCCAACTCCTGAGTTGACCGGATTAGTCATTTTATTATTATTATTATTTTAGATGGTTAGGATCTTATGGTCATCCTGTTTAATTCTCTTGTTTTTTTCTCTTTCTTTTTCTTCAATTATTTTCTTTAAATCTTATATTTTATTTGTATTTAAGTATAAGTGATTTGGGATTTTCTTTAGTGTAAATTTGTGTATTTCTTACGCATTTGTTTAGTTATGGATATATCGAAATACTATTTTGGACTTCCATTGTCATTGTCATCATCATTACTGTATAAGAAACTAACTTTTTATCCAAAGGTTAGGCTTCCATCTTTACTGTCATTGTCATCATCGTCACTATCTTCAGCTTCTTTAACTTGTTGAAACCAAGCTAATTTAATAGTCTTGAGTTAACTTTAAGAAATTAGGTTTTAGTCGAGGGTTGTTGAGGTTTTTCAAACCCATCAACTAGGTCCATGACTGGGCTAAGTGGACTCAAGTCCCTTTCTTGCAACTCATTGACCTACTTGGTTTGCAAACTATGATGTTGACGTGTAAGGAGGATGTGGGAGGTCAATACCGCCTTCCTTAGTGGGTAGTTCTCAAATGCACGAGAAGAATAAAATAAGATAAAATAGAAATAATTTTGAAGAAATTATGAAATAATTAATTGAATGAATAAAATCGTTTCTACAATGCTTTAAACAAAAACCCCAACCCTATAACGAAATATTAGAGTTCAACTACAACTAAAGCATGTAAAAAACCTGACTTACTATAAATAGTAAAGTTTCCAAACTGTGGATCAAAAGATATGATTAAAACAAAACTTATTAAAAATAGTAAAACTGAAATAAAACTAAGTTAATGACCAACAATCGGATCGAATCTAGCAAATCTGGCATAGGCAACCCGATATAGTAGGGTTGGTTGGCTTTACTAGCTCGAGCTACCCCAAAATCATATATTATATGTCCTAGAAACTCATTCTGAATTGCGAGATACGGTCAATTTACAATCTTGATTGTCCGGATCACTTCTAACCCCAATTGGTCTTCCTCTGGTCCATTCAAGCCATGAAATAGTCGATGATCCACTCTACATCAGATATGCATACCACTGATTTGCTAAGCTCACATGCATGTAAGGGGGATAAAATTTACTCGTCGTCTCATGTGCTTGTGTCGCAGACAAGTGCACTATCGAGGTATGCATCGAATGGGTCTAACCTTGAAAACCTTTTTTTTTTTTTTTTTTTTTTTTTACAGCAAATCAAGTTACTTCATAACTTGGCAGGCCATGATGTTAAAAATAGATATATGGCTTAGAAAGCTTTCAACAAATTCCTTGAATTGTAGGCTCGGTCACCTAAAGTGCCCCATTGCCCTCCCCCAATTAATGAGCAAATATGCTTCTTTAGCTAAGGTATAATCCACGTAGTAGGACACATTATGATTTTTTATGAATTTGTGTTTATATTCTTAACTTTCTAGATGAGGAAAAACACATATCTTAACCTTAATCAATGCCATCGAGAAATGTCATTTTTGTCGATATTGTTCTATCAATTTATCCTGGATGAATGAGAGGGTTGAGAGTCAACACATTAGTCCATGGAGTAGGACCAAGAGAGATGCATAAAGCGATGGTTGAAAGGAGAGAGAAATAGATTTTATCTCATTTTTTCCTCTCTCTAAAGGTGACGCCTAACAGGTGGGGACGTCCAAGGCTCTCTATCTTTTCTCTCTCCCTTTAAAGTAAGATCTATATATAGGGAGGAGTTATGGTTTCATAAAGACTTTATTTATAATACACTACTATCCTATAGTATTTTAAATGCCTTACTATATTGGAAGTTTATAATCATACATTGACCACGTACCCTATAAAACCTTTTAAACCATTGGAAAACCACTTGATGAGTTTCTAATCTTCAAGATTTAAGTCAAGAGTAAGTTCTTAATAAATTAATGAATCCCTTATTAAACCATGTAAGCTTCATTTGCACCTTGACGAATAAGCCAGCTATATTCACTTTTGTTTTCTACATGATGACCTCGCAAAGCAATCAAAAACACATCTGATAAAGACTTTAAACTCCTTACACGTCATCAAGTTTAAAAATTAATCATATCTAGTATATCCTTAAGTTGATCATAAATCAAGTATGACGTGCCTTTATGTTTAAAGATTTGAACTTAATATACAAATGCAAGTGTCCAACAAGTCTAACATTAAGAGCTTATTCTTATGACACACTCACACTCCTATGTATGGTAGGGCAACTACAGAGTGACTCGTCGTTGTACCCAAATGACGAAGACTTTTTATCCTAACTCGCAATCAATCCCCTCGTATAAGATGTCCAAATAATAATGATAATAACCATATGTTTATTCTATACTTGCTAGGTAGTTATGACATAACAGTGCCTTGAGATACATGCCTCATAACTCTCTCGATCACTAATTATTATGTCTAATATCAAGTTTTCAATGACAAACAAAGGAATCCCTCTCATTTATCTTATGTTTAAGATATGGCATTGTAATGTGTTTGTTTAAGACATGGTATTGCAACATGTTTGTTTAAGACTTATAATTATCATGATTTATTGACACATCAACATCAAACCATGTTATCAATGGACAAGATTTATGATGATTTTTCAGGGCATAAATCTAACAGACCATATTGAAACTTATAGCTATGTGCCATGCAAGCACTTATGGTGGCATGCACATGAGTTGCCTTATATGTGTACAGAGTAGTAATAGTTTTCTTCCTTTTTCTATATAAAAGATAAGATTGTTTGAGAACTTGTATTTCAAATGCCTACATTTCAAACCATTTAGTTGTGTATTTGGAATGCATTGCAATTCAAAAATAACAATGTATTGAAATTGCGTGATATATTTATACGAGTTTGAATTTAATTGCTAAATACTTTAATATCCATAATTAGTATACATATGTGATGTTCGACATAATGATTGTAATAAGTTTATTAAAATATATAATTTAACAAAAAATGATGAGATTTTAAGCTTCGATGGGCAGCAAGCATAGGATCACAGCCGACGATTAACCAACAGTTTTAACCTTTAATTTATATGGCCAATGTTTGGACTGCTCAGGTTATTCTATTAATGTAATTTTAGTGATGCGGTCAATAATTTGATTATTTTGGATAAGTAGACAACATGTACGATGAATTGGTAGCTTAACGACACCTATGTCACATGCATGGCTCTCATGCCTTTAAAAATGAACGAAAAAAGGAGAGGATTGACAATTTCAAAATAATAAAAAAAAAAGATTGCAAAAGTTGGCAAAACTAAATGTTTGAATCCACATGGACTCTACATACCTCTCAATCCACTTTACCAAACGTCTTTGGAATTTCGAATCTACTCCAATACCCTTTAAAATACCCCAATCAATGTTGATGAATGATCCATAAGGGTAATGATATTAGGCCTTATTAGATTTGGATATGCCCCATGAACTTCAATTTAGATTCCCCGAACGGATGAGGCACGGGCTGACGCTTTCCTTTGCATAATTTCACTTAGCAACGTGCTTTTTTATTTACTTATTACATTTATGCCCATCCAACATGAAGAGCATGGCCCCACGAAAATCATGATCCAACTTAATCCTGATTTGTAGGATCTCTTATAAAAACTGACCCTAAGCTTTGGCTTGTTAGAGAATCAGCGCATTTGAAGTTGAGTCCAAAACTTCCCATCATGAGGGTCCACATGCCCATTAAATCTTTTACAAGTACGTACATTCACCTTTTATCTTTTATCTTTTTTTTTTTTTTAAACCTCATAGGATGATAAGTAGGATATCTGGGGCATTGAAGTACCATATTTGGCACTGTGGGCCAATATAACGGAGCCCAGCCTAAGCCTATTGTAACATCTGTTTGGCAGTTCATTAGGAGTTGGAAGCAAACACTTAAATCAAGAGGGTCCACACTCATGCTCTTATCCATTCTAGGTTTTTTTTTTTTTTTTTTTTTTTTTTTTTTTAAACACAGCTAGATACGAAGGCATACAGTACAACATCATTTTTATTAAAAAATAATTAAGATTATATGTAACTTTAACTACCAAATATGGCATTGCGGGCGTCGTACGGGCCCATTACTATCATAGAATAAAATTCCACATTCATTCACAAGGATTGCCATTACTGTCCTGGGGACTTCATGTTTGCAAATCTCAACCACTGGTTTTGGCCCGTCGTTCTTGGCAGCTTTATGTGATGTTAACATATGTGTGTGGGGTTCAACCTAACCTCAAAACGACAGGGATTTTTCGTCCAACCACCCAAAACCTTAAATAAAAAAAATAAAAAGACATACGTCGCGAAGAAATTAGAGAAATTTCCAAATTTATTTAATAAATGGAGAGGACGGAAAATACATGAAATTAAAAAAAAAAGGACCATGACCGTTGGACCTTTGATTGCATAGCAATGAGTAGGCCAGCCCACATATTTTAAAAAACGTACGTGAAAGAGCTGGGACCAAAGTACCACCACTAACTTTTGTGTGTTCCACAATCAATGTAGGCGTATTTAAGTTGCATGGCTTCTTTAGATTCTCAAGTGTATTAGAACTAATGAAAGTATACTGTACGTATTTACACTTAAAGATCTCAACCACTGGTTTTTGGTAGTTGGTTTTTTTTAAAGAAACTGCACATGATATTAACATATAAGGTGGGCCACACTCTTGGCTATGTTACAAAAGAGTCTCTCTTAGAAAACATTCTTCGTGTCGCGTTTGGATTCTCTATTAAAGTGAATTGAGAAGACCCAGTTTATTAAAAGGACAGAAATTAGTATCCACTCAGATGAAATTGCATACAAATTAATGATGCTGGGTTTGAAAGTTCCTTTGTTAGTGTTTGGGTGTCACTTAAAATTGAATTTAATAAATCTCTACCACATACAGAACAGGTGGTGTTAGTACTTGTTGGATTATTATTATTATTTTTTGGGTTAGTACACACACCCAACTGGTATTATGTGCTGATAATTGTGATATTCAGTAAGGCATCCAAACGCGCCCTTAATCTAAAAGGGTGTTTGGTTGCCACTTAAAATTGAATTATTCTCATTTTGGTGATTGTAATATGTGTAACATTTTTTTTTTTTGGTTTTTTTTTTTTTTAGGTGGGTATGAAAATTGCAATTAGCTATTTATATAAACTGTAATCTCTAATACGCAATTAGTATTAAATAAAATGAGATGAACTCATTTTTTTTAGCTAAAAAAAGCTCTAAAGATTTCAAGTGAATTAAATGGCTTTCACCCACTCTTGGAGTAAGGTTGTACTTAGCCATCACAACTTATTCTGGAGGTGGGGAAGTTTGCTACCACACCCGTGTGGAACCTGCCCACACACATGCATGAACACGTGCCAATATCTAACATATATTGCGTAATCAGAACTTTCCATCTGGTTGAAACAATACTTAAATCTTCTGCATGAAAAATCTGTCCTTTTTGCTCCTCATGTGGGCCACAATTACAAGGTAAACTGGTGGTTAAAACAGTTTTTTGCCAGCGGTTCATTTGTTTTGAATGATGTGGCTCACTTGACATGTAAAATAGCCTGATTTTTGGACCAAGGAGATCTAAACAATGTATTCCACATGATGGAAGGCTGAGATCGTGCAGTGTTTTCGTATTGGCAGCTCTGTCTGCGTGCGATGGACAGGACTTCTACGGCGTTTGGAATTAGCAAACCAGAGTGGATGTTGGATTCATAGGAAAGGGCAAAAGGTATGTGGCTGAGTGGCTACCAAAAGTTGCAGTACATGGGCCATCTTGGAAGATACTTTCTTGGGTATCTTCCATTCATTTGGTGTGGCCCACTAAAACACAGCCCCTGATGTGATACTCCCACTAGCTGCGCAATCTGGTGGCCATCACCATGTGCTGCTCATAGATGGTCAAAATAAAAAGGCCAGTGGTCCACACTTAGTGAGAAAAAATTCAATTGGTGGACGATCTTATCCCTTGGTGCATTTTTGCATCTTGGTATATCTACATGGGGTCACCGGATGAACGGTTAGATGAGAACATGGGATTAAGCTAGGCTCGAGTTGGATCCCGAACCATTTTGGGCTCGGCTCACTATCCATGTGTTTAAAATAATCCCAGGACCACCCCAATTTCATAAGTAGTTAGGGTGCATTTTAGGTGCAGTCCAAGTTCAAACCCAGAAAATATGAATCCGGGCCTTAAAATTTATTGGGTCAGCCTGCCTAAATTACACCTCCAGCCTGGAGGATTACATATTTAGGTAGTCCCCAAGACACTGAACTGCTTCAGAGGAAAAGGGCTTGTTAGTTTCTGCAATGCATTTTAACTGATTAACTCTCCATTATAACTGTACACGAGTCAAGGTAGCTCGCTTGGCTTGCCGGATTTGGTTTGAACCAGCCCGATTCAACTGGGTTCAAATCGAGTCAAGCCACTTTTTTTCCACCTTGAAGATTTTTAAGCCGAGTTCGAGTTGATCCTGGCTCGATTTGGCTCGACTTGAAACTCGATTTTTGTTGACTCAATTCGAATTTGACTCGACTCAAGTAGTTAGAATGTGATGTTTTTGAATCTCATATCGGATATGAGCAAAGGAATAAAATAAAAACTTGTCTATAAGAGCAATAGTAAGGGGTGTCAACAAGCCTATTTAAGTTTGGATTTTGAAGTATTTTAGGCGGAGCTTTTGAGCTGAACTTATTTAAAATTTGAACTTTTTAAGCTTGAAATGGCTTGAACTCAGCTCGAAAGCTCACTCAAACCAAGTCAAGCTTGTTATTCTAGCTTGATGCTCGAGCTCGAGCTCGAGTAAGGATTGTCTACTGGTCAAGTCGAGCTAAGTCCAGCTTGATTCAGCTCAACTCGATGTACAGCTGTACTCGCCATTAGTCATGAACCTGAAATGGCTAAGCCGATGGGTGATAGATCATACTCAGGCCATGAAAAGTTGTGCTCTTGGTATATAAATTACTCTTGTTAAACAATCGTTATCAGTTTAGAAGTTGCATGGCTCCAAAAATCACACTCATTTGGTCATACGACTAAGCGGTTGGTAGACATTCATTAGACAGTTGAAATAAAAAAAATGGTAGAGGTCACCAATCTGATTTTGGGACTGACAGAATTTCAGTAGGTACAACATTTAGCAGTTTGATTTCAGTTAACATATGCCACGTGTCCCACTTCTTAGTGCCTGTGCGTCAAGCCTCTCACGCGACCAGAGTATAAAATATATCCATGTTCTTTTTTCCTCCCATGAGGCTTGGTGATCAGGACCGTTGATCCGACTGGCCACACTATCACTTGATTGGTGTGGCCTAAAAAGAAGTAAAACAATGCCATTTTAAATGCGCGAAAGCTCTAAATATTGGACGGTTAGGATCATATGATGTATGAGATTTCATAGGCCTGGTCTGTTCTAGTCATATCAACTATTTGAGTCTACGAAATGTGGCCCACTCTTGCATTGTACACTGCAATTTCAAGTTTGTATAGGTAGGCCCATGCTTCAGTGATCCATACCGTTAGTTTGTGGAGATGGACCATATTTTCCAAAAATCTCCCTATTAAGAAGATCCTAACTTTCAAATTTGTGGCCTTGAAGCAGACAATCAATAAGACAAATGCAGCCAACGGTCCACATTCAACAAAAAAAGGCCTATAATAGGCCACTAGAATCTTCCAATGAGGGAAATTAGAGGCGTGGTCCATCCAGGTCTGTTAACGTCAAACCAACGGTCTGGAATCTTGACCATTGAACCATGGCCCCACTTCTACTAACTGAAATCCGTGTTCACTATACATGTCATCGGGCCGAGGATTCTCTAATTCCTCCACTGCTTTGATGAGAACAGTGCCTGCGTACCTCGAGATAGTAACTACTGGGTTTACTTTCGCAAACTAAGAGCCACGTGGGTGGAACTTCCATACGATCCAATCCGTCCATCAGATACAATGACTATTTTTAACGGTTGAATCCAAAAACCATTAAATTTGGATTCTAATAGGCCATAATAAAGAAAACTGTCCGGATTGAACGCTCACCGTTAATGTTTTCCAGGGCGTACCATAGCTTTTATATACCATCCAATCCATTCATCTGATGTTTTTTCATTTCGATTGAAGAATCAAAGAAAAATGAAATCATTCCGAAACTCAAGTGGAATCTAACACTTGAATTTAGAGGTTTTAGGTATAATGTTTTATTGAATGGCCCACATGGGCGTTGAATTAGAATTAATTTTTAGATAAATGCTAAAATAATAGTGATGTATCTGATGGACGGTTTGGATTTTATTCAAGTTAAGTCGTTTTCCCGATGTTAGAGAGAGTAATCTCGGTAGGTACCTAGCGCGAGGTACGCAAGCGTCTTCGCTTTGATAACCCCCAGATTTCATCCCCTCACCTCTCGCCAACGTCTCTCTCTCTCTCTCTCTCTCTCTCTCTCTACTTAGCTTATACCCAAAATACCAGAAATCTCAGACCCAAAACCACTCCAAAATCACATCTCAGGTTGTCAGTAGAAACCTCCAAAATCCCATTTCTCAAAATCCTATTCCTCTCTTTTCTTCTCATTCTTGCCATTTCTCCTACATTTTTCAGGTTCTGTCAGTGCAAGCAATCGAAGCAGAAATGAAGAAAAATGAGAGTTGGGTTACCCCATCAGAGTCTCTAAGAGAGATAGAGATAGAGATAGAGAGATGTGACCATAGATCTCTGATCATGGTGGCTGCCATCTCTGCCACTCCTTCCCAAAACAACCCCAAAACCCCACCTGATGAGGCCCACCATCACAATCCATCAAGGCCTCCTCTCCTCCCTGCTGAGAAAGACAATGGCGTCGCCCCTCTTCCCAGAAAACCCAAAACCAGAGAAATCACCTCCAGATACATGTCCTCTTCCTCTTCTTCCTCTTCCTCTTCCTATTCTTCTTCTTCTTCTTTTAGAAGGTGCCCGTCTCCCCTTATCTCCCGCGGGCTCACATTACCGGAGCCGTCGATCCCTAAGCGCGCCCAATCCGTCGAGCGCAGGCGCTCCATCACTCCTCGGCCCACCACCCCGCAGCCCGATTCGAAGCACGGCAATGCCATGGTGGAAATGTCGGCCGCTGCCAAGGTGCTCTGGACTTCTACCCGGAGCCTGTCGGTCTCGTTTCAGGGTGAGTCGTTCTCGCTCCCGATTAGCAAGGTCAAGGCCGCTCCGCCGCAGACACCCAATTTGAGTAGGAAGGCCACGCCCGAGCGGCGGGTCACGCCAGGCCGTGGGAGGGTTGAGGGCGGGGGCGTCAGGGATCATCAGGTGGAGAACTCGAAGCCGACTGATCAGCACCGTTGGCCGGCGAGAGCTCGGCAGTCGAATCCGCTGACGAGGAGTTTAGATTGTACCAGTGAGAAGATGAAGCCAGGCGGGCCGCTGTCTGGGTCGGTGGTTCGGGCTTTGCAGCAATCGATGATCAGTGAAGGACGGCGGGCTTCATTTGAGAGTAGAGTACGCCCTGATTTAGTTAATGTGGATGTGGCCAAGACAGTTCAGGTGGGCCGTGATGCTGATTCAGATAATGGGTCTCATGTTCCTTGTGACCTTACAGCGTCTGATACGGAGAGCGTTTCCTCTGGAAGCAATTCAGGGGTGCAGGAATTTAGTGGGGTCCCTCGTGGGCGGGCCACGCCCCGTGGCATCAGTGTCCCTGCGAGGTTTTGGCAGGAGACAAACAGCCGTCTGCGTCGCCTGCAAGACCCGAGTTCGCCATTGTCAACAACTGGGTCACGGACAACTGCCCCATCAAAGATCATTTCATCAAAGAAGGCATTAGTGGATAGCCCTTTATCGTCTCCTCGGACAGTCGCGAATAGTCGGGCACTGTCATCGCCTCTTAAAGGACCCATTCGGCATCCATCTCCAAGTAAGCTCATGGTGTCGTCGATGTCCTCTCCATCAAGGGGAATGCCGAGCCCATCGCGGACAAGGAATTCGTCGGTGGGTTCTGTGAGCAATCAACCGAGCAACACGCCTTCGATTCTCAGCTTTGTTGCTGATGTTCGGAGAGGGAAGATGGGGGAGAACCGGATTGAAGATGCGCATATGTTGAGGCTGTTGTATAATCGGTACTTGCAGTGGCGGTTTGTTAATGCCAGAGCAGATGCTGCCATGTCAATGCAAAGACTGACTGCGGAGGTATGGGTCCTACTTCCTTTTGATTTATATTATGTGTTTATTCTTTCACAATCTTGCAGTTTGGTGTTTCCCTCATGAGATTCCCAGAATTGGTTTAGGAGGTTTGCTTGAATACATCCCGACACATTACAATATGATGTGTCAGAACTATATCCGTTGGGCTCTGGGTCATTTTGGTGATCTAAACTGTTGATGTAACAAAATACAATGATGAAGGTGGTTACCTTAAATATCTTCAAGATTGGAAAACTCATAATCGTTCAAGTCAATGGTGATCACTGAACGTGACCCACGATCCAACTCAAATAGTCCTGATGCGGATCATATTGTACTGTGTGGGAATGTACTTCGAGCAAATCTCATGGTTTAGGGTGCATTTGGATGCTATGTTGAAATGAATCACGCTAATCAAATTCAATAGATGAAATGGAAAATATGGGGCTTCTACCTCAGAGTTCATGATGAAGGATTTGCTGCCCAAATTCCCATTACAATTTACCAGGCTGGCTTGAAATACATGAAATTGCACTTATGATTTTATTTATTTATTTTTGTCATTATGAAGTAAAATGCATTCACCTTTACTTTGGCCATTTCCTCTGCATTGAATTGATTTATTGAAACTGAATTCAACCGAGCATCCAAACACTCCCTTGTGTTTTTAATAAAGATGATGAAGTTAGAATACACACACATATGTATTTATATAGGAGTTTTTCCTTTTTCATCATCATCATCATCATCATCTTCTTATTTTAAATATTTAAGAGTTTTCCTTGATTTCTTCATCAAGTGCTTTGCATCATTAAGTTTCGAACAAGGAAAAAAGGTGCTTTGCGTTATTGTTTTAGTTTATATATAAATGCTTCATCTATTCATTATGTTATGAAGTCTTCTTATAGTTTAATCCAATTTGTATATAGTATAGGGCTGCTTGCTCTTTGCAGCATTTTGTTGTGATTTTCCTTCATTCTGGCTAGTTAGGTCAGTTCCATTTTAGCCACTAGAAAATTAGAAAGTTTTTCTTTGCATAGAAGATTTGAGGAATTTACATGATGCAATGGAATGAAGATTTAAAGCATCAGTTGAAAGTTGAAACTGATACATATTACAGAATTTGCATGATGTGATGGATACAGATAACTAACCTTTTCTATAATCATTACAGATTATGCGCCTTTGAGTTACTCAAACTTTCATTGTAAACAGCTACCTCAGTGCCCGCAAGGGTGATTGCACCGTTGGCAAATGGGGCATGATCAATTGCGTGCTTGCCCTTTTGGGTTTAATAGAATTTCATCACCTTTCCAAAAAGGAAAAAAAGAAAAGAAAAAAGAACACAATAGTCCAATTAATTGCTTGGTTGTGGATTCCCTGGGTCATCTTTGATAGGTTCTGCTGATATTTAACCTGGAAATGTGTGGAAAATGATCAGGAGATCATGTAATCCCCTTGAAAATATTTATGTGCACCTTTGCCTGAGTAAATGTGAGAACAGGAATATTGTGGTTCCAAGCTGAATGAGATGGCTATATTTCAGTTCTACTCTATGCATATTCCTGTATGCTACATGAATACTTCAAGTGCAATTATATGATCTTCAACCTAAGAGTATGCAGTCTTACTTTGATTTTTGGTTTTCACAAGTGGAGCCCATGGTTTAGTGGCATGTCTGAGGCCTCACTGTGGATTGACCATGCCCCAAAAGTCCCCATATTGGAAGATCCTACACGTTTAGTTACTTGTAAATTTTTTTTTAATACTTTTTGAAAGGTAAGAAGAGAAATGAAGCCTTTTAAAAAAAAGAAAAAGAGAAAAAGTTACGAAGAAAATACAGCAACTATCCACATGCAACTGAAAAAAGGCCCAACATTGGTGGCTAGGATCTTCCATTTATGATATGCAACGTATCTGGATCAAAGTCCTGTACAATCCACGTTTTAAGCTTAAAACATTGCTCCAGCAATATCCATGTTTCTTTGCTACATTCTCGTATCGGGGGTTCTCATAATGCCATTATCATGGCATTCAAGTAGCCACAGTATCCACACCATCTCATCATTGTTAGGAGCATTGCAAAATGATACAAAATAGAACAAGTTATCTCCCTCACATTAATGTGGGATCTTAGTATCTCATGCAATCCTATGAGCTTACCTATATCCATGTTGAATGAGTTTGTCATTGTTTACTGTATCCTTGCTTTTGGTTGATTAACTCAAAATATTGTTAATGAAGAAATAATACTTCAAGGCATATCGGTATATTTTTTGGGCAGCGAACCTTTTGCATTGATTTTCTCTTGCCATTATCTTTGCATAGACCTTTTGCTGTCTTGTTAAATGAATTAATTGAAACAGGTTATACATGGACGACTTGCTGAAATCACCAAAAGCCCGAAGCAAGGTTTTTCCATGACTGGAACCAATATCACAATTGATATGTAAACACAAAGACTCTGTCCGTAAAAGCTTGTCATAAAATTAACTCGGCCTTGTTGGACATGTATCGATTTACTTGGTTGTTACTTTAAAAGAATCGCCTGTCTCGTAGGTAGTTTGCAAGCTGTTAGTTACATAGTCAGCTTGTACCATGTACCTCCTGATCAAACTTGGCTGAGTCACAAAGACTTGACCAGGTCTCCGAGCCACAACCACAAGAGAACCCAAAAAGTGAACTTCTGCTAAACCCCATCAAAGATTTCAACTCCCTATGATTGAACAACAGTGTAGAAATTCACCCCGACCTTGGGAATATTTTTGACCACTTTGAAGATGTCTCTATAGCAAGGTATTAAAAAACAGTTATGTAATGGCCAGTAACGGTGGGATGTGTTATGTGTTCCGGGGCTGTAACGGCTGTTACGGTAAAAAAATGGCCCGTAATGGCTGTTACAGGGCTGATAATTTTTTTCTCTCGAAAAGAGGCTGTAATGGCCACCGTTACCGTTATTGAATACCTTGCTCTATAGTTAATTGAGGGTCTACCTCCTAGGTAGCCAGTGAAAATGTTAGAACTTAACTTCCACAGGTAACTTGCATGGAAGAAAATGACCAAGCAAGGCAAAACCCCATGTAAGAGCTTCAATCTCTGGTTATATATAAAGAAAGTCAACAAGAACAATTCTGAGAGGTAAACAAATACCTCTAATGTGAACTTCACTTTTTGCCGTCCACCCAAGTAATGGAAACCCCCATGTAAGAGCTTCAATCTCTGGTTATACAGAAACAGTCACAAAAACAACTCTGCTAGGCAAATAAATACCTCTAATGCGAACTTCATGCTCGCCATCTGTGCTTGGGTTCTGATATTGATGTAGGCCGAAGGTGGGACCCATTCAATTGTGCCAAGGTCCAATTGGAAAACAAGGGCAGAGATCTGTAGATATTAGGCCATTTAGGTGTATCTGCACCTAATAATGGACCAATAAATGTGATTAGAATTTTATCAGCATTTGCAGATTTTGGGTTAGAAGGAGATTAGTACATGTGTTTTTTGGAGTTCAATCACCGAAATGGGTCCTAGATACAGCTATTGAAGGTATGCAGGAAAGACTGGTGTGATGTGGTGCAAATCCCATCCCGATCGTAGCGCACACACGTCGGAGGAAGAAGATTGGATCTGTCTGTTGGACCATTGAATCGGTCCAATTGTGCGATCCAAATTGTCCAATTGTATGAACTCATTGTCCATATTGTGTCAACCAATAAACCATTCTTTACAGCCCTATAGACCTGGTTGTATGGTCCATTAAGCTTATTTGTACAGTCCAGATGTATGCTGCACAATCAGGCCCACTTGGCTGACGATCTTCTTTATTTCTAGAATTTTCTCTTTTTGCTTGGAGTAGAATCATAGATGCAAGTTAACTCTACGTAGTAAGCTTTGTTTGGCTTTTAAGCGTAGAAACTACATGAAACATTCTCTATATAAAGGGTTGAATTATAGATAGTTTGTTATTGTTACACAGTTGAATACAATATTGTTTTTCTCCCAAATTATGGAGTGGAAATCTCTCCAGATGGTGATGTGATTGATCACCATCATCTAATCCTTATCCCAATTAATTAATGTCAGCTACATGAATCCTGTTCCACCTTATCCCAATATTTGTTTGAAATGTCATATTGTTCAGATTCATAGTGGAAGTTATAGCATGAGTGTGATGCCGGCTGCCAACTTGACACGACCACCCTCCTTTATCTGGGCTTGGGACTGGCAATGAGGGCACAAAATTTCCATAGGCACAATGTAATAGACTATTACATAGGTTGATTACAATCAAGCGCTATCGTATTGTTTATTCCATGAATTTATCCTTAATCTTTCCGTCCCTCGTGATCTATATCTATACATCATGATGTCATAGTTTGGGGCCCATGATGTGTACATGATTGGGAAGGATGGAAAGATTCTACAAGTCCATATTTAATAGGAGTTTTAATGTCTTATGCAGAGGGATTTTCTTTTTCTTTTTGTAGAAACATTATTTGCTTCGGTTGTTGAATAGTATTGGGCACCTTGTGTTTATGAGGGCATACATAATTAAGGAAGTTAAAACAAGGAAGAATAGTTGTTGAATGGATCCTTTAGAGTAGTTTCCTCTTTTAAATGTGCTTTAGATTAGAGGCTTTTTGGTGGTGCTTTGCATGATAGGTTGAGTGATCAATGGGAATTTGAGCCCCAAATTTGTGGAGAGCTGTAGGGTGGCAATGGAGATGATGGTACAGGTTGTGAATAAGAGTACTGACCCTCCTGAATTTAGTGAGATAGTCTGCCATGAAGAATTTTTAGAATGGTTGCATCTCAATGCATTTGAACCATTGTTAGCAAAACTCTGTTTTTGACTTCGTATTTTTTAAGAAAAAAAAAAAAAACTCGTAAAACTGATTAAACGTTTAAAACACCACATGTTTTGAAAGATAGGAAAATAATTCATTTTGTTTTGGGCAAACGGAATTAAACATGGTTAAAAAAAAACCCATTTGGGTGTGATTTAGAAAATAGATTGGTGGTTGCCATCCATTGATAGAATTCAGTCGAAAGTGAAATTTTTTAGCAGAGACAGATTGATTTATACGAGAATGACCTGAAAAAGGTGAATTTGAGAGAGAGAAAGAACAACACTCAGTAACCTATATACATTATTGCTCATACATATAGAAATTCTAAGTCTTCTACAAAGCTAAATGGCTGGTTATAGAATAGGCTAGTGCTGATTCCACTTTCATTGGAAGCCTGTTAAAATTTTTTCAAGGTAGCTGTTAGCCGGATGACTTCTTATCATCCTCCCTGCTTTCTTTTTGATAAAGTTTCAAGTTACTGTTAAAATTAAAATCTAATTATTTTAGTTGAAGTTTTATATTTATGTAATACATGCATGCATATATGCTTATATATTGCCATTTTTTTTTACTCCAAACTGTTTTTATCCTGAACTTTTCATTTTCCAATTTTTTTGGCATTTATGTTCCTTTGACTGAAATTTTGGCCGTACTTTTTAGTGATTGAGAGTCTGAAACCAAAATAAACATGAAAATTTCTCGTGCCTTTTTTGTTTTTTGCTGCATGCCGTTTTGCTAACTATGATTTGAACATGGAGAATGAAATAACAATGGGAAAGGACTGTTAGGAAGTGGATTGGTTAATATAGTGGGTGTGGTGAATATCAAGTTACTGTTTGAAACATAAAATGTAAATATGGGACTGAAAAGAGACATTGGGCTAGAAAGAACAATCTGGAACCAGATGCTCTATTTGAAAATCTGTAGCAAATCCATGGCCTGACATTATATTATTGCCTTGTATAAAGATAGCCTACTACTTTGCAGCTTTATGAACTGTCAGTGTATATTTTTGTGGTATAGGTTCATACATATTGAGTCAGTGTTGGAAATCTTCATAAAATGTTTGGGATTGTAGCGGAAGGCTAAAAAATTTCAATAGGCATCATCATCATCATCATCATCATCATCATCATCATCATAGCCTGGTTATTTGCGGTTGGCTATACTCATCTTGTTTCACCAGTAATACCTGTCTAAGGTCCTATCATAGGTAAGTTACAAGCCTTCATATCCTTTCTCACCACCTAGAGATTAGTTCTTTTAGGTCTTCCCTACCTTCAGGCCCTTAAACCATTATCAAAGTTCCCTACCTTATCAAGGTCAACCTAAAAACAAATCTCAACATGCATTTCATACTCATTAATCATTATCCCACTCATTTGAAGGGAAAATTAAGGATCAAACATCATTTTTGACTCGTAAAGAACTGTAGAAGGAACAATTTTATGCGTTGTGGAGGTCTCCGGAATGACATGCTTGAACATACAGTTGACTTCATCATCAATTACGAAGGAAGCCTAGAGGGAAGCAGATGATTGATTGAAAGTTGGACACACTATGAATGATTAGTGGCTGACTACCTTCCTTAAGGGGGAGGGGGGTTTACTTGTGGAAAGGTCTGGACACGAAAATAAGGAAAGAGATCTACACATTAGGTCCTTTAGATTTGTCAAACGTAATAGTGGACCCAAAATGTTGGAAGTTTGTAGGTCTAGAAGAGGCTTAATATAATAAGCATTAGCAAGTTTTTTGGGTTAACCCCATCTCAAGTGAGGATTGATCTCTCAAGGGAGGACATCATGGTATGGCATTGGGATTGCCAATTCTCAGTTAAGTCTATGTACAGAAAGAGATCTACACATTAGGTCCTTTAGATTTGTCAAACGTAATAGTGGACCCAAAATGTTGGAAGTTTGTAGGTCTAGAAGAGGCTTAATATAATAAGCATTAGCAAGTTTTTTGGGTTAAATGGGATTGAGAATTTTTTGAAGGGTTAACCCTATCTCAAGTGAAGATTGATCTCTCAAGGGAGGACATCATGTTATGGCATTGGGATTGCCAATTCTCATTTAAGTCTATGTACAGGAAGCTGCTGAATGATGGTGCTCCAGAAGCTCCTGCTGGATGGATTTGGAAAATTAGAAAAGCCCCTCCCAGAGCGGTAGCATGGTTCATGGGTAGTGTTAGCATTTTGACTATCGATCGTCTGCTTTGGAGGAGTGTGATATTGATTGGTAAATGGGTCCTGCATGTGTCTTAGGTATGTGGATCCATTGCTCTTTTGTGGCTGCTGTATGGGGCTGGTGCTTTCAACAGTTCAAGGTGGCTTTGTCAATCCTGCAATCTATTCAGCAACTTGTCGTGACATGTAGAATGCATCCCTCCGGTCGAATACGCAAAATTATTTGGGATCTCTATTTTGTGGCTATTCTTTGGGCTATTTGGAAAGAAAAGAACAACCACACTTTCACTATGTCTTGTTTGCTCTTGGGTGGAGGCCTCAAGTTCCTATCATCCATCTATTCCAGTGGTTCGTCTCTGACGGTTGGAGATCTATTGTAATGTCCTAGCCGTGTAATGGCCATCTAGCTTCCATTTTAATAATATTTAAGTTACTAATCAAATTTTTTTTTTAAAGGGTTTTAGGAATGACAATATCACCTAAGCAGGCCTGTGTATGTAATTGAAGGTTTGCGGTCAAGGTATTTAAAATTGGTTATGTAATGGCCGTAATGGCTGTTATGTAACGGTAATGGTCATAACTGTTACGCATTACGGGGTCGAAACGGCCGTTACAGAAAAAACAGGCCGTAAAGGCATGTAACGGTCCTGTAACAGTTTTTTCAAAAAATAGAAAAGGGCCGTAATGGCCGTTACAGCCCGTATCATAATGGTAACGGTGGTGGCTGTTACGGCCTGAGTAGGGATGGGTTTCTGTTAAAAGAGTCCTTATTCAGTTTAGTTGTTGGGTAGTGCTAGGCAACTTGTGTTTTTAGGACAAATACTTTAGGTAAGTAAATGAGTGGAGGGTTTAAGAGTGTGTTGGAGTGTCTTTTCTTGTATGTGATGTTAGACACCTCTAATATTTTTTTATTATTTTATTATTTTTTATACCTCTCTACCTCCATTTGATGTTGAATATCAAACCCTGAAGCAAACATGACATTGTTCAAGCTGTGATAACCAGTGCTTCAAAGTTCAAAGTCAGACTGTTTGGTCCAACTACCAGTCCGACCTAGTTGAACTGTTCCAACCTTGGAGTCTTTAGTTGCACAATCCTTTAAAAGTTTTAATCAGGTGCCTCTCCTGCTGCGAATTGGACTTTGGCTTGTGCTCTCGCTTCTGCTTCCTAGCTGTTTATACTTGCTAACATATTGAATAGAGACCTTGCCTGCTTCTGCACCTGAACTTATTACTGCTTTGCTTCATGCTTTGTGCAACTATACCTAAGACATTTTCTTAGAGTGCAATAAATAAAGTAGAACATCTGAAAGACCAAAATGCCTCTAATGTGTTGGATAATGCATTTGACATTTGAAGGGAGATCATGGTTTCGAGTTTCACCATCGTACGTGTGTAGTTTTTTAAGGAAATGGACGACTTCCAGTTGAGTTGAACTCGAATGTTTTTTGTGTTTGGTTCTAGTCCAAGGCGCTCTGACCATCAGGTCCAGTCTGGTTTTTAAGACATTGATGATAACTAGATCATGATACTTACAGAACATGTATATGTGGAATGGGGTCATGACCCTCCAGTTCTAAAATCCAATGTACAGGTTTGGATATTAGCTGAGGAAACCTTCAACCCAGGTGCTGCTCCCACTTCAAATCACTTGTGTTCCATCTCCCACTTCTCACTCTTTTTTTATACTTGTGGGCATTTTGAAGCAGGCGCTTCTGTGCTCCAGCACTTGGAATCCCCTGCTGCTTTCCCTCATATGTCATGCAGTTCGAGTTTGGATACATGTGCTCCACTTGGAAGATGCTATGCACATTTACTTTTATGAATTTTTATTTGGACAATTCTAGTATGATGATGTTAATGATGACGATGACGACAATGAACCCACTCTACGAATTATAGTTTTGTCAAACATGGTAGCACATTCTCTTCAGGGGCTCAACTTTTTGAGTCATACTAGGGAAGCTCCAGGAGAGGGTGGTGGAATAAAGACAGGACGAGAAAGAAGGATATCAGAGAATCTGTTTGGTTTCATGCCAGGAAGATCAACACTTATTGTTGTTTTTTTACTTAGACAATTAATGGAAAGTACAGAGGGAACAGGCTGAACCTATGCTTGATTTTTTGTAGATTTGGAGAAAGTGTATTGTAGAGTACCTAGGGAGAATATGTGGCAGGTGATGAGGATGAGATGTTTGGCAAAGATATTTTGACATCACTAAAAATATGTATGAGAGTATTGTTACAAGTGTTAAAATGGCCTGCAGTGAGATTGATGAATTCCTAGTAGTAGAGAATCTTCATCAAGGGTCGGCATTGGGCCTTCGTCTTTTTGAAATTGTTACAGATCAATTAACCACTAGTGTCTAGTTTGTGGGCCCTTGGTGTATGTTGTTTGTAGATGGTTTGGTGTTGGTTGATGAGACTAGAGAGGAAGCAAATAAATTGGAGGTTTGTAGGAAGGCTCTAGAATTCTAAAGGATTAAAAATTAATTGAAATGCAACTTTAGTTACAAAGGAAAGTGTTATCTGTGGCTGGTTTTGCCGTTGTTTTTATTGTTTTGTTTTGCTCCATTGGTGGTAACTTGCTGCCTTTGTAGTTTTTTTTTTTTTTTTTTTAAATATTATTTTTTATTGTTTTTTGGCTTTTCAAATAAAGCCTCTGATCATCCATAAAACAAGTGCAACTTTAGTAGTCATAGTTACAGAGGCTAGGCTTTAATTAAAATTGTGATTGCAAGGAGATTCTCAAAGTAACTACCCTTGGTTGGCTCATGTAGATTTCAAGAGGGAGGTGATGATGTCTCAGTGCTACTCTGTTGAGGGGAACCATGAGTTTGGCTCCCTCAGTTTCACATTTGTTCTGAGCAATGTGAAATTGTAGAAATTATGAGCCTTATGGAGCAATAGCAGTTCTGCAAGCCTTTTTTGAAGAGGGACAAATTGGCTTTGAAGCCTGATGAATCGGAATCTTTCTTGGTTAGCTCCTATTCAGCATTATCTAATGATCCTTCATCCTTTGCAAAGGACATTCGTGCAATGTGGATTTGGTTTTATATTGACCTACCAAGGGTGACTGCATTCAGTTGGTTGGTGGGGAAGGAAAAGGTAATTACTAGTGATTACTTAGGAACAAGTAAATGATTATTCCAAATGTATGAGTCTTATGACTCCATGATGTCGTATAGGTTGACCACCTTTTTTATCCATTGTGAGATTGTGTGGGTAGTTTGGTGAACGTTCTTCAACCTTTTCAAGATTCATCTGGTGATGCATTCGGTTGGTTGGTGGGGAAGGCTAAAGTTCTGACTATCGATTTCATGACAAACATGCAAAATATGGTTTGAAATGCATGCATCTTATGCAGGACGCGGAATTGATGGACCGTATTCATTGTCAGTATGCATTGGCCTAATACATTGTGAATTGGTGGAGGTTTTACGATCTTTTCAAGATTTATTGGATGGTTTTTAATTCAATTGGATCTCTTTCCTTGTGTGTGGCATGTGGACAATCATCATAAAAAAGGGAGGATTATGTGGAGATTCATTGCTTTGTAGGCTTGTGGCCGACATGGGTTAAATGCAATAGGGAAGGTTTCACCATTTAGCAGGCTGGATCTGAAGAGGTGTGCCAAGTTATAGGAGGTGCTGGGTTGGATGGGCCAAGTCTTTAAGTGTGTTTGAAAAATGCTCCTTCGATCTTTGCTTCAAGCAGGGATGAAGCATCGCCGCTTTATTGAGATTGATGGTTCCTTGTTAACGATCTCCTTTGCTTGTATTTGCTGTAGGAGTAGCTCCAATAAGAGTAAAATCATGGCGAGTAGACATAAGGTTTGGACGTGGAATGAAGTCTGGCTCTTGCAAGGAGGGAACCTTGTTTGGTCTTGTTTACTCTCCGAGGATAGGGTCTTTGATGGGGATAATTGTTGAAATAGGATTCAGAAAGTCAACCCCAAATAACTAGTTCAATAGAATGACAACGATGGTGACGATGTTGATGCTGGAATAAGGTATATTCTTTGTGAGTCTTTCTTGTTGATGCTGGAATAAGGCACATTCTTTGTGAGTCTTTCGTGAAGTGTCTCCTTCTCTCTTGGAAAAGGGAATTGGATTTGATTTTGGGTTGACCGTTGGTGTGGGGACAAGGTTCTACAAGATCTATTCCGAGTATTCCTAACGTTGCTACGGACCCTTTTTTTTTTTTTTTTGTTAATCGTTGCTACTCCATAGAGGGTGGATCAATTGTTTGGTTTTCCCCCGTGTCGGAGAAATATGTCGGATGTGGAATTTGAGGAGTTTCTTAATCTCTCTTCGCCTATTTGAAGCCCTTCATACTGTCACCTCAAGAAGAAGACGATGATTTGGAGAATTCATCGTTCTGACGCCTTCTTGTTAAGATCGTTTTATAGTTTGATTTCTAAACTGACTACCACGCCTCCCCTTCCGTTTCACTTTTGGTCCTACGGTGCCTCTCTGAGGATTGCGACCTTCGTTTCGCTTGTTGGGAGGAAGCGAGTTCTAACCATCGGTGACCTCCAAAAAAGATCCCTTATTCTCCCCAACATTTGTTTGATGGTATGAAAGATGCAGAGTTGGTCGACCACCTCTTCATCCATTGTTCCTTTGCAGTAAAGTGTGGGATCACTTCATTTCAGTTTTCCATATATCTTGGGCTGTGCATGGAGCTACTATGGGTAACACTCGGAGAGCTATGTGGAGGCACTTGGGGAATCTTCTGGTTATCTGGAAAGGCTGAAATAGTCGATGCTTCAAAAACAAGAGCCCCTCTGTTGAAGAGATTATTAGCTTAGTGAAATTTGCTGTTTTGGAATGGGCCCCTTTTATAAAAGCAGTGAAGTCTGTTAATATTGATTCTTGGTTTTTGTCCTAGCTGCCGGGCTGTATTCTTTTCCGCCTTTGGGCGGTTTCTTAATAAATTCTCAGAATCTCTCTCTCTCTCTCAAAAAAAAAAAAAAAGAAAAAAAAGAAAAAGAAAGAGGATTTGTTATCACCGTGTAAAAAAGTTTCAGGATTTCAAGGGTAACAATCCTAATACAATAGGAACATAGGGCTTGGTTAAAACATGTCCTACAAGTATAACACAAGTATCCAGTATACTTGTCTGTATCATTTTGTGTCTGGTGTGATGTATCTAACATATATGATAAGTATCTAGAATGGGCCCTGGGGCTATGTCTCAGGTTGGAGTTCTGTGCAAACCTGCAGCCTATCTTCAGCCAAAGAAAATCCTTTGAAGCACAAGACAGTAACTGCCTTTTGGGATATGTCCATTGTGAGATCACTGGTCAGCCCAAGCTGTGCGTGTTGTTGCCCTACAGAACTGCTTTTATTAAGCTCCTTGAGTTGTCTAGAACAATGCTGGGCAATGTTGTGATTCCAGAGAAACATTGTGCAGCTGTTACCTCTCACGTCCAATCTTTCTGCGAGCAGTGGTTTAAATAGCCACACTATGTAGCATATAGCTTACGCTACGTAGCTCATGAAAATAACTTTAAGTCATGTGTAGCCTATGCTACATGATAATTTGCATATGCTGCACACTACGTAGCTTACATTACAAGTCATTTTTCACTGCAACATGAAAATCAATTAATGTTTTCAATAAATTGTTACATTTTTTTAGTAAAATTAATATAAATAACAGTATTAAATCAGTTTCATTGCTCCTTTTTTTTTTTGAAGCTTTATACCTAATGATTATCCTTTCCTATTACTTTAGTTTGCATTTGGTTGCACCAAATATTATGAAATTTTGTTAAATTTTACTATTAATTAGTCTAATTTGGTGAATATCATGAAATTGGTGCAACCAAGCGCAACCTTGACCAAAAATCTATTAAGTAGCGTGAAGCTTACACTACATGATGTGTAGCTTACGCCTCATGTGTCAGACAGGTGAATGCTATGGTCCACGCTATTCGCTATTTAAAACACTGGTTGCGAGTAGCTATCCTGGAGAATGTGATGTGAAGTTCTCTCTTCTTTCTCACCCCAGTGAGTACTAGTCCCAAGACCATGGGTGAGTACTGGTCCCAAGACCATGGGTCGTACCTGCCCCTTTGCAATCCAGCCAAGCAAAGGAAACTGTCGGGGGGACTTAATTGGCAAAGGAACTCTAAATTGGATTGTTGACAATGATATCTCCCTCTACTACCAAGTTTCCTGTGGAGAGGAATTAAAGAGCTCCTGATGCTTCAGGATCAGGATGTAATGTAATGAAGTGTCCTGATGCCCCCATACCATAAAAGTGGAGCCAGATTTGGTGATCCAGATGGTTGATCTGATTGGCCTCGTTACCGATGGGATGCTCCAAAATTTCCTACATTGGAAGATCCTAATACTTCGATCAATGGCCCACATTTACTCATTTATAAAGGACATAAATGGTCTGGAAAAGAAGCTGAAGATCAGAATAGGATCTTCCCGTATGGGAGATTTTTTGGGCATATCCCTTCTGCAGGGTGAAATAAATCATTTGGACTATCAAAATGTGTCCCACCTGGATCTGCTAGTGCATAAGGGCTCTCATAATTCATTTCCTGTAGAAGAGTTTGTAGTTTCTCTAGTCCAAGGATTGATCACCAACAGGCGACGACACCATCACTTTTGGTGCCGTTCCATCCTTCCCGCCAATATGCCACTTGTGTGGGACATTCATACCATGAAAACTGTGGATTGTGGACCCCACGATGAAGATCACCTGGCACAAAAATCAGGTTGGTTGCTCATCAGATGGGCTACACTGTCAGAATTAATGGACAGCTGATGGCCTGACTCAACATACAGGTGTGGCCCCACCTAGTGACTTGATCAGCCTGATCTTTGAGACTGGTGATCTTCATGGCAGGCCTGCTGCTCTCACAGTAGGGATGTCCTCCGTAAGTGGCATGTTAGCAGGAAAGATGGCACCCACAACATTGCCTTTAAGTGATCACTTACTTTTGTCTAGTCCACTGGATTTGCTCCTCTACATTTTTTGTTTGAAACGGGATATGCACCTCTAAATGCTCACATGATAACATCAAACACTGCTTAGATCCCGTTACTTCTCCATGTATGTGCATTCGAATTTGAAATTTGTTGTTGCACAAATTAATCAAGGTAATCTGACCGCATGAGAACGTGTTTTCTGTAGCAGTGGGTGTGATGCAGGACAGCCCTAAATATGATGCATGCTCATGATCACAATTATCTAGCGGAAGTAAAAGCAATAATAATAATGAAATCTAGCATTAATCATTATTAACTAAGAAAACCAGAAAGGAAACATGCAATGGGACGGGCCATCATCACAACTATGGAGTATGGGATTCAAGTAGTGCCTAGGTTGGATCCGGCGAGGGATGGAACCTTCCGATCTTGCATGGCGTTACCCAATCGATCAATGATGATCACTAGTCCGAAGAACCAGGAGGTTTCTCGGATTAGGGATTTGAGAATTTGGGGGTTTAGGGTTTGGATCGATTCTCAAGGTTTAGATCGTGGGGAATAGCAAAACAGAAGTTTAGAAGGATAACAATAGGAGATAAAATACCTGGAAGAATTTGGAGGGGCACCAGAAGAAATTAGAAGAAGAAGATTAAGGAGAGAGAAGAAGCACCATGAGAGAGAGAGAGAAGAGAGAAGCCACTAAAGAGGTTTGTCTTTTCATTAATAATCAACTAATCACGTTATTAGGGCTTAGCCCACTTGAATAAGCAAGAAGAAAACATAAAAGTACCAAAATACCCCTAAAACATTGGTAAAAAACAACTTAAAAAAAAACAGTTCGCACGTTGGTGGGGCGCCCCGTGACCAATTTGGCCGGGCGCCCGGCTAAGACAGAAACTGTCCAGCAATGGAAACTGAAAATCTGTTGAATTTCGGGCGCCCGGTGCCAAATTTGGCTGGGCGCCCGACCACCTTTAGAAAAGCATTTTTTTATTCTTTCAGTCGGGTCTTCTTCCATCCTACACACGTGTCTTCTATGTGCCAAATCACGTGCGTAGGGTCTTCAATGCTCCTCAATCATCGCCTAACCACAAGAATGGTACTTGTGGGTGGCGCTTTCTTCGTTGGTACACTTGAATGCTTTTGTTCCGCATCATACTCCTCGTCTGAGAAGAACTCGACTCCGACGAGTTAAAACTCTTGTGGCGCTCTAGTAAATCTGGATTAACGCTCTGTAACTCCACTTCTATCAACCATGTAGATTTTGATGGTAGCTTGTTCTTCCATTTGACCAAGTATCTTTGGAAACCTCCGCCTCTCATAAAAATGATCTCTTCACCCAAGATCTCCTCAATTTCTTCTTCATGGGTAATGGGTGGGGGAAGGGGTGGAAGGGGTTGTATAGCAATATCAGAACAAGGCCATGAAAGGGACGATGGATCAATGATGGGATGATGGGAACGGACTAGATCTGTCACATTAAGAGTTGGGTTAATGCCCATCTCAGATGGAAGGTCGATCCGATATACGCTAGACCCAACCTTCTGCAATATTTTGAATGGTCCAGCACTACGCGTTTGTAATTTCTTAGCGGAACCTTGTGAGAACCGCTCTGGCCTTATCCTCACCATTACAGTCTCCTATCTGAAATTCTTGCAATTTACGATGAGAATCAGCTGAGATTTTAGAATCATCATTGCTCTTATTTATCTGCTGTCTAATATGTGTATGCAAATCATGAATATGGCATGCGAATGCATTGGCTGACTCTGAAGACCTTTGGATGACAGACATGGGTGACACTAAAGGACACCCTGAAAAATCCATGAACTTGGAATAAACAATCCTATAACCTAGAACTTGGAAAACTGAAACAAAAGGACACTTCTCATGGGTGACACATAATTTCTCATTATAAGTATTATAAACAAGGATGATTTTCAAGTATCCCAACACTTGAGAACATACACTATTAATACCAAGTCTTAAGCAGATCTGGGCATCAGCCATTATGTCCAAAATGTCACCAAGATACGGGATAAGGACTATGGTCAACATATCCACCATGACGTGGATACGTTGCATGATGACTTGACACTTGATTGAAGCTTTGTGGGCGGTCAGGATATGCCCACATGTGTGCCATGTGCCATTGTTCTTGGAAGTGAAAAGAGCAGGCATGACACACAAAACAAAACTCCAACTCAAACTTTCCTTATTGAATTCTTCCCCAAGAAGTTTATCAAATTGATGCTGCATTTCTGTATTTTCTACGGGGTTCACCTGGTATGGAGGAAAGCTTGACAAAACCAACCTAGGGACAAGATCGATTGTGTGTTGAATGTCCCATATGGGTGAAAATTTATCCCATAAATCATCTGGTGGGATATCACAAGTCATGTGGGTGTCTACCATCATATCTTCACTAGTCTCTTTTTCAAATTCATTAGTGTGCATTATGGTAAGAGACTTAGATTGGTACTCTATATTACTTAAGTCACATATGACATCTGGAAGTGGTGCGGTCTCAATTTCTTCACCTTTTCATCACTAGCACACACTTCGTCATCCTCAATGATAATGAGCGATGCTTCAATTTCTTCCATTTCCTCACTACTAACATTAGGCACGTACTCTTCCACTTCATAAACAACCTGATTGGATTCTTCCAACTGACCATTCACCAAGGTATTATCTCGCTTCCAAGGAAAAATAATTGGTGTTAAACACTCAAATTGTTCATAAGCCGAGATTTCCTTAATAATGGGTTGGACCACTTTACAAGGAGGGGACTATATTGGTTCTGTGTTTGGACGGGAAGGTGAGGCAACTCTCTTTTGAACCAAGGGCTTTTGCCGATAAGAGATGGGAAGATATTTTTCTTTTAAACGCCCTTTCATCTCGTCCCATTGTGAGATCGGGGCTCTCCCATCTTTATCAAGTCGTCGCTCCAAATCTGTCTAAAACGACTTGGCTTGGCCCTCCAATTTCCACTTGGCAAATCTAAGTCGACGATAATTCGACATATCATACCAATCAACAAGATAGTCCAAGTCTTCAAGTCAATCAAGGAATGTTTGTGGGTCCATGTGACCATTAAAGTAGGCCAACTCATCGGAGTTCGGCTTTCCATTGGGTCTCGACGACCACACGACAACACTTAACGGCCCTGAACGTCTATACTCCATTCATTACAGGGAGACTCTACGGACTGGGTGACTCACAATATGAATGCGATGAATTTAAACTACAATGAACTGACACTATTAAATTAAAACAGGAAACAACTCAAATCTGGAAATTTTCCAAATTAGGAAACTTTCTAAAATTAGAAAGTTTCTAAAATTGAAAACTTTCTAAATCTGGAACTTCCCTAAAACAAACCTAAAAATCAAAACCCTAATTTGATAACTCGATCTAGACACAAACCATGCAAGCCTATTCTCTGATACCAAATTTGATGCAGGACAGCCCTAAATATGATGCATGCTCATGATCACAATTATCCAGCGGAAGTAAAAGCAATAATAATAATAATGAAATCTAGCATTAATCATCATAAACTAAGAAAACCAGAAAGGAAACATGCAATGGGACGGGCCATCATCACAACCATGGAGTATGGGATTCAAGTAGTGCCTAGGTTGGATCCGGCGAGGGATGGAACCTCCCGATCTTGCATGGCGTTACCCAATCGATCAATGATGATCACTAGTCCGAAGAACCAGGAGGTTTCTCGGATTAGGGATTTGAGAATTTGGGGGTTTAGGGTTTGGATCGATTCTCAAGGTTTAGATCGTGGGGAATAGCAAAATAGAAGTTTAGAAGGATAACAATAGGAGATAAAATACCTGGAAGAATTTGGAGGGGCACCAGAAGAAATCAGAAGAAGAAGATTAAGGAGAGAGAAGAAGCACCATGAGAGAGAGAGAAGAGAGAAGCCACTAAAGAGGTTTGTCTTTTCATTAATAATCAACTAATCACGTTATTAGGGCTTAGCCCACTTAAATAAGCAAGAAGAAAACATAAAAGTACCAAAATACCCCTAAAACATTGGTAAAAAACAATTAAAAAAAAAAAAAACAGTTCGTACGTTGGTGGGGCGCCCCGTGACCAATTTGGCCGGGCGCCCGGCTAAGACAGAAACTGTCCAGCAATGGAAACTGAAAATCTGTTGAATTTCGGGCGCCTGGTGCCAAATTTGGCCGGGCGCCCGACCACCTTCAGAAAAGCATTTTTCTATTCTTCCAATCGGGGCTTCTTCCATCCTACACACGTGTCTTCTATGTGCCAAATCACGTGCGTAGGGTCTTCAATGCTCCTCAATCATCGCCTAACCACAAGGATGGTACTTGTGGGTGGCGCTTTCTTCGTTGGTACACTTGAATGCTTTTGTTCCGCATCAGGGTGGAATTCATTATGTTTGTTTTTATTAATGCTTTACCATGTGTAACTTCATATTCTTTGTCATGTGATGTCTTGGTTAGAACAAATTTTTCGTACTGAAATTCGAGTGGTTTAACAGTTAGATGCTTTTGTCTGTACCAGAAAAATCTGTATAATGCATGGGTAACTACTACAGAACTGCGGGGTTCTGTAACTGTTAAAAGGAGTCAACTGCAACTGCTGAGGCAAAAGTTGAAGCTAAGCACCATCCTTAGGGGACAGGTATGGTCTTTTGCTTCATCTCTGTTGTATTTCACATGCAAGATTTTTTTTTTTTTTTTTAATAAACTTTTCTGGTTTGGGTTTCTCTGTATTTTTCAGTAGAAATTATTGCATTCTTTATTTTGTTATTCAGAATCTTTTAGTATGTTGTCATGGATGGGTCGTAGGAAGAGATCTGGCCATGCCATCGCATGATACCCCTGAGGTCTACCATTACCCATCATCTAGCCCGATCCCAATCGCTGAACTTTGGGAAATTCAAAACATAGCAGTGTGTTGTCTACAAACTGAAGATGAGAGATCCAGGAATCAACCTTTCTACCTTAAACCTGCAGATCAACCCTTCCAGACTGGGCCATGCCTGTCCTCTGGCTCAGTGCCTTGATTGCCACAGTGAAGTGGTTTTGTGGCCCAGAATGTCTCAAACCCCTGGAAGTTATAAAGAAGCCCTTTTTGCTCAAGATTAGGCGTAGCAATGGGTTGGGCCAGGCAGACACAAACCTGACGGTCCTGACCTTGAATAGGAGCCAAACGCAAGCTCGGCCTGATCTCTGAAACACAAGGGACCAAGCCCAAGAGCGGCCTGGGCCCATGTTGATCTTTTGTTGCAAGGCTCCCGACACAATTTCCATTGATGTAGTCCTGGCTCAAATCTACAAGGGCTGATTCGCCCCACCATTTGCAAGCCTTTCTGCTGTAATAAACCACCATGTTATTTTGCTCCATGCAGCCATCATTTGCTCACACATAAGCACATGCATATGAGGAATGCTTATGATGTCAAACCACCATTGTTATGGTGTTACCGAGCTATTATGGGGCCCACCATGGGTGCATATGATGTCCAACTTGTCCAATGGGTTCTTCCCACCACAAAGATCAACCATAGCAAAAATCAGGTTAATTCACTCATTAGGTGGGCCACACCACAAAGCAATGAACAACCGCCAAAATTGGTTCCGAGCTATTGCGGGGCCCACCGTGGTGATGACCAACCCATTTAAATAGGGTTGCCCTACCATAAAAATGGGAGACCCAAAACAAGCTGATCCAATCATCAGGTGTGTCCCCACATGTAATTTGAGGTTTTTTGGGTGGTTGTCCCTTGATTTCTAAGGTGTGGCCCTCCTGATGATTAGTTTGGCTTGATTTTTGCACAAAGGGCTATCTTTACGGTGGGGTTATACTGCGGAGAACAATGGACAGCCTCCAATAATGACAATGAGCTATTGTGAGGCTCGCTGTGGTGTGTGTTCGGCATCCAACCAGTCCAATAGGGTTTTCCTATCATCAACATGGGATGCCTAAAAACAGGCTGATACAACCATCAGGTGTGTCCCCACATGTAATTTGTGGTTTTTTGGGTTGTTGTCCATTGCTTTGTGAGGCATGGCCTACCTGATGATTAGATTGACTTGATGTTGGCACTATGTTATCTTTGTGGTGGGGTGAACCTATTTTGGTGGGGCTACACTAGAGAGAACAATGGACAACCGGCAATAGTGGTACTGAGCTATTGCGGGGCACACCATGGTGTGTGTACGAAATCCAACCCATCCAATAGGGTTTCCCTATCACGAAAACCCAGAAAAAAACCCAAAATGTAATTTGAGTTTTTGGGTGGTTGTCCATTGTTTTCTAGGGTGTGGCCGACCTGATGATTTGATTGCCTTCAATTATCTACTGGTTGTTCGTTGTGCTGGGACTAACTTGTTGGATGGGTTGGATTTCACACATTCATTAGCTTGACTCTGCAATAGCTCGGTACTACCATAATAATGGTGGTACTGGTACAACTAGACATTTTCCCTATGTTTGCATACACATGTATAGACATAGAGAGCAACACTCAGTGGGTGAACATGTTGCACAGGTTGGATGCATGGTTTTCAAAATCAGTTATGAAACGATTATGGACGTTACGTAACAATAACGGTCATAACCGTTACGCATTACAGTGCCAAAACGGCTGTAATGGCCGTTACAGAAAAAAAACAAGGCGTGGGGAAGGCTGCGTGTAGGTTGGTTTAATGCAGTTATCATGGGCCTGCCTCAGGTTTAATGAAATGTGGTTACCATGGGCCCGTTCGCAGGGCCGATTGCTTAAGAGCAGGCCCACCTATACCCAGTGAAATCAGGCCATTAGAACCCTTGCCTAGGTGAAGAGCTTTACCTTAGAAATATGAACAATTGCCTAGAAGACTTGGTAATGTACCCTCATGATGTAGGCCCAAGGTCCATCTGGGCCTACCATGTGCCGAATGGAGCTGCTTTTGGGGCTGAACATCTGGGACTAAGACTGCTTTTTTTGGAAGATTATAGTTGCTGATCTTTTGCTGATTCTGATTTTGAGGGCTGATTTTTCTGGAACCACGTCATTTTTAGGCTTTAACATTTCGGTAGATCTTTGTAGATGAAGCTGTTGCTATTTAGTTTATGGATTAGATTGGTTTGGAATCAATGGAAGAGTTGGAAAATCGTGGTTCAGATTCCGTTGGGATTCTAGGGTGGGTCCAAGGGCCCGTAGAGGATATTCTAGGATGTGGAAGGTGGCGCACTTTTCTGAGTACGCAGAAGTTCTTGTTTGAGTATTCTGACCACCGTAGAGATTTCATTTCACTAAGTTGTATATTCCTCTCTGTTCCAAGATTCTCATGTTGTGGGTTTACTTCATCTATTTAGTGTTTCATGCATCGAATTACCATTGATTCTGTAACCTGCTTACTTCAACTTTTCCAAGTATTAGGTACTGGTCTAGTCATATGATTTTTGGGATGCAAGTTAGAATTGTAACGGCGTTCATCTTTTCTTGGAATGAATTTGTGCATGGGATGGAGCTAGTTTTTCCTGTAGTTGTTATGGCTAGAATTATATGGCCATTCTAGTGATTTGTGGGATGCCAAATAGTACTTGATATCAGCAAATGGATGATCTCACATGACAGGATCACATTGAGAGACTAAAAACAAAATAACTCTACATGAATTCAAGGACATGGTAACAAACAACACTCAATGAATTGTGAAGTATTATGCTACAGGGTAAATCTTGTCTAGAGATCTTTTGCTACAGGAGTCATCTTGGAGGAGAGTTTGAGTTTATATTCTTAATTACTGGTCCTCGCTTATGCATATGCTAGAAAATAGTCTAAAAGAAGGGAAGAATTTGGTGTACATTCGCAGTCAATTGTTAAATGGTGGCAAACCACTGCACTGCTTATTAGGGGAGTTATAGCCTTATAGGTAGGTTTGTGAAATGAAATCAATTATTATGGTTGGAGCAACCTTGTGAAACAAAATCAAATGTTATGGTTGGACACTTTTTTGCAGTATTGGATTCAATATCAAAAGCATGGAGTACCTTTGGAACTTTCCCAATGTGTCTCTGACTTGCGTTCCAGTGGAGAATGGGGATGGTTTGTCAGGATTTTTTTCCTAAGCTCTCCCTGCACTGATGGATTTCATGCCTAAACATCTGGTCCTGAAGATATTATACTTCCTCAAAATTTTCTTTTCTTGAAGTGTCCTGCTTTTTACTGTTTTTCTTTCTACCCATGTTAGTTGCTTTTGATATCCCGTGAAGTACTCATCCCGTGCAAGCATCTGGTACCTCACCATTTGCTTTTTGGTGAAGATATTAGAATCTTGTGAAGTTCCCATTGACTTATTTGGGTAGTTGCTTGAGAACTCACCTAGTATCTAGGCGGTGTGATCTCATTATCCCAAGGGTCCATCATGTTTGGATAAAAAATTCTAGATGGGCCCTGGTGGCACACAAATGTATCTCTTCCAAGTATAGGATGGAAGTCTAGACATTATCAATAAGCTAGATGTTAATAGGAAATTCCTTGTGTATATGTTATCTTTCATTGGAACATAATCAATGGTCCATGTTTTTCTACAAGGATCGGAAACACGCACACATGCATATCGACATAATAAAAAGTGCAAACCAAGTAATGTAGGGGCATTTTCACACTGGGCTCGAGTGGGGTGGCCTGTGTGAAGCAGGGGCACACTCGGGGTGGGCGGCCCGTGTGAGGTGGGTGGCTCGTGTGGGGCGAGACCCATGTGAAGTGGGGCCCACGATGGGGGTTCGGCCGAGGGCCTAACCTGGACTATAAGATAAAAGGATTGATTCACCATGCTCTATCAATTCAAGCTTTTAGAGCAAGTGGTTAGTTGTCGTGCATCACCAAAGGTCATGGATCGAGCACATACCTTGAGTCATGCAAACCAACACGATACACCTTTAGAGTGCTTGTGGTTGAAGATGAGTGGTCACGATTTGCGGTCTATGCACTTAATGATGTAGATGACCCTCGTGGCTCACTTTCTCCCTCTTCCTTTCTCATAGATGTAGGTGTTGAGGATGGTGGTATAACACGATTTAGAGCATATGGAGAGGGCCAAGTGTCTCTTCTTGTTCATAGGCCTTGGTGCCTTGTTCCCATCATAAAAATTAAAAGAAAAACTTTAAAGAATCATCATCCCTCCTTTAGTGTTAGTCCATTAATGGATTTCTCGAAACTAAAGGGAATTAAGTTTGCTTAAAACTCATGTTTAAAAAAAAGGACTCAATAAAATGCACAATTGCATGCGGGTTACACCCAGTATTCCGAGTATCGGCGATATTATCAGTATTGCCAGGTTAGCGAGATACTGATAACACTACGAATTGACCATTTTATTGATTATCGACAATGTCGAGATATTGCTGAGATGTCGCTATTATAGCATGTGTATAAATTCCAAGAGTAAACTTGTATCGACGATACTGATGCAAGTCGGCTCCCTTTATCTGGACAGGTGCTTGTGTTATTTGTTGGAAATTAAAAAAAAAATTTCAAAACAAAAAAAGAAAAATCGGGAATTTTTTTTTTCAATTTTTTTCCAGATGCTCGTACATGCAGTATGAGGTCTTCAGCACAGGTACTCACCTAGCCACAGAGACTGGGGCCCGCCTCCTCTGATACGTGCATAATGACATGTGTGATGTAATGTCCCCATCAGGGAGAATCACATTGATAAAATCGCATTAGCTAACATGTCCATTTACTTCATCTTGCTATCCAAGTGCCCTGTTAGTGGGATAACAGATTTCCAAGAATAAGAAGAGACTTTTATGGAGGGGTTATTGGATAAACCTAAGTTCCATCTTTGGAGAGGGGTGACAACCGTGACGTGTGCAAATTGAAAGAGCAATGGGGGTTGGGGTTGGGGTTGGGGTTGGGGATGGGAATGGGAATTAAATGACTGAAATTGATGAACCTTGTGTTATTGGGGAAATTGCTTTGGAGATTTGGGATTGAGGGAGGTTTGTGGAAGGGAGTGATTTCATGCAAATATGGAGTGAGTGAAGAGGGATGGTTCCAAAGACCACATCTCCATAGAAGGTGTTGGGTGGTTTGTGCCTATGGAAAGCGTTGTGAGTGGACAATTTCTTCCTTCAAGGAGTGATAGTGTCTTAGGGATGGGATGTGAATGCGATGCTGGGAGGCTATGTCTGTGGCGATTGGCCTTTATCCTTAGCCTTTCTTCTTGTACATGATGTACCTATTGAAAGATACCTAGTCTCCTGATGCTACTCCTGCAATCCTGCTTAGGTCATAAGGTAGTTTGGACATTGCTATTTTGAAGAAACTTATCTGATGAGGAGGCTGATGAACTCTTGAGCCCATGGATTGCCTTAGTGGATTATTGCTAGTTGATGGACAAAGTGATAAGTAGAAGTGGAATTCCAGTAGGCTGGGAATTCTCTCTGTTAAGGCATTCTTTAAATGCTTATTGGGGAAGATGGTAATGGGACCTACTACCGCCTCCTCAGTTTGATCGTATCAGGGTTCCCTGAGAGTCCTTTCTTTTAGCTAGTTTGTAGGTAAGAACAATAGATCGTTTCAAAATAAAAAATAAAAAATGATCACCATGAATGTCCGCATGTATTTAAAGAACAAGGAAACGGCAGGCCACTTGTTCATTTCTTGCCTTTTAATGTTGGAGGTTTGGTGGAGATTTTTATAACCATTGACCATTCCTGGGTGATGTTAGCATCAACTGTGGCCCTCTCGTAAGCTTAGAATGGCGTGTGCTTTGGTCCGGGGAGAAAGTCCTTGTGGCACCAAACTCTCCTAGAAGGGGTTTACTCAATTTGGACAAAAAGTTAATTATTAAATATTCTCTAATAGAGGCAAGGAGCTGGATCTTGTATTTCTCGAGGGTCGAGGCTCGAAGGGGAGTGATTGCATGGTATCGCAGGTGTTAAAGCCTCTGCTTAGTGTAATGAAGAAAGTTAGAAATCAAATGGATAATCTAAGTAGGTGTTTCGAGTTTCATCCCCTATGTTGTAGGTGGATTTTTTTTTTTTTTTTTTTCCGGTGCTCGGTGCTCACCTGTTGTAGCTCTTCTTTTAAATAAAATTGCATTGTCGTTCAATTGAAAGGGAAAATGGTTTTCATCTCACAAACGGAATACTATATCTGTAAATTGAAAAGGAAGTTGGGGTTTTGAAATCCAGGATTTCAAATGGGCTTTTCTAGAAAAAAGAAAGAGGGTTTTTGACTTGTGGTGGACTATAAGCAGAACTATGGCAAGGTCCACTTATCATGAAACGAAATCATTTGGGAGTGAGCATTTTCTCAAGGCATTTTTTTTTTCCTCTGAAGATTAAAACACACACACACACACACACACACACACACACACAGAGGAATGCTCACCTACGAACCATCTCTCACGAGAACTCGTGAGAACTTTTTGAGCACTCATCACACGTGACGTGTCCCCAAAATCTGAGCCGTCCACGTGATGCAGCACCCCAAAAAACTCCTGGGGCCCAACTTTCAACCTGGTCCACAAATCTGGTGGGCCATGCAAAAAGGAAACAGTTTCCTCCATTGATTTGCCTCTCTCTCTCTCTCTCATGGCCCACCAGAGTTCTGGATCAGGTTGAAAGTTGGGCCTCGGGGGTTTTTCAGGGTGCTGCATCACGTGGGCGATTCGGATTTTGGGGACACATCACGTGTGATGAGTCCTCAAAAAGTTCTCTCGAGTTCTTGTGAGAGATGGTTCGCAGGTGAGAGAGAGAGAGAGAGAGAGAGAGAGAGAGAGAGAGCTGGTCTCCTGCGAACCAGACCGCAGGAGACATTGAATATGGTCTTTAGTTGTAGATGGCTAAAGTAGGCCCCACCATGATGTGTATATGATATCCAACCCAACTACCAAGCGTGTCATTTCATGTTAGCCCCCAGGCCCAAATATGAACCCTATTTGTGATTCAAGTGGGCCCCACCAAGGGAAACGGTTTGAAGGGTTAGTGTCACATGTATCCACATGTATCCTTTTCAACTGTGTGTTCCACCTGAATTATAGATAAAGTTGGTTTTTCTTCGTTAGACCTAAAATTGGGTCAGTAACCTACTGATTGGAGTGGATTTAAAAATACATTATGATGGGCCCACCTCAATTACATTATCTTTTACTTTAGTTTTACCCAGAACTTTAACGTGGAGGCAGTCACCACTCTTTACCATGGTGTTAAGAACGTTGGGGCAATCATGATCCACACCATCTATACATTTCTCCATCTCATTTTAGGTCATGAGCCCAAAATTGAAGCATTTACAAAGCTCAAGTGGACCATACCATGGAAAAGAGTGGTGATAATGACGTCCATCATTGAAACCACCCTAGGGTGCACAGTAATGTTTATTTGTCTTCCAAACTGTTCATGAGGTCACAGAGACCCAGATGAATGGAAAACACAAATATCAGCTTGATCCAAAAATTTTGTGGCCCCTAAGAAGTTTTCAACGGTAGCATTCAATTTTTATTGTTTTCTATAGTGTGGTCCACTTGAACTTAGGAAATGCCTCAATTTTGGGTTGATGCCCCAAAATGAACTGGAGAATTGAATGGACGGACCGGATGAAACACATATATTACATTGGGCCCCACAAAATCTTCGCACCACGTTAAAGGAGTGACCGCCTCACTGCACATTCCGGTTTAAATGCCTTTTTAAGTAAAAACAAATAGATGGCTGGAACTTATTTAGATGGAGTGGGCCCCACCATCATGTACTTTTAAAATCCATTCCAACCAGTAGGGTAGTGACCCAACTTTAAACCTACGGATGAGAAATCAGCCCCATCTGTGATTCAGGTAGAAATTTCGATCGGAAACAGTGCATAGACAACACTCACCTTTCAAAATATTTCTGTTATATATGGCCCACTCAAATCACGAATAGGGCTGATATGTGGGTCGTGGGCCTAACATGGGATGACGCAGTTGGTCGTTGGGGTGGATTTCACATAAACATTGCGGTGGATCCCACCTGTCCACGCCTCGGGACTGGAAGCAGATTGCAATGTGTGCTGCACACCACTGACCTGGTGATTTGTGGAGGTCATCAAGTTCTGTGGGCCGCACCATAATGTATGTGTTATATCCACACCGTCAATCCATTTTGCAAGATCATTTTAGGGAGTGGGCCAAAAAAATAGTCAGATCCAAAGCTCGGTGGACTGCATCGCAGAAATCAGTGAGAACAATGACGTCCATCGTTGAAACCTTCCTATGGGCCCACCATATTCACCATCTAACCTGTTCATAAGGTCACAGTCCCCAGATGAGGGGCAAAAACAAATATCAGATTGATCCAAAACTTCTATCCCCTGAGAAGTTTTCAATGGTAGGCGTTCAATACCCGCTACTTTCTGTGGTGTGGTCCACTTGAGCTCTGGATCTGCCTTATTTTTGGGCTCATGGCCTAAAATGAACGCGCAAAATGAATTGACGGTGCGGATATAATACATACATATGGTTAGGCCCACAGTACTTGGTGACGTAAACCCACCACCAAGGTCGGTGCTGCACGCAATCCGCTTCCCTCAGGACCGTAAATGTCTATTTACGGTCTCGTGCGCAGGAGACCATTTGGTAGAGAGTTTCTGAATGAACTATGAATGGTAGAGAGTTTCTGCAACCAACGGGATAAATTCAAGGATAAGCTTCTGAAGAGGATGCCGATCTTATAATGTTTCTCGGTTGTTCTTCAATAATCGATGCTGGAGGTTGCAGGCTTGTAAGCTCCCATGATTCCTGCCAATTCGTTCTAACCTAGCCTCATTAGAATCAGCAATCCGAACAGGGCCAGCAAAGACTAGGCAAATATTACCGTTAATGATCTTACAATACCCCTACCCTAATTGGACCAGGATTCCCACTTGAGCTTCCATTGAAATTAAGCTGGAAAGTACGAATGGGGTCAGCAAATACTAGGCATATTAACGTTAATAGTATCTTACAATACACCTTACCCTAATTGGACCAGGATTTCCTCATTAGCTTCCATTGAAATTAAGCTGGCAAGTACGAACACGTTGAGTCCACGCAACTTGCTTCCCACCATGACTACACCTATCTTGTATGACTTACATCCAAACCCTTCTCAACAAGTCAGGATGAACCTTGTTAAAATCTTTTGCAATTAGAGCCCAAGAATAATCCTCTCTCACCCTCTCAGTTTTAAATATTGGCATTGTATCGTATTTATTTCAGCCTGAATCCGCCCACCCTGAAAAAATGAGCTATATCAGCTGATACGGGGCATATCTGTTCCAATACAGGTCCAATACTACCATGAAGGCCCAGATAATTTTCAACTTGCTTCCCACCATGACTAACCTATCTTGGATGACTTACATCCAAACCCCTCTCAACGAGTCAGGATGAACCTCGTTAAAATCTTTTGCAATTAGAGCCCAAGAATAATCCTCTCTCTCACCCTCTCAGTTTTAAATATTGGCATTGTATTGTATTTATTTCAGCCTGAATCCGCCCACCCTGAAAAAATGAGCTATATCAGCTGATACGGGGCATATCTGTTCCGACACAGGTCCAAGACTATCACGAAGGCCCAGATAAATTTCTTTTTCAAGTTTTCATTCATTTTTATTCATCTTTTCTCCTTTCAACCTTAGAGGAAGCTTAGAAAGTCATTTTAGAGTAGAACTAGGCTGATTTTTTTTTTTTTTTTTTTTTTTTTTTTTTTTTTTTTTTTTTTGGGGTGGGGGTGGGGGTGGGGGGGATCAAAAGAAAGGACTTGAGTGGCATTTGAAGAATAGAAGTGGAATGGACCTTATAGGAAAAATTAGTAAAAAAGGGTAAACAATCTTTCTTTCCTTTTGTTTTTCATCTTGTTTTGTTGTATTTTACAAAAACTTTTATTTCACTCTCTCGAACGTTGTATGTCAATGTAATGCGCCCTAATTCAACAAATCATGCTTGATTTGTATTCAATTGGGGCCCATTTGGTTGACTTCAACATGTCAGGCCAACATGCAACATTCTTATGAAGGAATAGTTCATATACCATCATATATATCTCCAAAATACAAAATACAAAAAAAAAAAAAGAAAAAAAAAAGAAAAGAAAAGAAAAAAAGATTCTTGAATATCTCATTTTCCCCTTTCTTTCTGATATTTTCCCTTTATTCTTTGGGGTGATAACAATTTATTTCAATAGAGCACCGGAACTCACCCTTAGGGCCTGTTTAGATGTACCATCAAAGATTCAAAATGGCGGTTCTTAGAAACAAGGGTTCCTGCAAAACTTGGCTTTCTGAAAATCAAACATCTTGGTTTTGCTGAGTAGGCTTTTCTTAGTGCATTTTCGACGAGTGGGGATCAAACGGAGTATGCAAAAGTTCCTCCAAATGCACAACACAAAAAGGGCTTTCACTCAAAATGGCATTTAGGTGTCAAACGCCCCTTTTGAGGGTGCGTCCAAACTGGCCCTTATGGAACTCACAATCTACTCTTGCTAATTTAGACAGCGTTGCATGTCAGTAACTTTACCTACTTGATGTGATGGTGCAAGCAGATTTGTCAGGATGAACGTGATGTGATACATGTTTGTTATAGGAACTCCCCAAATATTTATGATATGCTGTTTCAGTCTTGCATTCATTCTCTTCGTGAAATGCTTCTTACATGTGTTTGCATTTGGTCAATGCAGATGTCCTATCTGGAAGAATGGTCTCTTCTTGACAGAGATCATTCTAGTTCTTTATCAGAAGCAATTGAAGCTCTGAAGGCTAGCACTCTCCGCCTTCCAGTCACTGGTGGAGCAAGGGTAGATGCTGTTTTTATCTTTACAAACGTGCGGTGGCGTTTCAGAATTTTAGTGTGATGTTAAGCAGGGTTCTTGATAAAACTTTTATTTTGCTCTCTTCAATAGGCAGATATCCAGAAAGTGAAGGATGCTGTTGGTTCAGCAGTTGATGTGATGCAGGCCATGGGATCCTCCATATGCTCTTTACTGTCAAAGGTAAAGTCATCATCATTTAAAACTTGTACTCATTGCATTCCTTCTTGCGTATTTTAGTTCTGTGGTCCTCTTCGTCCTCCAGTTTTCTTTATTCTTGCAAACCTTGTAATCTCAGTTCTGTCAAAAGACATGGTATTACACCCTCTTTTGATGCATGTGCCTCCTTTTCTCCTTTTGGGTTAAATTTTTTACTTTGATACAAAAGATCAGAAAAGAGAATGCAGAAAAAGTATATGCTGTAAATATCTTACAAAATGTGGAAGAAAGGTATCTTTGTGTGAAAACATTAGGTGCAATTATAATTTCCCTGGTTCCAATATCATTATTAATTTTCATGTCTGCTTGCTATTGCAATGTTTTTTTTTTCCCGTCCTTATAAATGATGCAAGATGCCCTAATTATGATGCATGCTCATGAACACATATAATCCAGCGGAAATAAAAGACAATAATAATCCAAAAATTCAACATCAACCATCATAAACTAAGAAAACCACAAAGAGACATGCAATGGAGCGGGCCATCATCACAACCACGAAGTAAGAAATTCAAATAATGCATAGGTTGGATCCGGCGAGGGATGGAACCTCCCGATCTTGCATGGTCATCACCCAATTGCTTAATAGGAATCACTAATCCGAAAGATCAAAGGATTTCTCGGATGAGGGATTCGAAAATTTGAGGAACTAGGGTTTAGATCAATTCTCAGATTTTAGGTTGTGGGAAATAAACCAAAGAGAGATTTAGAATGACGAGAAAAGATGATAGATTACCTGGAAGAAGGTTGGAGGGACAAAAGAAGATCGGAGAAGAAGATAAAGTTCCGAGAGAGAGAGAGAGAGAGAGAGAGAGAGAGAGAGAGAGAGAGAGATGGAGGCAACCAAAAGGCTTTCTTTTCATTAATCAGCAACTAATGAAAAAGGTTTAAGACAATACCCTTATAAAATTCGGAATTAGCATAATTATCAAAATACCCCTACTAACAAAATTTAAAAAAAGAAGAAGACCTTTGCATGAAAAAAATGTGCGCACACTAACCCAAAACTCAAATAAGTAAAAACGCATAAAATAGACTCAAATCTAAGATGTTTGATAGGCTCCGATGATGGTGTGATGAAAGCGGGCCACGACGAACCAACGGTCCGATCACATCATCATCGTGATCCAACGTTCCGATCATCTCCTTCAAGCAACTTACACGTCTTCTCAAGGTGGGGTCTTCTCAAATGTCTCGGACTACATGTGTAAGGTCTTCAATGCTCCTCAAGTTGTCACGAACGATCTAAGCCTATCATCATCGAGCCATAAAGATATAGGTGTCACTCGCCTCCTATGCTGATAAACCCTAAAGGGCTTGATGTCCGCATCAATAAATTCACGAGCATCTGGTCAATTGCGAAATAGCAGACAATTGGCACAATTATCTGTTGCTGTAAGTGATATATTAAATTAACAATACCCAATAGCCTGGGTATGGATGGTGGGTTAATATTTGCATGATATGGCATATTATGCCAATAATTTTCTTCCAAGCAGTTGATATCATTATTATTATTATTTTTTTTCTAGTGTGTCAAAAATCACAGACATATATATGATGGCGGAAGGGTCCTGAACCTCAGCAAACATACAAGTTTCTTTTGGTTTCATTTTCTAGAACTGACCACCTGCAACTGGTTGATGGTACATATATATGCTTGTAAAAATGGGTTGTTGGTTAAATTAACCTACAACCGGTGATAGGTGTTTCTCTCCATTTAGATACATGTAGAGCAATGTTGTAAATAGTGAATAGTGTGTAGCACAACATTCTCCCATTTTGAGCATAAGGCGTAAACTTTGTAGTGTGGGGTAAGCTACATATTACTTCTAGATTTTTTTAATTATGGTTGTGCTTGGTTGTGCTAAATATCGTGAAATTTCATTATTAAATTTTGCACCAAATTAGACTGATTAATAATGAAATTGCATGATATTTGGTACAACCAAACACGACCTTAAATAATAGGAAAATAGACCAAAAAATAAAGAAAGAGCAATGGAATTGATTTAATACTGTTATTTATATTACTAAAATCACTGAAAATTTAACTAATTTTTATTGAAAATTTAAAAATGTAATAAATCACTGAAAACATCACTTGATTTTTAAAAATGTAGCAAATCATTGAAAATATTAACTAATTTTTATTGAAAATTTAAAAATGCAACAAATCATTGAAAACATCACTTGATTTTTAACATTTTAGCAAAAAATAACTTTTAGTAAGCTTTGTTGTGTGTAGCGTATGCTGATTAGTGTACCATAGGCTACATGTGACTTAAGCTATTTTCATGAGCTATGTGGTGTGAAGGCCAAGCTACGTTATGTAGTGTAAGCTATATGCTACTACATAGCGTCAGTGTTCGAAATATCGTTATCGCGTTATGTATCGCAACCTTAGGATATGGATACGTATTGGTTATCGCATCGGATATATCGGTTGTATCGCACGATGTATTATTGTTGTTGGAAACATGGGGAAACATTAGGAAATTGGTTGAATTTTTCAATGAAACTTCAGTGATTGTTAAAAAAGACATCAATACACACTTATAAATCAAAACACTAAAAAAAAAGTGCACATAATTGGTTTTCTTTGTATGCGGTCCTAATCTATGCGCTCTCTAACTGAATTGATGCAAGTATATTCAAAGTCTATTTATATAATTTAAAATGTAAGAAGACATGTGGAAACATAAGCAATACATTCAAAAGAAAAAGAAGAATCACTAGATTAGGTTACATACATGTTTGATTTTATGTTTGGACAAAAAGATTGCAACCGATTTGCGATAAATTGGAAAATTTTGACTTTTTTTTTTTTCAATTTCTGCAACTTGGCCCATCTTCCCCAAATCTCGAAATTAAAGCTTTCAATTCATGATTTTCCATGCAAAGTATGAAAAATCATGGATTTGTAACAATTTGACACCGATTTAACATGATTTACAAGAAAAAAAGATCGAAAATTGAAAATGCTCACCGGATCAAACATGTGGGATATATCATCGCACTACTTGTGCGTTTCGTATCGCACAGGTGGGATACAAGATATATCGTGGGATATATCGGCCAATATTGTCGATACTTAAAACACTGTATAGCATAAGCTATTTAAAACACTGATGTGGAGTTGATGGTTTGGTGATACAGATTGATCAGATGGGTCTCACGATGTATGGTGGATGCCTAAAAAAATCTCCCAATAAGGCTTCAATCAGTGGCCTACAAACAGGCATTTGATGACTATGGCTGAATAAATTGGAGATTTCCGGGCATCCGTCATCCACAGTGGGATCCCATCAGACCAATGGTCTGGATCTGGATGACTGAACCATGGTTCCAACATGTGCATAGCCGAATGCATTAGAGAACTGTACATTTGCTGAGGCTTAGGATCTTATAGGCCCTCTCTATGACACATGCTGTAAACATGTGGGGTTTACATTGATCCATATGATGACACACTTGGTGTCTAACACAAAAAAATTGTCCACGGATGATAACTATTTATAGTTGTGGATTTTGGAAAGTAGTTTTCTCAAAATGCGATTAAAGCACATAAAAACTCCTAAGTCGCAAGATATAAAATGGTTGGGACCCTTGGGTCATTGCTATTTAAGGATTTATAGTTAAGAATCATGGATGCAAAAAAACTCAATGTTGGCCACACCAAAACTTCAAGCTATCAAATCACACGGATCTCTTGAAGGATTGCATCATTCCCTGTTCAAGTTCTGTAGATGGGACTGAGATTTCTAGGGCTACCTACATATCTAATCATGGAGCCACTTGATTAAATGAAATTGGGCTAAACCAGATTGACCCGTTAGTGTGTGCTTGTGCACCGTGGTCTTAAATATCATTCGGTATTACTCAGTATCGACCGAGTCATATCGGTTTTGGTGGGCAACAGTCTGGGTCAGACCACCAATATGTTAAAATCGGGGACTCAGTTCCGACTCGGTTCGATTGAATTGGGACTAGTCAGATCCTTACTTGCATGATCCTTCCAACCAGGTAATGCTCATGCATTGAATGGTGCTTCAGACACACACTTCCCCTCCTGCTTACTAGTAGTTATACTTGCTAACATTTTGAAACAGATGCTTCCTCTCTCATGCACCCAAATCTGTTGCCTCGTCGCTTTTTGCTCCGTGAAACTATAGTCAGATCTAGTTGGATGAGTCAGACCAATGCAGATCGAGTCGGGGCCAATGCAGACCTGTCTTATTTTTACTTTTATGTTTCATGCAGGCGATTCGACCAGGATCAGGTGAGTTGTATCAGTATGAACAGTATGACTTGGTCCATACTTTAGGACAGTTGCATACATGTGGGGGATATGGATTATGGTTTGCCGTAAAGGCCGTTAGGAGGCCAGAAAGGCCGTTACGTAAAGGTAACAGTGGCAACTGTTACACGTTATGGGGTCATAAAGGCCGTTAAGGAAAAAATGACCCGTAAAGGGCATTACAGCCACTGTAACGGCCCGTTATGCCCTCCGTAAAGGCTGTAACGGCCTCGTAAGGGTCCATTACGGGGCCGATACAGGTTTTTCGGGTTTTTCTTCAATTTTAAAAAAAAAGAAGAGAGACCGTAACAGCCGTTATGGCCCCCCCGTAACAGCCGTTGTACCCCGTATCGTAGAGGTAACAGTGGTGGCTGTTACGGCCACCGTTACCATTACGGATACCTTGATATGGATAGAATAAATTTGAATATTTGGTGGACCCTCTTTTTCCTCATTGTAGAGAGATTTGGAACTATTTCCTTGTCCTTGCAAAGGAAGATCCCCAAGGTCAATGGTTGATGGTCGGGAAGTTCCTTTCAAATCTAGAGAGGATTCCATAGAAGATGGTGCCAGTTAAAATTATGCGGGGAATTTGGAGAGAATGGGATCAGATGAGTCTTCGAGAATGAGGTGTAGAAGGAACACAGCCAATAGGAAGCAAGCTAATGCATTGATCGCTCGTCATGAAAGAGTTTTTGGTACTCAAATTAGTTAAAAACTTGAATGTGATTGATAGTTTTCTAAAGGAAGTTGAAGCACATGAACTAAAAGAAACAAACACTGTCCACTGATTTTTGAATGGTTACTTTGAAGAAAGCTCAATTTCAGGTCCTTCTGGATTTGGAGTTCTTTGGAATGACAGGGGGCTATCAATAAGGCATTTCCAGTCAGATGGAAATAAGGGACCGTTTGGATACAACCTCTGCAAATGGGATTTTCTTGCAAATGTGTACTCGGACTCAGCTTTTAGCCTCAATTTCATTGAGTTGAGGATGAGACGGGGTTTTCTAAAGTGCATCCAAATGCTTAACACGAACTGGGGTTTGGCTCAAAATGGTGCGTCAAACATCCATTTTGAGGGTGTGTCCAAACGGGCCCTGAAAGTATTGAATCAAGTGGAAGTTAACACATGAAGTGAAGGAGAACGTTGCTTTTCAGGCTTTTAATGAACTGCACGGCATCACAAAATGTGGATCTATGTAAATTGTCATTCATCATCTATGAAATTCGAAATGAGGTCTTCTACTGACGACCTTGCTAAAGGAGTGTGCATCTAGATTTTGGCTTATACATCAGGTTCCTTGGCGCCTCCTCTTTGCCTCTTCATTTTGTTGAGGTGTCTGTGAAACTGGCTTTGATTGTCTGTTGATTGAATGAATCTGTGACTATGGGCTTTTTTCTTTTAATCTGAGAAGCATCTGGTTTCCATTTCTTCATCTCTTTGCCCTTTTGCTAAAGTTCTAAGACCATCTTTTTATCTACAGCTGGAGGGGATGAACTCCTTAGTGACTGAACTTGCCAGTGTGGCTGCACAAGAGCGTGCTCTGCTGGATCAATGCAAAAATCTCTTGTCAACAATATCAGCAATGCAGGTAACAGCAACTGAATGCCTGTTTTAGGTTCCCTTTGGATGTACACCGAATCAATTCTCTGGATTGGATGCACATGGTGATTCAGATATACACCCATTCTGTTGTGTAATTGTAAGTGATGCGGACATCAGGCATGCTACGGTGGTATATGTCTAAGAGATCCGAGCTGTTGCCCAGGTGGGCTCCACTGCATATACCATGGCCCAAATATCAGCCCAGTCTCCAGTCATTAGATGGGCCACAAGCCTACATTGACCATTGGTCAGTATCTTTTAACAGTTCATTTTTTCACACACTTGTGGCCCAAATGACAACCAGACTGGCCTACCTCTGTGTAATGGACATACAGGTTGGTCTGCCTGATGAACATCCCAGATCTCACCCACTTTGGCCAATGTTAGGAGAGTAAGATTCAGAATACCACTTGCAAGTAGCCATGCATTTCTCAAACTAAGCGGAAACACCTAAAACTACCCCTATCTGTTCTTCAAACATTGCGATTCCTATGTTGACACAAACTTCTGAAAGCAGGTAGAAGAGTGCAGCCTGCGGACTCATCTATTACAGCTGAAACGTGTACCAAACCTGACGCAACCCTAGTACAGATCTTTGTGACTACTACCATTTCTAAATGCTAACATCACGCCGTTTTTTTTCTAACCCGAGAGGGGGATCGGAGGTAATAAGGAAGTATGATAGGCCGTGGGATGCGAAGCTAATCATCATTTTGGCCTCTTGGAATCAGAGGGGTGGGCTCGGCCGTATCATGTATTTTTGTATGCATAGATTACAGGAATGGCCTTTTACTTCTGATGAATTGTATTGGGTGTATACAAGTGCATTTTGTGAAAGGAAAGCTGGTGTATATATATGTGATGTTTGGAAGCTACCTTCATTGGGGGTAAGCTTGCTATTTGCAAAATTCATGAGCTTCTTTGGTAAAATGGTGTTTGTTAATGATGCATATTTTTATACGAGTCAGCCGCTTGTTGGGCCATCTAAACAGTTGATCTTATGGGACATAGATGGAGGAAGCCTGTAAAGCTTTCTTGGACAGGAAAATCTCAGCCCTGGTACTTCTCCATAGCCATCTATTTGTAGGAAATTTATTTTAGGGTTGAACTGCATCTCTAATATCTCCTTGGCATTCCCTACATGGCAGTGTCCAAAAAAGATGAGCTGTTTGGATTGACAAATCATGGATTCCAAATATCCTGACCATCAATTGGCAAGACTTGTGCTGTTCCTTTCTTTCATTGCCTGTGATTTTAGATCCATTGTTATCAAGCTAAATATGATTACCATTATCCACTCCTGACGCCACATAGAACATGGTAATCGGAGCTGTTGAACTGGTGGGTCATGACATGGATGGTCCATGTGCATGCTGCTGTGGTGGGCGATATTTATGTGGTGACACTGAGGGCGCATTTGGCCGGCTCTGAGTAAGGAATGTTGTGGGACATTAGCTTGATTTCTTCAAATCATAGCCAAGGAATATGATGATTTAAATGTAGAAATTCATTTTGGCTAAGAAACCAGATTCTCTTATCTTCCACAGGATTTCGGGCCAATAGAAGTCTGCTTGATCCTTATTTTTCATCTGTTCAGGCCAAACAAAGAATTAGTGTATGCTTCCAAGACCTGCGTCATGTCTATAAGATTCGATATATGTTCATATTCATCAGGGAAGAAATTACGATTGTGAGGATGTTAATTCGGCGGTTCTTTTGGATCACTGGATTGAATTTTTAGAGAAGGCAATGGATTTATTAGATCAGCTTCTTGGCAATATATCTCAAGGGTGTTGATGATGTTTCTATGTGCAGGGATTGAAACTTTTGAGAAAATCAGGATATCATCTGCAATTATCAGATGTGAGATCTGGGGCCCCAAATGAATTGCCCTGATTGGATTGAATACTCTGATTTCTGCTGAATGTTGGATGAAAGGTTGAAACAACCGCCTTGCACATAGTATAAATAAATATAGAGAATAGCCTACATTCTATGCTAATAAATTAAACTTATACATTCTATGCTAATATAATAAACTTCTAGTCTGAAATAAAAAATTTGAAGAATGGCTCTTAGAAAGTGTCATTTCACCCACTCGTATGCTTTTCAAGATGGAGACAGACACTAGAAGTTGGTGGGCAATAAGTATATTGTCATGGATGTCTTGACTAGGGCTGTCAATGGGCTGGGCTGTCAGGGCTCCTGAACTTGGCCTGCTTCGGGCTGGCCTTGGGCTGGCATATGTGGCCTGAGGGCCGTTCTTCGGCCTAAAAGTAAAGCCCATTTCTTAATGGGTCCGGGCTTGGTTGTGCATAAAGGCCGCTCGATACAGCCTAGCCATTTAAGGTTTCCAAAGGTACTCTAAAGTTCCACCTCTTTTTTTTCCTTTTTTTCTTTTTTCAATATATATATATATATATATATATATATATATATATATCACAAGCACTTGAGAGGTTTAGAGAAATCAACTGGGTGGACTGCAAAATGTGGTCCAACCGGTTGGACTTGAGAGTGACTCTCTCTCTCTCTCTCTCTCTCTCTCTCTCTCTATATATATATATATATATATATATATATATATATATATATATAATCTAGATTAGAAAACTTATTAATAGCAATTAATATTTTAAGGCCTAAAGCAATTAATATTTTAGGGCCAGGTTTAGGCTAGGTCGGGAATTAACTTACGAGGTTATGCTCAAGCCTATTCATTTTGGTCTGTCACAAGCTCGGGCTTGTGATGGCCTTGGGCTTAATTCATACTATGCGGGTTGAGCTTGAATTGACTTTGGCTTGCCTGAACCCAGCCTATTGATAGCCCTAGTCTGATCAAATGAAGGCTACTTCCCAAAAGTTTAGATATCATCTTGTGCTCTGCATTACAAAACCTCGACAATCTAAATTTTGAATTTTGTTCATGTTGTTCACTTTTCTATAAGGAAAAGTTTATTGTAATTAATTAATTAATTTTTTTTTTTCCGTATGAGTTATAAAAAAAATGCCTTAAAAATCTGTAGAATAAGAAGCCCCACAAGAAGCCCCACGAGTGATAGAATCTTGCATGAAATCCATTCGAACTAGGAGCCTTGTAAGGTCACATTTGCTTTCGGGCTTTCAAAATTTCTACGTTGGATGGAGATTGACTCGATCACTCATTGTCCACTTAGGTTACTTAGTTTTGTATGTATTGGATAGTTTTCAAGTTATGATAATTGGTATTGTGTTTTCCATAAAAAAAAAAAATTCAAAATCAAATATTTCATTTTTTGAAGAGAAATTGTGAGACCTGAGACCCCGTGAGACCTGGTTCGTACACTCGATAACTGTTGACTGTAGGTCCATTGGCCCCGAGAATATTGTGAGTTGATCGTAGTGTTATTCCGTTATCAAGTTGCAATCCGCATTTTAACCCAATGCTCAAATCTTAATATACAGACTTAAACAATATGAAAAATGACAACTATATCCTTATTTTATCTGGAGGTGGGCCATCACCGAAATTTCAAAATCCGTTAGGTCCGAGAACCTAGCCGTTACGACCGTAGTTGAGTTAAGGTACTGGTGAAAACGACATGTCAATATGATACCAGGATTATAAGTTATGAATAGAAATGTGCAAGTGTATTTTGATAAAATTCATGAAATGACTCGGACAAACTTGATTTTTTTTTTTTTTTTAAATCGTTGGAATACTTTTATTTAAAATAACCCAAATAACATTTTTCTACTACCGCCATATCCTTAAATTTCTAAAAAACATTACAAAATACCCCTCCAACCTCTCTTTCTAGATGAAAAGCCCATTTTAAAACTTTTTTCAAGTCTAGAGACATAAAACTCTTAATTAACAACTCATTTTCAGCATTCTTCTTTCAGCCATTCTCTTTCTAAACTGTTCCTCAAATAATGACATCTTTCTTTGTCTCAAAGAAATCTAAAAAATCTAGCCGTGCACTTATATCTTTGCGTCATAAGAAGCCTAAAGTGAGTAGATGCTAAGAAGCAAGCTTAAATTTGAAATTAAAGGAAGACGTTGATGAAAGAAGAGGGAGAAGAAAAGATAGTAGAAGCCAAGGTTGGAATCAAATCTTTCGATGCAAGATTGGACAGTTATGACTTTAAGAATTTGATAATTCTCTGCTTATTTTTCAGGGACAAGGATTCTCAATGCGCACTTCCTCAAGGGTTTTGAGAGACCTCAGGTTTATGATTTAAAATTTTTTGAGATGACATTGTCCTTTGATTCAAGCTTTTCGAGCACTTTCTGTTTTTATTATGCCGTCATGGGGACTGCAAACCAGTTACTACCCTGCACTCTTTCCTCTTAGGAGGTAGGGCCAGATGGATCAGTATGTGGGCCTTCATCGCCGTACCCAAACGTCATGATAGATCTGTGACTGGGCTTCGAGTCAATGTCGGATGCAATTTCTCCTGGTTCATCCCCGATGTAATGTAACTCTTCAGGTTCATCCAGCTCTGGTGGGACCAGAGCTGTAGTCTAGTCAATCGGGAGTGATTCCTGCCCCTTTCCCAAGTCCTCTTTGGAAAACTCAGTCAAGCTTAGTCTGCTCATTTGATCCTTGAAGGTGGAAGCCAGCCCATCATTAGGGTAGATAATTCCCGCATTGATAAACTGGATTAGTGTGCAGATGCAGGGATTACATTCTTCTTGATGAGATCATCCTCTTCTGATACCTCCGCGCTTTGATTTCTTGATCGGAGTAGGTTGATATTGCAGGCTTCTCCTTTTCACTTCCTCTTGAACCTCCATGTTTCGGACCGAGTCTTGATATTCGACCTGATAATAGAAGGTTTGACGCTCAGCGGGAAGGAAGACGCAGTTTAGTCCGATGAGATATGCAAGATGAATGTGATTCAGAGTCTCAAACTCAAAACTATAGTACATGTTGTCCTCAATCGAAGCATTGTACGTCTATGGCGGGGACATTAGGCTCCCGAGGTTCAACTGCTTCTGCCATAGAGATTTGTTTGATGTTAGCCAGAATTGTGATAATCCTGTATATGAAGATGTACTTGACCTTTTGGTGAAGGGTTGAAGAGACAACACCGATTCTATGAAATTAGGACTGATCGGGAAGGAGATGGAATGAAGTTGAGATGTCCGAGACCTGAAAAGTGATGGTTGATGTTTTTGGACCGATCTGAACCTTGACATTAATCTCCCTTTTGACTTGTCTTCTGGAGTTGTTAGATGTGAGAATCATTTGGTGGACTAATGGTTGAATAGTGGGTAGGTCCTTTTGAAGATTACAACTTACTCCCTCGATAGTGGCCACATAATTGAAGCTGGGCCGTGACTCTGCTAGGGCATACGACATGCTTTCCAAGGACAAATTTTCTTCTTGGAAGATGATGGATGGAGTAGGAGCCGAATAGGCAGGTGCTGTAGGCAAGTTGTGCCCCTGGCTGAGTGATGTTGTGACGGGGAGTTCATCCCCTTGGTTGACTGGAATGGGCAGGTTGTGCCCCTGGTTGGTTGGAGTAGGCAAGTTATGGCTCTGGTTGGCTGGAGTGGGCAGGTTGTGCCCCTGGTTGAGTGATGTTGCGACGGGGAGTTTATCCCCTTGGTTGACTGGAATGGACAGGTTGTGCCCCTGGTTGGCTGGAGTGGGTAGGTTGTGCCCCTGGTTGAGCAAAGACACGAAGAATGAACCAATCGGAGGTTCCCCCTGCATGATGATGGGCTCTGGGATTGAAATAGTTGGGGGTGCCCCTTGCAGGATAAGAGGCTCTGTGATGGAAATAACTAGGGGTGCCCCTTGCAGGATGAGAAGTTCTGGAATTGACATAACTGAGGGTGCCCCTTGCAGGATGAGAGGCTCTAGGATTGAAATAGCTCAGGGTGCCTCTTGCAGGATAAGAGACTCAAACTCCAAACAAGAGTCGATGACATGGATAAACTGGAGAGCATGCTCTTCTTGACTGATGAAAGCTGGGTAGGCAGGAGGTGCCCCTTGTTAACCTTGATTAGGGCATTGTGGGTTCCATCTCGACTGTTGCTTCGTTGTTGCGGTTGGCCATGCTAAGGGAGGAATAGTGCACCTTCAGTAGAGGTAACAAGATCGTCTTCTTCTATTGGATGGGGACAAGGACACTTCTATTACCGTTCTTGTATTCAGTGGGCCTTCTTTCCACTATCTGCTGTATTAAGGAGGCCCGGTGAGGCCACCAAGGGGAGATCATCCCAACCCTTATTCTGGTTTTGACTTGTTCCCTGGTGCAGATGAGTTGGATAAAGTTTGTATATGGATGTGAGATAATGTATCCAGAGATACTCAGGGTTTGACGAGTAGATAATTATAGAGATTTGCTCATCGTTGTCGATGCGTGTCTTCATTTTAGCAGCCATGACCTGTTATTGTCCAACGTAAGCTGATAATGACTCATCATTTCTGTCTTAAGGTAGCAAGATCTGCCCTTCTCGGTGCTGAGTTAAGATTGTATACAAAATGATCAACAAATGCTTGAGAAAGTTGTTCCCAAATCTTTATTTGATGGTAGTCCGGTGACGTGTACCAATCTAATGCATTGCCTTTCAGGGACTTCTGAAACAGATGGATCAATACTTTGTCGTTGCCTTCTACGGCATCAAGCTCTCCACAGAAGGCTCTTAGGTGATCTATAGGATACCCTGTACCATCACATCTTTTGAATTTTGGTACCTTAAGGCCTTGAGGTACCATTGCATTGGGAAATGGACAGAGGTCCCTGAACTTATTGGATGGAAGATGCACCCCCTGCCGCTTCTACAACTTCCTCTTCATCTCTTGCTTCTGCTCTTAGAGTTGTTTGATTTTGGAGTGACCAGATGAAGGAGATCTTGTCCCTTGCCAGGCTCGAACTGATCCCCTCTCATAATTAAGGCTGTAAATGGGTCAGCGGACCCGATGGGGTACCCGGACCCAACCCATTTAGACCCGACCCATTTGTTAAATGGTACGGGTCTGGGTCTAAGAACAGACCCAGTTGCTAAACGGGTCTGGGTCTGGTTTCCTTTATATTAGGCCCCACCCGACCTGACCCGACTTGACCTGAACCCATTTAGTAAGTGGGTGGGTTTGGTCTATGTTTCAAGGGACCCGTCCAACCCAGACCCGTCCAGACCCGGTTTTAAGCCTTGTAAAATGCTTGCATATTTAATTCAGACCTGGACTCATTAGACCCGACCCATTTATAAATGGGTCTGGGTGGATCTCTCTCTACCAGACCTGGACCCATTTGTAAATGGGTCTGATGGGTTGACTCAGACCCGACCCGGAACAGCCCATTTAGTAAAAGGGTCTGGGTCTAAAATTTGGACCCAGACCCGTTTAGTAAATGGGCGGGTCTAGTTTTGGCTAAACCCGCCCCAAACCCAACCATTTACAGCCCTACTCATAATAATTAGTCTTGTTGATTCTCTTATGAATCCTGCTTGGAGGAGGTTGGACCTGGTGATTACTCCCATTATAAGGACTTTGTTGGACTGGAGTTGAGAAAAGAGACTGCAAAGAAACCTTGGTCACAGAAGGAGGTTGAAATTGATTGAAACTCTCATTAGGGAGAGGATGTTAGAATTGGCTGGGAGTTCTGGTTGTGGGATGTGGCTGAAAATGGCTCCCATTTTGTGGACCCTCGCCGATTTCTCCGCGCTCCCACACGACGTCGTTCTCCCTTTCCTTTCGGAAGAAGAAGAAGAAGAAGAGGTGCGTGAGTGCGAAATCGCCGTTTGTGCCACTGGCTTGCCTCGTTCTCGAGGGCTTCGTTTGGTTGTCGTATTGAGCTGGATGTGTTTAAGTGAATTTATATAAGACCAGAGTCGCCACTAGCCAGTTACTTCGAATCTACAGTCGGCTAGACCCCGTAGAAACGTTAGAGAAGGGAATCCGAAGATTCCTTCTTCTAAAATGACTCCTGTTCATCTGCGGTCAGAGATTCAAGGTAAGGGATCACGGTTACAGGGTGGGAAGAGGTTAAGCACCCCACACACTGCCCGTACCGAAGTACGGTCTCTACTTCACAGAATCGATCGAATACTTGAAAGTCTAATTTAATCCTCGTATATTCTCATGGATGACATGATGCATGAATGCGGGTCTGAACAGTAAGAGTTTCTGATGGGCAGGTTCCAACAACGGGTAAGCCCAGAGCATACGCTCGAACTGACAGGTGCTTAATTTAAGACATATGCAAGTGTGCTTGAGTGATCAAGGTGCTTGTAGTGAAGCAGGGGGGTTGGAAGGAAAGTAAATGTTGCACTTATGCTAGATGCAAATAAGATGATGCTGGAAAATGAGTAGCTAGGTGGACGGAGGTGTCGCAAGGATTGGCTTCGAGTGGCTGGATTAGGACTTAGATGGCTTGAGAGGCTTGGACCAGTGGTCAGGCTGGGCTGGACCAGGGTTAGACTCTCCTCACTCGGGCTCTCCTTGGTGGGAAAATGGGCTAAGGGCACTCGAAAGGATGGACTCTCTCTGGACTCGAAGAGCTTCGAATGGATTGTTGAAATGAGAAGGGGAGGGGGGTATTTATAGCAGCAGAGAGTGGCAGCTCTCGTAATTTTGTCCGGGCGGCCTGCCATGGGCCGCCCGTACGGCCGCTCCTCGGTTTCCAGCGAGTACGGCCGTTCCCTCGGGGCTGCTGTTGGACTCGCTGGTCGACTCAGTGAGTTGACTCGGCGGGTCGACTCGGTGGTTTGACTCGACGGGTTGACTCGACGGGTTGACTCGGTGTTTTGACTCGACGGGTTGACTCGGTGTTTTGACTCGACGGGTTGACTCGACGGGTTGACTCAGCGGGTTAACTCAGCGAGTTGACTCAGTGAGTTTGACTTTTTTTGAGATTTTTTGACTGGCCTTTTTTATGGGGGGTTTTTCAGGGTGATTTTTAGGACTGGGTTGACTGGGTTCAGGCTTGAACTAGGCTATGGAATGGGGCTTACAAGGGTGAGTTTGGCTGAGTTTGGACTTGGGATTTGGGGGTATGGTCCTCCGTTCAACCAGCTATCTCTACCAACAGTGTAGCCGAAGGTGGGGTGTCTACAGATGCCCCTCTTTGGCAGAGGTTGCATGCAACCGAATGCCAAAGCGAGTGGACACCCCACTTCTGACCCGGTCATTCATAGATCATGGTCTGAAATCTTTGCTTGCTTTTGCATCTGTGCCAGTTGATCGTTTGGAGATCGCTTACTCGCACATACCGCGAGAGTTTGGAGAAAACGTTGCGATTGTCCCTGCAGTTTGCTGCAACCTGGGTACCCAATCGCAACCCTTCCATTCCCGATCGGTACTAACATCGGAAAGGTACAGCAGAGCCTCTGCGTCGACAGTCTTACGAGGTTACTGACCCTGTGATTGATTGTATGTTTGATGTTTTCCCAGATCACTCCAGGAGTACTTGTTTCACTTGACTGTCAAAGTGGTTAGACGCCCTGCGTCCGATAGTCTTACGGGATTCTACTACGCCGACTTGGACTCAGTCAAGGTACTTCAGGCATCCACGCCTAGGTATGTGCGGGTGGGCTTTTCCACCCGATCTGCTGGTTTCGATGCTTAGTTTGCAATTCATTCTTTCCTTGATTGTGGTCTGGAATCTTTGTTGTCCTTTGTATCTGAGTCAGTTGATTGTCTGGAAATTGATAACTCGCACATACCGCGAGAGTTTGGAGAAAACGTTGCGATTGTCCCTGCAGTTTGCTGCAACCTGGGTACCCAATCGCAACCCTTCCATTCCCGATCGGTACTAACATCGGAAAGGTACAGCAGAGCCTCTGTGTCCGCTAGTCTTACGAGGATGCTGACCCTGAGACTGTTTGTGTGATGTTTGATGTTTTCCCAGATCACTCCAGGAGTACTTGTTTCGCTTGACTGTCAAAGTGGTTAGACGCCCTGCGTCCGATAGTCTTACGGGATTCTACTACGCCGACTTGGACTCAGTCAAGGTACTTCAGGCATCCACGCCTAGGTATGTGCGGGTGAACTCTTTCCACCCAATCTGCTGATTTTGATACTTGGGTTACAATTCATCGTTTCCACCTGTTCAAATGGTTTCTGTGACCGAACCTTTTGGCTTTTCATCTTTTTGTATCTTGGCATGTGGTACGACCGCACTGACACTGGAGTTCAGTTCGACCGTACTTTGAGTGCATTGGATCTGATGGTCTCCGGAGAAACCGCGAGACATCGGATCTTATTTGATTTTTGCGTCGGCTCCTACCCAGAGATATGGAAGATCTCCCAGCGTGTTGGAGGCAGAACGCTTTACTGGAAAAATATTTTTGGATTTTTGAAAAGATACCCACTCTGGGGAGTGATACTTCGTGGGTTTTTTATTTGCAAATAGAAATATTTTTTGTCTTTTTGAAATGAAAATCTGGTTTGCATGTGCCTCCACTAGGGATGCCTATGGGGTCTTTAGCTAACCGACTTTTATTTTGAAAGCAGGTAAACATGATGATTGATGCGATGGATGCTGATGCATGGAGATGCATGATGAATGCATGGCTTGGCTCATTCTCTTCTGGTCTGATGATTTTGCTTTTGCTGGAGATGCAGAGAATTTTGAGCTTATTGCTTACAGGGTTGTACTCCCTTGGGGATTTTTCTTTTTGATACGGAGATTTGGACAGCGGATTGGTCAAGATCCCGACCCGTGGTCGATCAGGTCCATCGTCCCAAGATGCTGTTTCTTTGCTAATGAGAATGTACGAGGATATCATTCGACTTCAAGATGTTCTTCTGGGCGTACATGTGATTGAGATGGTGTTTGGTTGCCCGTTTTGGTCAAGATTCCAATTTGCGGACGATTGGATCCGTCATCCCATACTGTGAAGTGAGCGGAGTTCAAGACTCCTGAATTGTAGTGCTGGGGATGCTAATTTTTGTGATTTTTTTTTTTTTTTTTTTTATAAATATGTGGTCCGAATCTTTACCTGAGCGATCAGGATAGAGATTGGTTATTGAAAACACAGGAAATGTTTTTGTAATTTTTCGAAATATTTCTGATGAAAGCAAGAAAAGTATTTTTGTGATTTTTGCAGATATTTGATTTGATGGAAATATTTTTTTGTGATTTTTGAAGAGGTGATTTTGCAATGTTTTTTGTATTTTGTGATTTTTCTGAAATGCAGGGAAAAGATGTGGAATTTCCATCCACTTCCAGCTTCTACTGCTGGTAAGGCACCCGATCCATTTTACGTCAGCGAGCAAGACGAGTCTCACACAGTTAAGTGCCGTAGTTTTACATCTTCGGATGAGGGGATTTTGAGGGTTTTCAGTCAACACACCCACAAAGTTGCCTGTTCCTCATGTGCAATGCACATAGACCACGTATCGTCCGACGGACTCCTTCGGCCACAAGATGAGCCACATCCTCACATTTCCCTTAGTCAATCCAGTTTGGGGTCTTACGTTGCTCACAATTCCGTGAGGGTGAGCTTCACCTCCCAACAGCCTTAATCCCCTTCATGAGTTCTAGGAACAGGGAACATCCGTCAGCTTCAACAGCGACTTCCAACTCAAGGTTGTCTATCACGGTGCGTTCAACACGAACAGGATTGCGGAGTTCTGCCCGCCTCAGCCTTTACCTGTTTAAAAGATTCCAGACACCCGTACGATCAAGTGTCAGCCATGTCTGGAACAGGTTAGGAAAGAAAGCCCCCGAGAAGTTAATCCCAGTGTAGTTTTAGGTCTTCGGACCACTGGGGATAAATTGGTGGATCGAAACTGGTGGTGAAAACTTTTTGTTTTTATATTGTATCTATATATATATTTTTTGTTTTGAAAAGGTTCCAGATTTCAACTCGGGTGATCAAGATTGATACTGGTTTTTATGGAAAGCTTTAAAATATTTTTGGTATTTTTGAAATGATCCGGGTTATCGAACCATGATCCCAACGGTCGAGGCCGATGCCGGTTTTTAGTTGAAAGCGAGAAAGGTCCCCCGAGAAATTAATCCCAGTGTAGTTTAAGGTCTTCAGACCATGAAACTGTACAGAAGAGGGGTAAACATGTTTTTTTTTTGTTCTTTTTGGAAAAATGTCCGGTGTCAGCGGATGGACAATCCAGACTGATGCTGGTTTTTATTGAAAATCTCTCGGGATGTCGATCCCGACGTAGTTTAAGGTCTTCGGACCAAAACTTTAAAAGCGGGGCTGGTAATATTTTTTTATGATTTTTTTTTTTTTTTTTTGAAAATGTCTGGAGTCATTGATCTTGATGTGAGCAAACAAGACCGACGCCGGCTTTTATTGAAAATCTCTCGGGATGTTGATCCCGACGTAGTTTAAGGTCTTCGGACCCAAAACATGTACAAGAGGGGGCAAACATATTTTTTGTTTTTTCGAAATGATCCAGATCATCAGATCTTGGCCTGAAAGGCTGGGATCGATGTTGGTTTTTATTAAAAATCTCTCGGGACGTTGATCCCGACGTAGTTTAAGGTCTTCGGACCCAAAACTTTAAAAGAGGAAAGACATTTTTTTTTGTTTTCTTTTTTTGGAAAAAATTCTGGGTCATCGATTCTGATTTTGATGGTCGAGATCGATACCCATTTTTATTAAAAATCCCTCGGGATCTTGATCCCGACGTAGTTTAAGGTCTTCGGACCACTGAAACTGTACAAGTGATGTATATATTTTTGGTTTTCTGAAAATGTCCGGAGCCACCAGATCTTGAAGAAGACTGATGCCGGTTTTATTGACAATCCCTCGGGGTCTTGGTCCCGACGTAGTTTAAGGTCTTCGGACCACTGAAACTGTACATGTGAACAGTAATCAAGGGCGGAGATTCTTGGGATTCTTCTTGGAATGGTTTGGATCATCTGGTCATGCCTTTGGATGGTTGAGATCATTGTTTGACCAAGTCAAATTTTCCTTTCTTTTTCTTGGAAATTCCATGGAACTTTTCCACATCATCCACCCAATTTCTCACCCATTTCTCATGAGATGAGATTTTGGTGAGATTTTCTCTTTTTTCTCACCATTCTCTTCCATCACTTCATTCTTACATGAAGGTACAAGATTCACTTGCAACCACCCTTCCCAAGGAGGAGTTCTTCCCAAGGAGAGGGAGAGGGAGGTCGTTTCACCTAGGTAGAGGCTAGGACGGCCTCCCATGGGCCGCCCGCCCGGTCTCTGCCTCCTGGTCTCTTCAGGGGGCTGGGTAAAAGGGTGCCCTCCCCTTTTCTATATAACATGGGGCACCCTCCCCCCCTCAAACGTGCAATCTCTCTCTTCTCTCTCTCATACTCTTTCTTTCTTCAAGTTTCCTCTCTCTTCTTTGGTGGTCCTTTGCTCTTTTCAAGTGGTGGGCCATAGAGAAATCTTGGGACAGCAAGGTGGTCCTTCTTTGGTGAGTGGTAAAGGTATGGACCACTTCCTTTCTCTTTCTTGTCCTTTTCCATCTTCATTGTCTCTTCTCATGATCCTTTTTCTTTTTCATGTAGCTATTCAAAGGGGTGTGAAGGTGGGCCCAAGCATTCTTGATCTTTTCTTAGATCTCAAGTCTTTCAAAGGTGGTGCATGGAGAAGGACATTGCAAGCTCTCCACTTCATCATTTTTTCCTTTTTCACACTCCCTCCATGTGCATGTAAGGAGTAATTTTGCCATGTCATCAAGTGTGCATGGCAAAATACTCTATCTTTTTCATGGGAGTTGGGCCTCTTTTCATGTGTATCAAATGGACTCAAAGTGAAGTCATGGTCCTTGGTGTATTTGATGGGCCCAATGCTTCATTTTGGGCTCCCTCATGCTTTCTTGCCTTTGTCATTTTCCTTTGGAGCTTTCTTTTTCTTTTCCATCTTCCTTTCAAGGCTTGGGCCCATGGGCATGGTAGGGCCCATCTCAAGTTTTGAGCTCATGGGGCTCACTTTGGGTGACCCCATCTTTCTTTACATGTGTATGGACCAAGGTGGCTAGCCCATTCTTCATTTTGGATCTCAAGTGGGCTAGTTTTCCTAGTTGGGCTTATATGGACAAGTAGCCCAAGTCTTCCACTATTTCTTGATTATGATGTACATCCTTGTACAAAGTGTGGTGGGTTCCTTGAAGTTTTTCATGTGGATGGGCTTTTGGGCCTTCATTGAAACTTGGGCACTTCTTTGAACCATGTGTGCCCCACTACACTTTGTCCATGTGGATTTTTTTATTTTCATGCTCTTTTCTTTAATGGATGGAGGACTTGAGCTACTTGACCATCTACAAGTCCCATGAGTGAGTTGTTCCCACAATCTCACTAAGTTCAAATGGTTTTCTTTGTGGTAGGATTGTGGTTTTCAAGAGTTTCCCTTAGATGTTATCAACCTCAAATGGATGATTCTCAAGTGAGCTACCCATACAACCATGGGTCCTTGATCTTTTCTTTGGGGACTTGGTGGGTCATCCACTATCATTCTCAAGTATGAGTGGTTTTTCTTTCCATTTGTGGGAAAGAATGATACCCATAGGTTGCCCATTTTTGTCCCATGCCTTGGGACATTTTGGATTTTGATATTCAAGTGGGCTATGTGTACCATTCTTATCCATTTTCATGATGGTTGGGTGACTCATCAAGCCATGCTCTTTTGTGCTCAAATGGTCTCCCTTTTGGTGAAAAAGTTGGTGTACATAAGTTGCCCAAACTTGCCTTTTCATGGGCATTTTCAACTTTGATTCTTCATGTGGGCTATGTGCATCGACTTTCTACCCTTAGCTTCTTTGATTCATATGTTTGTGGGTAGACCTCCTTGTTGTATTCTCATGGTCAAAACTTTCATCAAGATGAGGCACATAAGGTTGCCCATGGTTAACCCATGAATGGGTCCTCATGTTCTTCAAGTGGGCTATGTGCTCTCTCCAATCCATTGAGATGAGGCATTTGGGTTGCTCTTGGAGACCCGTTTCCTTTCTATTCCCCACTTGTCCATGCATATGTGTAAAAAGATGGAGACATCCTAAGTGAGAATCATGACCTTGGCATAAAAGTGAGTCAATCCTTGGCCACATGTGGACTTTGAAGAGGAACTTCTCATGTGCAGTAGGACTCTCATCCTTAGTTGATTTCATGGCACTTGAGTGCATTTGTTGTCCAAAATGTGTCCTTGGATGATGGACTTTTCTTACCTGAGGCATGCCATGCCACATTCTTTAAGGCAGGCCTTACTTTTTCCAATGGGTCCAACACATATCCTAAGTGACACATGGAGTTGGACTTTAGATTTTGCATTTGAATGTGAGTCCAATCCCATGGGTTTCTTGGGTGAGAATTTGGATTTTAATGGGTAAAGGATAGGGACTTACCTTGCCATGCTTGTAGGATTCCATGGCGGATGGTACTAGGGGCCACCAAGTGGTTGACGAGGATGATCCTGCTTTCATTGTCCGCCGAGGGGACCACATGTGTTCCCTAGTTATGGAGCATCAACCTCTTCCTGCTATCAAGGGTCGAGGTACCAGGGATCGCTGGGACAATTGGATGAAGGAGCCACAGCCCTTGCTTGAGCGAGTACTAGATGGTACTCCTTTTGCTGGCCTCCTCACCCTACGCTTCCATAATAACGACGCCAACCGTATGATGCTTGCGGCCCTTTGTGAGAGGTGGCGGGATGAGACCCACACCTTTCAACTCCCTTGTGGAGAATGGGGGATAACCCCTTTGGACATTTACATGCAGATAGGTTTCCCGTTTCATGGGGCAATTGTCCCTCAAGTTAGCTCTTTAGCTCCCCTCTCTTCCACTGATTGGCTGCGGCTTGTCGGTGACGTCCCTCCTGAGGGTGAATTCCAAGGTCATCAAGTGAAGATGCGATGGTTTTACAACAATTTTGCTTCCGTCGTCCCTACCACCGAGCGAGAGGCCCTCCACAAGGCGCGGGCCATGATCACTTATGCTTTTGGATCCTTTCTTTTTTGCCATGCGAATGAGAGAGTTGATCCTAAATTTCTTCGTTTAGTCGAGGATCTTCATCACCCCTATAATTGGAATGGGGCCATCCTGACCCGTCTCTTTCAAGGTCTGGACAAGACCTGTCGGCATAGCCGGTCCTTCACAGGCTTCTGGCCTGTCGTTGAGGTACCTCTTCTTTCATCCTCTTTGGAGCCGTTTGCCTCCTTTCTCTCTCTGATCATTAAATGTACTTTCATCCAGACTTGCTTTTATGACCATTTTCCGCATCTTGCGCCGAGGATGCGAGATGACATTGAACCCGCTCAGTATCGCCACATGTACTGGCATCAGCAGAATCGTCAGCGGAACTCCCGAGTTCCCGGGGATAATTGGCGTGCTGATATAGACGGGCTGACCGTTGAGGACGTAAGTATCTTGCTTGTCTTTGTCCTTGTACTGTACTTGTAACTGATCATGGTAACCTCTTCTGCTGCAGTTTGCCCGGATGCCGTACGCTAGTTTCCCTCTCTACTACACACCCCAGCGCGTGGAGGCATATGATGCTTCATGTCTCCGTATTATGCTTTCTGACGCTGAGTCCTTCCAATGGTACTTGGGAGAGAGATTGCTTCGGCAAGTCACTGGGGTAGCTCGGGTCCCCTGTTCTGCACCTCCTCCAGCTGCTCGGATGCCAGCTGATGAGAGAGTTGAGGCTCTGGTGGGCCAGCCTGGCTTCCGTTTCACGATCCCGGATCGTGATTATGACGAGTGGTATCTGCTATTTGGCCAGGGGCCTTTGCTTCCTTCGCTTTACGTTCCAGGTGGCCGTCGCAGGTATGCTGGAGGTTCAGTGACTGCTCCTTTGATGGATCTTTATTGTCGGGAGCGGGACGCGAGAAGGGGCGATGATGATTATGTTGGTGACTTGTAGCTGGCTTTGCTTTATATGGCCTTGTACTTTTGTTTTTGTCCCCTTTTGTATCCAGCTCTTTTGGATGAATATAAGGCTTTGATTTCTCTCAAATTCCTTGGTGATGTCTGGATGCTTTGACTCTTGACTCATTCCTTCATGATTTGAGACTGCTTAGCTGCATGCGTGATGACTTGAATGGTTCAGATTGCTTGATTAGGCCTTGTGGGCCCACTTGATGATTAGATCTTGGATTCTGGCCCTTCTTGTGATGATCAAACCTTTGATCTTGTCACTCCATGACTTGTGTAAGCTTTCCAATGGTTTAGATCGTGATGATCTAGTCTTTGAATGGCTTGGATTGCTTGTGGCCCCCACTTGATCACCTTTCCTTCTCTTTGGCTTGATCAGCCCTATTCCGGTCACATTGCTTCGTGATTGGACCAGTGGGGCACCTTTTGTATGATCTTGATCATCTTCAGTTGAAATTTGGAGCGGACCGGAGCCTTGGGCGGCCCACGGAGCGCCATCTGCTGACGTGGACTGTCAGCCTCACCTACCAAAAGCCCCGGAGCCAATCCCGCGGAGAGAGGGGATCTGCGTCCGTACGGGCGGCCCAGGGCAGGCCGCCCAAGGCTCGTCTCTTGAGCGGCCTGGGCTGGCTCTGGTTCGGACATCCTCTGCTGTCTGTTGCTGCTGTCCCCACATTCCCTGTACTGGACCGTTCGATTCCAGCCATGAATCTTCTTGTCCCCTTGTCTTTTCTCTTCATCTTGTCTTCTTCTCATTTTGTCCTTTCTTGGGCAATGGACGGTGGGGATTTATGGGCTGTGGGGGCTGTCCAAGATGGGTCCCACACTTCAGATCTTCAACTGAGCTTTGATAATGGGGAAATGCCTTTAATGGATGGGGTAGATGGGGCATTAAGAGGGGGCATTGATGAGGGGCTAGGGATGGTGGTTGGTGGAGCTTTGAATGGCTCCATTAATGGTGGGATGGCTGAATTTTCTGATTTGAATGGGTCCCTCATTATGGGAGGAATGGATGGTATGGATGAGATGATGGGATGGGACATAGGTGAGGCTATGCATCCCTTGAGTGTGGGTCCCATGGATGGCGTGATGGACGGTGATGATGGGACTATGAGGGACATAGATGGGCTGATCTCATGTCTGGATGGCATGGATGGCTCAGATGGTACCTTTGACGGTTTGGATGTTCTGGATGAGGGCCGAGATGTGCGGTATACTTGCTTGGGTGGACTTGATGTGATCATTGATGATGTCCCCCTGATGATGGACGGTGTGGATGCCTTGATGATCCCTTTGATCGGTCAGGATGATGATTGGATTCATGATCTCCTACTGGAGGGGGCCGCAGGTCCATATCTGACCGTTGATTCTTCGATCGGGGCTGCTCGGACCCTTTTTGATGGTTCAGATGTATTCTTTGACGGTCAGATTAGCCAGGGTGCCACGATGTGCGGTGTGATCTTCACTGATGGGGAGCATTGTCCTTCCCTTGGTCGTCGGTCTTTTGCGCACTCTGTTCATGAGGTGGGCGAGTCTTCTCATGCGGCTGAGGTTGTGACAGTTTCCGACAGTGATGCGGCTATATCAGACATAGCCGTTACTGGGGACAGGTCAGGGGCTGTCGAGTCTGCAGAGGTTCCGGCTTTTCCTTCTCCTTCGCCTGTTGACCTTCCGATCTTCGATGAGTTGTCCTCGATTTCTGGGCCTTTTGTGCTGGAGGGGATACCGGTGAGGACTTGTCAGCTGCTTCCTCGTTCTTCCTGCTCGCCACGACTGCTTGCTTGGCTTGACAGCTTGTCAGCTTATGAGATTCGAGATTTGGAGTCTTATGGCTTTGGCAGTCTGATTCATATGGCTAGAGTTGACATTGACTGGAGGATGCTCGGAGCTGCCTTGATTGACTGGGTCCCTTCGTTGAACTTGTTTGCGTTCAATGATATGGAGATGGGGCCTTCTTTGGAGGAGCTTGCACGCTTGACAGGCCTACCCTGGGATTATGCCCAGTATTTTTCGCCGAAGACATCGCCGAAGACTGCTACACCGCAGAACTGGTTTGGGATCCCTTATCTTGTTCGGCCTGCAGCTAGTGGCCAGGATGCTGTAGTGTTCTCTTTGGACCTGCTGTATGATCTTTTTTCGGGTCCTCAGGGTATGGCCGGTTCTATCTTTGTTCGGAACGCACTGATGTTTTGCTTGATTGCCGAGGTGCTGTTCTCGGGATGGCGCAGGTCCCAGACTCCTTTGCTTTTTGAGGTGATGAGCCAAGCTGTCCGTCGGCAGGGGATCATTTCTCTCATCTTGGCCGAGCTATTTGATGGGCTGACCGACTGTGCCCTGGGCCGCACTCGTGTCCTTCGCGGCTGTTGTGCTTTCCTTCAGGTATCTTTTCTGCACCTTTTTTCTTCTTGCTTTGCTAGGAATTATTTTGCTCTAGCTGAACTTCTTTTGCTTTCTGTGATCAGGTATGGCTATGGGAGCGTCTTTCTCTGACCGTTCCTGTACCTCTTCCTGACATCCCGGGCTCTGACATCATGCGTTATATCATGGAGTTCCTTCCGCATACGGCTAGGATGAGCGAGCCCTTGTATCGCAGGATGTTCGCTGAACTTCGTGACTGGAACGTTCGTTGGGAGTCATCTTGGCTTTCACTTCCTCCAGTGCTTTGCGATGCACACCGCCATCCTCTGATGTTGGTAGGCTTTCGATCCTACTTTTCTTACCATCCCATCCGGTTCCTGCGGCAGTTTGGGTATGAGCAGGATGTTCCTCATTTCGCTTTCGCGGGTATCGGGCGTCGAGCACTTCCATCCAGATCCTCTGACTTTAGGACCCGGATTGATTGTTCTTGGGCGAGTTATTTGACAGCTGATTTGTTGGGATTTGAGCTACGGACTTTTCCGATGGCGACCGCCCCATATCAGTATTGGGTTGCTGAGCAGTCTTTGTATCGACGTATCCCTTGTTGGCACCAGACTGCTGATGAGGATGAGCAGGATATTCTTGGAGATGCTGGCTCTTCATCTGGTTCATATGAACCTTTTGAGGAGCGCCCGTTTATCGATCCTGGCTTCCTCTTGGCCACTCATGGTCATCTGCTGTCTGAGATCTCTGCACTTCGGTATCATTTTGAGATGATGTCGAGGAGATTGGCTGCCGATCGGAGGTTGTCTGATGAGGAGACAGCGATCCGTACCCTTGAGCGCGATGAGGTGCATTACCTGCGTATGGAGGTGAGCAGGTTGAGAGCGAGACTATCTTTTTATGAGTCAGACGTCTCACCTGATGTGGCCGAGGAGGAGGGTAGAGATTGATTGTGTTGGCCACGTGCACACTGATTTTTGCACATATGATTGATGATGATGCATTTTTTTTGTATTTTTGAAAAAGATGATATGTGTAAGAGAAATATAATGCATTTAATTGAAAAGAGAAAAAACTGTTTGAAAGTCTACTGTGCCATGAGTTGTCTTGTGAGTGTGTCTGGATTTTGTGTCGGGATATAGGAATCAGAACTGGGGCTCGGTCAATGATTTGACCGATATCTCGAGATTTGACTTGCTTGATCCTTTGGTTCCCTAGAGATGTAGGCAATGGAAACTCTTGCTTCCTGAGATTGTCAGAGTTTGTAGAGTTCTTCACTCCTGACTGTACTTCCTCTTGTTCTTGAACTGTAACCGCTTGAACTGATCTGGACCGTCTGCTTTCTTGGTACCTGCACTTTTATTTTTTTCTCTTTTTTTTTTATTTTGAGCCATTTTTGCCTGCAGTGCTCTTTCGAGTTTTCACCACAGCCGGCTTTTTCCCGTCATTTTTGCCCGTGGCGCCCTTTCGGGTTTTCACCACGTCCCGGGTATTTGATCTTGCCTGCCCCTTGGCAGCTATGCTGTTTTTACCCTTGGCGCCCTTTCAGGTTTTCACCAAGTCCGCTGTATGCCCACTGTTTTTACTCGGAGCGCCCTTTCGGGTTTTCACTCCGCCCTCTTTGTTTAGGCACACATTTTCTTTTCTTTTCTTTTTTTTTCTCTCTTTTTTTTTCTTTTTCTGAATCCTTGGATAACTGCGGCGGCTAGAGGTCGGGAATCCGTCGTTGCCGGCCGATGGCAGTCTTTCAGCCCTTATCCTGAGTTACGATAACAGAGCTGTCGGTCTTTGCTAAAGACCCCTCTGAGATGGATGGATGGATGACTGTGTTTCTTCTTGGGTTGATTTTTTCTTGGGTGCCTCGCTTTGGCTTCCCTTTTTCTTTCTCTTTTCTTCTTTTCTTTTCTTTTTCTTTTTCTTTTGCATTCTTTTTCTCTCTCTTTTTTTTTGTCTCTTTTTGAATCCCCCCCCCTCTTTTTTTTGTATTTTTCTCTTTTGGAGTCCCCTTATTTAAAACACTTGTTGGTGGACGGGAAGATTTCTCAGAGGTCTTAGCTTCGACCTCTTGACTTCAGCTCTATTAAAGTAACTCTTGATAAGGTCAGAATGACTTACCCGTGAAAGATCTTCACGTTGTCGGCGTTGGTTGGCTCAGGAAGATCCACCCCTCTCATGCTGGTGAGTCTGAGGGCGCCTCCAGGAAGTACTTCTCTGATGATCAGTGGCCCGTCCCACGAGGGTTTGAACTTTCCTCTGGGATCTGGAAGGTGTGACGGTAGAATCTTCTTCATGACCATGTCGCCTACCTTGAAGCTCCTTTTTCGGACTCTCATGTTGTAAGCCCGAGCGATCCTTTTCTGATAGCACTGTGAATGACTTAGTGCACGCATGCGTTTTTCATCTGCCAGCTGCAACTGATCGAATCTGGCCCGTTGCCATTCTCCTTCTTCAATTCCGCTTTCGAGTAACACTCGTAGTGATGGTATTTCCACCTCGACTGGTAGGACTGCTTCCATTCCGTAAGTAAGCTCGAAAGGAGTAACGCCCGTAGCAGACCGTATAGACGTTCGATAGGCCCAAAGTGCATATGGGAGCATATCTGACCAATCTCGATATGTCACGACCATCTTCTCGAGTATCCTGACGATTGTCTTGTTTGCGGCTTCTACCCCACCATTCATCTGGGGACGGTAGGGGCTTGATCGATGACGTTGGATCTTGAACTTGCTGAGGAAGTCATCCATCTTCTTGTTGACGAACGGGGTTCCATTATCTGTGATGATAACATTGGGGATTCCGTACCGGCATATGATGTTGTTCTTCATGAATTTGATCACTTGAGATGCTGCAATCGTGGTGTAGGAGGCTGCCTCTACCCATTTGGTGAAGTAGTCGACTGCCACAAGTATGTACTCGTGACCATTTGATGCTTTGGGACTGATCTTACCGATGATGTCGAGTCCCCACATGGAGAAGGGCCAGGGGGTGGTCAGGTTGTATAACTCTGATGATGGGGCATGGATTTGATTCGCATGCTCTTGACACTTGAAGCATTTTCTGACGTGCTTGCAACAGTCTGTCTCCATGGTGAGCCAGTAGTAGCCGAGTCGTAGAATCTTCTTTGCCATCATGTGCCCATTCATGTGTGGGCCACAGATTCCTTCGTGTATTTCTTTCATGATCTTTGCAGCTTCTGTTTCATCGACGCATCGGAGGAGGATGTGATTATAGGATCGCTTGTAAAGAACTTCGCCACTGATGGTGAATTGGCCGGCCAAACGCTGAATGGTTCGGCGATCTGTTGCTGTTGCTGATTCTGGATACTCCTGGGTTTCGAGGTATTGCTTGATGTCGGCATACCAGGGTTTGTCAGGGACAGCTTCGGCTTCTTCTATTTGCAGGCAAAAAGCAGGTTCTTCTTGAATTTCGACTGTGAGCTCCCATTCTGAAGCTCCTTTTGGGATCTCGAGCATTGATGCGAGCGTGGCGAGAGCATCTGCAAACTGGTTCTTGGCTCTGGGCATGTATGAGAAAGTGATTTCCTTGAATTCTTCGATCAGATTGTCAAGATACACATGATATGGTATCAACTTCTCGTCTTTGGTCTTCCATTCGCCATTGGTCTGATTGATGATAAGCTGTGAGTCTCCAAATACTCGTAGCTTCTTGACGCCCAAGATTATGGCTTCCCTTAAGCCAGCGATGCATGCTTCGTACTCTGCCATGTTGTTGGTGCACTCGAATGCGATGCGCCTCGAGATAGGAATAGGGACATCATCTGGAGAGTAGAGGATTGCTCCAATACCACTTCCTTTAGAATTTGCTGCGCCGTCGAAGAATAACGTCCATTCATCTTTTTTCTTCTTTTCTTCCTCTTCAATGAGCAAGAGATCTTCATCAGGGAAGAATGTCTTGAGCGGCTGATAGTCCAGGAGATAGTGAGCCGCAAGATGATCGGCGAGGGCCTGTCCCTTGATTGCCTTTTGAGTGACATAGGTGATGTCGAACTCAGACAAGAGTAGCTGCCATTTAGCTATCCTTCCAGTGAGTGCCGGTTTCTCGAACAGGTACTTGAGCGGATCCATGTGAGCGAGAAGGAGAATAGGGAATGCAATCATGTATTGACGGAGTCGCTGAGTTGCCCAGACTAGGGCGAGGCAAGTCTTCTCGATCGGGGAATACCTGGTCTCGTAGTCGGTGAACTTTCGACTCAAATAGTATATTGCTTGTTCTTTCTTTCCGGTTTCGTCGTGCTGGCCGAGGACACAGCCAATGGCTTCTGCTGCTACCGAGATGTATAACAATAGTGGTCGTCCAGGAGTGGGAGGCACTAGGACTGGAGGATTCATGAGATATTTCTTGATGCGGTTGAAGGCGACTTGGCAATCGTCATTCCATTCTTTTGGGACGTTCTTCCGAAGGAGCTTGAATATGGGCTCACAGATAGGTGTGAGCTGTGCGATGAAGCGACTGATGTATTGAATTCTGCCGAGGAAGCCACGAATTTCTTTCTCTGTTTTAGGAGGGGGCATCTCGATGATTGCTCTGGTTTTGGTCTCGTCGACCCTGATGCCATCTTCGCTCACCATAAAGCCGAGGAGCTTACCTCCCATTGCACCGAAGACACATTTCTGAGGGTTGAGGCGAAGCTTGTACTTTTCTAATCTGTTGAATAACTTCTTCAGATCTTCAAAGTGTCCTTCAATTGTGCGAGATTTGACGATCATGTCGTCCACATATACTTCGAGCTCTTTGTTCATCATGTCGTGGAATAGTGCTGTCATTGCTCGCTGATATGTTGCTCCTGCGTTCTTCAGACCGAACGGCATTACCCTGTAACAGAAGGTTCCCCAGGGAGTGATGAACGATGTCTTCTCGCGATCTTCGACGGCCATCTTGATCTGATTGTAACCTGAGAACCCGTCCATGAATGAGAAGATCTTGTATCCTGCAGTGTTGTCGACTAGAGTGTCGATATGTGGCAAAGGGAAGTCATCTTTTGGACTGGCTTTGTTGAGATCTCGGAAGTCGATGCACATTCGAACCTTGCCGTCCTTCTTCGGTACTGGCACGATGTTGGCGAGCCATTCAGGGTAGTTGGAGACTACCAAGAATCTCGCGTTGTACTGCTTGATGACTTCATCTCGGACTTTCAGAGCCCATTCTGACTTCATTCTTCGAAGTTTTTGCTTCACGGGCTTCATATCTGCCTTGGTTGGCAGATGGTGTACAACGAGCTCTTCATCGAGCCCCGGCATGTCTTCATATGAGAACGCGAAGTTGGACAATCTTGGAGCTAGGAACTCTATCATTTTCTGTTTCATCTCAGGTGGCAACGATTTTCCAATGCGTACTTCCCTAGGGATCTCAGGCGTCCCCAAGTTTACTATCTCGAAATCATCGGCTACAACATTGGCTTTAGATTCGAACTTTTTGAGGAGATCCTCAAGTTCGGGAGCAGGATCATCATCTTCCTCATCCCGAGCTTCGTCCAGACCCATGAGTTCGAAGTCTAATTCGATGTCGAAATCATATGATTCGACTTCAAACTCATACGACTCTTTAGACGAACTTGGCACACTATTGAATGCAGGAAAAGAAATGTTTTTTGGTTTTTGAGAATTTTCTGAAATTGAGATGCTAGATGTTTTTGGTTTTTGAAAGTTTTTGATTTTTTTGGATTTTCGAAATTCACGGGACTTTGAACAAGCGGGCATTGCAGACCACGATTGATCCCAACTTGTTCCAAAGCTCCGATCGCTGCTTAAACAGGCGTTTTTTTTTTTGGAAGCCAGAGCCCTCAGATGGCTCTTTGGCTGATTCAAAAGTGAGGGGAACAGATGACCATTCAGGACCCCACACTTTCTCCCCTGAAGAGGTGGGGGTTGATGATTTGGGCGAAGAGTCACGATCTGGCCCAATGACCATGACTTCTTGCTGGTCAGGTTCGAGATCTGAGTCGTACTCAGTCCCTCCCGGATCACTTACCTCACATTGCAGTTCGTCTGGTTCCACAGCTAGACACAAGTTTGGAACCTGGACATCAGACCAATCTAGGGCTGGCCACTTCCCTTTCTTGGTCCAATGGATGGGCTGCTTCTGCCCCTGGCTGATGATTGATGATGTTGACTTTGCAGAGATGGGCAAGTCGTGCCCCTTGCTAATTGGTGATGAGATGGGCGAGTCGTGCCCCTTGCTGATTGAAGTGGGCAGGTTGTGCCCCTGGCTGGGAGCAGGTGTCAGAGTAACCTGGTCCTGAAGCTGCTGTATTTGTCTTCCTTCTTCGTCTTCATCATTTCCTCCTTCTTCTGGAGGCTTAGAGGGTTCAAGAATCTGATCCCATCGAATGGGGGGCCACGTAGCCCAAACTAGGCTCATCGGGAGGCCTTTGTGTAGTGCAGTCGGTTGATTCCCTCCTGGATCTTTGCAAGGTTCTCCTGGCTTGACGAATTGGATGGGTGAGCACCGAAATTTCTTCCTTCTCTTGTCCATGAAGGTTGCCCTGTATCCGAGTCCCCATTTGCGTTGGTTATATACCAGCGGTACCTTTCTGGACTTGAAGTGATTCTTCATTCGGTATTTGAGGCTCAGACGCTCTGCCGGTGAGAAGACACGGTCCACCCTTGTTGGTTCTGGATTGGCGATAGAGTTCACAGTCTCAAATTCGAAACTGTGAAATGGGATGTCTTCTTTAGAGTGTTGGATATCGATGACCGGGATGTCTGGTTCAGTGGCAGCAGCATTGGAAGGAATGATGAGCTCCTTCTCTGCGTGGATAGAGATCACTTGATTTCCACAGATGTACTTCACCCGTTGATGTAAGGTTGATGGCACAGCTCCAACCTTGTGCAGCCACGGCCGTCCGAGCAACATGTTGAAAGAGGCTGATATATCCAAGATTTGGAATGTGATGGTGGAGACTTCCGGGCCTATCTGTACCTCTATGTCGACTTCCCCTTCCACTGATCGGCGGGTGTTGTCGAATGCTCTGACACATATGGTGCTGGGTCGAAATGAAGAGGGACTGATTCCCAAACGTTCCGCAGTCTTGAGTGGGCAGACATTTAAGCTTGAGCCATTATCGATAAGGACCAGCGGAACACAGAGGTCTTTGTATCGTAAGGCTATGTTGAGGGATCGGCCATGATCGCGTCCTTCTGGTGGCAACTCATTATCGGTGAAGGTGATGGCACGTGGAGCCAGGAGTTGTCCAATCATCAAAGCTATCATTTCTGGTGCCGTATCGGAGGAGACATGAGCATCATTCAAGGTCTTGGCAAACATCTCTCGGTGTATGCGAGATGTGCAGAGTAGCTCCCATACTGAGATTTGTGCAGGGATTGACTTGAGCTGAGTTGCTACATCGTATGCGGCTTCATTTTTGTTGCCGAGGCCTGAGAGAGCTCCTTTGGTATCTCCTCTATTCTGATTATCTCTTCGGATGCAACGCCCATTGGGATTCATGTTCCCCACTTCCGCACATTCTGGATAGTGCCATGGAACCTCTTTGTAGTTTTCCTCCCTTTTGCCTTCTAGGACCACCGGTTCTTGCAACGGTGCTGTTGTAGGTACCAGACCTTCCTCATATGGAGCTTTTGCCTTGAGGACTACATTGTTGCCTGTGCTGAAGGGGTAGTATCGAGGCTTGTCTTCATAGACCACATAAGGTCGTGGTCCTGGCTTGACTGTTCCTGGGGCAGGAGGCTCCCATGGAATGAATACTGGTCCTCTTGATATGGCGGGAGGTTTCTCTGTTCGTCCGAGCTGCCGTAGCGTGATTGATATGCCTCCGGGACTTGCCCCTTGCAATATGACAGGCTTGACTGGAAGAGATCCTTCCAAGACAACGGGCTCTTGCTGCTGATGAGTGTAATCCTTCCATTGCGGATTGGATTGTTCTGGAGTTGCCCCTTGCAAGATGATAGGTTCGTATGTGGGCTCAATGTATGATTGTGCTCCTTCCAGGACGACTGGTTCCCATCTTGAATGGTTGTAAGGTGCCCCTTGAACAACTGGTATATCGTATGGAGGTGCTCCTTCAAGCACTACTGGCTCGGAGATTGAAGGAAGAAAGGGACTTGCCCCTTGCAAGACTGGAGGAGGATTTGTTGGCTCATAGGTGTAGGCATGAATGGACTGAATAGGGGAGAAGAAGCGATCGATATGGTCCCCTTCTTCTATACTATTGACGGCAGGGCCACGAGACGAACTGGGGTCCGTTGGATGCTGAGGCAGAGGATTCTGAAGGATGTTGGTGGAAGCTGCTGGAGAAGTTTCAGGGACCGAGATGACGATCTTGCGGTCATCAATCAGGTCTTGTATGGCATTCTTCAAAGTATAGCATCGGTCAGTGGCGTGGCCACACCCTTGATGGTAGGCACAGTACTCATTTTCTCGGTAATTTGAAGGCAGAGGATGAGGCGGAGGCCTAGGTGTCATCAGAGTGAGTAACTGCTTTTGTACCAGCGTAGTCATGATTTGACTAAGTGGTTGACTGAGTGGAGTGAACTTCCTGAACTCCCTGTAATTCTGCCTGTTCTGGTATGAGTATTGGCCATTTCCCCTGAACTGCTGCTGTTGTCGAGGTGGCTGTGGCTGAGGATTCGGTTGTGGCTGATATCGCTGAGGCTGATGCTGAACTTGATTCTGCTGATACTGTTGACGTCCTTGTGAGGGAGCATGTTGATTTCCTTGAGCAGCGGTGTTGATGTTGTTTACCTCTGTTGGGCGGGGAGGAGAACCATTGCGGTTTCCATTCCCGTGCCCGATAGGTCTTCCTTCCACTCTGTTCCTCTTGACTGGAGTGGCTTGATGAGGCCATGGGGAGATCGTCCCGGCCCGGATTCCTGCTTCAACTTGCTCTCCAGCACGGATCAATTGTGAGAAATTCGCATATGGATGCGAGATGAGATACCCGGATATGCCTGGGTATGTTGAATGAACAATCATGGAGATTTGTTCTTCATCGTCGATGGGTGTCCGCATTCTGGCTGCCATAGCTCGCCAACGTCCCACATAAGCTGATAGTGTTTCATCACTCCTTTGCTTGAGTGCTGCGAGGTCGGCTCTTCTGGGTGCCATGTTGAGATTATATGCGAATCTGTCGATGAAAGCCTGGGAAAGCTGTTCCCATGTCTTGATGCGGTGGCAGTCCAATGAAGTGTACCAATCTAGGGCATCGCCCTTCAGAGATTTTTGGAACAATCGAATGAGGGCCCCTTCGTTTCCTGAGATTGCACTCAGCTCTCCACAGAAGGCTTTGAGATGTGCTGTGGGACAACCGCTGCCGTCGTATCTTTTGAACTTTGGAACCTCAAAGTTTTGAGGTACCTGAGCATCTGGGAAAGGACACAAGTCTCTGAACTTGGTCGAAGGTAAGTCGATTCCTTGCTGTCGCTGAAGCTGATTTTGCAAGATCTGGAACTGCTCCCGCAACTCGTCCAGTCCTGAGTGATCTGTTCGAGCGACTGGTGCCTCCTGGAATAAGGCACGTTCTTCTTCGGCATAGTGGTCGATGTCTTCGACCCTATGGGCTTGCTGAAAAGCAACCGCGGGTTGCTGAAATTGATTTGATGACTGAACTGGATTCTGATGAACTTGTGCTTGAAATGATGGTAACTGAACTGGAGACTGTACTGAAGGTTGAACTGGAACTTGCTGGAAATTGACTAGATTTTGCTGAATTGAAGATTGCTGGAAATTAACTGGGATCCCATCGGCGGGGATGTGCTGGAATTGAAAAGTGCTCCTGTTTGCAGGAGGCTGAGATGTTGGGAAGTGACCCCCTTGTTGGGTATTCGCCACTGTCCGCTGATTGATGTGGGCTTGACGCTGACCCCCATTGTGGGCATTCGCCAGTGCTGTCCCTGTTGCTGAAAATTGAATTGAAATCCCATCGGCGGGGATGTGCTGAAATTGAAAAGGTGTCCCATCGGCGGGGACATGCTGAGATCTACTGAGATTGTTGTTTGCAAGATTGACTGGAAGCTGACTGGATGTTCCTGCAACGGAAGTGCTCTGAGATGGCCTTGTCGTCACAGGAATATATTGAGAAGGATGCCCCATAGCGAAGGGCTGAGATGGCTGCTGTCGGTAGTCTTGGGCAGACTCCGATGGTTGTGCTTGATTTGAACTGGAGGCCGGGAGGACCCGGCATGGCTGCTGAGCTTGCTGAACTGGGCCAACCTGATTGTTGGCTGCTGCGGTGGTTTGTGCTTGCATGAATTGCAAGAGCATTTCTTGCATTGCTCTCATTCCTTGTGCCAATTCTTGTATGATTGGCGTGTTGTCAACGGGCTGTTGCGCTGGAGGTTGCGCTTCGGCTATTTCGAGAGCAGGGAAGTGATGAGTTTCTTCTTCGTGGTCGGACATGGCTTGCTGAGCCCGAGTGCGGATTATGCTGCGGAAGGGAAGTTGTCTCCGCGTACGTTGAGCCCGAGGAGGCGCAATGGTGAGGACTGTACTCTACTCTTTTTGGGTTTTGGGATTTTCTATTTTTTTTTGGTTTTGGAATTTTCTATTTTTTTGTGTTTGGGTTTGGGTAGAATGCTATGCAGATGAGATTGTATGAGGATTAATGACTTTCAAGTACGGGAAGGATTCTGTTTTCAAGTCGGATCACGACTAGTGGGACTAGCTAATCCCCAGCAGAGTCGCCATTCTGTGGACCCTCGCCGATTTCTCCGCGCTCCCACACGACGTCGTTCTCCCTTTCCTTTCGGAAGAAGAAGAAGAAGAAGAGGTGCGTGAGTGCGAAATCGCCGTTTGTGCCACTGGCTTGCCTCGTTCTCGAGGGCTTCGTTTGGTTGTCGTATTGAGCTGGATGTGTTTAAGTGAATTTATATAAGACCAGAGTCGCCACTAGCCATTTACTTCGAATCTACAGTCGGCTAGACCCCGTAGAAACGTTAGAGAAGGGAATCCGAAGATTCCTTCTTCTAAAATGACTCCTGTTCATCTGCGGTCAGAGATTCAAGGTAAGGGATCACGGTTACAGGGTGGGAAGAGGTTAAGCACCCCACACACTGCCCGTACCGAAGTACGGTCTCTACTTCACAGAATCGATCGAATACTTGAAAGTCTAATTTAATCCTCGTATATTCTCATGGATGACATGATGCATGAATGCGGGTCTGAACAGTAAGAGTTTCTGATGGGCAGGTTCCAACAACGGGCAAGCCCAGAGCATACGCTCGAACTGACAGGTGCTTAATTTAAGACATATGCAAGTGTGCTTGAGTGATCAAGGTGCTTGTAGTGAAGCAGGGGGGTTGGAAGGAAAGTAAATGTTGCACTTATGCTAGATGCAAATAAGATGATGCTGGAAAATGAGTAGCTAGGTGGACGGAGGTGTCGCAAGGATTGGCTTCGAGTGGCTGGATTAGGACTTAGATGGCTTGAGAGGCTTGGACCAGTGGTCAGGCTGGGCTTGACCAGGGTTAGACTCTCCTCACTCGGGCTCTCCTTGGTGGGAAAATGGGCTAAGGGCACTCGAAAGGATGGACTCTCTCTGGACTCGAAGAGCTTCGAATGGATTGTTGAAATGAGAAGGGGAGGGGGGTATTTATAGCAGCAGAGAGTGGCAGCTCTCGTAATTTTGTCCGGGCGGCCTGCCATGGGCCGCCCGTACGGCCGCTCCTCGGTTTCCAGCGAGTACGGCCGTTCCCTCGGGGCTGCTGTTGGACTCGCTGGTCGACTCAGTGAGTTGACTCGGCGGGTCGACTCGGTGGTTTGACTCGACGGGTTGACTCGGTGTTTTGACTCGACGGGTTGACTCGACGGGTTGACTCAGCGGGTTAACTCAGCGAGTTGACTCAGTGAGTTTGACTTTTTTTGGGATTTTTTGACTGGCCTTTTTTATGGGGGGTTTTTCAGGGTGATTTTTAGGACTGGGTTGACTGGGTTCAGGCTTGAACTAGGCTATGGAATGGGGCTTACAAGGGTGAGTTTGGCTGAGTTTGGACTTGGGATTTGGGGGTATGGTCCTCCGTTCAACCAGCTATCTCTACCAACAGTGTAGCCGAAGGTGGGGTGTCTACACATTTGTAAGAGGATACTGGAAGAAATGCCTTGAGGTTGATGATTGTTCTAATTGAGGGCCTCCGTTAGAAGGGTATCGAAAGTCCTGCGCAAACCCTCATGGTTGTGGTTGTAATGAACTGGAGGTTGGGAGGGCCCTGGAGGCTTGCTGCGGTTGTTGGACTGGACCAACTCGATTGTTGGCTGTCACCATGGCTTGTGCTTGCATGAATTGCAAGAGCATTTCTTGTATTGCTCTCATGCCTTTGCCAACTCTTAGATAATTACGTGCCTTTCGTTTGCTGTGGTTGTGTTGCAGGTTGCTCTTCTGTCATGTCGAGGAAGGGGAAGAGATGACATTCCTCCTCGTGGTCTGACATGGCTAGCTGAGCTTTGATGTAGATTATGCTATGGTAGGGAAGTTATTTCCTAGGACGCCGAGCTTAAAGAGGCGCAATTGTGAGGAAGTATATATATATATATATATATATATATATATATATATATATATATATATATATATATATATATTTGGGTTTTGCGAATATCTATATTTTTTCCTTTTAGATGCGATGCCAATACAAATGAGAATGTACGAGGACTGTTAACCTTTAAAGATTCGAAAGATTCTATTTTTCAAGTCGGGTCACGATTAGTAGGACTAGGTATCCCGAGTGGAGTCGTCATTCTAGGAACGATGGACCTACGTTTTTCTCTTTAGGCGTGCAGAATCGTGGCTTTTTACTGGTTTGCCTCTTTCGAGGGCTTTATGAGTTGATGGTTTGATGTTTGATTGACTAGAGTCGCCACTAGCCAGTTACTTCGAATCTACAGTCGATTAGACCCTGTAGAAACATTAGAGAAGCGGATTCAAAGATTCTTCCTCTAAAATGACTCATTGATCTGCGGTCAGAGATTCAAGGTAAGAGACCATGATTATAAGGCGGGAAGGTGTTAGGCACCCACTCTGCTCATACAAACATACGATCTCTACTTCACTGATCTAACTAATCTCTGAAAGTTAAGATCAATCCTCGTAAATTTTCATAGAAGATATGCTATGTGATGCTATATGGATGTGGGTCTGACTAATAAGTGTAAGACCCGTACCCTTATTTGCCCTCCGTACCCTTAATTTTCGGTGCCGGTACGTCCCTGGACGGATCAGATTAGCGAGCCTTGATCGAGACCGTATTTTAGTACCGCATCGACCCGAGACCTATACCCCGGCGACCGCGCAGGCGCTGCGATTCCAACGCCGTGCGGCACGCCCCATTGCGATACCCGGTGTGAAAGTTATGATCAATCGTGTAATCCGAGGTGGGCCGCGCAACGTGTGTGTGTCGTGGGCCCCACTTGCACAAATTCCAAGACCATGTCACATCAATCAAACCCATGCCCCTACTCTACACACCCCCATCCCTCTCTCTCCTCCAAAGTCAACCCTCACACCATACCCCCCATCCCTCTCTCCCATGCTACCCATCACCACCCTCATGATTCATTTTCTCTCTCTCCTCCCATACAATACCATACGTAGGGGGAGAGGAGAGTTCATTTCAAATTCAAGAGATTTAAGAGAGAGAGGAGAGAGAAAGAGAGAAAGAGATTTGAGAAAGGAGAGAGAAAGAGAAAGATTTGAGAGAAGAGGGAGATTTGAGTGATCAAGAGAGAGATTAGAGAGATTGAGGGTGTAGATCCAAGCTTGGAGGGCCCCAACCATCATCCGGACCGTCCGGATCATCCGATCGTCAACCCGATCCAATCCAACCGTCCAACCATCATCAAGGTGAGTGCAAGGGGCATAAACCCCCATTTTTCTTAATTTACTTCATTTTCTTTGTTTTCTTTTGGGCCCACCTTGCGATGGACAGTTAGATGAATGGATTGGATCATCCATGAATGGGCCCCACCTTCCTATTATAATAATAATAATAATAATAATAATAATAAAAAGGGAGAGAAAGGCTACCCGCTGGACAGCCAGCGTCCAGAGGACGCTGCTGCCCAGTAGGGGCAGCCCTTTGGGCGTTGAGCAGGCCCCACACGTGGGACCCACCTTGATGTATGCATGCAATCGACACCGTCTAGCTGTTTCTCCATCCCATTTTATGGCTGGACGCCAAAAATGAAGAAGATCCAGATCTCAGGTGGACCACACCATTGAAAACAGTGGGGCTGATGAAGCCTACTGTTGATACTTCTTAGGCCCACCGTGATGTTTGTGGACCACATCCCCTGCCCAATATTGGGCTTGTTAGGACCCCAACAACTTGGGGAACATGATGAAGGGGGTGGATCATCCCTAAGTGGGCCCCACATGAAATGACCACAAGAAAACATTAAAAAAAAAGAAAAAAAAATCAACGAGACGCTGGAACGTCCAGCATCTGGACGTCCTGACGCTGGAACGTCCAGCGTCATGTGGAAATGGTGAATGGGGTCCCCACTCGTGGGACCCACCTTGATGTTTGTGTTCCATCCACGCCGTCCACTTGTTTTCCCATCTCATTTTAGGGCTAGGGCCCAAGTATGAAGCCGATCTAAATCTTAAGTGGACCGCACCGCATGAAATAGTGGAAATAATGATTTCTATTGTCAGAAATCATTTGGCCCACCTTAATGTTTCTAGATGGATTTGCATATCCAATATGGGGCTTATTGGGTTCCCCATGAGATGAGGAACCTGATGAACGGAGTGGATCAGTCCCATGTGGGCCTCACTTGATTTAACTACAGAAAAAAAGGAAAAGAAGAAGAAAACGGAAAGACGAGGCTCTGCCTCTGACGCTGGGCGTACCAGCGTCCAGGTACGCTGGCCCCTCAGGCCGGCTGGTGGCCCACTTGTGGGTCCCACCATGATCCATGTGCTGTATCCACACCGTCCATCCAGTTGGGGAGATCATTTTAGGGCATGACCCCAAGAATGAGTCAGATCCTAAGTCCCGAGGGAGGCCCCACCACAGAAAACAGTAGGGACAGTGGCCCTACCGTTGAAACCTTCTTATGGGCCACCGTGATGTTTATTTGAGATCCAACCTGTTCATAAGTTCACACATACATGGAGGAAGGAAAAACAAAAATATCAGCTTGATCGAGAACTCCTGTGCACCCCACTTGTTGAGAGTATAATATATATATATATATATATATATATATATATATATATATATATATATATATATATAAATAAATGCTGCTGCTGGACAGACAGCGTCCAGGGGACGCTGCTGCCTAGCAGCTTAGTATATATGGGCATTGTGAATGGGCCCCATTCGTTGGGCCCACCTAGAATGTATGTGCCTTACCTATCCCGTCCATATGTTTTTTTTCCAGCTCATTTTAGTGGGCCATGCCACGGGTCAACAGTGGGAATAATGATCTCTACCGTTGAAACCTTCCCAGCCCTACAGTGATGTTTAATTGTCATCCAACCTGTTTCATAAGTGGCCGAGCCCAAAATTTAAGCATATCCCAATGGCAAGTGGGCCATGCCACGAAACAACAGTGGAAATAATGATCTCCACCATTGAAACCTTCCTAGACCTGCAATGATGTTTATTTGTCACCCAACCTATTCATAAGTGGCTGGGCCCAAAATTTAAGCATATCCTAATGTCAAGTGGACCATGCTATAGTGGGGATAATGATTTCAAACATTGAAACCTTTCTAGGTTCTATAGTGATGTTTATTTGCTATCCAACCTGTTCATAAGATCACATGGGTATGGATGAAGGAGAAAACACAAATATTTGCTTGATTCAAAACTTATTGGGACTAGATGGGTACCACGCTGCCCAGCAGGTGGCCCACCCTATGGGTCCCAACGTGATGTATCTATTAGCTCCACCATGATGTATATGTTTTATCCATGCCGTACATGTATTTGACGGCCTATCTTGTATGTGCAGGCCCAAGTATGGGGCCGATGTGGTCTCAAGTGGGCTATGCCACGAAGACCTTTACATTTCCAATGGGACCCACAGTCCGGGTCCCACTCTCCGTATATATTGGGCCTTTTAAGGCCAATGTTACATGATATGTTTAGTAGCATGCTAGTATGATTAGCTTAATATGTCACACTGATAACATGATTAGTATAATGAATACCATGCTCACTCATATGCCCATACGCATCATTTGTATGCCTGTTATGGATCATGATTAACCATAGCATATGCTAGTTGGCTTGTTATACTTAGGGGACCCGTGCGAGACAGGGTCGCCCCACATGATTGCGCAGTATGCGTAAGTTGGTGCATGATTTGGATTGTATGATTCATGCATTTCGCATTATATATGTCACGATCGCTTTCACACCCTAGCAGCATCAGGGTGGTGGCCACCATAGTCACATCATGGTTGGCAGTATTGGACACCGGAAACTTGTTCTAGTACGTGGGCGCTATGGATGTCCTTGGGTGAAAGTCCCTAAACCCTGTGGTACCAGTAGGATGCTCCAGCGTCGAGACCGAGTGGATAACATGAGCGCCCGTGTGCCAAATACCAGTAGGCCGTGTCTCCCACTGTGTCGAGGTCGGTTGGAAAGGGGTGTGACCTTATCCGCCCGGGTGCAGTGGGCTGTAAGCTAGGTCGAGTCTGACTAGCTCATGGAATGGGTCCGCTATCGGCGAGCCGGGTGGGCATTGGTATACCACTGACGAGGCGGATAGTGAGGTCTTTTCTACTCGCTTGGTTATGCGCGCGATGTGCGGCGGCCAATATTAGAGTATACTAGACCCCGGTGATGTCCCAGATGAGAACTATTTTGATATGTGGATCAGTTGAGGATTGACGTGTTTGCATTGCATCTCTAGCATGTAACACTCGGCCATGTAGGCCCTTGCATTGCATAGCCTTGGGATGGCTGATAGCATTCATGAACTTAGTAATTTAGCCCTCTACTACTTTCGCTTACTCTGATATCTGTATACTTGTCATATGCATCACACGCGCACACATGCACTCTACTGGGCTTCGTAGGAAGCTCATGCGCGTTTGTTTACACTGCAGGTACTAGAGTATATCAGCAGCATTGAGCGCGGTTTATGTACCTGATATTTTGGACTTCTGCTTCATGTTGTATTTCCCTTTCCAGCACTGTACTCAACAAACTTATTAGTGGATATTTGATGATGTTTTATGGTTTTGATTATGCTCCTGTACAAAAAAAAATTTACCCTGAAAATCCTCCTGGTAGGATCCCAGGATCGGAACCTGGCACTTGAGAGCTAGGAGCCGAGAATAGGGTACTACGGAGGCTGTTGGCACCAAGGTCGGCGATCGGGAATTTAGTGAGCCCGGTCCCCGGGTTTGGGGCGTGACAATAAGAGCTTTTGATGGGTAGGTTCTGATTAAATCGACAAGTCGCAGAGTATATGCTCGACTGATCAAGTGTCTGCAGTGGATGTGATGAGTAGGGGGTTGGAAGAATAAAGAGTGGTGCACTATGTTAGATATGAATAAGATGGTGCTGGTATATGACTAGCTGGATGGACGGAGGTTTCGCATAGGCTAGCTCAAGCGGCTTAGATGGGGACTTAGATGGCTTGGACCAGGGTCAGGCTGGGCTAGACCAAAGTTAGGCTCTTCTCGCTCACTCGTGCTCTCCTTAGTGGAGGGATGGAATAAGAGAGGAAGGGTTTTTTTTTTGAACTCGATTGGATTTTTTGGGATGATGAAAATGAAGGTGAGAATGGGTATTTATAACTGTTGAGGTAATAACTTATGTAATTCTGAACAGGTGGCCACCTAGCGGCCGCCCGTACGGACGCTCTCTCCAGGTTTGGACAGTTGGAGCTCCGAACCTAGAGTGAAAAATACTCTAGGTTCGGAGTACTTTCTGGTTCAGTTTCCTTCGAAGCTAAGGGTTGGAGCTAGGTTCGGTTTTGGGGTTTGACTAGGTGAGTTAACTAGGTGCAAGGGTTGGTTTGTTGGATGAGTTGATTTAGTGAGTTAACCCACTGAGTTGACCTACTAGGGAATTTTGGCCTAATTTTTCCTACGGGTAGTTTTTCGAGTTGATGATTCAGGGTGAGTTAACTAGGTTTGAACTTGGGATATGGATTAGGGTTTGGATGAGCGAGTCAACTGTGTTTGGACCTAGGGTTTGGGATCTAGACTGGGTGATAGACCTCCATCCATTTAGTCATTCAATCAATTATTCAGCCTGGGGTGGGGTGTCTATAATTATATATCCTCTTTAGATTAAATCTTTGATATATTTATCCAAGGACTATCTTCATCTTAGTTCTAAGTCTTATGAACTAAATCAAAGATCCTATGATCGCCCCACCAGTTTGTGGGAGGGTATTAGAGGTGGGCAACGATCCGATCCGAGTTAAACATGAACCAAATTGGATCGTTCGGCTGCTTGAGTGGGTGTGTTCGAACAGGGTGGCTCTGTTCAAACTTGGTTTGGTTTGACCCAACCATGTTCGAACATGTTTGAACGTATGTATTTCAGACAATTTTTATGAGTTCGAACATTTTCGCTTTTTGCCATTTGAAAATATTTTTTCTACTAGTGAGTAGTGAATACCAATTTGTTCACAAATTACATATCACAAATGAAAAATCACAAGGTTTAAAGTTTTTAACTAACTAAATAAAAAAACCAGAACATAAATAGTTAACACCCCCACCGTTACTTGTGGTGTGGTCCACTCGAGCCTTCGATCCACTTCATTTTTTGGATAATGCCATAAATGATCTTTAAAAATGGACGGACGGCTTGGATAGGCAAATATATCGCTGTGGGTCCCACAGAGCACTGATAGGATAGTCCATCTCTAGATAGGTCATGGTGGGGGTAGACTAGTAGTACCCAATCTGCAGACGTGAGTTGGTTGGTGATGCGAACACCAGCTAGCAAGCTGGTGTAAAAGATCTGTGGGTCTCACCATGATGTATTTATTTTATCCACTCCATCCATCCATTTGTAGAGCTCATTTTGACGCATTAAACAAAAAATGAGGTAGATACAAAGCTTAAGTGGACCACACCACAAGAAACAGTGAGGAGAATGATGTCCACCATTGAAACCTTCCTAGGGCCCACAATCATATTTATTTGTCATCCAACTTGCTCTCTCTCTCTCTCTCTCTCTCTCTCTCTCTCTATATATCTATATATATATATAATATATATATATATAATATATATATATATATATATATATATATATATATATATATATATATTATAACCGAGTCAAGTCGAGTCCGTCAACATTCGAGTCGAGTTTGAGTTCGAGTCGAGTCGAACAGGGTTGTGATTGAAACTGACTTGATTTTTTTTCTCAAACAGATCCTAAGTTCAAACACGAATACTTTCTGTCCAAATAGAGTTTTATCGAGTCAATCCAAACTATCAATCTAGGTTCATGTCAAGCTCTAATTAGATCATTGAAATCAATTACAAATTACAAATCCATCCCAGCTCGTTAGTTAAATAGTTAATTGATTCCTAAAACCAAAGATTTTATTTTCACCTATCTACCACATACAATGTATCATTTATGTATATATTTCGAAATATATACCTAGCTAAATACAATTTTTTTTTTTCAATCCAATACACGTGTTCTTCACATTAGACCAATGGTTTGTTCGATCAATGAGACAAGGGCCCCACTTGTAAAAACTCAGATCAAGAATTCTCTAACAATCTTTCCATTTGGAGTGCCAATTCCAGAATTCAAGTCTTTTAACTCAACTTGGATGGCTAGATTTCATTATTTCAACCAATTCTGTAGTTGGGAGATCCTAACCGTTGAAGTAGCATCTGTGCAAATAGACAGTAAGGAGACGATACAACGATCCACATTCAACATCAAAATAGTCCAATGATCAAGGGTTGGGATCTTACAAATTGGGCATTTGATCCAAAACATGGTCAAACATGCACAGAAGCTTATGCATCCACAAACTAGGCTACTCATGCACACGCCACACGTATCACACATTGGCACAAGAGCCAATCCATTCATCAGATGGGTCCCACAATGTAGATGTTCTTGCCCTAAAATCATATAGGTCCACTCCACTAGTTAGGTGGACTGATTTACGGAAACCAGTGCACAGTTGAAAAACCTTGGGTGATTTTATTTTAATTTTTACCGATCCATTGTTTCTAGCATCCTGGTCCACCTGATGAATGGAACAAATTTAATTTCAGGTGAGCACCGCTACATGGTCAGATCCATCTCATGGATGGCTCCGAGGTTGCGCCTAATGACCATGGTGGCGCATGTGGAGGCAGTGGCAACAGACCAGGTATGGACCAAGGGTTAGACCGTGGTCCAAGTCAGGTCCCTGGCCTAGCACGGCACGTTTAATAGTTGGGCTTTTGATTGCAGGCCCAATCCTGTCCATTAACATCATTAAACTTAGGCTCAGCCCATCCATTTCTTTAACTGGGCCAAAACTCAGGCCCATCCCAACCAACATGCCTATATTAAGTTCGGCGAAGGAGCGCATGCGCCCATGCGCGTGCGTGCACACACACACGAAAACCTTGGATCAGTGGCCTGCAAATAGACTGAAGAAAGAAAATACAGCAATAGGTCGCTTTATCAAGAAAATTCGAAAGATTCAATGGATCATACAATTTGGGAGATTTTAGTGCTGTGGATCTGCAATGTGGCCCACCACATAAACTGTTTGGATTAATGAATCATGTACTAACCATTGCATGATACCTCATTCCTTTACCTATGATGACCTGAGGACTAGGGTGGAAATGGGTCGAGCTGGCCCAGGAAACGGGACGGGCCGGATTTGAATCTAGCCTGAATTGGTCCAGGTCATCATGTTTATTTGGGCCTTTAGTTTTGGCCCAAGCCCTACCTATGTGTCCTGGGCCAGAATCATTGCTCCATGTTGGGAAGATAGGCCCCAGCCTGCCTGTTTATTAAGTGGGCCTCCCGAGCGTCCATATCGCAGGCCCATATGTGACTTGCATTGGGCTGGGTCCCGAAGGCTGGGATAATGCCAGCTGCCATCCTCACTACATGTATACCCGTGTGGTGTGCATTGCACTTATCCTGCTCAATCATCAAGTGGGGCCCACTGTCCACATGACCAGGCCCAAGAAATAGGCCTAGGTGGACCACACACATACCAAATGCATTGTTAAAACTATGAGGTTTTCGTAAGTCCCACACTTTCGTGGAATCCTATCCATCCACAGGCAAAGCACACAATATAAGATGCTTGCAAGATCTCAATTTTCCTACAGGTGGGCCGCACTGTTCAGCTAACGTGGCGTAGACGCCTGCACGCGGTATTGCAAGAAGTTCCTACAGTCAGAAGTTAGGTGGGGCCACTATTATGTTTGTAAGAAATCTACCTAATCAATTCTTTTTACCAAATCACGCTAGGACGTGAGTAACAAAAAAAAAATAAAAAAATGAGACAAATCCAAAACCCAAGTGAGCTGCACAACTAAAAAAAAAGAGTGAGCATTCAACGTCCACACTCCACAGTTGAAACATTAATGGGGCCAATAAGTTTTGGATCAGTTTAATATTTTTTTTGCTTTCAGTTGGTACTAGAAGGAATGACTTTATGAATAGTTCGGATGACATATAAACATACGGTGGACTCATGCAGGTTTCAATGGTAGGCATTTTCCTGCCGTCCGACCCACTTGAGTTTTAGATCTGCTTCTTTTTTGGCTCATATCCTAACTTTAATGGCAAAACAGATGGACAGAGTGGATTTCTAAAAAACAACACAGTGGCCCCCACCTCACTTACGACGGCCGGAAAGCAGGCAATCCACTTCTAAGATCAGGCCGTTTCGCCTGTGAATCTTATATTTGCAGAATAAACGGATCGTTTATGCATCGAATAATGGAGATTCTATACTATAATCTTAAAACCATACCTGATTGGGAAGACATTCCCTATGCCCTTGTGTTGCCGAGAAGAGCTCTTGGTCTTTCGCACCTTACACTTTTAGGAGAACCTCTTAATGAGACTAGGGTTTTCTCTTGTATGTTGGTGAGGGGACCAAGACATATATTTATAGGAAAGAGGGTCAGAGAAGCTTACCTATCACACTTCTCTCCTCTAAGGTCTCCACACCGTAAGTTTCCATATCTGGCTTAATAACCGCGTATAGGGAACATGGTTCAAGCGTCCCGCCCCAAACCTATTTGCAATGATCACAACTATAGGGGGGCCCACTGAATCGCTCAAATGTAAGAATCCAACGGTCATGATCTAAATCGATGATCATGTGTGGCTCACCTAATGGAGTCTAACATTCTCCCACTTGGGTTACACTGATCTCTGAAAGAAAACAAAACATTTATTTTATTTTGTGAAAAAATATTTCATGAAACATATTTGTTTCAAAAGTTCCTAATGGCCGCGCTACTGATTTCAAAACAATGCCATTGGATAAATATGAGCAACGCTTATCAGATCCAGTCCATCAAGATCACTGATACTGAATCGTGGTAGTAAACACAACATTTAATATTTTCGAAGTGTAACGAATCACGATCACAAATATCAATAGCCTTAACGACATGGATCAATGATATGGGGTGTGGTATGAAGATTATACGTCTTATGTGATCATATGTGTTTACCTTTAAGTGGTCCTTATGAACGTGTCTTCAAGACACAAAACAAAGTCTTGCTTACTCAAAACTAAATGTGCACACTGAAGGAGAAGCAAAATATAAACTAAAAAACAGAATCATCAACGCATAAAAGATATCTCTAAATAATGTTTGGACATAATCGGATCATACATGAAAACTCCCACTACTGAAATACATCATTGGAATCAACAACTCTCATAGACGTCACATGCTCCTTAAAGAGCGTGATAGGAAGGCCTTTAGTGAGAGGATCTGCTATCATCAGCCTTATGCCGACGAGTTTCACAGACACTTGATAACTCTGAACTCTCTCCTTCACAACAAGGTATTTGATGTCAATGTGCTTTGACCTCGATGAATGCTTGTTGTTGTTGGAGAAGTTAACTGCAGCTGAACTATCACAATAGATATTCAATGGTTTCGGGATTATCTGCACAACCCGTAAACTAGAGAAAAAGCTCTGAAGCCAGACCGCCTGATTCGTGGTTTCATGATAAGCTATATACTCTACTTCCATGGTAGATGATGCCGTAATCGACTGTTTCACGCTCTTCCATGATACGGCTCCACCAACCATCATGAATACATAGCCCGAGGTGGACTTCTTGCTGTCGAGATAACCAGCAAAATCTGCATCTGTATATCCTACCAACTCCAAATGGTCGGATCTCCTATATGTGAGTTCAAAGTCCTTTGTCCTTTGCAGGTAGCGCAACACTTTCTTTACAGCTATCCAATGATTCATTCCTGAATTGCTAAGGTACCTGCCCAACATTCCAACCACAAAAGCAATATCTGGACGTGTACAGACCTGAGCATACATGATGCTCCCTACTAATGACGCATACGAAATAGCTTTCATTTTGTCATTTTCTAGGTCATTCTTAGGACACTGAAATTGACCAAACTTGTCACCTTTTACAATAGGTGCTTGGCCAGGAGCACAACCTTGCATACCAAACCTTTCAAGAACCCTATCAATATAGGCCCTCTGCGACAGGCCAAGTAATCCACGTGATCTGTCCCGGCTAATCTGAATGCCGATGACAAAGGAGGCATCACCAAGATCTTTCATCTCAAAATTTTGAGATAAAAATTTCTTAGTTTCACGCAACAATCCAATATCACTACTGGCGAATAAAATGTCGTCAACATACAAGACCAAAATGATAAATTTACTCCCACTGATTTTCACATATATGCACTCATCCGCAGTGTCTTCAATGAAACCATATGAGGAAACAACTTCATGAAACTTTAGGTACCGCTGTCGTGATGCCTGTTTCAACCCATAAATGAACTTCTTAAGTTTACAGACCAGATGTTCTAAGCCTTTGGCTTTAAAACCTTCTGGCTGCAACATATATACGTTCTCCATTAGATCTCCATTGAGAAATGCAATTTTCACGTCCATTTGATGTAGCTCCAAATCCATATGAGCCACAAGAGCCATAATGATCATAAAGGAGTCTTTCTTAGATACAAGTGAGAAAGTCTCCTTAAAGTCAATGCCCTCACACTGAGTGAAACCCTTTGCAACTACCCTGGCTTTATATCTTTCGATAATTGCCCTTAGAGTCCCGTTTGGTTTTAAATACCCATTTGCAACCAATTGGCCTAATCCCTTCAGGCAATTCAACAAGGTCCCAAACTTTGTTGTCCTTCATGGATTTCAATTCATCTTTCATAGCATCGAACAAATGAGAAGAATTTGCACTTTGTTCGACCTGTGAAAGGGATACAGGATCCTTTTCAACCCCAATGTCAAACTCATGCTCTTGCAAATAGATGATGTAATCATCTGGTATTGCAGATCTTCTCTCTCTATGAGATCATCTTAATGGCTCATTATTCTGAATTGGATTTTCTATTTCCTCATCAGTGGGTTGTATTTGAGGTTGTGCATGGTCGTCCATAGGGATCTCAGGGTCTACTACTGGACGGACAACCGTGCTACTCTGAATGATTGTGGTGGGAATCATAATCCGCTCTTCCTCAAATACAATATCTCTTAAACTTGTGCTCCCACTATCTTCAGTGTTCTCAATAAACCTAGTATTTCCAGTCTCAATGACTCTCAAGGAATATGATGGACAATAAAATCTTAATCCTTTTGATCTTTCTAGGTATCTAATAAAGAAGTAACTAACAGTTCTAGGGTCAAGTTTTCTTTCATGCAGGTTATACGGTTTGGCTTCTGCAAGACAAGCCCCATACATGAAAATATCGTAGACTAGGCTTTCGCCCTGTCCACAATTCATATGGAGTTTTCATTACAGCCTTGGGACCCTATTAAGGATATGCACAGCCGTTTTCAACGCATCACCCCACAAAAATTCTGGCAACGTAGAATTACTAATCATAGATCGTACCATGTCCTTTAGGGTGCGATTACGCCTTTCCTGCTACACCATTCTGTTCTGAAGTACCAGGCATGGAGTACTGGGCGACGATGCCACAATCTTGTAAGTATCTAGCGAATGGACCTGGATTACGCCCAGATTCGTCATACCTTCCGTAGTACTCACCACCACGGTTGGATCTAACGACTTTGATCTTCCTGTCGACTTGATTTTCAACTTCAGCTTTATAGATCTTAAATGTATCCAGGGCAGTTTGATTTTTCGTTAATAAGGTATAAGTACCCATAACGAGAGTAGTTGTTATAGCCAAAACAAGCGGAGATGTCTGCTGGAGGTTTTCCTGCTATTCCAATCTCGCGAGCACCTTAATCCGACTATCGAGAACGTATGTTCGCGACTCGCATAGTCGGAAGATACTCTGACCTCGCGAGCATCTTTATCCGACTATCGAGAACGTCTGTTCGCAGCTCGCATATTAGGAAAAACGATACTCGACTACCAAAGCTTCGAGAAGTTGTGTTTTTTCTGCGAGCAGACCTTCTCACAAGTCGTTGAAAGGTGTTACATCTGAATGAGGGAGTATTTGGACTCGCGACCATCTTCCTACATGCGAACAGCTTTTTCTGTGGTGACATCCCTTAGCCCTCAGTACCAGCAGCCCGTATAGGCTGATTTTGGGCTTATCTCCTTCAATGGTTCCGAGTCTCAAGGGATCGCTATCAAGGAACGAAACTATCGGATGAGTCATTGGATTAGATCTCCCCTCTATCTGAGGATAAGAATCTTATCCCACGAAATCAGCGGGATCTCGATATCTTACATAACAGATTGGATCATTTCATATCTATATAAGGAGATGACTCCATTAAGAGACAGGTACACAATATTCAATCTCTAGCCTCGGCTGCTTGGTGATTCTCCTTCTTGCCTTATCTGACTTAAACATCGGAGGGCTAACGGCTGGACGACAGCCACCCCTAGTTGCTTTCTGTCTTCTTTCAGGTCCGGCGGAGGAAGTCTCTATTGGAGAGAAGGTGAACGTCTGAAAAATCCTGTTACAAAATCTGACGTTAACAGTTTGGCGCCGTCTGTGGGATCGATTTGATCGTTAAAGTCAATCGTTCTTACCACTGATCAAAATCCTTCTACTATGCCTCCTAAGAAGACGGTTCATCCTTCCACTTCAAGGCAGGCACCACCTCCGTCCGATGAGACGGAATCCGTACCTGTCCCTCTACCCACTTCGACGAATATCCCTCAAGAAGCCCCAAATATGCCGTCAGCAAACCCAGTATTGGAGGCCTCCGGAAATCAAGATGACGTTCTGCGTTTCCTCGGAAATACTCTTCTAACTCTAAATGCCGGAGTTCAGGCCCTGTCAAATCGGCTTGATCAGCATTTCCTCGAACTGCAGAGACAACCCTCCGAGGGATTACCACCGCAACCCATTCCGGTGGCTTCCAGACATTCTATGGACGAACCACAGGTTCAACCAAATCATCCTCCGTCAAACCGAACACCACTCGGTAACCACCCCCTTGTGCTGCCTCCACATTCCATACATTTTAGTGCGTCTCGCCAACCTCAACCTCAGGACTCCACCGTCGAAACATCAGGCTATACCTTACCATGGGAAGGAGATCTCAAAAGAATCCATGATCGTTTTGACGTTATAGAGCAGCGATACCAGGCAAATCGACCATCTGCCGTCATGGCGGCAATACATCAATCCGAGTCCCCCTTCACCAGCGAGGTTATGGAGGCACCGTTACCTAGAAAATATCGAACGCCTGTTATCACCCCGTACACAGGTATTGGCGACCCGCTTGAACACCTGGAAACATATAGGTCTCTTATGGAGTTGGAGGGACATGGCTCAGAAATCATGTGTAGGGCTTTTTTCCCTAACATTGAAGGAAGCAGCCCGTACGTGGTTCCGGGGACTAAAACCTCGTTCCATCAACTCCTTTTCACAGTTATCGGAGTTATTCCTTTCTCAATTCATGGGAAGCATTCGCATTAAGAAGCCAGCCTCCCATCTAATGGATCTGAAACAGCAGCATGGGGAGACAATAAAGGAGTTCACAGTACGGTTCACTGCCGAAGCCGTTCAAACTGAGGGTTATACTGAAGAAAAAGGTCTCACAGCCCTCATAGCCAGAATAACGAGCGAGAAATTCAAGTTTGCCTTAGATAAGAGCCCTCAAAAAACTATGGCAGAATTCCAAGCCAAAGCTCAGAAATATATTAATGTAGAAGAAGTTGCATTGACACGCCATGGAGTACAGGGTAAGAAACGCAAGCCAGAAGGAACCTCTTCTGCAGATAAAAAATATCGTCGTGATCAACGCGACCGTTCTCCTAAGAAGCTTTATTCTGGTAAATATCATAACTACACTCCTCTCAATCGGTCTCATGAAAAGGTTTTAATAGAGATTAAACACAAACCATACGTAAAGTGGCCTGCAAAGATGAAATCTGATCCCGAGAAGAGAGACAAGAGCAAGTTCTGTTACTTCCATAAAGATCACGGGCATAGAACCCAGGACTGCATCTCTCTACGAGATCATATTGAAGCCCTTATTCAAAAGGGCCATCTCCAGGACTATGTCGCTTGTAAAAATCGATCACCAGAAAGGGCGAAAGCCTCACCACGTAAAAAGGAACCGTCTCATCATCATACTGCCCAAGAGGACGCTGAGCCTACTGGAGAAATCCGCACCATCGTTGGAGGACCAGCTTGCGGGGGCGACTCTCAAGCTTCAAGGAAAGCGTACGCTCGGAAGGCGTCTAAAGAACCCCAGCATATTTATTGGCTGGAATAGGCATCCAGTGCGTCAAAGGCCAGCCATCCTCCAATTTCCTTCTCCCTCGAAGATGCAGCGGGAATTCACTTCCCTCACGAGGACTCCATCGTAGTCACATTAAAGGTATCAAATTATCTGACTCATCGAATTATGGTGGATACAGGTAGCTCAGTCGATATTCTGTATCTGGAGGCTTTCAACAAAATGGCACTTGCCAGAAGCCTACTCAAGCCAGTTTCAACCCCTCTCATCGGCTTCGGAGGTGAGGTGGTAATACCTGAAGGAAGCATTGATCTCCTAGTTACTTTCGGAGAAAATCCAGCGAAGACTACCGTCTTCATAAACTTCCTCGTGGTGGATCGAAAATCAGCATATAACGCTATTTTGGGGCGGCCATCGCTTAATAAGGTTGGGGTGGCCTTACACCCTTCCTATTTGTGTGTCAAGTTCCCTACCCCAAATGGTGTTGGGGTTGTGCGAGAAAATCAAAAGGAGGCTTGGTCTTGTTACGAGATAGCCCTACAAGACCGAAAGAAAGTCCCAGCAGCACTTGTCATGACGATAGCGCAAGATTCACCTAACTCCTCGACTGACAACTCCCTAGACCCGAGAGAGAGCACCCTTTAATCAGGAACTCCTGGGGAAGATACAGTGATGGTTCACTTAGCTAAAGATGACTCGTCCAGAGTTATCCGCATGGGATCCTCTTTGAAGGGAGCCGTCCGGGATGAGCTGATCCGCCTCCTCACCGAATGTCAAGATGTGTTCGCTTGGTCTCACAAGGATATGCCAGGCATCGATCCCAACATTATCGCACATCGGTTGAATATTGATCCAAAGCATAATGTAATGTCCCGAGATTTTCGACTTTCGTGTATAATACAACAGTCGAATTCCCAAGTAACTTATGGAATAACTAATTTGTCAAATAATAAAATATAGCATTCAAGCACAATGGCGGAAACAATTATCATCTTATTCTATCAAACTTACTACGTCATCATCAATGTTTAAATAAGGGAACCAACCAATATCCATACTGATTAATTAAAATAAAAAATCATGTCTTCTATTGAAGACTTATTACAATTCCATAAATGTATCAACTACTCAAAGAAATATTTAATAAATGAAAACATCAACTAAGTTTCTCTAACATCGTCATTCGCCATGTGATTGTACGAACCATCGAACTCTTTTCCTTGAAAATCGGGTTCATTACCTGGATCTTCACCTGCATCATCTAAATTGTGTTTGGGATAGCGTTAAACGCTATCATAGTGGGGAATATTTCCTCCAAGACAATCAAGAATAATAATAACGGTACAGAGTAAACACAAGCAGGATATTATCATTTAATCAAATCAAAACAACCAACTAAAAATCTTTGTTAATGCGATGCATGGAATGCATGCTCTGGCTAAGGCACCCTGGCTAGAATCACAATCCATGAAGTGGGAGACTCCCTGTTACGACTTCATGCTAGCCACTAGTCACCAGAGGTTCCTGGGACGCACAAGCCCATAGTTTTGCCCGACCACGTGAGAAACGGGACGCTCATAGCCCAAATCTACACGTGACAGTGTACGGGAGAAGTAGGACGCTCTAGCCTATTCTCAATTCCGTACACCCACATGAAGCCAAGTGAATGCATGACTTTAGTTTCACATTTATTTAAGTGTTTTCGCATACAACCAATTTAAATAAGCTCAATGGTCACTATGGGGAGTCACAAGTGACCCAGCATAGGCCGACAGCACGGGATTAGTGTCCATAGCACCAACCCCGGCTCATGAGAATTTGTATACCATTAGTGTCCACTCATTGTCCCGTTTTATGATTTCATCATGTCCCAAAAAGCCAATGTTGTACATCATGACCAAATTCATTAAAATACCTATGTAATGTAAATGGATCAAATCAAGCATCATGTACATGTAAGGATCCATTGACAAACAAGCACTTCATTCTCTCAGTTAAGTCAAGAGATATTCTTCCATCATGGACACCTCTCATGGGTTCCATCTCTCTACATTGAATAATTTTACCAACTCAGGGACAAAGAGTATACAATAATGGGATGTCCATATGATGATCTTATACACATATTTCATATCACAATATGAAAACCAATGTTACTTGTAAAACACAGATTAAGGAAATAAGGGCATAGATTTCACAAAGATAAATAACACAAATACACATGTTTCTTAGTAAAAAAATCTACACAATGAATCACATCATTATATAATGATATTCATTACAAATCCTACATTAAACTTCATGTTATATAGATCAGCAATTCAAAACAAAACAACTTCACATGCCACAAAAGAAACTTATGATAATCATAATATTATTAATGAAAGGCTTGAAGGAAAATCCTCACCTTATGATGGACTTAAAAGAAGAGGGTTGTAGAAGATCCTAGCCGCTGGAAAAATATGAGAAAGAACTCACTTCTTCTTCTTCTTCTTCTTCTCTCTCTCTCTCTCTCTCCGGCATGGAGGCTAGGGTTAGGAGAAGGATTTGGAGGTGCGTAGTAGAAATATGGAGAAGGATGTGCACGCGAGGTCTTGTGTAACAACTTCTTGAGGTGGGTTTCTCAAATCTCAATATTCGGATGATCTTTGATCAATTCCAATCCGTTCATCTTATCAAGCTCGAAGAGTAGAGTCAGAATACGTAAATTTCTTGATGATCCACATTCTAGATTGGCCGATCCTTGAAAATGGCCCGACGGGTGTTAAAATGGGCTTGATCTCAATTAACGGTCTACGCTTGATAATCATGGCCCAAATTTTGGAAAAATATGTAGTCATGATAGGCAAACAATTGTACAAAATTTAGTAGTTGATTGATGATGAGAAATGCCTAGATCTGAAATTTCAATTTTTGGCGGAAAAGGAAGGTGCTGGCTTTGTGGTTCAACGGTGTAGGATTATAGATCGGGGTCCAAATTTTGTGTAAACTCGTACTCATATGAGTATAATAAGTGGTCCAAATTTGAGAAGCGATTGATGGTGAGAAGTGGGTAAATTGAAAGGTTCAGATTTGAGAAGAGTTGGTAACTCGTTAATTTCTATAACAGGATAACTTCGCGCGTAAGAAAGATGCTTATCAAGGTGGGTCACTCAAATCACACTATTGGTCCATGATAAAGACGATCCAAGTCACTCATATGAAGAGAAATATTCGACTACGACTAAGCATCTAGTTTCCTCACTCGATGGACATGAAAATCAAGGGTTAAGGGCTGATTTGACAATTGGATCACTTCTACTATGATTTAAGGGCTGAAATTTGATGTGTATGGTTAATATGTGCCCAAAAGCTTAAATCCAGGGTTTTACATGAAAGTGATCGTCAGAAACTATAATACTTAAAAATGACATCTTAACTTAAGTTTAACTAATGGCATTTTCATAATTATCTGAAAAGTGTGTGATTTTTGAAATCTGGTCTTTCTACGATGTTTATGGGATCATTTTAAGCAACTTTTGTAAAGGGTCCCCTATCAGATCTCCTACGGATGTCCCGCTATTCGCAAATGAACGGTAAATGTACGATAATTAATAAAAAATCAATTAAAAATGAATTTTCAAAAATTTTCAAATAAATCTCGAAAATCTGGGGCGTTACACATAAACCTGTACACCAGCGTCGACGTGCCTTCACTGCAGAAAGGCAAATGGCAATCAAGGCTGAAGTCGAAAAGCTGCTTACGGTCAATTTCATAAAAGAAGTTGACTACCCGGAGTGGGTCGCGAATGTAGTTCTCGTCCGGAAAGCTAATGGCAAATGGAGAATGTGCATCGACTATTCAGATTTGAACAAAGCATGCCCCAAAGATAGTTTTTCGACGGCGCGGATAGACCAGCTGGTCGATTCAACAGCTGGACATGCCCTGTTTAGCTTTATGGATACTTATTCTGGTTACAACCAGATCATGATGCATCCACCTGATAGCCAACATACCGCCTTCATCACCGACCGGAGATTATATTGCTACCAAGTTATGTCGTTCGGTCTTCAAAATGCAGGGGCCACCTATCAACGTCTCGTCAACAAAATATTCGCTGCTCAAATCGGCAGGAATATGGAAGTTTATGTTGACGACATGCTCGTGAAAAGCATCGTAGAAGATGATCATCTTTCTGATCTTCAAGAAGCCTTCGATCTGATGAGGAAATATCAGATGAAGTTGAATCCAGAAAAGTGTGCATTCGAAGTATCTGCTGGAAAGTTTCTCGGATTCATGGTCAGCCAGCGAGGGATTGAGGCAAATCCCGAAAAAATAAAAGCATTGATAGAGATGAGATCCCCGACCACTCTTAAGGACGTCCAACGTTTGGCTGGTCGCATCGCATCGTTGAACAGGTTTATTTCGCGAGCGTCTGACAAATGCTTACCCTTCTTCAAGCTCCTCCGTGCTACAGCAAAATCTAATTGGGAGTGGACATCACAATGCGAAGAAGCTTTTCAACAATTGAAGCAGAATATGAGCACGCCCCCTGTTTTATCTAAACCTGTAGCGCACGAGCAACTCATCCTTTATTTATCTGTGTCTTCCATGGCCGTTAGCGCCGCTTTAATACGAGAAGACTCCGGGATGCAAAGGCCCGTTTATTATATCAGTCGGGCAATGGTAGATGCTGAAACCCGTTATTCTGATATGGAAGAACTGGCCCTGGCCTTGGTCATGGCAGCACGAAAACTGCGATCATATTTTCAAGCCCACGCTATTCTCGTACCAACGAATCATCCGTTACAACAAGTCCTTCAAAAACCTGAGACTTCCGGACGACTAACTAAATGTGCGGTCGAGCTCAGCGAGCACGATATCTCGTACTGCCCCAGTCTCGCTGTCAAGGGCCAGGCCGTGGCTGACTTTATCGCCGAATTCACGTACTCCTCTTCCGATGACAATTCCACTGACCAGCGACCAACCTTCCTGGTCCCTCTTCGTGGACGGGTCGTTACGGGCCATCGGTAGCGGAGCAGGCCTAATCCTAGTCGACCCAGACGGGTCGCATTTCCAATACGCTTTACGTTTTGACACTCGCATCTCAAATAATGAAGCAGAATATGAGGCCTTGATCGTTGGCCTCGAACTAGCAATTGTCCTTTCAATTCAAAATCTGCTAATTCACAGCGACTCCCAGCTCATTGTCAACCAAGTTCTCGGTGAATTCGAGTCCAAAGAAGAAAGGATAGCCTTATACAAATCTCGTGTCCTCATCCTGCTCGCAAAACTGAAGACTTATGAAATAATTCATATTCCTCGCGAGAAGAACCAACTCGCAGATTCCCTGGCAAAGCTCGCCTCTGCACTAGAATCCGAGTTATCACATTCAATCCCCATCGAGCATCTTCAAAACCCGAGTATCGACCAAGCAACTCTTGAGCAAGTAATATCGGTACAATCATCTCCATGTTGGATGGACCCCATTATCCTTTATCTCAGAGACGGATACCTTCCAGACAACAAGAAAGTTGCAAGATAAATTCGTCATCGAGCCGCCAGGTATACCTTACAAGACGGAATATTGTTACACAAAAGTTTTTCCTTGCCTTATTTAAGGTGTCTTCATCCCGAAGAAGCACTTCGTGTTCTAGATGAAATACACCAGGGGGCATGTGGTAACCACCCCAGGGGGCGATCCCTAGCATATAAGGCGATGAGGCAAGGATATTATTGGCCCACTATGAAAGCAGATGCAATTGCATTCTCTAAAAAATGTGACAAGTGCCAGCGATATTCTCCTATACCTCACGTACCATCTGAGCGAATGACTCCAGTAGATAGTCCTTGGCCTTTCGCGCAATGGGGGATCGATATCATCGGGCCCTTGCCTACTGGAAAAGGACAAAACAGATTCGCAATAGTGGGGGTCGATTACTTCACCAAATGGGTCGAAGCAGAACCATTAGCCAAGATTACTGAGAAACAAACTACTAAGTTCGTATGGAGAAATATCATATGTCGTTTTGGACTTCCTCACACTATAATTACCGACAACGGAACGCAGTTCGACAACGCAGCCTTTGATGAATTTTGTGAAAAATGGAAGATACGTAACCTCCGCGCCTCTCCATATCATCCCCAGGCAAATGGGCAAGTTGAGGCAGTGAATAAAATCATCAAGCACCACTTAAAGACCAAGCTAGGTGAATGTAAAGGTATGTGGCCGGAACTTCTGTCAGAAGTACTATGGGCATATAGAACTACAGCTCGTACATCAACAGGCGAAACCCCTTTCTCCTTAGCATTTGGTGTCGACGCGGTAGTACCAGTGGAAATTCAAGTGCCCTCGTATCGGATAGAGCAGTATGACTCCGCGGGTAATCAGGAAGATCTTCGACTTCATCTCGATCTCTTGGAAGAACGAAGAAATACCTCCCAAGTACGAGCGGCCGCATATCAACAACGTATTGCTCGCTATCGAAATGCTAAGGTTCGGCCTAGATCCTTCCAGCTCGGAGATTTGGTCCTGAAGCAAAAACTTGGAGTTCCCGCTCGTTCGCTGGATCCAAATTGGGAAGGCCCGTATTGGGTTATCAAGATTGTGCAATTTGGAACTTATTACCTCGAAGACATGCAGGGAAAACCCGTACGTCGTCCTTGACACGTGGAGCATTTGCTGCAATACTTCCCCTAGATTCGATGTAGTTCACAACGACATTTTGTGAATAAAAAGTCAAAGATATCTTTTGGTCGCTACTCCATTTACTTGGACCTGAACAGCCCTGAAGAGAATACATACAATCTCTTGGCCAATTGCCTACCTTTGGTAGGGATAAATTCACCTTGGATGGTCGCATTTCCATTTTATGGATAAAAAATAACGCTAAAGGAGAGCATGTATGTACTCTCGACCATTCTTCTACCCTTGGTAAATTCGGAGGCTCAATCGATAGATCAGTCTATCTCTACGAGGGAATGGTCAGTACGACCCCCCGGATTGAGCACAACTCATTTCTCAATCGATAGACTAGTCTATCTCTACGAGGGAATGGTCAGTACGACCCCCCGGATTGAGCACAACTCATTTCTCAATCGATAGACCAGTCTTTCTCTACGAGGGAATGGTCAGTACGACCCCCCGGATTGAGCACAACTCATTTCTCAATCGATAGACCAGTCTATCTCTACGAGGGAATGGTCAGTACGACCCCCCGATTGAGCACAACTCATTTCTCAATCGATAGACCAGTTTATCTCTACGAGGGAATGGTCAGTACGACCCCCCGGATTGAGCACAACTCATTTCTCAATCGATAGATCAGTCTATCTCCATGAAGGCAGGGTCACTACGATCCCCCGGGTTAAGCATAACTCATTGAAAAAAGAAGGCATTCATTGCGTGAAGGGAAAAAGAGAAGGTAAACAAGAAGAACGAGAACATTTTTAAGAATATCTTTTCATTAATATGTCAATTGTTTACAAATGACTGCTCGCGAGTACAGGAGAAAGAAAAACAAAAAAAGAACATCAATCTCTCGGGGGAGGAGCCGTGCTCTCGACTTCAGGACCCATTTCTGGAGCTCCTCCAGCCTGCGTGGCTTCGGTCACCTCATTCTCAGCAGCAGCTTGCTCTTCTTCAGCTACGATGGTCGCGACTCGTCCGAATTCCCCCATATCAAAAGATGGGGACATTCGTTGCACTACTCTCAGCGCTAAAGTCGCGACCAGCATCATATGACTCATATCTTTCATCGTCATATATCTACGAGTTCCGAAACTCGAAAATTGCCCGAGGCCCTTCCTCCGAGAGTATTTTTACCAAGGCGACTCTCTCCTCGTCCCAATGGATCGAGTCATCCTTGAGCTGTGCGAGATTGGAGCGCTCCCTCTCCAAATTTTCGCTGACTTCTTTAAGCTGCGACTTGGCCTCCGCGAGCTGCTCCTCCAGCGAGATCTTGTCTTGACGAAAGATCTCCCTCTCTCTCTCTCTCCGCTTTCTTCTTCAACCCCGCGAGCTTCGCGAAGTTAGAATCCAAAGCCTGATACCTATCGGTCAGGACTTGGACTTTCTCGATGAGGATCTTCTTCTCCTCATCTCTCTTAGAGATCACCGCCTCACGGGACTTGAGGAGCTGATCCCTTCCCTGGACTGCCTTCTCCAAGGCGATCCTCTTTCCTTCTGCCTCATCGATCACGCGACGAGTGGCGATGATATCACGCCTCGTCCGCAAGATGAGATCTAAGCCCTGCAAAATGGAAAAGAAAACGTGAGAAAAATACTTGAGAGCCCAAAAATAAGGAAGTTAAACAAGATCTCCGAGGTCTTACCTGAACCATCCTTACCCCCGCCTCAAGGAAGAGGTTCTCAGGGCTTGGCTCGGGAAGAGAGCCAAAAGTTTAGGCGAAAATGTTGTCGAACAAAAATTTACAAATTGGATGGAGGTGGTGAGGAATAGAGAATGTTCCACCTCCAGACGGCTGGGTGACGACCAACCCAGTCGTGCTCGCGACAGGTGGGGCCACCGACTCGCGAGCAGGTCTCGGCTCGCCAGCAGGGGTCAGCTTGCGAGCAGGCACCGACTCGCGAGGTTCTGTTTGCTCGCGAGCCTCGTCAGCTGGGGGCAGATGGATCCTGCCCCATCAGGGGAGTTGTCAGTAATGTTAATCACTGGCGGTCCAGGTGCGACCACCATGAGGGGATGTTGGGCACTGCTGGTGCCCCCACCGTGCTCGCGAGAAGAGCAGGTTGGTCGCCACCCTTGCGGACGGATGGTTAAGAAGGCTCGGTTGACTTCTTCTGCCTTTTCGAGTTTGTGCCCTTTAGTCGAGGCAACAAACCCCTCTTTTCTCCAGCCTTTGTCATCGTGACTTCTTCGCCGGATATCAATCCCGCTGCCGCGAGTCGCGAGCAGGACAAGCAGGCTTCGATGTGCCTATCACTAACAGGCACCTTGTATACTTTTACTATCTTCTCGTTAATCCCTCCCTTCAAGTTTGGCTTGTTCAGGGCCGGGATACCTGCGAGCACAAGTAGCGGTCAAAATATATATAAACCCTAGAATTTTAATTGGAGAAACAGCACAATGTGGGACTGTGCCTACCTTCACAGAAAAAACGGGTCACTCCTGGACCCCTGGAGGAGGCTGACTCCCAGTTCCCGGAAGCATAGAACCACCGCTTCCTCCAACCGGGATAGTTCGAGGAGGGCTTTCCCAGCACGAAGTTATCCCGGTGCCTAGTAACACAGGTAGTACCAGCCTTCGCTGGAGGGTGCATTCTTCAAGCGAAACATACGGAGGAACTCCTTAGCTGTGAGCTCCCCGTTGCCGGCTTGAGCCCAGAGGACGAAGGAGCTCAGAACCACCCTCCATCCATTCACAATAAGTTGCCCGGGCGCAATCTTATAGCATCGAAGAACATCCCGAACCAAAGGATGGAGAGGAAGGCGTACCCCCAGGATGAGCTGGTACTCGTAGAAAGCCACACACCCTGGGGGGGGGGGGGGGGGGGGGGGGGGAGAATCTGGTGTCTCTCCATCTCCGGGCAACCGGAGAATGATAGAGTCAGGGATCAGATACCTCTCCCGTAATTCAACCAGCCGGTCCTCCGATAAAATAGAAGGATATCCGGCTGCTGTGTATCTGCCTGCCGGAACCCTCGCATTACTAGAAGCAGAGGATTCCGGTGTAGCATCTCCCAGTGGGACGGTGGTCTCGTCAGAGTCCTCAGCCATAAGAGGGTTAAGAAAAAAAAAGGAAAGGAATATACCCAGAAGGAAGAAAGGAAGGAAAAGGAACACCGGAGGAAGGAGTAAGAGAGGAAGATGATGGGAAATTTCTTTCGTTCGAAAAACTTCTATAGAAAACCAGAGATATGGCAAACCCCGTATATTTATAGGCAATCATTCCGCCGCATATGATGATACGTGGCAGCCTTCCGTTCGGTGCGGCAGTCGAGCAGGCACGCCCATTAACTCATCAGACACGTGGCGAGCGTCTCTTCATTCCCTGTCTGCGGAAAGGCTGCGGAAAGCTAGCGATCATTAATTCTAGCCCAATCATGTACGGTTTCGTCTTGATAAAGACAACGGGATGTTACGTATGACAGTGAATAAGTCCTTCCCTTAGAATTCTTGACGGCAAGGACTTGGAGGGCATCTGTTATAGCCAAAACAGCGGAGATGTCTGCTGGAGGTTTTCCTGCTGTTCCGATCTCACGAGCACCTTAATCCGACTATCGAGAACGTATGTTCGCGACTCGCATATTCGGAAGATACTCCGACCTCGCGAGCATCTTTATCCGACTATCGAGAACGTCTGTTCGCAGCTCGCATATTAGGAAAAATGATGCTCGACTACTAAAGCTTCGAGAAGTTGTGTTTTTTCTGCGAGCAGAGCCTTCTCACAAGTCGTTGAAAGGTGTTACATCTGAATGAGGGAGTATTTGGACTCGCGACCATCTTCCTACATGCGAACAAGCTTTTTCTGTGGTGACATCCCTTAGCCCTCAGTACCAGCAGCCCGTATAGGCCGATTTTGGGCTTATCTCCTTCAATGGTTCCGAGTCTCAAGGGATCGCTATCAAGGAACGAAACTATCGGATGAGTCATTGGATTAGATCTCCCCTCTATCTGAGGATAAGAATCTTATCTCACGAAATCAGCGGGATCTCGATATCTTACATAACAGATTGGATCATTTCATATCTATATAAGGAGATGACTCCATTAAGAGACAGGTACACAATATTCAATCTCTAAACTCGGCTGCTTGGTTATTCTTCTTCTTGCCTTATCTGACTTAAGCATCGGAGGGCTAACGGCTGGACGACAGCCACCCCTAGTTGCTTTCTGTCTTCTTTCAGGTCCGGCGGAGGAAGTCTCTATTGGAGAGAAGGTGAACGTCCGAAGAATCCTGTTACAAAATCTGACGTTAACAGTAGTCATCTATAAAAGTGATAAAATACTTTTGCCCATTTCAGGATGCTGTAGGGAATGGTCCGCAGATGTCTGTATGAATCACTTCTAATAGTCCTACGCTCCCAGTGGCACCCTTTTTCCTTATTCTAGTTTGTTTACCTTTAATGCAATGAATACAAACCCCAAAGTCTGAGAAGTTCAGGGAGTGAAGAATTCCTTCATGCACAAGCCTTTCCAATCTCTCACGAGAGATGTGGCCTAATCGCCTATGCCATAGCATGGAGGAATTCTCACAATCTAAACTTCGTTTGATGCCTTTAGTGGTTCCATATGAGGAGTTAATACCGTATACATGTGAAACATCCAAATCTAATTGATAAAGGTTATTAACTAAAGTGCCAGAACCAATCACAACTAAATCATAGCAAATACTTAATTTTCTATTTGCAAATTTAAACTCATAACCAAATTTGTCCAAACGAGAAATGGAAACCAAATTGCGCCTTATAGAAGGCACACAAACAGTATCTACTAGATCAAGAAAGTGTCCTGACGATAACCTAAGCCTACAGACTCCAATAGCTTCCACGTTTGCTCTAATGCCGTTCCCCATATAGACTGATCTCTCTGCATCAGTTAGCGTCCGGCTTTGGAGCATATCCTGCATGGAATTACTAATGTGAATAATTGCACCAGAATCTATTCACCAGGAGTCTGTGGACATATCATCTAAATTTGATTCAAAACAGACTAAAATATGATTTTTACCCTTAAAAATGAGCTATGCTTTAAATCCTTCACAATCCTTCTTCTGATGACTAGGCTTATTGCAGAAGAAGCAGCCATCATTACGACCCTTCCTTTTCTTCTTAAATGTCTTTCCAGACTTAGGCTGATTGCTACCCGCAGGACCCGTAGAACTTTTCCCTGAAGTGTGCTTTCTTTTCTTATTTCCTTTTCGTCCTTGACCAGATGTCACTAGGTGCGCACTTTGTGTCTTGCTCGACCTTCTGAGTCTCTCTTCCTCCTGAACGCACTGAGATATCAGGTCGTTCAATGTCCACTTTTCCTTTTGAGTATTATAGCTGATTTGGAATTGACTGAACTGTGGAGGGAGGGAGTTCAGAACCAAGAAAATCAGGATTTCATCCTCAATCTTAAGGTCTAATACGCGGATTTTAGCCACCACATCAGATAATCCACCAATGTACTCCTTGATATTTCCTTGACCGTTATAGGTGGCTTGAGTCAATTTATGTAAAAGTGAACTCAGCTCAGCTTTATCTGATTTCTGAAATCGTTTTCCTATTTCAGTCAAGAAATCTTTAGCTTTCTCAGTGTCGGGCATGATACCCTGCATGGTCTCAGAAATAGAGTTTCTTTATTATCTTGAGACACATCTTATTTGACTTGGTCTAGGCCTTAAAGTGAGCCTTTGCTGATTCCGTACTAGAGTCAGTTGGAATGGGAGACTCCTGGTGGCTTAATAACCGCGTATAGGAAATATGGTTCAAGCGTCTCGCTCCCAAACCTATTTGCAATGATCACAACTATAGTGGGGCCTACTAAATCGTTCAAATGTAAGAATCTAACAGTCACGATTTAAATCGATGATCATGTGTGGCGAACCTAACGGAGTCTTACATTTAGCCCCCTCAGGTGGGCTACCGTAGAAAACAAAGATTTAGCTACAAATTCTTTTGCAGTAAGAGAAAATGTAAATAGTGGGCCACTTAAATGGAAAGTCCACATCTAAAAAATGTGCCGTACACATGTGGGGAACCAATGGCTGGATAAAGGCTAAGGTGGGCCACCTGATGATGCACCTAACTGCTCCTCCTTCAGGTGACAACCATTATTTGAGCCGTAAGAAAAAGACCGATTCAAAACTTCTGTGGTCCGCACCGATGGAAAATGTAAAATTCCTCCTAAAACCGTGAAATTCAAGCAGTGTAGCCCACATGGGTTTTTATCTTGCTTTTTATTTTATTTTCTCTTCATCCCGGTGAGTTATAAATGATTTACAGGTTTTACGAAAGATGCATGCCATGCCATGGCGGCCCAATATAAAAAGCTATGGCTGCTGTCCCATCATCTGTTGTTCCATGTGATGTGGCCCATCTTAGTTGTGGACGTAGCTGATTTTTTGCAAAATGGTCTAACATCAAGAGCAGAACCTGAAGGATGGAGTGGATTTTACATTTACAATATGGTGGGTCCCACTATATTGGGCTCATGCCCTAACATGGTTGGGCAAAATAGATGGAGAGAGTGGGTTTCTCACAAACAACACAGTGGGCCGGCTTAGCTTCTGACCGCAGGAACTTGGGACAGGGTGTCTCAGGCAATCCGCTTCTAACACAAGGGGATTAGGTGAGACCCGCCCTCAACATGGTGTGACCCTTATTGTGGGGTCCACCTTGATGTATCCATGCGGTCCATCCATTTTTCCAGATCATTTTAGTGTATGATCCAAAAAATGAAGAAGATGCAAATCTCAGGTGGGCCATACTCTAGGAAATGGTGGTGATTGAACACCTCATCATTAAAACTTCTTACGCCGTATTTTAATATTTTCATAGTGTTTATTTTCCATCCAATCCTCCTGTAAGGTCATATAGGCCTGGATGAAGGGAAAAAACAAACTTCAGCTTCATCCAAAAAATTTGTGGCCCATCAATGGTCAATCATCACTGTTTCCCATGATATGGTACATCAGATAATTGGATCTGCTTCCGAATCATTCACTAAAAATGATATGGACAAATAGATATTGAATAGATACATCAAGGTGGACCTATGATAATGGCTGCACCTTCTTGGGCGAGACTGAAGTCTTACCTAATTCGCTTTCCTTGGACCGGGCCTTGGCCTCTCAGGTGGGCCACTGTAGGGAGGGAAAGTACTGGTAGAGGTTTGGCTACTGACTCTGCCCGCAGCCAGTGGCTAGTGCTTAATAAACCCCAACGATGAGATTAGGTAGATCCAAACAGCGGGTGGATCATATCACATGAAATAGTGTTGATTGAACACCCACCATTAATAACTTTTGTGTGCCAAAAGTTTTGGATCAAACTGTCTGTATGACTTAATCAAGTGGTTAGATGCCAGATTAACAATACAGTGGGCCTTGAAAAGTTCCTAATGGTGTATATGCAATCACACTACTGTTTTCCTGTGGTGTGGTCCGCCTGATCTTTATATCTGCCTCGTTTTTTAATCAAGCCCTAAAATAATCCGGAAAAATATATGCATGATGTCGATGAAACACATACATCAACGTGAGGCTCACAGAGCACCAACCGGTAGCGAGGTGGCTCCTGGTAGCATCACTAGCCAAAGGCTCCCATGGGCCACTTGATGATGCACCCGACCATACGTCCCTTCAGGTGAATTCGAACCGTGCATGAAAGACCGATTAAAAACTTCTATAGGCCGCACCTGGAAAATTACTCCTGAAACCGTGAGATTCAAGGAGTGTGGCCCACATGGTTTTTAATTTTAAATTTTTTTTTTTTTTCATTTTTTTAAAAATTTTCTCTTCGTTCTGGTGAGTTAATAACTGATCTACGGGTTTTACGAAAGATGCATGCCATGCCATGCTGGCCCAATATAAAAAACTATGGCCGTTGTCCCATCGTCTGTTATTCAATGTGATGTGTACCATCTGAGTTGCGGAGGTAGCTGATTTTTTGCGAAATGGTTTAACATCATGGAAATAACCTGATGGTTGGAGTGGATTTTACATTTACAATATAGTGGGTCCCACGGACATGGGTTAAAACAGGTACTGTAGAAGATTCCGGTCCAAACTCTCACAACCATCGAAATGTGGACCGTCGGTGGCTGTACTATTTTCTTAATGAGCGACAGCTCACGTTAGGCCAGGGTTGGTGGGACCCGCTCAACCACTCCAGCAGCAGGCTAAAGTGCGCGGCGCCGTCAGGGAACCCAGTCGGCTGTAGAATACGGAGGAGACCGTGTCTGACAAAGAGCACGTGCAGAAGACATTCTCTGACGTCAGACTTCCGAAGTCAACGATGTCGGCGGCACTCGTCTTTGGCGCCGTTTCGGCCGATATTTCACGTGAACTCAATGGAAGCTTGTCGGACACGTAAGCCCTGTCGCACTTCTCGGAATCCGCTACGATGGTACGATGGACTCAGCCCGAGTATTGTAATTTTCATCCATGCCACACAATCTCCCATATAGGAAGATCCTAGCCGCTGATCTTCAGCCTTCCGTGAAACCACATGATCATAGATTTGGGTTTATACAAGTGGAGCCATATCTCGCTGATCCGAACGGTTTGTGCGATAGGCTACATGCTTACAAACAAATCATAATCTAGGAACACCCAGGTGGACCCCACATGATCAAATCTTGAAAATTTACAAGCTGAGGGATGCGGTTTGGCTGGTGACCACAACACCGGCCAGCTAGCTGATGTCAATGTTATGCGGGCACCACCATGGAGTATGTCTTTTATCACTACCTGCCATCCATTTCACCAGCTCATCTTAGGGCATGAGCCCAAAAATGAGGCAGATGCAAAGATCAGGTGGACAACCCTATATATAAGAAAAGGAAACGGGAGGGATTGTGCCATTGAAAATTTATTGGGACCACAGAAAGTTTTGGATATTGGGGGGCCACGGCTGTTTTGGATTAAGCTGATATTTGTTTTCTCCTTTCATCCAGGTCAGCGTTATCTAATCAAGAGATTGGATGACAAATGAACATTACAGCGTTTCTAAGGAGTTTTTAAACATGGATGTTCAACAACAAATTTATTATTATTATTATTATTATTATTTTTTTTTTATGGTGTGGTCCATTTGAGATTTGGATTTTCGTCACGGGCGTGTACCCTAAAATAACTTGGGATAACAGATGGACAGGGTGAATAAAACACATACATTATGGTGGGGCTCATAGTGCTTTGACACCAAGTAGCTGAATGGTGTTGAGGTCACCAGCCAAACCGCGTCCCAAGCTGAAGGCCGGAGCAGAAACGTGCCAATCCTTAAAAGACTTGTGGACCGTTTAATTCCTTCATACTGTTGAAATGTTAGAATTGACACCTCTGGTGATCTGGTGCATGTGGAGTAGCTAGAAAAACTATGATCACCTTAGTACAAAAAAAGAAAAAAGAAAAAAGGTGCACATCGAGGTAGGGAGTAGAATTAGTGGCCAGTGGGTTGGAGATCTGGGTCATTTATCAAGTAGAGTAGGTCCAGTACCAAGCTATGGATAAAAAATAATTTAATCCACATTTTAAAAAAATGCAGAATTAAGGCGAAAAAAGGTGCAACAGTAAAACTTCAAATATCATTGGACAGCTCACTTGTTCACTCGATACGTCGCATAAATGCCCCCCCCCCCCCCCCCAACACACACACACACACACACACACACACACACACATATATATATATATATTAAGAGGAGGGAGCTAGAAAGAAACCTTGACTATGGGCTTAGGTTGGCTATTAGAATACACATGGCTGAAAAGTAGAGGTTAAGATTGACTGGAATGTAATTGTTGTGGTAGACTGAAAAATAAATATTGAGGTTGACTGAAAAGTAAACGCTCTAGTTTGAATTAAAAGTTGCTCCTGTTAGGAGGAGATTGTTGGAATTAACATGATTCTAATTGACTGAAATGTGTTTGTTGTGGTAATGTTCAATTCCCGTTTGGGCAGGAAGTTGGACCCAAAACTGACTCCTGCTGGGAGTATCTGCCAGGACCTATTGATGGCTCTCATTAGAGGGAGTGAATTGGATTGTAATCTAGGCCTATGTGTGAAAGGAGGATATTGGAAGTGTACTCGGCTCCCATTAGGGGGAGGTCGTTTGAATTGGTTCACTGTGTGCATGGATAGACATGAGGGACCGATGCAAAGGCTAAGTGGTTCAATTAGCGCATTGGAACTGTGTTGTGGCTCCGGTTTAGAGAAAGTGGGCCATGATATCCTCAAGCATTTTTAGGCTGATGGCCATATCGACCATAAAAGGGACATTGGTGGGGTGAGCAGTCAGGAATATGGGAGACCCAAGAGGAGATGGAAGCCAGGGAAGTCTCATTGGACAAACACAACGACCTATGAACGAATAAGTATAATGCTTTAAAACTTTGACACAAATTTCAAAGGGCGTTGAACCCATAAATAGTTTGTAGGCCCAATGGTGACAGAATAGCCTTCAGCTTTCTACCTACTACTTCGTCTCTATTGCTTATTCTCTCCCTTTTTTTTTTTGTTTTTTTTTATTCTTACTAATTATAATGGAGAGTAAAATATAAATGATAGGAAAGCAAAGGGGATCAATATATACTGGAATAATAAGATGTAAGTACAAGAAAGTAAATGGACCATTGTACACTAGAGTACAAAATGAAACTGCTAGAAAGTAAATAGACCCGTTTGCATTGGAGTACAGAATGTAACCATAGGAAAATAAATGGATCAATTTGCACTGGAGTACAGAATGTAAGTGCAGGAAAGACAATGGACCAATTTATATTGGAATGTTAGCAAGTAGGTTGGTAAGTTAGGGGGTTTAGTAGGTTAGCAAGTTATTAGGGGACTTAATGTTCACTGGAGTACGAAAAAGTAAATGCAAGAAAGTAAAGAGGACTAATGTCACAAAAAAGTAAGCTAAAGTTATAGAATCCTTAAAAATGGAAAAATCACATGTTTCAAGTTGGTCCTTAACTAATGGCTAGCTAGTCCCTAGTAGTGTCACCAGTTTTGTGAACGTTCTCGCGCGAGCGAACGCCCTCATTTCCTTAGCTTTCTTCTTTATATAGTTCTTTTCGCATAGTTGGGGTGATGGGGTGTTGACTCAGGTATGGAAAGTATTTAACTTAGAGTCGTCACTAGCTACATGAAGCTTAGAATCTATGGTCGGTTAGAAATTGTAAAATTGCTTAAAATTAGTTGGGGACTCATAAGATTTCCTAACTCAATTGACTCCTGCAGTTGATCTACGACCATAGATTCTAAGTAAGGGCCTTGGTGATAGAAAAGGAAGGGGTTACGCACCCTTTTTTGCTCACAACATTTGCAGACTCTACTTTATAATATTTTAAAGATTTGTTTAGAGAATTTAACAGAATTTTAGTAATATTACATCTAACCTTACTTTATAGGGTCTTAGACCCCAGGTAAGTAAAAAGGAAATAAACAACACGTAACCTTACTTCACGGGATTTAAGACCCTAGGTAGGAAAAAAAGGAAATGGGCAGTGCCTAGCCTTACTTCGTAGGGTTTAAAGCCCCAAGTAGGTAAAAAGAAAAAAGAAAAGAAAATGTAAACAGGAGAGAAGGATCATAGAAATAAAATAAAAAAATGAGTGTATTGCCGATATTCTTGAAATGTGTGAAATATAATGCAGATTGATTTGAGATATGAGAAGGAAAAGAGAAAAAGCTATACCCCATTTTTCTACAAAAGCGATGGTCGGATCTCCCCAATGCCAACCTTACTCTTGTCTTTAGTAACTTCTTTACTTGAGAATTGTTTCCTGAGTTATACATAACTTTGATGTAGTTGGAAATCTCTGGATATTCTGAAACCTTGGGCAGGTGCTACACATGCACCTTGCACACCCAAAATCCCCCAACCCTTCTCTAGAGAACTATCTACTTCACGGCTTATTCTCAACTGCTCACTATTTATCGTTCACTTGCTTGGGGTGTTTTCTATTATACATTTTATATTAACTTAGACAGGCGCCCATTAAAGGGCCAACTATAGGCTATAGGCTTCTTTTCTCATGCTTTAGCTATAACAATCAAGTAAAAAGAGCCTATAACAAAAGTTTAATAGTTGCGAGCCTAGCCTACCTGAATTGTATACCTCTGGCACCTTCATTAAGTCATTTGTCTGACATTTTCGGCAAGACCCAAATCAAGTGTGTAGGTATGCACCCGAGAGAATAGAACCCCAAGAATTTGAAACCTATGTTAATACGACCGCGTCGTCGCTACAAATCCAATGGTACCCTTCGTACATCAATGCATGCACCTGAACCTGAGTTATCGCGAGAAGAACAATTGGTGTTCATGTGCGGAAGGAGCCTTAAAATCCCTTAAATAGTGGCATAATTTTACATTTTTTAAAGAAAATTCATAAGCTAAAGAAGTCCCTTAATCAAGTCATAATGGTGACATAATATGGCCTTAAGCTAGCTTAATCTATCATTATTAAGCATTAATAAAAGTAAATGCTACTTTTTCATAAAAGTCAATGCTTTTCCTTGAAATAAGGAAATAAAGTCACCTTGTTGCTTCTAAAAATGATTAAGTTTTAATAAACCACACTTATGAGCCCTAATCCATGGGTTAAATGGTATAAAGATGGCTTTATCTAGCTTAATAAACTGGTAGGAATCAAAAGTTAACAAAATCCTTTAAAATAAGGGGAGTTTGCCAACACACCTTTTTTTAGAAATACTTAGGCCTTATCTAAGCATCATTAAGGCCTTATAAGCATGTTTAATAAACCCAATACAATAGATTAATTAAGGATAATAAAGTGCATGCACCAAATTCAAATATCTTTTCCTAGATTTAAGGGTGGCTAAGCATTTTGTCCCCTACCTTTTCTAGAATAACAATTTGAAATTAATTAGGTTGTCATTAACACCCTTAAGCTTTGATTTGGTAAGACAAATCGACCTTGAAATAAGGAGGTGCTTTCACCTACACCTTAATATAGAAACCCCTCCTTAATCACCTCCACTTTTATAAATAGCCATTTCCTTAACCTAATTTTGGACACCTTAGTGCCCTAATTTTCGGTGTCCAAAATTTTCAATCATCCCTAGAGAGAGAGAGAGAGAGAGAGAGAGAGAGAGAGAGAGAGAGAGAGAGAGAGTGGAGGTGGGCCACCCATCAAGCAATCTAACCATCCAAGAATATCCACACCATCAATCAATGTGAGTGCACTTTCCCCTTGTCTTACCTTTATTAGATTCTCTTAATCTTGTTTCTTACTTAAATTAGTAGGCTCTAAAGAAGGTAGACCTTATGGTGGAGATCAACACTTAATCAGACTGTCCAACAGTCAGGTTGTCATGAAATACACAAACATTAGCTTGATTTGAAGATCTATGGAGTCCACTGACCATGGGTCCCACCATGATCAATCTAACCATTTAACTTGTCCATAGGGTCATAAAAACCTAGTTGAAGGGACTATACAAATATCAGATTAGTCTAGCGATTAGGGACCACACCGTGGGCCCAACATCATGTTTGTTTATCATCCGAACTACTCAATAGGCGGACCACTAGGGTGATAAGCCCCCACGCACATTACTTTACATATACATATATTGTATATAAAAAATAACAAAAATAAGAAAGGGCCAAATCTAAAGTTTAGGTGGGCCACACTACACAAAACAGTGACCATTAAAGGCCTACCGTTGAAAACTTCTAGGGCCCAAAGGCTTATCTTCCATCCAACCTTTTGTAAAAGATAAAAAGACAAAAAAGTAGCACAACGGTGTGCTGGTGTTGTTACTCAATATAGGCCAATGAGGTGGGCTCCACTGTAGGGCCTGTTGAGGCCTAAATATTGCATATTTATCTCCTACTTAGCATTGATATTATTATATATATTAAGCTAATATATCCTAATTATGTGTGTTTCATGTGCAAGTAATGATTTAAAGACCAAAATCAAATTTGTGCTAAAAAGAAAAGAATTAAAGCCTAAAAAGAAATTATGAAGAAAGAGCTAAGAAATCAAGTCAAAAGACCTGAATTGGCCAGAAAACTCATAGTGCAGAATTGTAGGGCCAGAAAGCCAAAATTCAGAAATTACAGAAAATGATCATGCAGTGTTTTTGAACTATTTTTATAGACTTCGGTCGATTGAAAATCAGACAAAAATTGACTTTGTTCATTGGATAGTTTTGGGAAAGTTCGGTCAACTGCAAAATCAGGTCGGTCGACCAATAGTAGTGCAAAAAATTTACGCGATTTTTGCGTAACTACGGAGTTTGTTTCCAAATTTGTTTGGGGCTTTCCTAAGGAAGTGCAAGGTCGGTTCTAATGCTTGTAAAAGGACTTCTAGGCTCATTTTTGTGGAAGCAAGGAGAGAAATATGAGCTTGAGGGTGGAGCGACCACGCCGATCTTACACCACGTTTTCTAGTTTTTTTCTTTCTAATTTTTTTAGTTTCTAATTCATTTTCTATTTAAGTTAACCATGCTAGGCTAATATCTTAACTATGGCTAAGAGGGGAAGCTTGTGGTCGTTTATAATGCTTAGACTCATTTGATTCAAATACTTTTGAGGTTTTAATAATAAATTTTCATAGTTTGGTTTGAATAAACTTGATATTGTTAGATTAATCTTCCATCTCTTGTGATTATGTTTACGTAGGATGCTTTGATTTTCTGAAATTGATCAATTGAGTTTTCAAGGGTTTTGATTTGTGGAATTCCTAGATTCATTATGACTATGATGAATGCTTTGAAATCCTATAAGTTAAGCACTCTATGTTCTATCTAGAACCAATATATTAAATTTCATATATATTATTGGGTTGTGAAATATGATTTAGCTGAATTTATCATCTGATTGGATAGGATACGACTCTGATTTCAATTGAGTTATCAACTTGAATTAAAGAGTAAAGTATAAGTAAGTTGGTTTTCTTAAGTTCTCAAATTAGGTTTTGTCTTTCCAACTTTACTCTTTTTCTCCCCCATTCATTCCTATCCTATTTATCTCTTGTAGAGTGGGTGGAGACTCCTTTTGGATCTCTGATTGGTTGGCCTTAAGCCGCCTTGATTTTTTTTGGTCGGCATGGTCGCCTTGGATCACCTTGAGCTCGGAGATTTCCCTTCTCACCCTACTCCTCTTTCTTCTTTTTTGATTTTTTTCTCAAATATTCAAAGAGTGGGTGGAGTGTTCTTTTGAACCTCTATTGACCAAGAAAAATCAGTCTTTATCTTCGCTTCTGGCTTTGCCATTGCAAGACACCTTGTGCTTTGGTATCTGAGAGAAGTAAAGGAAAGTAGGAAGAATTCTTTTTCTTTTTCTTTTATTTTCTCTTTCTTAGGATCCTCCTTGTTCTTTTTTTTTCTTTTTCTTTTCCTTCTTTTATTTTTATTTCTAGATGTTTTTTTAGTTTCAATTTTTTAAATCTCATTATGGCTGAATGGATGGGTGGTGCTTATGCATATCTTGTGGAAGATGAGATGCCGGATCATGGAATCTAATCTCTTTATGATTGTAACCATTATAAGCATGATTATTTTTCTGAGATTCAATCAACTTCCACTACCCCTCAACGTAGGATGCTGCATGATTACTATGATACATATGATGAGACATGACGTAAGACAATGGGGGAGTACCGGAATGAAGCAAAATCGAACAACGGTCAGCCGGGTAAAACACTACGTGATTACTGGGTTGAAAATAACGAGAGTGTTCCACCGAGTTTAACGGGAGGTGGGAATAAGAAAAAGGACCGGAGGAGTAATGACCAACCGGTAAAGACATTGCGTGATCACTTGTATGGTTATACCTATCAACCATCTTATCAATCTTCGTCATATAACAAGTATGATCTTCATCGGGAGAGTCATCACACCTCTAGTCCAAAGGAAGAACCAATCACAGTCATTGACAATCGTTTTAAAACATCTTCCTCTTATGATAACATGTACATACAAATCTTTGAGGACTTAAAGAAAAAGTATGAGTATGAGCAATCGATTCAAAACCACTCGCCATCTCTTGAAGATGTTGAGCCCGAAATTGGGATCACCGATTCAATCCACAACAATGGAGAGGATGAGGTTATCCAAGCCCAACTTTCTCTGGATTTAATCTTGGTGACCCCAATATCATCATCGATTATGGTGAATCAACTATCTCTTTTAGATATCCTGATTTTAATGATGAAGAGATTTCAATGACGGTTGACGAACCTGAGGAATCTATAAAATTTGAAAGTGATAGTGAGGTTGCCTACAATGAGGGTTCGGTGGATGATTGTGAGCCCATAATTCCTATTTACAAAGGGCAGAATGTTTATGAATCTCCGGAAGATATTCTTGCCAGAGAGCTTGCCGAGGTTGTTGTTTTTGAGTCACTCCACTAACTTGACATGTTTAAATTTAATGTGGAGAATGAGACTACCTTGAGTGAAAATTCAAATTCTTTGGACAAATGCTTGGCTCACTTTGAAAATTCAAAGACCCCATTATTCAAGAGATTGTTAAAGCCTTGCACAGTTCCGACTTGGTTCCCCATACTAGTTGTGAGGAACCTAGTTTGGAAGAATTCCACTCTATGGAGTGCGAATCCCTCACCATAGAAACTGAATTTTTGCATTCACTTAGGGAAGACGAAAAGCCTTCATCTGACTATCTCGACTTTTTAAAGGAATGCTTGGCCCACTCAAATGATCTTGATGATGAGATGACCAAGGAGTTGGATAGTTTATTAGACATGGTGTCGGTGCCTGAAGAACATCATTCCACTGATGTATACTCTTTACCATTGTTTGTGGAAGCACCGTGCAATTCTGAATTTGTGGAGGAGACAACCCGAACTGAAGAATATTTGATGAATGTCTCGCCGCCATCATGGGTTCTTCAGGCCATTAAAACTTCTAATTGGGAGGACTCGTTTTTAACCAATCTCAACCCAATTCAGAATTTGAGGAGATATCTTTTTGCTGCTCTTATCTCCTCCCATCATGTATGTGGTGCATATAAATATTGGACTTCAGTGAAGAAAATTGCTCATGTCTACTGTCGAGTGGGACTTTGGATGGTTCTCATGAGAAACCTATTGACATTCATGAAGATCTCACTCAAATTTGATCATGTAGTCGATCAGATTAAAACATGGTAGGTAGATAGGTTAGGATTTCTTTTCTGCATTTAGGATTGAATAAGTCTCATGGAGACAAGGAAGAAGCTAGACTTGATTAACTTGCTACCTCAGGTATTCTCATTCTCACTCTCCTTTATTTTTGTCATTGCTTATTGCATATCTTTTAACATTAAGGACAATGTAAAATTTTGGTTGAGGGGTGAGATTCCTCAGATGAATCTACTAGCTTTTGTGACATTTCGAGCAATTATGTATTGATTTTTTTTTAATTCAAAACTCTTTTGGAAAACCTTGTTTCTATGCATTCGGGATAATACAAGTATAAGAAAAGGAGATATGAAGTGAGTGATGTTGCAAGTCTTGAACTACTTTTAATATAATGGTTTTATATGTGAATTCCCCTATTTATATGATTGATAGAAACTTTGAACACCTTTACACCTAGTTCACATTACACTATTTTTGTGGTTTGAAAGGATTATGTAGATTTGTGGATTAGCTGGGCTTAGATTTTAGGTGTTGAGAAACCAAGCCGGGGTACTTTGTCCATCCTTGTCCATGGGAAAAGCATGAAATATATGGATTTCTAAAAATCCTATCTAATGTGTATAAAAAGGAAAGGAAGGATGAAAATATGGGAATGATTGAATATATGGTGGAAAATTCCGAAAAGGACTACTTATTACCAACCGGGGGATGGTCTACCCGTAACCAAAGCTGGGAATGGAAAGTAGTGTGAAAGCCGTCGGAAGGATGGTAAGGCAAATTCCTTTCATAGGCTTGTTGTTGATCTGTACACCTTCAGATCCCTAATCTAGATGATTCAAGAAGAAGCTAATTCTGAAAATTCATGAGATGAACATTCACTATGCACACTAGGTTAAATTTGTTTGGTTTTTCTATTTATCAATTGATCAGTAGGAATTCTATATAAACACTTGTTATGTTTTAAGAAGGTTAAGGTCTCAACTTCTATCACTAAGTTTTTTCGATTTTTGCACTTGTATGTCTTGGAAGCATAGTTTCCAAGAGAGAGACGGGTTTTTGAAAAATTAAATTTGTTTCACGCATGTTTTGCTCGGGACTAGCAAAATGCTGGTTGGGGTGTGTGTTGAGCTCTAAATTGTGCACATTCTAACCCAATTCATCACTCACTATGCATGGTTTTCATGTTTAAAGACTTATCTAATGCATGCTTTTATAATTATAGGAGTGAGGAAGAGACTTCACCAAATTGATGATAAAAGTCCTTCCTAATACATGTTGAAGATCAAAGAAAAGAAGCAAGAAAAAGAAGAAAGATCACCTTGAGAGATTGATCTCCCAGCTTGAGAGATTGATCTCCCATCTCGACCGATTGATTGACAGCCCTAAGCGATTGATTGCTCACAGCAGAATTGGTAAATTTATTGCTGGACTAAAGTGCAGAATTGCAATTGATCTCCCAGCCTGAGCGATTGATCGCCCAGCCTTGTTGAGCAATCGCCCAATCGCCAAGAACAGAAACTGCTAATTTTCGTTCCGACTTTTGCTGCGCAAGTGTGTAAATTCTACGAAAAATCTCGAAACTTCTGCGATCAGGGGGCTTAAAAGCTATAAAAGGGGACCTCCACTTCATTCCTAAGGCATTTAGCAACGTGGGGAGCAAAGGATTCAAGACCTAGGAGGCTTCCTAGCCTCCTACAACAGTTTTCTTCTTTTAGTTCTAGTTCTAGTTTGTTTTTATGCTTTTCATTAGTTAACCTCTTAGCTAGGGCTAAGAGGTAAAGCTTGTAGTAGATCTAAGATGCTTTAATTCATTTTTATTAGTTTCAAGTTGGATTTTTATTGATTGAACAATAGTTTGTTGAGTTTGAATAAAGTTCTAAGTAGTTTTTCTTAATCTTATGATGACTCATGGATGTTTGGAAGAATTGCTTTTGTTCTTAGTTGTTTTGCATAGATCTAGACCTGTACGCTTTGAGGAATCAGATTCAAGACGCTCTAGACTTGGATTTTCATGTGGTAACTTCAAACCAAAGTTCTACTTTTTATGAGAAGTCTGAAACATGTGTTGCTTATTTATGTGATTTAAATTAAGTTCAAACCATGATTTAATTAAGCGTTGTGACAGGGTTTGATGATTATCATAGTTGTGAACTTAATCTATTAGAACTAGGATTGACCTATGCAATTGAGTGTGCTCAAGTCCTAACTGGAATTGAGTAAATCATATTGATGAACAACACATGGGACAGACTATTTTGCTGAATTAACCGCTCCATATTCTGGCTAGATAGGATTTGATTTCGATTCTAATTGTGTAATTGAGAAACCAAGTGAATTATGCATCAAGGATAGCTACAAGTGGATCCTTGACACCCTAGTGCTTCTTTAGATTGTTAATTTCATCTCAAGTTACAAATTATTCTCTTATATTCATAATTACAAATTATTGTAGTTTGCTTTTAATTGGAGATTATTAGAAGAAATTCTGAGAATTCCTATATTAGTTCCTGAGAACGATCTCCGTCTCTACCGAATTATTACTACATTGCAACCCTACACTTGGGGAAGCGAACAGACATGCAGAATAAAAGCACGAGCACAAACAGATAGAAAAAGGAGAATTTTTTCATTAAATTAAAAGGCTTTTTTATAAGCCTAACCAAGATGAATAAAAAGAGAAAAGATGGTACAAAATTAGCGTAAGGCGACAGATTTAGGAAGGTGGGACCCCCTCCTAAGTAGTGGTGGCCCCAGTAGCATCTTCGTCAAGAGTTGGGTTAGACTCCTCCAGCTCGGCTGGGTTTATCCATGAGAGTTGAGCTCAGGATGACAACCCCGTACTTCATCTTGGCAGTTAGAGAAGCTCATATTTTACCGGTCATCCTTTTCGACCTTTTATTCCTCAAAGGCCTTATTCGCCTCCACCATGGCTGCCTCCCTCACCGGGATGTTGGCCTCTAGCTTGGTCCTCACTGGTTTCTCCGCCTCGAGCTGCAAAGACATGTCAACAATCCAAGCAAGATCAACCTTGTGATCCTCCCCAACAATCCTCAGAGCCTCTTAAAGAGACTCCTTCTCTATCGCAGCCACCTCGAGTAGCACCTTTCGAGCCTCCGTGGCCGCCATAAGTTCGACCTTGGAGGCACCCAACTTATGCTCGGCCTCCCTAACTCACCCCTTCAGGTCCGCTATAAGTTGCTTCACCGCCAAGGCACCGATGGTCTCCTGTAGTGAAGAGAAAGCGAGGAGTTAGAAAAAAACTAAAAGAAAAGAAACTACGTTATATACCAACACCAGGAGACGTACCTTGATGGCAAAGGTCATCATTTTCCCAAGAAGGCGGTCATCACTCGTCCCCAGCATGGCATTCATCTCCTCTTTGGATATCGTGCTTTGACCTCAGTTGAGGAGTATGGCCAGGTGCCTCGGGATGGACGAGGATGAGGACCCCCCATGACATTAACTTTGGAGGCCAAGTTAGGGTGCCTAGATGCACCCTCATTGTAGGGAGTCTCCTCAACTTAGCCCTTCACAACCCTCCATTGGGGCGTCTTTAGATCGAAAATCTCCCATGGCTAACAGGAGGGATAGTAACAGTGGCCTTGACCATTGTAGATGCAGCCGCACGGACAACAACAACAACCCCCAATGTCACGACTTGCTCAGCTGCGCGAGGGACAATTGTTAGAGTGGGAGCGGACTTCTTCTTCAGAGTGGTTATCCTTTTTGACCTGGGGCGATTAACCATTCCTGCAAAAAATGAAATAATAAGTCAGCAAGCCATTTAGACTGACCAATGCAAGAAAGATGTTGAACTCAAGGACTTACTGCCTGGGATTAAGCTGAACTGTTGCAAGAGTTTGGTGTTGAGAAGTTTCATGTATTCCTGATAACCAGAAAGTTGTACTTTGGCGATCATGAATTGACACTGAAGATGATTCAAGAGGCTGGGCCACGACTTGGAAAAAGCTGCAAAAATAGGGACAATCTCACGCCAGCAACGAACAAGAAAGCAAAAAACAGAGTAAAATACAAAAGCTCAGAACATATTCCGACCTGTAAGGGTGAAGGAGGTTGGGACCCGGAACCTTGGACCCTCCTGCTCATCCTTTAGTGCCTCCCCCTCTCCGAAGACAAAGAACCATTTATCCTTTCAGTCTTTGTTGGAGGACGGATTCTTAACGATTATGGGGTCACCCTTGCTTGGCCATAAAGAAAAATAGAACCAGTCATGGGCTAGCTTTTGGACCTCCCTTGGTTTGATACAAGAAGAAGAGCTTGTCCACAGTGAGCTCCTCATTTTTGACCTGTTGCCACAAGACATAACAACTAAAAATTGCCCTCCAAACAATGGGGTTTCGTTGCCCCGGGGAGACCCTAAGATGACTGAGGATAGAGCTGTACACGAACCGAGCTAGCTCGAAAAGCTCGGTCTGCTCGGCTCGAAAAAGCTAGGCTCGACTGAATTCAGAGGGTGGATTAAGCTAAGCCAAGCCGATTATGTGGGCTCATTGGAAATTCGAGCCAAGCCCGAGCTTGACCTGAGCTCGGCTCGACTCGGCTCGGATTGTAGAAGGCTCGGTATACTTTTTCTTAAAAATATTATATATATATATAATATTTTTTCCAATGCCCATTCGCTCTATTTCTAGCACCCTTTCGCATTCGCCTGCACACCACTCAAAAACTCAAAAGCAAACCCCCTCCGATCGAATCGACCTCGCCCGGTCTGACCAGCGACCCCCTCCAGCTGTCGACCTCCACTATAATATATCTCACCAGCTTCACCTCCTCCCTCTCTAGCTCTCCTTCATCTCTGATTTCTCTCCCCTCCTCGCCCGGCCTCACCTCCTGCCTCTTTCTCATCTCTGCCTCTCCCTCATCTCTGTAAGTTCGATGTAGGTTCGAAAGCTCGACTTGAATTCAGGCTTGAAAGCTTGAAGCTTGGACAGGCTCGAATTCGGTTCGAAAGCTCGTCCAAACCAAGCCAAGCCCACCACCTGGGCTCAAGAACCAAGCCGAGCCAAGCTCGAGCCCAGGTCGCCCGCTGACCAAACCGAGCCGAACTGGGCAAAGCTTGGTTTGGCTCGGCTCGTGTACACCTTTAACTGAGGACCTCTCTCACTAAAGGGTGGAGGGGTAGATGGAGGCCACAAGAAATGAAGACTGGATATAGGGTGACCTCCCCCGAAGGAGGTCTGCTCAGGGTAAGCTAAGAACCACAGAGCTGGGAATATGATAGAGTGACTTGAGGTGTTTCAGGTCAGATGTTGTCAACCCTGACACGAAGGTATCGACGATATAGAGGGACTCAACAACATGAGAGGAGGTCGGCTCTTCATCCGGCTCCTCCTCAAACTCAGTAGCTGGCCCAACAGGATCGAACTCCGACTCTTCAGATGGCGCCCCCACCCTGGTGTTACTCAGACTTCCCCCTGAATCATCCCGAAGACGATTGTTTACGTCGATTTTTGTAACAGGATCCTCTGAAAGGTTACCTTCTCTCCAAGAGATTTCTTACTTGGACCTAAAAAGAAACAGAAAGCAACTAAGGGTGGCTGGCGTCCAGCCGTTAGCCCTCTGATGCTTAAATTAGATAGGAAAAAGAGAAGGAATGATCAATCGGAGTTAAAGATTGAATGTCGTGTACCTTTATCATCAGTAGAGTCATCTATTTATACAGATCTCAATGATCCAATCCACTATGCAAGCTGTTAGATTAACACTGATTTCATGGGATAGGGAACTTATCTCGCTTAATCCTTGAATAAAGATGTAGTCAAAACATCCTAGACGTCTAGCTAATTATGTCTCTGGATATTCGGAGTTAAGAATAGATATAAACCAAAACCGGCCTATACGGGCTGCTGGTACTAGTAGACGAAGGCCTTCCATACCAAAAGTCATGAACCACGATCATTCAGATGCCGGGGGCTGCTCACATCTAGAGTACTCGTATTTAACATACGGAATGCGACCCCTTCTGTCGAGCCCGAGCCGAGCTGAGCTGCTCGCATTCTGGATGTGCGACTCCTTTTGTCGAGCGCGAGCCTGGCTGCTCGCATTCTGGATGTGCGACCCCTTCTGTCGAGGGCGAGCCGGGCTGCTCGCATTCTGGATGTGCGACCCCTTCTGTCGAGCCCGAGCTGAGCTGTTCACATTCTGAATGTACGACCCCTTCTGTCGAGCCCGAGCTAAGTTGCTCGCATTCCTTTTACACGCCAAACTTATCTACAACAGATGCCCCCCAAAACCCTTGGCGTTAAGAAGCTATGCCAAAGGTTTTGTTTGCATGTGTAGCTGGCGGCTGGGAGAGAGTGCGCATGATTCTGCATTTATGATAGCCAGCTTTACGCAGCCTTTTCTGCCGTAAGGAATGAGGCGTCGGTCACCCCGTGTCTCCGTATTTAATGCTAGTGCCCGTTCGTATATCCTGCTGGATGAGAAGCTGCCGCGTGTCCACCAAATCAAACGGAATGATTACGTATAAATATCACATCCTGCAGAAACTCTTCCATTTTTGAATTCTATCTGCTGCGGAGCTTTTCTTCTTTCTCCTTCTTTGTTTTCGGAGCAAAAACCTCTTTGCAGAGGTATTCTTTCTTCTTACTTACTTCTCCTATCTCACTTTTTCTTTGTAATGGCAGAGGTCTCTGATGAAGAGATTGTTCCTCTGGGTGACGAAACCCCGGATTCTTCTGAATCCAACAACGCCAGAGTACCGGCTGGGAGATATTCCGCCTCCGGTTACTCCTCCATATTGACGGAGGAAAGGCTCTCTAGCCTTAGAGAGACATATCGGGTCCCAGACTTTGTTTCGTTCAGATTACCTGGGAGAGGGGAGACAACCGATGCACCACCACCAGGGTGCATGGCTTTTTATGAGTATTTTTTCAAAGTGGGCGTATGTCTTCCCCTCCATCCTTTCATACGAAATTTCCTCCGTCTCTACAAGATTGCCCCGGGCCAACTAATAGTTAATAGTTGGCGGGTGCTTCTAAGCGCTTTTGTCCTCTGGAAGCAAGCGGGTAACGATGAGTTAACCGCTAAGGAGTTTTTAAGGTTATTCCAGCTGAAGAAGGCGCCGGCTAGCGAGTGTTGGTACTGCCTATGCTTCTGGCACCGGAATAACTTTATCTTGGGAAATCCTTCTTCCAACTGCCCAGGGTGGAGAAAAAAGTGGTTCTATGTCTCCGGCAACTGGGAGTCCGAAATGGGCTCCGACCCCAAAGGCCATAACGTTAATCGCCATTTTGGCGAAGGTGGGTTAAATGTTTGTTTATCTGTCTGAAAGAAACAATGCCTTTGCTCCATGACGATTTAATGTGCCTTCTTTTTTGCTCGTAGGGATCCCAACTGGTGTGAAGCTAAACCTGCGAGGAGGACTCAACGAGAAGTTAGTTAGAGTCTACAAGCTCCCCGCGGCTACACGCCACGTCAATGTTGCATTAGAACCTCTTCATCTCTGTGCGGCGGGTCTCATCTTCCGAGAAGAGATGACAAACGTTGGAGATAAGAGAGGTGCACTGGGGGTACTTCCCCGTCTGAAGGGTACGGCCTCGAAGAGGCAAAAGAAAACCATGGGGGGTCCTTCAAATGCGCCTGCTCCAGTAGAGGGGTCTGCTCGCGGCGCACAATCGCATGTGGCTGCATCGGGAGGGGTCGCTATGACCTCTCGTACGACCGCGACCCCTCCGGTCAACGCGACCCCTCTATCAACTGCGACCCCTCCAGCTGACATTCATGGTCAGCCAATTATCGAAGTCGTCGATAACTCGCCGAAACGCGATCGAAGAGGAGGAGGACTCCCTCCAAGGGGAGCTACGTGCGAGCCGGCCGTTGCTCGTGAATTGCTGACACCCTCTTTGGGTATAGCGGGTGCTCGCGAGGCGGGCTCGAAGGAGATGGTTGTGGCCCAACCTTTTGGGTCGGGAACTTTTGTCATCCCACCGCACTTGCATCCAATATGCGAGTTCATGTTTGACAAAATATCTCCCAACTCCTTCGGAGGCCTCCCCGAACCGAGCCCAGAAGCTCTCTCCACCGATATCGGGGTGAGATTGCTACAGGTAACCAACCTTACACCGTCTTTCTTTTATTTATTTATTTATTTATTTTTTTATTACTAATATGGCGGGCTGCTCTGATTTTTCTCCTCTCCCATTTTTTATTTTTATATAGAGCCTGGATCTCACGCTTCGAGTCAGATGTGACATCGAAGCAGCCCGCCGCAGCGTGGAGGATGCGGAGAAGAAGAAGAAGACGATGGAAGCCGAGGTCCAAGGGCGGGACCGCTTGGTGAAGGCTTTGGAAGCCCAAATCGCCAAGCTGGACGAAGAAAAGAGGATTCTCCTTGTCAAAATTCAATCCATGACTGATCACTTTCAGTCACTGGATCTCCAACTCGTGAAGCTTCAAGAGCTTCATACTAAGAGCGAGAGGGAGAGGGAGATCTTCCGCCAAGACAAGATCCAGCTTGAAGAGCAGCTCAAGGACGCTCGGACCAAGCTCGAGGAGGCCCAGCAGTGACTTAACCAGCTGAAGGATGACTTCATCCACTGGGAAGAGGAGCGGGTGGCTCTCGTCCAGATGGTATCGGACGAGGGCCCTCGCGCAGTCCAGGAATTTCGAACCTCTCAACTTTATGACGAGGAGCGATATGAAGCGTATATCGCTGGTCGCGATTTTGCGGTCAGAGTTATGCAACAGATCGCTCCGACCTTTAATGACAGATTTTGCGGTCAGAGTTATGCAACTTTATGACAGGATGGCTTTCGAGGTTGCAGCTAGAGAACGAGCTGCCGCTGAGAATGAAGTCACCGGAGCTACAGATGTTGCTCTTGCTCCCGAGACTGGTCCTGAAGCTGAGAGTCGCGAGCCTGCTCAAGAGGGGGATGACCAGCCTTGACTTTGTTGCCTTCCTTCGTCTATATCGTGTATTTTTGATATCTTTTTTTTATATACTCTTGAGAAGAAATTTGTATGTAATGACTTGACCTTTTGGTCCATTATAATGAACATCCATTTCTTCAATGTTGTGTATTTTCCCTAGTTTTCATTTTTGCCTTGTGTCAATCATATACTGACTCATTAGGGGATGCGACCCCTTACTTCAAGCACGAGCTGAGCTGAGCTGCTCACATTTAGGCGATGCCACCCCTTAATTCGAGCACGAGCTGCGCTGCTCGCATTTAGGATATGCGACCCCTTAATTCAAGCACGAGCTGCGCTACTCGCATTTAGGCGATGCGACCCCTTAATTCGAGCACGAGCTGCGCTGCTCGCATTTAGGATATGCGACCCCTTAATTTGAGCACGAGCTACGCTGCTCGCATTTAGGATATGCGACCCCTTAATTCGAGCACGAGCTGAGCTGCTCGCATCCAACTCATGAAAAGTGAATTAGACTCAATCCGGGGGTCGTATGACCGTGTCCGCGTTGAGATAGACTGGTCTATCGATTGAGATTTTGATTCCACCAAGGGCAGAAGATTGGTCAAGAGAGCACGTATGTTCTCTTCAGGGCTATTTTTGATCCATAGAATGGAGAAGCAACCAACTAGTAATAATTTCAACCCTACCAAGGGTAGGCAATTGGCCAAGAGAATGCATATATTCTCTTCGGAGCTATTCGAGTTCAAGTAAATGGAGTAGCGACCAAAAGATGGTTTTAACCCTACCAAAGGTAGGCGATTGGCCAAGAGAATGTATGTATTCTCTTCGGGGCTATTCGAGTCCAAGTAAATGGAGTAGCGACCAAAAGATGTCTTCAACCCTTAATTCATTCGAATATCGTTAAGAGTTGCATCGCATCAAGGGAAGTATTGCAACAAGTGTTCCACATGCCAAGGGCGACGTACAGGTCTTTCTTGCATATCTTCAAGATAGTAAGTGCCGGGTCGCACAATTTTGATGACTTGATACGGGCCTTCCCAATTCGGATCAAGTAATCGAGCAGGGACCCCAAGGTTTTGTTTGAGAACCAAATCACCTAGTTGAAAAGCTCTAGGCCGAACTTTAGCGTTACGATAGCGAGCAATACGCTGCTGATACGCTGCTGCTCGCATCTGAGAGGCAATCCTTTGTTCTTCCGAGAGATCGAGGTGAAGTCGAAGATTCTCTTGGTTACAAGTGGGATCGTACTGCTCAACCCGGTACGAGGGTATTTGAATCTCAACTGGTACTACCGCATCGGTACCGAACGCCAAGGAGAAGGGGGTTTCGCCCGTAGACGTACGAGCCGTAGTCCTATATGCCCATAAGACTTCTGGCAAGAGTTCTGGCCATATGCCCTTACACTCACCGAGCTTGATTTTCAAATGATGCTTGATGATTTTATTCACTGCCTCGACTTGCCCATTTGCTTGAGGGTGATACGGAGAGGTGCGGAGGTTACGTATCTTCCACTTTTCACAAAATTCGTCAAAGGCTGCGTTGTCGAATTGCATTCCGTTGTCGGTAATTATAGTATGGGGGAGTCCATAACGGCATATGATATTTCTCCATATGAACTTAGTAGTTTTTTTCTCAGTAATCTTGGCTAATGGTTCTGCCTCGGCCCATTTGGTGAAGTAATCGACCCCCACTATCGCGAATCTGTTTTGTCCTTTTCTAGTAGGCAAGGGCCGGATGATATCGACCCCCCATTGCTCGAGAGGCCAAGGGCTATCAACTGGAGTCATTTGCTCGGACGGTGCGTGAGGTATAGGAGAGTATCGCTGGCACTTGTCACATTTTTTAGAGAGTTCAATTGCGTCTGCCTTCATAGTGGGCCAATAGTATCCTTGCCTCATCGCTTTATACGCTAGGGATCGACCCCTTGGGTGGTTACCACATGCCCCCGGTGTATTTCATCCAGAACATGATGTGCTTCTTCTGGGTGAAGACACCTTAAATAAGACAAAGAAAAACTTTTACGTAATAGGATCCCATTCTGTAAAGTGTACCTGGCAGATCGATATCGGATTTGTCGTGCGGATTTTTTATCGTCTGGAAGAACTCCATCTCTGAGATAAAGGGTGATGGGATCCATCCAACATGGAGACGATGTATTACAACCACCTGCTCGAGAGTGGCTTGGTCGATACTTGAGTTTTGAAGATACTCAATAGGAATCGAATATGGTAACTCAGATTCTGATGCAGAGGCGAGCTTTGCCAGCGAATCGGCGAGTTTATTCTCCTCGCGGGGAATGCGGATTATTTCGTAATTCTTCAGTTTTGCGACCAAAATGAGAACTCGAGATTTGTACAAGGCCATCCTTTCTTCTTTAGCCTCGAATTCACTGAGAACCTGATTGACAATCAACTGAGAATCGCTGTGAATGAGTAGATTTTGAATCGAGAGGATGTTTGCTAGTTCGAGGCCAACGATCAGGGCTTCATACTCTGCTTCATTATTTGAGATGCGGGAATCGAAGAGTAATGCATATTGAAAATGCGACCCGTCTGGGGCGACTAGAATAAGGCCCGCTCCACTACCCGTGGCCCGTGAGGACCCGTCCACGAAGAGTGACCAGGAAGGCTGGTCGCTGATCGCGATATTTTCATCGGAAGAAGAATATGTGAATTCAGCGATAAAGTCAGCTACGGCCTGGCCCTTGATTGCAGTCCTGGGGCAGAACGATATGTCGTGCTCGCTAAGCTCGACCGCCCATTTAGTTAATCGTCCGGAAGCTTCAGGTTTCTGAAGGATCTGCCGTAGCGGAGGATTCGTTGGTACTAAAATTGCGTGGGCTTGAAAGTATGGTCGCAACTTTCGAGCTGCCGTGACTAGAGCCAGAGCCAGCTTTTCCATATCAGAGTACCGAGTTTCAGCATCTACCATTGCTCGACTGATATAATAAACGGGCCTTTGTATCCCGGAATCTTCTCTTATTAATGCGGCTCTAACGGCCGTGGAGGATACAGATAAATAAAGGATAAGTTGTTCGTGCAACACAGGTTTAGATAAAACGGGGGTTGTACTCATATATTGCTTCAGTTGTTGAAAAGCTTCTTCGCATTGTGATGTCCATTCCCAATCAGACTTGGCTGTGGCACGGAGGAGCTTGAAGAAGGGTAAACATTTGTCAGATGCTCGCGAGATGAACCTATTTAGTGACGCAATGCGACCAGCCAGACGTTGGACGTCTTTAAGAGTGGTTGGGGATTTCATCTCTATCAATGCTTTTATTTTTTTAGGATTTGCCTCAATTCCTCGTTGGCCGACCATAAACCCAAGAAATTTTCCGGCAGACACTCCGAACGCACATTTTTCTGGGTTTAGCTTCATCTGATATTTCCTCATCAGATCGAAAGCTTCTCGAAGATCTGAAAGATGATCGCCTTTTACGACACTTTTCACGAGCATGTCATCAACATAGACTTCCATATTCCTGCCAATTTGCGCGGCGAATATCTTGTTGACGAGACGCTGATAGGTGGCCCCTGCATTTTTAAGACCAAACGGCATTACCTGGTAGCAATATAGACCTCGGTCAGTGATGAAAGCAGTATATTGGCTATCGGACGGATGCATCATAATCTGATTATAACAGAAATAAGCGTCCATAAAACTAAGTAGAGCATGCCCAGCTGTTGAATCAACCAACTGGTCGATTCGTGGGGTTGGGAAGCTATCTTTGGGGCAGGCTTTATTTAAATCCGTGTAATCGACACACATTCTCCATTAGCCATTAGACTTCCGGACAAGGACTACATTCGCGACCCATTCTGGGTAGTCAACTTCTTTTATGAAATTGACCGTAAGCAGCTTCTCGACTTCAGCTTTGATCACCATTTGCCTTTCTGCAGTGAAGGCACGTCGGCGCTGATGGACAGGTTTATGCTTCGGGTCGATGTTCAGACAGTGTGCGATGACGCTAGGATCAATGCCAGGCATGTCTTGGTGAGACCAGGCAAACACATCTTGATATTCAACGAGGAGGCAAATCAATTCCGCTCGAAAGGCGTTCCCCAAAGAGGATCCCACACAAACAACTTTGGATGGGTCTTCTTTACTTAAAGAAATTGCTACTGTCTTTTCCCCGGGAGTTCCAATTGAAGAGCATCCTCCCTTGGGTCCAACGAGGTATCTGCTGGGGAGTTGGGCGATGCTTGTGCTATCATCATAACTGGTGTCACTTGCGCTTTATTTCGATCCTGCAGAGCTATTTCATAACAAGACCGGGCCTCTTTTTGATTTCCTTGTACAACTCCAACACCATTCGGGGTAGAAAATTTTATGCACAGATACAAAAGATGTAAAGCTGCCCCAACCTTATTAAGAGATGGTCGCCCCAAAATGGTGTTGTAGGCTGATCTCCGATCCACCACGAGGAAGTTTACGAAGACGGTCGTCTTCGCCGGACTCTCCCCAAAGGTGACTGAAAGGTCAATGCTTCCTTCAGGTGTCACGACTTCGCCCCCGAAGCCGATGAGGGGGGTTGTGACTGGCTTGAGTAGGCTTCTGGCGAGTGCCATTTTGTTGAAAGCCTCCAGGTACAAGATATCAGCAGGGCTACCTGTATCCACCATAATACGATGAGTCAAATAATTTGATACCTTTAATGCGACCACGATGGAGTCTTCGTGAGGGAAGTGAACTCCTTCAGCATCTTCGAGGGAGAAGGAAATTGGAGGATGACTGAGTCCTGACGCGTTGGGCGTTTGTTCCAGCCAATAAACGTGTTGGGGCTTTTTTGATGCCTTACGAGCGTATGCTTTCCTTGAAGCTCGAGAATCTCCCCCGCAAGCCGGTCCCCCAGCGATGGTCCGAATTTCCACGGTGGGCTCAGCGTCTTCTTAGGGAGTATGTTGATGAGGTGATTTCTTCTGTTGTTGCGAGGTTTTCCCCCTTTTTGGCGAGCGACCTTGCCGGGCAACATAATCTTGAAGATGATCTTTCGAATAAGAGCCTCGATGTGGTCACGCAAAGTTACACAGTCTTGGGTAGTGTGCCCATGGTCTTTATGAAAATAACAAAACTTGCTCTTGTCTCTTTTCTCAGGATCAGATTTTATTTTCGCGGGCCATTTCACATATGGTTTATGCTTGATCTCCATTAGCACCTTTTCTGGAGGCCGATTAAGAGGGGTGTAGTTATGGTACTTACCGGAGAAAACTTTCTTCGGAGAACGATCTCGCCGATCGCGCCTATACTTCTTATCTGAAGAAGAGACTTCCTCCGGCTTGCACTTCTTACCTTGTTTACCATGACGTGCTAATGCTACCTCTTTAGCATTGATATACTTCTGAGCTTTAGCTTGGAATTCTGTCATAGTTTTGGGAGGATTCTTATCCAGAGAAAATCTGAATTTTTCGCTGGTGATTTTAGCTATTAGGGCGGTGAGGCCCTTCTCTTCAGTATACCCTTCGGTTTGGACTACTTTTAGTTGTGAACCGCACTGTAAACTCCTTTATTGTTTCTCCATGCTGCTGTTTCAAATCCATTAGGTGAGACGCCTATTTTTTAGTACGGATGCTTCCCATGAATTGGGAAAGAAACAGCTCCGATAACTGTGAAAAGGATCCGATAGATCGAGGTTTCAATTCCCGGAACTAAGTACGGGCTGCTTCTTTTAAAGTTAGGGAGAAGGCCCTACACATGATTTCTGACCCATGTCCCTCCAGCTCCACAAGAGACCTATAGGTTTCCAAATGTTCGAGAGGATCGCCGGTACCCGTATATGGGGTGATGACGGGTGTACGATACTTTCTTGGTAGGGGTGCTTCCATGACTTCGTTGGTGAAAGGGGACTCGGATCGATGTATCGACGCCACGGTGGTTGATGGTGGATTCGCCTAATATCGTTGCTCCATATCATCAAAACGATCATGGATCTTTTTGAGATCTCCTTTCCATGGTAGAGTATAACCGGAAGCTTCAATGGTGGAACCATGAGATTGTTGTTGGCGAGAGGTACTGGAATGTACGGAATGTGGGGATAATACGGGGGGTTGGTTGCCAATCGGCACTCGGTTCGATGGAGGATGATTTGGTTGAACCTGTGGTTCGTCCACAGAGTGTCTGGAAGCCATCGGTATGGGCTGTGCCGGTAACCCCTCGGAATGTGGCTTCCGAGGTTCCAAGAAATGTTGATCAAGCCGGTTAGACAGGGCTTGAAACCAAGTATTGAGAGTTAGAAGGGTGTTTCCCAAGAAATGCATGACATCTTCTTGGCTTCCGGAAGCCTCAAGTAACGGGTTCGCCGATGGCACGCTTGGAGCTCCTTGAGGGATGTTTATTGAAAGGTTTGAGGAACAGGAATTGATTCCGTCATGTCAGGCGGAGGTAATGTTTGCCTTGATGTGGAAGGATGAACTGCCTTCTTAGGAGGCATGGCAGAAGGATTCTGATCAGCGGTAGAACGATTGACTCTGATGATCAAATCATTCCCACAGACGGCGCCAAACTGTTTACGTCGATTTTTGTAACAGGATCCTCCGAAAGGTTACCTTCTCTCCAAGAGATTTCTTACTTGGACCTGAAAAGAAACAGAAAGCAACTAAGGGTGGTTGGCGTCCAACCGTTAGCCCTCCGATGCTTAAATTAGATAGGTTTAAGAGAAGGAATGATCAATCGGAGTTAAAGATTGAATGTCGTGTACCTTTATCATCAGTAGAGTCATCTATTTATACAGATCTCAATGATCCAATCCACTACGCAAGCTGTTAGATTAACACTGATTTCATGGGATAGGGAGCTTATCTCGCTTAATCCTTGAATAAAGATGTAGTCAAAACATCCTAGACGTCTAGCTGATTACGTCTCTGGATATTCGGAGCTAAGAATAGATATAAACCAAAACTGGCCTATACGGGCTGCTGGTACTAGTAGACGAAGGCCTTTCATACTAAAAGTCATGAACCACGATCATTCAGATGCCGGGGGCTGCTCACATCTAGAGTACTCGTATTTAACATACGGAATGCGACCCCTTTTGTCGAGCCCGAGCCGAGCTGTGTTCGCTCGCCTCAAGTGTAAGGCTGCGATGTAGTAATAACACTTGGTAAGACCGAGGTTGATCCACAGGGAAATAGTGACAGCTCCCAAATCACTCCAGCAACTCAGTTTTTAAAAGAAATCAGATTTAATTGAGTGTTTACTTAAAACAGGAACTTAATGAAAAATCAGAGAAATAAAGTACTAAGGCTTTCAAGGATCCACTTGTAGCAATCCCATGTCAATTCAGTCAATCCAAGTAGAGAACTCAACTAGATTTGAAGTCCTATCTCTCATCTAGTTGGAGAATAAAGCATTCACACACATTCCATCACATTCAAGTTGAACTTCCAAGTTCTAGTCCAATAAAATCAATACCAAACTCAAAACCATAGCCTGCGGAGTAACAGCCATGCCTCTGGCTATGGCCTGCTCAAGGATTACTATAATCCAAATTTAGATAAACAAACATGATAATCTCAGAGAATTAAAAGGAATTCATGTCCGGAGCACATAAACTCAGATAAGACGTCTCAAACTACCACTTTTTGGAACTAAATCATGTAAAAATCCAAACTTGAATGTAAATTACTTGAATTAAACCGAAACCAACATAGAATTAGCTACAAGCTTCACCTCTCAGCCTTAGCTGAGAGGTTTTAGCTGAGCATAGTCATGCTACAACTAAAAACTCTGAAATAAAGCATAAAAATAGAAAAACCCGAATAGGAGAGTTGCAGCCGCTCCACAATTGCCTTCACTCTCCAAACCCACGTTCCTTAGCCTCTCTGATACCCTAGGGAGAACCCCTAGGTGTCCTTTTATAGCAAGCAACCTCCCTTGCGTCGGATTCTGCGAAAGACTACGCGTTGCACAGCAATTTTTGGAGTCCAGCTTTAGAAAGGAATCCTCTTACGCAGGGCCGACCAGTCGTGACCGGTCGGACTAGCCTTTAAACAGTCCAGGGAGTGCTGTCGACCGGTCAAGACCGGTCGGACAGACCTGTCCAACAGTCCAGTGTGTGTGGCCGACCGGTCATGACCGGTCGGATCAATTTAAGTGTGTTCCAGCGTTTATAGCCGACCGGTCGTGACCGGTCGGGCTCCTCTATCCATCCTCCAGTGTGCATGGCCGACCGGTCAAGACCGGTCGGCCTGTCTTCTCTTTGATCAGCCTTCATGGCCGACCGGTCATGACCGGTCGGCCTTCTTCCATTTGCTTCTTTTTCTCTTCTTTTTCTCCTTTTTCTTCTTCTCTCTCTTCTCTTTGCTTTCTTCTTTCTTTGGTCTTCTTTCATCCTTCATCCAAAAGCTCCAAATGTATTCTTTTGGCTCATAATTGAATGAAGTCCGCTCTCATCCCTATAATTACAAAACACGTGTTAGGTGGGCCTTTAAACCATGAAAATCATGCAAACCTTGTCGTGTAATGGGCAATGCAATGTATAAATTGGAGGTTCAACAAGCTGCTCGCATTCTGGATGTGCGACTCCTTTTGTCGAGTGCGAGCCGGGTTGCTCGCATTCTGGATGTGCGACCCCTTCTGTCGAGGGCGAGCCGGGCTGCTCGCATTCTGGATGTGCGACCCCTTCTGTCGAGGGCGAGCCGGGCTGCTCGCATTCTGGATGTGCGACCCCTTCTGTCGAGGGCGAGCCGGGCTGCTCGCATTCTGGATGTGCGACCGCTCTGCTCGCATTCTGGATGTGCGACCGCTTCTGTCGAGCCCGAGTTGAGCTGCTCGCATTCTGGATGTGCGACCCTTCTGTCGAGCCCGAGCTGAGTTGCTCGTATTCCTTTTACACGCCAAACTTATCTACAACAACGATCAAAGATGGTAGTCACACTAAAGTCCTCCTCGGAAGACGTTGAGGAGAATGAAGATAGAAAAATGAAGAGCAAAAAGACAAGAAGACAGGGTACCATGGGATTTTGGTATGAGAACTCTGAGGAGAGTGAGGTTGGAAACTAAGGAATGCAAAGACTAGGAACACTAGCAGGTCAACATAGCTTGACAGAGTTCAAGCGCAGTAACGAACAGAATGTGAAGAACGAAATAAGATCTAGGTATTTATAGGCATGCCTCGTACCTGCTCTGCCTCCGTACAGTGCCACATGTTAGCACAACGCGACACCGTGCAGTGAAGTGCCTCCTCGTCTGTCGATCCCCCCACGTGTCGTCACGGGGATTTGCTCAAGCAAAGATATGGCGATTCGACTAACGAGTCGTCGCCACGCATCAGCTTATGATTCGCTGAGAGGATGATGCGACAACTGCGCTGTACGAGTAATCATGATGCCCCTTCGAAATTTGAGCCCATCATTAATTCCTCGGATCCTGCCTTTTCGACTGGCGAAATCTGAGTAAAAGTTAGAAATTTCAAGTGTTCACATGCGACTAGACCAATTCATTTTAAAGATCTCACTTTCGAGCCCGACCAGGTCAACCTCAAAAGTAGGGGGAGGGGGGGCACTGTTGTGGGGGATTCCGAATTGGTCCCTCACACACGAAGAAGGCCCAGAGGCCCAAGTGTAAGTCCTCGTCCTTGTCTCTGGGCTAAAGAGTGATGGTGCTAAAGAGATAGGCCGACCAGCCCTTTGAGCTGAGGGGCACTGACTGTCAAGCTTCCTACTATAGTCTTATTAATAGATGCAAAAGCTAAAGCTAAAGGAAAACACATCTAAATTCCTCGGTCCTCTGTCAAGTAGAGGGGTTGAGCAGTATCTACAAATGCCCCTTCCCATCGGGCTAAGGAATAACAACTGATGGTTTGAGCACTGGGTTCATCCTCCAAAGAAGATCTACAATCTGGGTGAGAAACCTAGAGGGAAGGAGCTTGGACATCGATCTCCATATCCCGAGCAGACCTCGCCAACCACCGTCAGAGGGGCAATGTGACAAGTCAGTGACAGATCCACCAAACATGGACAAGATAGGGATTTGGCTTCGACTCAATCATAGATCTCTCTCGTAAGTCAGGGATGAGAATCCCACCTCATTATGACTCTCCTAACGTATCCTAACAGGACTCCCGCACCTAGAACCATCTCCACATTCTATAAGTAAGGCTTTAATCTCTAAACCAAGGTATGACATTCTTAGCTTGTACAACCTCTATGTTTGAATTCCACTGGCCTGACTTAGGCATTGAAGGGTCTACATCCGGTCACCGGCACCCTCCTGGTGCCCGTTTTTGTTCTCTCTTGCAGGACTGACAATCAACGAGTGTTACAAGCTTGTTTCGTCTTGGGAAGACGAGGGTGGAAAAGATCATAAGGCTAGCCCAACTCGACCCTCCCTATCCGCCAAATCCAGGCGATAACAATATATATATATATATAGCTGTACAAGAGTCGAGTAAGCTCGAAAAACTCGCTCGACTCGCTCGAAAAATGCTCGACTCGGCTCGAATAGGAAGTGAGTTTGAGCCGAGCCAAGTCAAATTTCTGGTGCTCGAATGTGTTCGAGCGAGCTTCGAGCAGGGCCATGCTCGATTCGGCTCAACTCTTTTATAGACTCGAAATCGGCTCGATTTGATTCGACTTGGCTCAGAGCCGTTCTATATATAAGGTTTTTTTTACCCTAATCATTTTTAGTTTTTACCCGCCCGAGCACCCCCATTTTCAAACTCTAACCCTAACCCTAACACACCCTCCCCCTCTCTGAGCTAGATGGCCGACCGTCCACTCCACGACGGCAACCTCAATCTTAGCCTGCCCTGCTCGCCGCTCGACACCGGCCACCCCCTGTTCGCACCCTGCCCTCTCATCGCTAGCCACCCCTTGTTCGCACTCTGCCTGCTTGACGCCAGCCACCCACTGTTCTCAATTACCCTGCCCACTCGTCGCTGGCCACCCCCTATTCTCAACCTTGTCCTCTCGTCGACGTCGGTCACCCACTGTTTTCAGTCACCCTACCCGCTCGTCATAAGCCACCCCCTGTTCTCAACCCTGCCCGCTCGTTGACACCAGTAATCCCCTTCTCCCCCCTCCATTATTTTTCATTAAATTTTGGGTGATCGGCCGGACTTAACAAACCTTGCTTGAAAACATAAACTCGAAATTGACTCGAAGTTGCTTGGTCTACTGACCGATCAGGGGCCTGCTCGACTCGGCCGAATAGAGCCGAGTAACGAGCAGGGGTATGTGGGTTTGAATCAAGCTCTGAGTAGGGTGATGCTCGATTCGATTCGACTCGTGTACAACTTTGTGTGTGTGTGTGTGTGTGTACAGAGAGAGAGAGAGAGAGAGAGAGAGAGAGAGAGAGAGAGAGAGAGGAATGCTCACCTACGCACCCATTCTCACGAGAACTCATGAACACTTTTTTAGGGCTCATCACACATGACGTGAGCCCAAAATCTGAGCCGTCCAAGTGATCCAGCACCCCTAAAAACCCCTAGGACCCATCTTTCAACTTGGTCCAGAACTCTAGTTGGCTGTAGCAAAGAGGAATCAAGGGCGGAAAAGAGAAATCAAGGGAGGAAACTCTTCTTTCGTTATGGCCCACCAATGTGCTAGATCAGGTTGAAAGTTGGGCCCTGAGGATTTGTTGGCGTGCTGCATCATGTGGACTGGCTTAGAATTTGAGATCACATCATGTGTGATGAGCCCCGAAAAAGTGCTCATGAGTTCTCATAAGAACTGGTGCGCAAGTGAGGACTCCTCTCTCTCTCTCTTCCTTGCAAAACTACAAAAAGGGAAACAGTTGGGGCCGCGGTATACATTTTACATTCACACCATTCATCAGGCGGGCTAGGCTTATATATGGCAGGGCCCAAAATTCCGACAGATTTGAGGCTCAAAGGGGCCACATCATGAGGATTTAACACATACGGTTGAAAAGTCCTCAAGGCCCCTCCTGAACGTTTATTTGCTATCCAACTCTAAAAATAAAAACACCCAAGTCCATAGCTAAAGTGGCAGACTGAGTGAAGATAGCTTCGTTTCAACATTGATATCATGGTATCGATTCCCATACTGGGGGTGGCTAAAATTGTGATGTGACTAACGGGTGTGGGTGGGTGTACTAACAATGGGGTGTGTATGAGTTTTATCGGCAACCCGATTGTGTACTCATTGTATATACGTGTCATCCATCTTGTGGCCCACTTGATGTATGTATTGTACATCGTCGTCGCCCATCGTGTGAGGCCCACTTGATGTATAATGTAGGACCTGAGTAAGTCTAATAAAGATATAATAAAGATGATTAGAAAAAATTAGTAGAATGCTAAATAGTGAGCATAAATCAAACTCATGCATCATGGAACAATGACATGTGTATGTGTGCTATAATACATCTACCCATGCATTGGAAATGTCCTTTTAGTTGGTTCACATGACCCTGGATTGGTACAGCTGACAGTTGGTCATGATGGTTATCTCCTAGTCAAAGGGCTAAGTAAACCCTAGACTCATGGCATTATATGCATACTACATGCACTTAAATATATGCCATAGCGTGATTGCTTGAATTCATGCATGACCATGGCATACTTAATGATGATAATACCATAGTTGTGCCGTATAACATGGATTGGATATTGGTGATGAGATGTTACCTATGATGATGACTTTGATTATCCCTAAGATGGGACGGAACATCGAAAGAGCAAAGTAGTAGGGGTAAATAGAAATCCATTGGGTTGAAAGTCCCAAAACTCTGATGGTATCTAAGGATGCCTCACCAATAGGTTGAGTGAACACATGGGCCATGGATTTGACTCCCACTAACGAGGTTGGATTGAGGAGAGGTGGGTTTAACCTGTTGACGGGTTGAGGTGCAGGCAGGGACCGGTTTGACCTGCTGGTGAGAAGAAGCAGTCAAAGGAGGTCCGCCACCATTCCAGGTGAAGTCACCAAGAGGATAGGTATATGAGGTCGATTATTGGTGCTCGGTCTGCATGGGTGTTGACCAAGAGAGTTCCTAATATCATACAATTGTCATGACTTGGTATGATGATAATGATGTGGCTATGGACATGTGTGATACAGCTATGGCTATGGTAGCAAAGATGTTAGGCATGATTGGGATCCGATGATCATGACTTATGATTATACATATATTGCATCTCTTACATATTTTGCATACATTGCATACCTATTCCTCATATTTATCATCATCCCTATCCTTAGTCTCATATTATCTTATCATCCTAACTCATAACATGCATATATGATACATTGCACTTCCTCACATACTCACTTGGCTTTATAAGCTCATTCTTTCTTTTATTTCCACTAGGCATGGACTTGAAGGAAGAGTAGAAGACCACGGTCACCATAGATAGATAGATCATGAGTGTTTGGACTATTTTTATTTTGGGCTTTTTAAGATATACATGTATTCATGGGATGTATATAGACCTAATTTATATAGTGGTTATGTATAGTGGAAAAATTACTTTGTGTATAGTGGATACTCGTCTTTGTTGTGACACCAGATTGTAGAAAGATGAAAAGGAAAAAAATTACCTCTAAAATTTATAGTCGGGCACCGAGCTTGGAACTTGGTGTACGAGCGTCGGGTGTTAGTTCGACTCGTTGAGAGCCAAGTTCGGCCACCAAGAATCGGCCATGGGGGAGGTCAAGTTTGGCGCGCGACAAAAATGGTAGCCCTTAAAGGGCCTCCCATTAGTTTTGTCTTTTCTGCTCATTAGTTGCTTTGTACAAAGGATTTTTAAGGTTTTGAAAGCCAAGATGAGTAGCCTTGTTTTATTTTTTACTGGATTTGTCTTCGAACGATCGGATCTAGTAATTGTCTTAGGGAATCCCAAGGATCCTTTCGAATTGACTTGTTTGGATTTCCTTACCTTTGGAGTTTGGAAAATGTAGCTTGATTGAAGTGGTAAACACGAACCAAGAGTGTTTAGAACTAAGAGGCTTGTGATGGTAGTGGCGAACATGAACAATCATCTCGACAATGTCGTGGGGGCTAATATGTAAAAAAGGGGCAAAAAATGGTTCTTTACCTCCCATCATCGTGTGATGAGACCCTCTACATTGGGCACTGAATGTAAAGGGGTTTGTGCTTAGTTTGGGGACATGGGTGTGTGAGAGGTTCATAGCTGTCTACGCCCATAGCCCTCATGTAGGCTGATGGAGAACTTTACACTTAGACATGAATGTCGTTAATAAGTCTATGTTGTGCCTAGGTAAAAAGCTCAATCCAATAGCACTTGGTACATGGAATCAGAGTTGTATTCGAAAGGCCCTAACGCATGATTGCAGGCAGGGGCAGAGCCAGGTAGGGGCGAGAGGGGGCAAATGCCCCCCCTAAGTTTTCCAGTAAGCAAGAATTCATTGCTGATTGGTTGGTGTGGTGCGGTTCAGTTGAGCCTTTAATTTGCTTCATTTTTGGTCTCCTACCCTAAAATAAGCAGGAAAACCGATGGACAGTGTGGATTTATAAATAAAATTTAAAGTGGGCCCCATGTAACTTCCCAGCCCAAAATCTTTCCGCAAATGGGTTTGGCAGGAAACGGGCATCCAGATGCAGATCAGCTACTCACGAAGTTCAAGTGACGTCACCAAGTTATATGGGCCCCACCATGATGTATGTGTTGTATCCACACCGTTCAACCATTTAGAGAGATCATTTTATGGGTTGAAACAAAGAATGACAAATATTAAAAGCACAGATAGACCCCATCATAGAAATAGTGGGGATAGTGGAACCCACCGTTGAAACCTTCCTAGGGCCCACCATGATGTTTATTTGAGATCCAACCTGTTTATAAGTTTAAAAAGACATGGATGAAGGGAAAAAACAAATGTCAGTTTGATCAAAAAGTTCTGTGCCCCTAGAAGTTTTTAATGTTTGGCATTAAATCCCCACTGTTTTATGTGGTGGGGTCCACTTGAGCTTTGGATCTGCCTCATTCTTTGGATCATGCCCTAAATGATCTCTACAAATGGATAGACGGTGTGGATACAACACATACATCATGGTGGGCCCCAAAAAACTTTGTAACGTCACTTCAGGTAGCCAATCTAGCTATTCAATGTGGATTTCGTGCCAAAGCCTTTTACAATAAGTTCTACTGAGAACCTAAGTGGGCCCACCGTGATCTTTGTGAGAAATCCACCCGTTCACCCATTCTATGAAATCATTCTAGTATTTGCAACAAAATATGAGCTGGATCCAAGACTCAAGTGGGCCGAACGTGAGGACTGAATGTCCACGGTTGAAATATTGGTGGGGTAGAAGTTTTGAATCAGGCTAATATCTTGCCCCTCCTGCAAGAAAATCCTGGCTCCGCTCCTGATTGCAGGGTCCTCCGAGTGCAGATGAGGAGCGCCTGAAAAGCGTCTGCGTTTAAAGTTCCAAAAGGTCAAGTCGTACTTAATTCTTATACTTGTCCAAAGTTCAATCTCTCTCTCTCTCTCTCTCTCTCTCTCTCTCTCTATATATATATATATATATATATATATATATATATATATGTCCGTTGAAATGAGTGTCGGGGTTTATAGGCCAGTGGACCAAATTTTTCCACGGCCTAGAGGCAAGGGCCTTTGCGTTTGTCTTTTCATTTTCATGGCATAAAGGTCTTTGCACATGGCACAGATCTTGTCATTGGTTTTCTATTTCCTGTTCATGATATAATGATGTCCTTTCTTAGTGCAAGGCTGCTGAAGTTGAGTTGATGTGTCACAAAGATGCCATTGGATGTGGGGGCCCAGTTTAGCTAAGTTCCAAAATTCAGGTGCTAACACCCACGTCATGATGGGCCTCACGTAATGGATGGTCTAGATAAAATGTCGGCCCATAGTGATGAATAGCCCACATCCAAGGATGCCTTACATGATGGACAACCAACTTCAATGTTGGACCACATTAAAGGTGGGTTCAACATGATGGAGGATCTACATCCAATGTCCAATATGATGGATGACCCACTTCCGAGGTGGGCCCCACATGATGGATAATGCATATCCAAGGTGGGCTTCGTAAGGTGTATGATCCACATTAAAGGTTACCCCACACATGGACAATTCATATTGAAGACAGGATCTAGCTACGCCCAACATAATGAATGATCCACATTAAAGATTGGCCCCACATGATGGGTTGTGGATATTAAAAGTGGATCCCACATTAACAAGTAAAATTGGAAGAGATTAAAAAATGAAAGAGAAGAGAGAAAGAGAGATTAATGGAAGAGATTTAAAAATTGCTTTTGTGATATTGGAAGTGAAACAAACTTTCTACTTTTCTTTTTTGCTGATAATTGTGCTATTTACTCAACATAATTATCTGCTAAATAAGTATAAACCAAGATAAGCTACTTGAGGCATACTTAGCATAAGTAAAACAACTTACGATCCAAATGGGCCCTTAGAAGCCTCCTCCTTGCCAAAGCATTCTAAGAAGATTGAGCCAACCAATGCACATGGAAATGCCCAGAATAAAAAACTAGGCCTATTCATGTAGCAGGTGGACCACATTGTTAAAAGTAAATGGATAGCTAGAATAAAGTTTTACCATTTGTTGACGCTAAATATATATGAATGGTCCAATTGATGAGCAAAATGCCTTGATTCTTTGGCCAGGGGCTCTACATGGCGGGCCCACCTCAAGGATAGCTGTTAGTGCACTTGTTTGTGTACCTTGCTTTCCAATAACATGAGTTTGTATGTCAGTAAGTCGGTTAAGCTCTTAAAAGCTGAAGACCGAAGACATAAGAAGACAAGAAGCATCAGTGAGAGAAGAAACAAGTAAATGAGGTGCCTTAGTGTCCCTAACCCTTTAGATCCAAAACAATAGATCCAAATCAACTTAACCTCTAGATGTCTTGGACTTAATATGTAAACCTTTAGTCATCTTACTTAGCCTTATGAGCCAATTTGAAACATGATAAGATATGCTAAAAGTGGTTTAGAGCTACTGGAAATCATATGGCACAAGAGTGCTAAAATTACTGAAATTTGTGTGCTGACAATGACCCTATTAGACATGTCGAAATATCTACTGACATGTGAGGGTAGACATGTCATAAGTGGCAAACACAAGAAATACCTTGTGCCACTTAATATTTCGACATGTTGATCCTCGAATCAACATGTCGAAATTGAAGGACAATTTCAACATGTCAGAGCCTCGGGTCGATAAGTCGAAGCTAGCCGTTTTCTGCTCGTTTTCTAGCCATTGAAACTTAAAGTCTATCTATTGGGCATTCGGGCATTGAGATTTTTTTATGGATTTTTAGTACATTAGTGTTCGCTCAGCCACAAGCGTAAGGCTGCGATGTAGTAATAATTCTTGGTGAGACCGAGGTCGATCCACAGAGAAAGAGGTAAACACTTACAACTACTCTAATAACTGAAATCTAAGAAGTTTATGAAAAACAGTTTTTAAGAATATAAAATAGGAAAATCTGATAATAAGAAGAACTAGCGTATCAAGGATCCTCTTCTAGTCTTAATCATATTCAATCCAATGATTCGATTCAAGCATAATTGGAATCGAAGTTCAATCTCTATCCAGCTAGGAGATATATCAATCAAAGCACATAAAGAAAATAAAATAGATGGGTTTTTACTGATTTGGTTCCCTCAATAAAGCTGAGGCCTTAGGCACACTTAATTGTATAGACCAAGCCTCTTTCCAATCTAGTTGAGATTCACAACCATAGCTTTTATCAAATCCTGTCACTAGACTTAACGACGACCAATGATTTGAACTCTAATTAAACCAACTTCAATATGCAAGAAACCTATCTTAGATTCCACAAAAGATACTTGAAGAACTTGAAGCATTCGCCATATCTAGAAATCACGACAAATAAAAGGTTTCCATCAATCAACTACCCATAAACCAATCTAATTAATCTCAGAAACCCAACAAGAACTCATGTACTTGGCACACAAACTCCCTGAATCATCTAAAACTATCAACTTTATTCAAACTATGATGAATTATTCAAACTTAAAAGCATAATTCGAAATCAATGTATCAAAGCATGATTAAAAACTAGAAGATCCCACTCTCAGCTCTAGCTGAAAGTTAATTAGAAGAAAACATTAAAAAAAAACTTGAACTAAAACTAGAAGAAGAAGAACTAGTTCTAGGAAGCTAAGAAGCCTCCTAGGTCTTGATTCCTTCACTCCCCACATTGTTAGATGCCTTAGGAAGAGGGTGGAGGTGTCCTTTTATAGCATAGAGGCACCACCGACTTGAAAGATTCGCGAAACCGCGTGCCAATATCGCACTAGGAAACCCAAAATCTGGAAATAGAAGTCTGAAAAAATCTACAGTTTATTGTCTGTGAGTGGCCGACCGGTCATGACCGGTCGGACCCACCTAGGATCTGTTCAGCGTATATCTATAGAGGGTTGCCATGGTGGCCGATCGGTCTTGACTAGTCGGACCACTGCATTGGACTAAGATTTCTTCTCTTTTCTTTTCTTCTCTCTTTGTCTCTACACTCTACATCTTCCTTAGTCTTCAATGATGTTTAAGAATGGTCTTTTAAGCACCAAATCAATAAAGTCTCTCTCTCTCTCTCTCTCTCGTTCCTACAATCACAAAAGCATGTGTTAGATGAGTCTTTAAGTGTAATAAATATGCATAATGTGTGATGAATGGGGGTTGTAATATGTATAATTCAAGGCTCAACATTTAGAAGCCACCCCAACTCCATATCATTAGAGCCTCTAATTCTAGGAGATTCAAGGCATATCCCTTGTGATTTATCATAAGCTAGATTATTTCAAGCTCAAATGGAGATGGACTTGATCTCCCTCATTCTCTAGAGAGTTAGACACAAAGATAATAGGTAAATCATTGTTCAAACTTTGTAGAGAGACCCATTTAAGTGAATTCTTCTAGGAATCCAACTTCCTATTAGTTGTAGAAGATTCAACCACCCTCCCATTACCTTGGTCACCTTAAAGGAGCATCATATGCAAGGTAGCCAATTAAGGGAGTTGAAGTATTCAATATCAATGATCGGGGTAGCAACGAGGAGCTGATTCAACCACTGGAAAGCATGAAGAAGCCAACTCAAAGAAGGTGCATCAATGGGGCTTAATCTGACAAGTAAGGTTGTCAAATTATAGAGTCCATCTACTCATTTTTCATCAGAAATTGAGTGTATAGTTTGAATTTTTAAACTCGATAGGTTCTTAAATTAAGACCTAGGCTCTTGTGTAGTGCCAAATTCATTGGACATGAGTGAGTATGTGTTAGTCTCCAAGGGGAGACTTCGAGGGAAGTGTACGTAAGTCCTTGGATTAAGATCGCTAGTGGTTGTTGGTTAGTCGATAGATAACCAACTAAGTCTCTAATGAAGCAGGTTCTTGTGTAGGACCAAGGTTGTTGGTTAGCCTATGTAAAACCAAGTGTAAAGGTTGAGAGGTGAGCCTAATTTAAAACCTCTAGTATATGAAATCTGGTGCACTCAAGGGAAGAGTGTGAAAGTCGGGAGTGAAGTAAGAAAACTGAACCACTATACATGATTGTGTTTGGATTGTGACTTGGATATATATTCTATTCAAGCTTATGTGCTTGATTAATTGAATCATATAGATACTTGATTTGAATTGTATGCTATGAACTTAAATGTTAGCACACACAAGTTGTATTTTCAGTTTTATATAGACTAGTTGTTTCATAGTTAAATATTTTGTAGTTTATGTGATTGGACCTACTTGGTTTGGAAGCCTAAGTGTTAAATTACTTAATTAAGTTTAATTGGTAAATTAGTTTTAATTAGGCATGCATTTTAAAGTGGTCATATTCACCCCTCCTTATAAGACTTAGCCATTGTTCTTAATAGCTCCGCCAAGCTTCTGCATCTACAAAACACCTTAAGTGTGAGATTAAAAGGTGCAATTTCAATAGTCCCTAAGAATCATGTCTTCTATAGAGATTTTGATGCATGTTTCCTTCCTTGAGGCTCATAAAAGACCCAAATCAAACATAGATTTTTAAAGTAATGTTTTAATTCTAAAGCGCGATAGATTTTCTATAGGCAATTTTTTAAAGTATGTTTCAATTCTATAGCGTGGGTTTGAAAATTTGCATTCCACAAGTAATTTGACTATATTAAAGGGTCTACGGAAGACCCAAATGTTGAGAACTGCTAAAGGATATATAGTAGAATCAAATAGAGTAATCATAATCGCACAAGAAAATCCAACAAGAGAAGTGTTAACGTCTAATTCTGGTAACAAGATCCTCTAGACGCTCACCCTCCCTTTAGTAAGCTCTCCTCTAGACCTGAAAACCAAAGAGATAAGCTAAGGGCGGCTGACGCTTGGCCGATGGCCCTCTGAAGCTTAAGTTAGAGATGATTTGATAGTAAGGCAAAGCGGGAGATCTAGGCTTAGAAATTGTGTACCTTTATCATTTATGGAACCATTTTTATATACATATCCAGATGATTCAGTCTATTACGCAAGCTGTTAAGATCATTGCTGATCTAGAGGGATAAGAAGCTTATCCTGTTAATATTTAGATAAGAGGAAGATATGGTCACTTAAGATGTCCAGCTGGTTATGTTTCTTGGTGAGGACCCCTCGTAGTCTAGGGCTGTAAATAGGAACGAGCAAAAGCCGGCCTATACGGGTTACTGGTACTATGAGACGAAGAGCATCCCCAGCAAACGACCAGGGACCAGGACTGCCCAGATTTAAGCATATCCTCATCAAACGACCAAAGAGCAGGGCTGCTCGGATACTAAAGGTATCCCCATTCGACAACCAGCGACCAATCCTGCTTGCATATTCAAGAATGTGTATATAGCCGCGTTTACGTGATATGTGAGCTGTGACCATAAAGGCTCACTGGTAGAATGATCGGGTTTTACCTTTATGAGACCAAAAGGTGCTCGCGGGTCTCAGGTGTGAAACATCTTCGATGACCAACTTTACACTATAACAGATGCCCCCCAAGTCCTTGGCGTTGAGAAGTCTAAACGAATGACTTGTTTGTCTGCACTTGTAACCGCCTACTACGTTTTTTAGAGGAGAAGCCGTACTTGATTGAGCCCTCATTTATGAGCGCTAGCTTTTCGCAGCTTTTCGGCTAGAAGAAAATGAAGCGGCGCCGGCCACGTGTCTTCGGAGTTAATGACCGTCCCCATTCGACTGTCGTGCCAAACGAATGACCGCCGCGTGTCGTCCAAATCCTGAAGGAGTGATTGCTTATAAATATACGAAGCCTGTGGAGATTTCTTCATTTCGAAATTTCAGGATTTCAAAAGTTTTTCTTCTTTCTTTGCTTCTATTTCCTTCCGGTGTCCCTGTCTTCCTCTGGCGTAACTTCCATTCTCTTTTTCCTTCGAGGTATTTTACTTTCTTCATTTTATCCTCTGAACAACAATGGTGAGAGATTCCGATGAGAAGACTGTCCCTTTGGGGGATGCTACTCCGGATTCTTCTTCCTCCAACAACGCAAGAGTCTCTGCGGGGAGGTACTCTACGTCTGGATATCCTTCAATAATGACGGAGGAACGGCTAACTGAGTTACGGAAAAAGTGCCAGGTTCTCGACTCCGTCATTTTTTAGTTACCTGGAGAGGGAGAGACTCCGAATTCCCCTCCTCCAGGCTGTGTAGCTTTGTATGATTACCTTTTCATTATTGGCGTGCGTCTTCGCCGTCACCCTTTAATTCGTGACGTACTCCGTATCTATAAAATTGCCCTAGGACAACTCATTGTCAATGGTTGGAGGTGATTCTGAGTGCTTTCGTTCTCTGGAAGCAAGCTGGCAACGGAGATTTGACCACTGAGGAGTTCCTTAGAATGTTCCAGCTAAAGAAAGCTTCCTTCAGCGAGGGCTGGTATTACCTGTGTTACTGGCACCGGGATAATTATGTCTTGGAGAAACCCACTTCAAATTATCCCGGATGGAGGAAACACTTATTTTTGCCTCCGGGAATTAGGGAGTCTGAGGCGGGATCCACTCCAGGGTCCGTAACGTGAGTCGCTTCTTTGGTGAAGGTGGGCGAAACTCCACTTTGCCACGATTTCTGTAATAATCTTAAAACCATATTTACCCGACGCTGCTCGTATTCGCAGGTATTCCGACCGGGGGAAAACCGAGAGTAAAAGAGGGGATCAACGAGAAGATCGTCAAAATTTACAAGTTATCAGCCCGTGACTGTTCGCTTCCCCAAGTTTAGGGTTGCGATGTAGTAATAATCTCGGTAAGACCTGAGGTCGATCCAAAGAGACTTATGTAGGAATTTACAAATACTTCCAATAGTTTCTATTGAAAAGCTAATAACCAGATTTTGAGAAGATTGATATAAATAGTACTTTTGAACTAAACTAAAGATAACAATTAATAAAAAGGCACTAGGGGTTCAAGGATCCACTTGTAGCAATCCTTGATGCTCAATTCGCTATGGTTTCTCACTTTCTCAACTAGAATCGAAATTAAGATCTATCTAGTCAGATGATAGAGCAGTTAAACCAAACAATCTGCCATATGTAAGATCAATGTATATGATTCACTCAATGCAAGCTAGGACGAGCATACTCAATTGCATAGGTCAGTCCCAATTTAAATAGACTAAGTTCACAATCATAACCATCATTAAATCCTGTCACAAGATAAAACTAGATCATGATTTGAACTTGATTCAAATCACATACACAGTCCCACATACTACAGAATTTCTAGAAAATAAAACTTTGGTAAGAAGTTCCCACATGAAGTTCATAAATCTAGAGCGTATTCCGATTCCTCAGATCATACAGGTCTAGACTAGTACACAACAATTAAGAACTCAAGCAATTCTTCCAAACATCCATGAGTCATCATAAAACTAAGAAAAAATACTTAGTACTTGAATTAAACTTCAAACCATTGTTCTTAAACATGAAATCCAACTTAAAACCAACTTAAACGAATTGAAACATCTTAGATTCACTACAAGCTTCACCTCTTAGCCCGAGCTAAGAGGTTCAGCCGTTCATGATCCAAGGAAACATGAAACAAACTAAAGAAAACATAAAAACAGCAAACAAACTAGGAGGAGTTGTGGAACTCCGAAATCCACTTCCGCCGTCTCCCACCGTGCTTAATCCGTTCTTCGATACCCTAAGAAGAGCCCTAGGTGTCCTTTTATAGTGGGGAAGCTCGGCAGCGTCGGAATCTTCCAAAATTTGCGTAAGGTTACGCAGTGCGCAGAGAAAATCTGGGCTTGTAGAACATGCACAGTTATGCAGATGACCGGTCGCACGACCGGTCTGAGCTCCTGGACGACCGGTCGTAAAAGCGTAAAAAAATGTCTAGAGAGTTTCTGAAAAATTCAGCCCCAGAGATTTAATTCAAGGACAGGTCGCATGACCGGTTTAAGCAGTGGATGACCGGTCATACGACCAGTCTTGGACAGTCCAGTGAGGTTTGCCATGTAGCCCCTCCTGTTGAGTGATTGGACCGGTCGGACGACCGGTCCTGGCTATGGACGACCGGTCGGACGACCAGTCTTGGGCATGTTCTTCTGCTTTCTTTCTTATTTTCTCTAACTTCTTTCTTTCATCCTTTGACGCTTAGTCCTTTGATATTTTTTGCTTGTAAATGGCGTCTTTAAGTCTTCAATTGATGAATCCTCTCTTTCATCCCTACAATCACAAATCCATGCATTAGATTAGTCTATAAATTATGAAAACCTTGCATAATGAGTGATGAATTGGGGTTAGAATATGTACAATTAAGAGCTCAACACACCCCCCCCAACCAGCATTTTGCTAGTCTCGAGCAAAACATGCGTGAAATCAATTCCATTTTCCAACACCCAACTCTCCTTTAGAAACCATTCTTCTATACATCCCAAGATACACAAGTGTAAGATTCAGAAAAAATTAGGTGAGAGAGGTTGAAACCGTAAACTCTCAAAACATAATAAGTGTCCATGTGAAATTCCCACTGATTGGTTAATAAATAGAAGAACTTGAACAAATTCAACCTAGTGTGCATTGTGAAAATTCATCTCATGAGTTTCTAGGATTATCTTCTTCACAGATCAACTAGACTATAGATCTCAAGGTATAAAGAGCAACAACAAGCCAATGACAGGAATTTGCCTTACTGTCCTTCCGACGACTTTCACACTTCCGGCTTTGGTTACGGGTAGACCATCCCCCGGTTGGTAATAGGTAGCCCTAATCGGAATTTTTCACCATTTTTCCATCATTCCCAATTTCATCCTTCCTTTTCCTTTTTCTTTTAAATTAGATAGGATTTTTAGAAATCCAGATCTTTCGTTATTTTCCCATGACAAGGATGGACAAAGTACCCCGGCTTGGTTTCTCAACACCTTAAATCAAAGTCTAGTTAATCCACAAATCACATAATCGTTTCAACCCATGAAAATCGTTTGATGTGAACTAGGTGTAAGAGTGTTCAAATTTTCTATTAATCACATAACTAGGGGAATTCACATATAAAACCATTACGTTAAGAGAAGTTCAATACTTACAACATCATACACTTCATATCTCCTCCTCTTATGCTGATATCATCTTTAATGCATAGAAACAAAGTTTTCCAAAAGAGTTTTGAATTTTAGAAAAATCAAAAAATTTCTACATAATTGCTCGAAATGTTACAAAACGCTGGATTCATCCAAGTGATCCTACACCCCCCCAACCAAATCTTACATTGTCCTCAATGTAAAAGATGTGCAATGAGCAAAACATGAGAGTAATTTGAAAATAAAAGGGAGTGAGGAATGATAGTACCTGAGAGAGTGAAAAGTGGAATTCATCCTCCTTCTAACAAACCTATGAAATAAAGATAAACAAAAGCAACCAAATCCTAATCCAACTACTCTATGCCTCTATCAGACTAGGAGATCAATCATCCTGATAGACAGGATCTGACAGGAGATCAATCATCCTGATAAACATGATCAGTCAAAGGTCTGGACATACCTTCTAAAGGAAACTTCTCAAAGAACGGCTTTAATCGCTGACCATTCGCCTTAAATATGTTGTCGTTCCTTGGATTTAATAACTCGACGGCCCCATATAGGTAGACAGTTTGCACAATGTAGGGACCAATCCATCGAGATCTCAACTTTCCCTGAAATAAATGTAGGCGAGAATTATTGTTCGCTTCCCCAAGTGTAGGGTTGCGATGTAGTAATAATCTCGGTAAGACCGAGGTCGATCCATAGGGACTTATGTAGGAATTCACAAATACTTCCAATAGTTTCTATTGGAAAGCTAATAACCAGATTTAATGAGATTGATGTAAATAGCAATTTTGAACTTAAACTGAAGTAATCAATTAATAAAAGGCACTAGGGGTTCAAGGATCCACTTGTAGCAATCCTTGATCCTCAATTCGCTGTGGTTTCTCACTTTCTCAACTAGAATTGAAATTAAGATCTATCTAATTGGATGATAGAACAGTTAAACCAAACAATCTGCCATATGCAAGATCAATGTACATGATTCACTTAATGCAAGCTAGGACGAGTATACTCAATTGCATAGGTCAATCCCAATTTCAATAGACTAAGTTCATAATCATGACCATCATTAAGTCGTGTCACAAGGCAAAGCTAGATCATGATTTGAACTTGATTAAAATCACATACACAGTCTCAAACATACTTCAGAAATCCATAAAAGTAGAACTTTGGTAGGAAGTTCCCACATGAAGATCATAGTACTAGAGCGTACTCCAATTCCTCAGATCATACAGGTTTAGATTAAAACAAAACAATTAAGAACTCAAGTAATTCTTCCAAACATCCATAAGTCATCATAAGACTAAGAAAAACTACTTTAGAACTTGAATTAAACTTCAAACCATTGTTCATAAACATGAAATCCAATCTTAAAACCAACTTTAAACAAATTGAAACATCTTAGATTCACTACAAGCTTCACCTCTTAGCACTCGCTAAGAGATTTAGCCATTCATGATCCAAGGAAACATGAAACAACTAAGAAAAACATAAAAACGAGAAAGTAAACTAGGAGTTGTGGAAGTCCGAAATCCACTTCCGCCGCCTCCCCCCTTGCTCAAACCCCTCTAAGATACCTTAGGAACGATCCCTAGATGTCCTTTTATAGTGGGGAAGCTCCGCATCATCAGAATCTTCTCGAATTTGCGTAAGCTTACGCAGTGCGCAGAGAAAATCGGCGCCCAAAATAGAAACTTTCTGTTTGAATGCATGGCCGACCGGTCATGACTGGTCGGACTTCTTCAGTAATAGTACAGCATGCACAGAGCTTGTTGGTCGATCGGTCAAGATCGGTCGGACCATCTTCAGTAATAGTCCAGCGAGTTCAGCAGGGTCACCAACCCGTTGGCCGACTGGTCTGGACCGATCGGACCAACTGGTCCCTTGTCCTATATACTTCACAAAGGCTGGAAGGTCGGCCGACCGGTCGGCCCTTGAACACTTTCTTCTTTTCTCTCTCTTTCTTCTTTCTTCTTTGGTCCACCTTGGGCCTTCATTCAAAGGGTCCTAATGTATCCTTTTTTTGGTCTCCAATGGGATGAAGTCCACTCTCATTCCTGCAATCACAAAACATGTACTAGATTAGTCGTTAATTTATGAAAATCTTGCATAATGAGTGATGAATTGGGGTTAGAATATACACAATTAAGAGCTCAACAAACCCCCCAACCAGCATTTTGCTAGTCCTGAGCAAAGCATGCGTGAACCCAATTCCATTCTCCAAAACCCAACTCTCCTTTAGAAACCATTCTTCTATACATCCCAAGATACACAAGTGTAAGATTCAAAAAAATTATGTGATAGATGTTGAAACCGTAAACTCTCAAAGCATAATAAGTGTCCATATGAAATTCCCACTGATTGGATGATAAATAGAAGAACTTGAACAAATTCAACCTAGTGTGCATTGTGAAAGTTCATCTCATAAGTTTCCAAGATTATCTTCTTCACAGATCAACTAGACTATAGATCTCAAGGTATAATGAGCAATAACAAGCCAATGATAGGAATTTTCCTTACTGTCCTTCCGACGGCTTTCACACTACGTCCCATTTTCGGCTTTGGTTACGGGTAGACCATCCCCTGGTTGGTAATAGGTAGCCCTAATCGGAATTTTCCACCATTTTTTCCATCATTTCCAATTTCATCATTCATTTTCCTTTTTCTTTTAAAGTAGATAGGATTTTTAGAAATCCATATCTTTCATTATTTTCCCATGGACAAGGCTGGACAAAGTACCCCGGCTTGGTTTCTCAACACCTTAAATCAAAGTTTGGGTAATCCATAAATCGCACAATCCTTTCAACTCATGAAAATCGTGTAATGTGAACTAGGTGTAAAAGTGTTCAAATTTTCTATCAACACTTCATATCTCCTCCTCTTATGCTCATATCATCTTGAATGCATAGAAACAAAGTTTTCCAAAAGAGTTTTGAATTTTAGGAAAATCGAAAAATTTCTACATAATTGCTCGAAATGTTACAAAACGCTGGAGCCATCCAAGTGATCCTACACCCCCCAACCAAATGTTGCATTGTCCTCAATGTAAAAGATGTGCACTGAGTAAAACATGAGAGCAATTTGAAAATAAAAGGGAGGGAGGAATGATAGTACCTGAGAGAGTGAAAAGTGAAATTCTTCCTCCTTCTAACAAACCTATGAAAAAGTAAACAAAAGCAACAAAATCCTAAACCTAGCTACTTTATACCTCCATAGACTAGGAGATTAATTCCAACAACTCGTCCAAAAGCAGAAAGTCAAGCAGAATCATTAGATGGATCAAAAGGTTGTACAATAACGTCATCCAATATCCTGCGTTATAATATACATGTGTGTGAGTGATCCAAATAAGCCACTGAAAATTCCAAAAAAGAATTTCAGCAGGTTCCTTAATGTTTTCACCACATGTATAAGAGGAGACAACATCATATTTGTCAGAAAAATATGTCTCCATTCAGATTTTCCTGGGCATTGATTTTGCAAGTATGGATCATCCCGGGGTTGGTAGAGGTCGGTATGCATGATCCATAGAGGTGTGGAAATATGAATTGATTTCTTAGTATAATAAAGTGTTATTTTCACATCCTTCTCTTGGCTAACGTTATATGCCGAAACCGACTCGAAAGGTGCGACTATATCACCTATCACATCAACTTTCTTATCAAGAGAATAGGCCACATCTTCTTCTAAGTGATTCGAGTAAGGAGTTGAGAGGGACACATCTTCCACAATAGAATTGATCATGTTTATTTCGCGGACTTCTTCATCTTCATCCTCTTGTTGGTTGTCAACATTGAAAGCATTTAACTCAATCGTCATATTACCAAAGGACATTTGTATGACCCCACTCCTACAATTGATGATAGCGTTTGATGTAGCTAGGAATGGGCTGCCAAGTATGACAGGAATTTGAGGGCCAATATTAACCATGGGTTTTGTGTCCAAGACAATGAAGTCCACCGGGCAGTAGACCTTGTCAACTTGGACAAGAACGTCCTCAATCACCCCTCTCGGAATACGAATAGATCGGTCAGCGAGTTGTAATGTGGTTTTGGTGGGTTTTAATTCACCTAAACCCAATTGTTCATAGACCGAAAAGGGTATTAAGTTCACACTTGCTCCTAGATCAAGTAAGGCATGCTTCACTCGGTAGTCTCCAATTATGCATGATATTGTTGGACTACCAGGATCTTTGTATTTCTGGGGCATCCCGTGATTTATAATGACGCTTACATTTTTCGTAAAAAATGCCTTCTTTTGCACATGTATTTTTCTTTTTATCGTACAAAGATTCTTTAAAAACTTAGCATATGACGGTATTTGTTTAATGGCATCCAACAATGGGATGTTGATCTTTACCTGCCTGAAAATCTCTAAAATTTTCAGGTTTTTGTCTAAAGGTTTGGGTGAAATCAACCTTTGGGGAAACGGGGCAACCGGCTTGTATTGCCTTTCCGGTTCTTTCTCTTGTGGAGTGTTGTTCGGGCTATCATCCTCTTTGGAAATTTTCAGATCATTAGGCTTTGGGGCTTTCACCGGATTAGATTTATCAATTATTTTCCCACTTCACAAAGTGGTGATAGCTTGAACATGCTTCGTATGATGGGAGGATGAGCTAACGTCTTGTATCTCAAATTGGGTTCTTGGGTTAGGAAGAGGTTGGGCAGGAAGTTTGCCTTTCTTCCTAACACTGAGGTGAGATTCAACTCTAGCCATTGAGGTTTTCAATTCATTGATGGCTTGAGTTGAATTTTGATTGAATTTCAATTGCTCTTACATGAACCCATCTATTTTCAGAGAATTTACCTTGTTATACTCAGCTTGAACCGATACAAATGCACCCAACATCTCCTCTAGCATAACTTTTGGTGTAATGACTAGAGATGGACCTAGTATAGGTTGAGCTTGAGGGATATCGTTTGCATTCACAATGGGTCCATTCCTCCAACTGAAGTTGGGATGGTTCTTCCAATTAGAATTAAACGTGTTTGAGTTTGGAGCACAAAATTGCCGTTGATAATTGTTTATGGCATTTGATTGTTCTTGTAAGATGTCTTGGACTGCTGAAATTGTGGGACAATCTTGTGTTGTATTTTGATTTCTGGCACAAATTCCACAAACAGTTTCAATGTCATTAGAGTTGATTGTCTCTCCTTTCTTTAATTCCATGGCCTCAACTTTTCTTGTGAGGCTAGCCACCCGTGCACTTATGCTATCCTCTTTTGATAGAACATAAATTCCTCATTTTCCCTTTGTTGGCTAGTCTTGGAATTTATTGGTTTAGATGTATCCCAAGACTGTGCATTCTCAGCCAATTCCTCCAAATAGTCCCATGCTTCATCGGCTTCCTTATTCATGAACTCCCCATTACACATCATCTCTACGAATTGGCGCATGGGTGAAGTCAGTCCTTCGTAGAAAAAGCTTATAACCAGCCAAATTTTATAGCCATGATGTGGGCATGCATTTAACAAGTCCTTAAACCTCTCCCAACATTAAAAGAAGGTCTCATCTTCCTTTTGGGCAAAGTTCATGATAAGGCGCCTCAACATGTTCATTTTGTGAGTAGGGAAGAATTTTTTAATGAACTCCCTATGCATATCAGTCCATGCACCAATTGATCTTGGCCTTAATGCTTGAAGCCAACCTTTAGCTTTATCTTTAAGGGTAAAAGGAAATAATTTAAGCCTAACCACATCATCAGGCTACATTTGCAAAGTGCATGGTGGTTATTACCTCATCAAATTCCTTAAGGTGTTGATAGGCACTTTCACTGTCTAATCCATGGAATCTCGGGAGAAGTTGGATTATTCCCGGTTTTGAATCTACATTCCCTGCATTTTGTGGAAAAACTATGCATGAGGGAGTGCTCGCTCTTGCTGGTTGCAAGTAATCACGTAATGTTCTTGGTCGGGGAACATTCTCAACCACATTCTCTCCCATTTCGGTTTGATTTTGGCCTAGATTTTGATTGGCCATAGGATTGGGTTAATTTATAGCCATATTTTCAAAAAAAATTGGAGACTTTAGGTGTCTCCTAGCACGTGGTTCTCTGTCAATTCCTTTTACTATTCCCCTTCACTAGTGAGTTGGTTATTAGAATCCCGAGCCCAATGTGGCATGAAAATCCTAAAAGAATGAAATAAAAAGAAAGAAGAATTTTTCCTTCCTTTCTTTACTCTTCTCTAAGACCTAAGCACAAGGTGTCTTGCAATGGCTAGGCCAGAAGCAAGGATAGAGACCGATTTCTCCTGGTCAATAGGGTTCAGAGAACTCCCCACCCACTCTTTAAATCTTTTGAGAAAAGTGCAGAAAAAGAAGAAAGAGGAGTAGAGGTGAGAAGAGAAATCTCTGAGCACAAGGTGATCCAAGATGGCAGAGCCAACCAATAGGAATCTAGGTGGCACAAGGCCTACCTATCAGAGATCCAAAAAGGAGTCTCCACCCACTCTACAAGAGATGAATATGATAGGAATGAATGGGAGAAGAAGAAGAGTAAGGTTAGAAAGATAGAACCTGATTTGGCACTTGAGATCCTTATGTCTTCTTCAGCTTCCTAGAAATCCCTATCAAAGAAAAATCAAGCAAAACAAACTAAGTTAGTACTAGAATCCTAAAAATCCTAAATAGATACTATTTTCAGAAATTTTGTGAAAAACCGTCAAAGTCCCCGGCAGCGGCGCCAAAAACTTGTTCGCTTCCCCAAGTGTAGGGTTGCGATGTAGTAATAATCTTGGTAAGACCGAGGTTGATCCACAGAGACTTATGTAGGAATTCACAAATACTTCCAATAGTTTCTATTGAAAAGCTAACAACTAGATTTTGAGAAGATTGATGTAAATAGTACTTTTGAACTAAAATGAAGATAACAATTAATAAAAAGGCACTAGGGGTTCAAGGATCCACTTGTAGCAATTTTTTATGCTCAATTCGCTATAGTTTCTCACTTTCTCAACTAGAATCGAAATTAAGATCTATCTAGTCAGATGATAGAGCAGTTAAACCAAACAATCTGCCATATGTAAGATCAATGTAGATGATTCACTCAATGCAAGCTAGGACGAGCATACTCAATTGCATAGGTTAGTCCTAATTCCAATAGACTAAGTTCACAATCATAACCATCATTAAATCCTGTCACAAGATAAAACTAGATCATGATTTGAACTTGATTCAAATCACATACACAGTCCCACATACTACAGAATTTCCAGAAAATAGAACTTTGGTAAGAAGTTCCCACATGAAGTTCATAAATCTAGAGCGTATTCCGATTCCTTAGATCATACAGGTCTAAACTAGTACACAACAATTAAGAACTCAAGCAATTCTTCCAAACATCCATGAGTCATCATAAAACTAAGAAAAACTACTTACTACTTGAATTAAACTTCAAACCATTGTTCTTAAACATGAAATCCAACTTAAAACCAACTTAAACGAATTGAAACATCTTAGATTCACTACAAGCTTCACCTCTTAGCCCTAGCTAAGAGGTTCAGCCGTTCATGATCCAAGGAAACATGAAACAAACTAAAGAAAACATAAAGACAGCAAACAAACTAGGAGGAGTTGTGGAACTCCGAAATCCACTTCCGCGGTCTCCCATCATGTTTAATCCGTTCTTCGATACCCTAAGAAGAGCCCCTAGGTATCCTTTTATAGTGGGGAAGCTTCGCAGCATCGCAATCTTTTATGAATTTGCGTAAGGTTACGCAGTGCACAGAGAAAATCGAGGTTTGTAAACACGCACAGTTACGCAGACGACCGGTCGCATGACCGGTCTGAGCTCCTGGACAATCGGTCGCACGACCGGTCGCAAAAGCGTAAAAAAATGTTTAGAGAGTTTCTGAGCAATTCAGCCCCTGAGATTTAATTCAAGGACCGGTCGCACTACCGGTCTAAGTAGTGGACGACCAGGTCTTGGACAGTCCAGTGAGGTTTGCCATGTAGCTCCTCCTGTTGAGTGATTGGACCGGTCAGATGACCGGTCCTGGCTATGGACGACCGGTCTTGGGCATGTTCTTCTGATTTCTTTCTTCTTTTCTCTGACTTCTTTCTTTCATCCTTTGACGCTTAGTCCTTTGATCTTCTTTGCTTGTAAATGGCGTCTTTAAGTCTTCAATTGATGAATCGTCTCTCTCATCCCTACAATCACAAATCCATGCATTAGATTAGTCTATAAATCATGAAAACCTTGCATAATGAGTGATGAATTGGGGTTAGAATATGCACAATTAACAGCTCAACAGTGACAGGAATATTGAGTCCTGTCTCTCACTCTCCCGACTCACCTCTTCCGAACTGATATCTCAGGAGGAGGCTGCTATGGCGAATGTAGGAGAGAAGAGAATATTGTTGCCCCGCCTGAAGGGCACTGGCTTGAAGAGACAGAAGAAGACATCGGCCGGTCCATCTCACCCGTCTGGTCGGTCAGGGGAGCATGCCCAAAGCTCACAACCACGCGAGCCTCTTCCTGAGCCCACGACAGATGCTCCTAATAGTTCCTCCCGAGCCACCTGTCATCGATATCGTTGACAATTCCTCGAGGAACAATGGAGCGGGGCTAAGTTGCCCCCCGATTGAAGAGCCTTGCGAGCCTAAAGCTGCTCGTGAGTTGATTCCTGCTCGCGAGTAACCCGTTGCTCAAGATGCGAGCTCTATTGGGCTGGTAGTAGCTCAGCCTTTCGGAGTTGGGACATTCACTGTCCTAGGTCACTTGCACCCGATTTGCAAGTTCTTGTTTGACAACATCTCCCCTCAAAAGTTTGGCACTCTTCCTGAACCCAGTCTCGAGGACCTTTCCTTGGATGCGGGGGTGAGGATGGTCTAGGTAAAAGTACTTCGATTTTGAGTTGGATTGTTTTTTGTGGTCATCTGATAATCCTTTTATTCTTCGAACGGGGACTAGGACCTCATTATACGGACGAGACGTGACATCCTCGCAGCTCGTCGTATCATTGATGAGGCCGAGGGGAAGAGACTTGCACTAGAGAAGGCGGTCCAAGGGAGGGACCAAGTCATCAAATCTCGCGAGACCTTAATCACGAAGATGAATGAGGAGAGAAAAATCCTCATCAAGAAGGTCCAGGTCTTGACCGACAGGTATCAGGCCTTGGACACAAACTTCGCAAGGCTCGCAGAGATGAAGGAGAAAATGGAGAAAGAGAGAGATTTATCGCCAAGATAAGATCTCTCTGGAGGAGCAGCTTCCTAAGAGTAGGTTGCGATTAAGAGAAGTCAGCGACGGGTTGGAGAAAGAGCAGTCCGCCCTTGCGCAGCTTAGAGATGACTCCATCCATTGGGAAGAGGAGAGAGTGGCCTATGTCAAGATGCTATCTGAAGAGGGGCCCTGAGCTATCATGGAGTTCCACACTTTGCAGCTGTATGACGACAAGCGATACGAGTCATACGACGCTGGTCAGGATTTCGCACTGAAAGTAGTGCAACGAATATCTCCATCGTTTAATATGGGGGAATTCGAAAGGGTTGCGGCCATCGTAGCTGCAGAGGAGAGGGTAGCTGCTGAAAACGAGGTGATGGAGACTACCTAAGCTACAAGGGTCCCGGAAGCGGGCTCTGAGGTCAAGAGTGGTGCTCCTCCTTAAAGTGATGCGCGAGGATGATCTTCTCTTCTCTTTTCTCTTTCTTTCTTATGTAAATTTTTGTCGATCTTCTGCTGTAAAACAGTCCATATATTTCCCTCAATAGAATGAAAGTGTTCCTTTTGATATTATGGCTTCTTCTTAGTGATAGATGATTCACATGTTGAATGCCTAAATACTTAACTCATGAATAATGAGTTAGGCTCAATCTGGGGGTCTTGGTGACCATGTCCACGTAGAGATAGACTGATCTATCGATTGAGGCTTTATCTCTGCAGTAAGCAGAAGTTTCAGTCAAGAGAATGTATATATTCTCTTCAGGGCTATTCGTGTCCAACTAATAGAGTAGAGACCAAATTTGTGAATCATTCGAACATTCAAAGGAACGAAGACCTATCTTTAGATGTTATTTGAATTTACATCGGGTTATGGAAAATATTGAAGCAGATGCTCTACGTGCCAAGGGCGACATAGGGGCCTTCCTCGCATGTCTTCAAGATAGTATGTACCTGGTCGCACAATTCTGATAACTTGATAGGGGCCTTCTCAATTCGGGTCCAACGAGCGAGCTGGTGTTCCAAGGTTTTGTCTAAGGACCAAATCGCCAAGCTGAAAAGCTCTAGGTTTGACTTTTGCGTTACGATAGCGAGCTATATGCTGTTAGTAAGCTGTTGCTCAAAGTCGGGATGCGTCCCTTCTTTCTTCTAAGAGATCGAGATGAAACCTCAAACCCTCTTGATTGCTCGTGGAGTTGTATTGGTTGATTCGATATGAGGGTACTTCAACTTCGAAAGGAACAACTGGTTGATGCTGAATGCCAAAGAGAAAGGAGTTTCTCCAGTTGACGTATGAGTTGTCGTTCTGTAGGCCCACTAAGACTTCAGGCAGAAGCTCCGGCCACATACCTTCACATTCTTCGAGTTTAGTTTTTAGGTGATGTTAGATGATCTTATTGACTTCTTCAACTTGTCCATTAGCCTGGGGATGATATGGGGAGGTTTGAATACTTCGTATCTTCCATTTTTTGTAAAACTCTGAGAACGCGACGTTGTCGAACTGCTTCCCGTTGTTGGTGATTATAGTGTGGGGGAGCCCATAACGGCATATGATGTTTCTCCACATGAATTTAGTAGTCTGCTTTTCGGTGATTGTGGTTAGAGGTTCTGCCTCGACCCATTTGTAAAGTAATCGACTGCTACAATTGGAAACCTATTCTGGCCTTTCCTGGTGGGTAATGGTCCGATTATATCAACTCCCCATTAGGCGAAGGGCCAAGGGCCATCCATCGGCGTCATCTGCTCGGATGGTACATGGGGGATTGGAGAATATCGCTGGCATTTGTCGCATTTTTTAGAAAATTTAATTACGTCCGCCTTCATGTTGGACCAGTAGTACCCTTGTCTCATTGCTTAATATGCTAAAGATCGTCCCTTAGGATGGTTACCGCATGCCCCCTGGTGTATTTCATCAAGAACGCGATGTGCCTCTTCTGGATGGAGACACCTTAAGTGTGGTAAAGTAAAGCTTTTACATAGTAAAATTCTATTTTGTAAGGTGTACCTGGCAGTACGATAACGAATTTATCACGCAGTTTTTTTGTCATCTGGGAGTTGTCCGCTTTTGAGGTAAAGGATGATGGGATCCATCCAACACAGAGAGGAATGCACTGCGGCTACTTGTTCTGGGACGAATTGATTAATACTCAGAATTTGGAGATGCTCAACAGGAACAGATCGTGTTAAATTAGACTCTGGTGTGGAAGCTAACTTTGCCAAGGAATCTGCGAGCTTATTCTTCTCGCGAGGAATGTGAATTATTTCATATTTGCTTATCTTTGCGAGCAGGATAAGTACTTGAGATTTATACAAAACCATTCGCTCTTCTTTCGCCTCGAATTCGCCGAGCACTTGATTGACTATGAGTTGAGGCTCACTGTGAACAAGTAAATTCTGTATCGCGAGTACATTCGCTAGTTCGAGGTCGATGATTAAAGCCTCATATTCCGCTTCATTGTTAGAGACATGAGTCTCAAAGCGTAAAGCATATTGAAAATGTGATCCGTTAGGATCGATTAAGATTAAGCCAGCTCCGCTACCGGTGGTGCATAAAGACCCATCCACAAAGAGCGACCAGGGGGCCTGGTCGCTGGTCGCAGAGTCATTGCTGGAGGTGGAATCTACTGAGGTCGAATACGTGAACTCAACGATGAAATCGGCCACGGTTTGGCCCTTAGTGGCAATTCTCGAACATAACAAAATGTCATGCTCACTGATCTCGATTGCCCATTTAGTTAATTGCCCTAATACTTCAGGCTTTTGAAGGACTTGTCTTAGTGGATGATTCATAGGTACCAATATGGGGTGAGCTTAAAAATATGGTCGTAATTTTCGAGCTGCGGTCACTAAGGCGAGAGCTAATTTCTTCATATCAGAATATCGAGTTTTGGCATCCGCCATTGCATGACTAATATAGTAAACGGGCGTCTGGACCACAAAATCTTCTCTTATTAATGTGGCACTAACGGCTGTGGAAGATACAGATAAGTAAAAAGGAAGCTGTTCGTGTAAACCAGGTTTGGATAAGATAGGAGGCGTGCTCATATATTGCTTCAGTTGTTGAAACGCCTCCTCGCACTGTTGAGTCCATACCCAGTTGGTTTTTGTGGTAGCAGGGAGAAGCTTAAAGAAAGGAAGGCACTTATCAGAGGCGCGAGAATAAACCTATTCAATGATGCAACTGCGACCAGCCGATCGTTGGTCTTTAAGAGTGGATGGAGACTTCATTTCGATTAAAGCTTTTATTTTCTCGGGGTTCACCTCGATCCCCCGTTGACCAACCATGAAACCAATGAATTTTTCGGCAGAGACTCCGAAGGCACATTTTTTCGAATTTAACTTCGTCTGGTACTTTCTCATCAAGTCGAAAGCTTCCCGGAGATCTATGAGATGATCATTTGCCGCGACGCTTTTCACGAGCATGTGGTCGACGTAAACTTCCATATTTCTGTCAATTTGTGCGGCGGACATTTTGTTGACCAAATGCTGATAAGTGGCTCCCGCATTCTTGAGACCAAAAGGCATTACTTTATAGCAATATAAGCCTCGATTGGTGATAAATGCAGTGTTTTGATGATCGGACGGATGCATCATGATATGGTTGTAACTAGAATAGGCGTCCATAAAACTAAGTAGGGCATGTCCTGCTGTTGAATCAACTAGTTGATCGATGCGTGGAGTTGGGAAACTATCCTTTGGGAACGCCTTATTCATATTAGAGTAGTCTACACACATCCTCCATTTACTATTGGCTTTGTGGACAAGAACCACATTAGCGACCCATTCCGGGTAGTTAACTTCTTCGACGAAATTGACGGCTAATAACTTTTCGACTTCAGCTTTAATCACCATTGGCCTTTCTGCTGTGAACACTCGCCGACGTTAGTGAACAGGTTTATACTTTGGGTCAACATTCAGACGATGGACCACTACGTTGGGGTCAATACCCGGCATGTCTTCGTGAGACGAAGTAAATACATCTTGATATTCGGTTAGAAAATGAGCCAGATTTGCTCGAAAGACATCGCTTAAAGAGGACTCGATATGAACCTTTTTGGATAGATTATCTTTGGATAAGTGGACTGTCTCCTCCCCCGGGGTACTGATTGATGAGCGCCTTCCCTCGGGTCCAACGTTGTTGCTATCGGGAGGTTCGCTAAATCTCCTGTAATCACCATAATAGGAGCTGTTTGAGCTTTTTTCGATCTTGTACGGCGATTTCGTAGTATGCTCAAGCTTCTTTCTGATTCCCTCGTACTACCCCGGCTCCACTTCGAGTAGGGAATTTGATGCATAGATACAAGGGGTGTAAAGCTGCTCCTATTTTGGTGAGAGAGGGTCGACCTAAAATAGCATTGTACGCTGATCTTTGATCCACCACAATGAAATTAACGAAGATTGTGGTATTGGTTGGACTTTCTCCGAAGGTGACAGGAAGGTCGATGCTTCCTTCTGGCGTTACAACTTCACCCCCGAAGCCAACGAGGGGAGTGGAGATGGGCTTGAGTAAATTTCTAGCGAGTGTCATTTTATTGAAAGCTTCCAAGTAAAGGACATCAGCGGAGCTAACTGTATCCAACATAATACGATGAGTTAAATAGTTTGATACCTTTAATGCGACCATGATGGATTCCTAGTGAGGAAAATGAATCCCTTCAACATCTTCAAGAGAAAAAGAGATTGGATGGTGGCTAGGATTTGAAGTATCAGATGAATTTTCTAGCCAATAAATATGTTGGGGCTTCTGAGACACCTGGCGAGCATACGCTTTTCTTGAAGCTTGAGAATCTCCCCCGCAAGATGGACCTCCAGCAATGGTCCAGATTTCACCAGGGGGTCCGTATCATCCTGTGGAGGATGATGTTGAGGTGACTTTTTTCTTCGTGATGGGGTATCGATTCTTTTAGGCGACCGATCCTGTCGCGCACCGTAATCCCAAAGATGTCCCTTCCGAATGAGAGCTTCAATGTGATCTTTTAGGGATATACAATCTTGGGTGTTATGCCCATGATCTTTGTGGAAATAGCAGAACTTTCTCTTATCTCTTTTTTCAGGATCTGACTTGATCCTTGGAGGCCACTTCACATAAGATTTGTGCTTTATCTCCATTAATACTTTCTCAGGAGCTTGATTGAGAGGTGTATAGTTATGATATTTACCGGAGTAAGGCTTCTTAGGGGAACGATCCCGTCGATCACGCCGGTATTTCTTATCAGAGGAAGAGATCTCCTCAGACTTACGTTTCTTCCCTTGTATACCGTGACGAGCCAAATCAACTTCTTCTGCATTAATGTATTTTTGAGCCTTGGCTTGGAATTCGGTCATGGTCTTAGGAGGGTTTTTATCTAGGGCAAATCGAAATTTCTCACTGGTGATTCCTGCTATAAGGGCGGTGAGGCCTTTATCTTCAGTATAACCTTCAGTCTGGATGGCTTCTGCAGTGAACTGAACTATAAACTCCTTAATTGTTTCCCCATGCTGTTGCTTTAGATCCGTTAAATGAGATGCATGTTTTTTAGTACGGATGCTCCCCATGAACTGAGAGAGGAAGAGATCTGATAATTGGGAGAAAGATTCAATAGATCGAGGTTTTAGGCCTTGAAACCATGTACCTGATGCATCCTTTAGAGTCAAGGAAAAAGCCCAACACATAATTTCTGAACCATATCCTTCTAACTCCATAAGAGACCTATACGTCTCCAGATGTTCAAGAGGATCGCCGATACCTATATACGGGACAATGCTAGGCGTCCGATATTTTCTAGGCAAAGGGGCCTCCATGACCTCTAGAGTAAAAGGAGGTTCAGATCGGTGGATTGATGCAAAAGCAGCAGGTGAAAGGTTAGATCGATAGCGTTGCTCCATATTTGCGAAACGATCCTCGATTCTCTTGCAATATCCCTCCCAAGGTAAAGTGTAACTCAACGTTTTGACACCGGATCCTTGAGACCGTTGTTGCCGAGAGGTACTGGAGTGTACAAATTGTGGAGGGGGTGATGGAATTTGATTGCCGAGCGGCATTCGATTCGAAGGAGGATTTCGATGAGTCCGTGGTTCATCTGTAGAATGTCTAGAGGCTACTGGTACAAATCACAATGGCGGCCCATCAAAAGGCTGCTGCGGTTCAGGAAAATACTGTTCGAACCGATTAAATAAGGTTTAAAGTCCAGCTTTGAGGGTAAGAAGTTTGTCTCCGATGAAATGCATAATATCATCGTGACCACTATATATATCGTGAAATGGATTTTGTGACGGCAGGTTGGATTCTACCAGGGGAATTCCCATCGAAGCAGTCTAAGGGAGATTGGACGCTGGTTTCGGGATGTCGGGCGGAGGTAACATCTGCCTTGAAGTGGAAGGATGAGCCATCTTTTTAGGAGGCATAGTGGGATATAATAATCGATGATGATAATGGATTGAATTCTCAGAGAGTCTCTTCCCATAGACGGCGCCAATTTGTTAACGTCTAATTTTGGTAACAGGATCCTCCAGACGCTCACCCTCCCTTTAGTAAGTTCTCCTCTAGACCTGAAAACCAAAGAAGATAAGCTAAGGGCGGCCGACGCTTGGCCGATGGCCCTCCGAAGTTTAAGTTAGAGATGATATGATAGTAAGGCAAAACGAGAGATATAGGCTTAGAAATTGTGTACCTTTATCATCTATGGAACCATCTATATATACAAATCCAGATGATTCAGTCTGTTATGCAAGCTGTTAAGATAATTGCTGATTTAGAGGGATAAGAAGCTTTTCCTGTTAATATTTAGATAAGAGGAAGATATGGTCACTTAAGATGTCTAGCTAATTACGTTTCTTGGTGAGGACCCCTCGTAGTCTAGGGCTGTAAATAGGAACGAGCAAAAGTTGACCTATACGGGCTGCTGGTATGTAACGACCCGAGATTTTCGACTCTCGTGTATAACACGACGGTCGAATTCCCAAGTAAATCATGGACTAATTGATTTGTTAAATAATAAAATATAGCATTCAATCACAATGACGGAAATAATTGTCATCTTATTCTATCAAACTTACTACGTCATCATCAATGTTTAAATAAGGGAACCAACCAATATTCATACTGAGTAATTAAAATACAAAACCATGTCTTCTCTTGAAGACTTATTACAATTCCATAAATGTATCAACTACTCAAAAGAAATATTTAATAAATGAAAACATTAACTAAGTTTCTCTAACATCGTCATCCGCCATGTGATTGTACGAACATCGAACTCGTTTCCTTAAAAATCGGGTTCAATACCTGGATCTTCACCTGCATCATCTAAATTGTGTTTGGGATAGCGTTAAACGCTATCATAGTGGGGAATATTCCCTCCAAGACTATCAAGAATAACAATGTATAAAACTCAGAGTAACGCAACACAATAATATCTTTATTCAAACAAAACAATCAAGTAAAAATCTTTGTTAATGCGATGCATGGAATGCATGCTCTGGCTAAGGCACCTTGGCTAGAATCACAATACATGAAGTGGGAGACTCCCTGTTACGACTTCACGCTAGCCACTAGTCACCAGAGGTTCCTGGGACGCACAAGCCCATAGTTTTGCCCGACCACGTGAGAAACGGGACGCTCATAGCCCAAATCCACACGTGACAGTGTACGGGAGAAGTAGGACGCTCTAGCCTATTTTCAATTCCGTACACCCACATGGAGCCAAGTGAATGCATGACTTTAGTTTCACCTTTATTTAAGTGTTTTCGCATACAACCGATTTAAATAAAACTCAATGGTCACTATGGGGAGTCGCAAGCAACCCAGCATAGGCCGACAGCACGAGATTAGTGTCCATAGCACCAACCCCGGCTCATGAGAATTTGTATACCATTAGTGTCCACTCATTGTCCCGTTTTATGATTTCATCATGTCCCAAAAAGCCAATGTTGTACATCATGACCAAATTCATTAAAATACCCATGTACTGTAAATGGATCAAATCAAGCATCATGTACATGTAAGGATCCATTAACAAGCAATCACTTCATTCTCTCAGTTAAGTCAAGATATATTCTTCCATCATGGACACCTCTCATGGGTTCCATCTCTCTACATATAATAATTTTACCAACTTAGGGACAAAGAGTATACAATAATGGGATATCCATATGATGATCTTAGACACATATTTCATATCACAATATGAAAACCAATGTTACTTGTAAAACACATATTAAGGAAATAAGGGCATAGATTTTACAAAGATAAATAACACAAATACACATGCTTCTTAGTCAAAAATCTAAACAATGAATCACATCATTATATAATGATATTCATTACAAATCCTACATTAAACTTCATGTTATATGGATCAGCAATTCAAAACAAAAAAACTTCACATGCCACAAAAGAAACTTATGATAATCATAATATTATTAATGAAAGGCTTGAAGGAAAATCCTCACCTTAGGATGGACTTAGAAGAAGAGGGTTGTAGAAGATCCTAGCCACTGGAAAAATATGAGAAAGAACTCTCTTCTCTTCTTCTTCTTCTTCTCTCTCTCTCTCTCTACGGCATGGAGGCTAGGGTTAGGAGAAGGGCTTGGAGGTGCGTAGTAGAAATATGGAGAGGGATGTGCACGCGAGGTCTTGTGTAACAACTTCTTGAGGTGGGTTTCTCAAATCTCAATATTCGGATGATCTATGATCAATTCCAATCTGTTCATCTTATCAAGCTCGAAGAGTAGAGTCAGAATACGTAAATTTCTTGATGATCCACATTCTAGATTGGCCGATCCTTGAAAATGGCCTGACGGGTGCTAAAATGGGCTAAATCTCAATTAACGGTCTACGCTTGATGATCAGGGCCCAAATTTTGGAAAAATATGTAGTCATGATAGGTAAATAATTGTACAAAATTTAGTAGTTGATTGATGGTGAGAAATGCCTAGATCTGAAATTTTAATTTTTGGCGGAAAAGGAAGGTGCTGGCTTTGTGGTTCAACGGTGTAGGATTATAGATCGGGGTCCAAACTTTGTGTAAACTCGTAGTCATATGAGTATAATAAGTGGTCCAAATTTGAGAAGCGATTGATGGTGAGAAGTGGGTAAATTGAAAGGTTCAAATTTGAGAAGAGTTGGTAACTCGTTAATTTGTAGAACGGGATAACTTCACGCATAAGAAAGAGGCTTATCAAGGTGGGGCACTCAAATCACACTATTGGTCCATGATAAAGACGATCCAAGTCATTTATATGAAGAGAAATATTCGACTACGACTAATCATCTACTTTTCTCACTCGATGGACATGAAAATCAAGGGTTAAGGGGCTGATTTGACAATCGGACCACTTCTACTATGATTTAAGGGCTGAAATTTGATGTGTATGGTTAATATGTACCCAAAAGCTTAAATCCAGGGTTTTGCGTGAAAGTGATCGTCAGAAACTATAATACTTAAAAATGGCATCTTAACTTAAGTTTAACTAATGGCATTTTCGTAATTATCTAAAAAGTGCGTGATTTTTGAAATCTGATCTTTCTACGATGTTTATGGGATCATTCTAAGAAACTTTTGTAAAGGGTCCCTTATCGGATATCCTACGGATGTCCCCCTATTCGCAAATCAACGGTAAATGTACGATAATTAAAAAAAAATAAATTAAAAATGAATTTTCAAAAAGTTTCAAATAAATCTCGAAAATCTGGGGCGTTACATGGTACTATGAGATGAGAAGCGTCCCCAGCAAACGACCAGCGACCAGGATTGCCCAGATTTAAGCATATCCTCATCAAATGACTAAAGAGCAGGGCTGCCCAAATACCGAAGGTATCCCCACCCGACGACCAACGACCAATCCTGCTTGCATATTCATGAATGTATATATAGCCGCGTCTATGTGATATGTGAGTTATGACCATAAAGGCTCACTGGTCGAATGATCGGTTTTTGCCTTTATGAGACCAAAAGGTGCTAGTGGGTCTCAGGTGCGAAACATCTTCGACGACCAACTTTACGCTATAACAAGAAAGCACACAAATTTATGTGGAAAAACCCTTGTGGGAAAAAACCATGGCACAAAGCAATAATGCACTATGAAATACAAAGTTACAAAAGATGAAAGCATGCCCAGATCAAAGTCTTAAGATAAAAACCCTATCCTTTTCCCCTAAAAAACCCTCTCAACCCTTAAACACATATTATAAAATAACGTTAATCCCGATTACACTTTCTTATATGGCCATAAAATCGAAATTAGAAACAAAACCGCAAGAACGCATAAAATCGGGCACTGCTTCGATCGATTGGTTGACCAGTCAAGAGACCTCAATCAATCAAGTCGATTGGTTGACTAGCCAAGTTCGATCGGTCGAACTTGTCAAAAAACTGTCTAAAGAGTTTCACTTAAAATTTTGAATATCTTTGATCAATTGAGCCCATAGTTGGATCGGTTAAACCCCTCTAAAATTGTCCTAGAGACTTGTCTGTGTAATTCCAGTCATGTTTGATCGGTCGACCGGGGTAGTTGACCTATTGAACATCCATTTTTCTGCACAGATTGAAGGCTTCCTACAATAATCTGTATTGAGGCTTCAATCATCGATTTCCATTCATCCTTTTGCTCCATCCTCCATCTCTAATTCGTCTCTATCATGGCTTTACCACTTCTTGCACACACTCCATCTTCGTCCAACCTAGAGAAGCCGAACAGAACTTGAACTTCACTATTAGTTGGGTTCACGCTCATGTGGATCCTTTTAAGAGTCACAACGCCTTCCTCAACACCTTTTAGATAAAATGATGACTCACATTAATATGTTTAGTTCTAGAATGGTAAACCAAGTTATTTGTCAAATTTATCATGCTTTTGTTGTTATAATTAACGGCATGACCTCATGTTGAAGCCCCAAGTAATTTATCATTCCTCGTAACCAAACCGTTTCCTTAAATGCTTCCGTCACTCCCATGTACTTAGATTCTGATGTGGAAAGAGCCACCACAAACTGAAGCTTCGACATCCAACTGATCGCTCCACCCACTAACACAAACGAGTAACTAGAAGTCGACATTTTATTGTTCACACTACCAGCATGATTTGAATCCATATATCCTATCAACTAGACCCCCGATTTTTTAAATGTCAAGACGTAAACCTACGTACCTCGAATATACCGAAGTAGTCATTTCACTGCTTCTCAATATTGCTTGTTATGGTTTGACATGTATCTGTTCACAACCCCAAGTGTAGGGTCGCGATGTAGTAATAGTCTCGATGAGACCAAGGTCAATCCACAGGAAAGGAATTTAGGTTCAAACACTTAAAAGAATTAGGATCTAAAACTAACTAATCTAGAATAGGTTTTGAAGATATATGAATTCATATTTAAAAGATAAATAATGAAAATAAATACTAGAGCATCAAGGATCCGCTTGTAGTAATCTTAATTCTAATTCATCCACCAAGCACAATCATACAATTAGAATCGAAGTCATATCTCTATCCAATCGGAAGATACAACATTCAAAAGCGCCAAACACAACCAAACTCAAATCTGGAACTTTAACTTCTAGTTCTACTTCAAGCACAAAGAACTTGAACTTGTGGCACTTCGAAGCATTAACCATATCTTGAGATTATGGCGGATCTAGGGTTTCCACAATCCAATTCTCATAAAACTATAATGATCAATCTCAGAAACTCATAAGTAACTCATGTACATGGCATTCAAGCTTTCAAAATTATTTAAAACTATCAACTTTATTCAAACTAGAACTTGAAAAATTCAAAACAAAAGCTTAGGGTACTTGCATGAATGAATTAAACATTAAAACTAACTTCAAGCTTCACCTCTTAGCTCTAGCTAAGAGGCTTAGCCAATCAAAGACATGATTGAACTAGAAAACAAAAGAAAAACTAAGAAAAACATGAAAAACTAAGAGCTAGAACTAGAAAAGAAAGAAAAACTAGAAGTAGAAGGCTAAAAAGCCTCCTAGGTCTTGAAATTCTTGCTCCCCACATCCTATGATGCATTCAGAAGCTTGGAAAGATGCCCTTTTATAGAGAAAATTCGCCACCGCCTCTAAATTTCATTAAATTTACGCACCAATGTCGGTTGTTAACCAGTCAGAGCCCCCTGTTGGCCGGTTGAAACTTCACTTTGTTAGGACAGCAAGTTTCAACCTAAACTATGTGAAATTTTAACCTGTCGCAGTCCCATATCGATCGGTCAGAAATGAGCAACGACCAGTGTTGAGCTCTAAATTGTGCATATTCTAACCCCAATTCATCACTCATTATGCATGTTCATTATGATTTAAAGACCAATCTAATACATGGTTTTGTGTTTGTAGGAATACGAGAGATATTCCACTTATATGATGATAAGAGCCACATCCTACATGCCTTGAAGATCAATGGAAGAAAGGACAAACAATGGAAGAAAGTGCAATGGAGCTGGAGGAATAAAGGATGTGAAAAAGTCACATTTTATAGCCTGACCGGCCGGCCGGCCACTGCCACTGGCCGGCAAGCCAAAGCCTTTAGAAACAGCATTTTCGCAGTATTAATATTGTGAAGCCCGACCCATGGTCTGGCAGGCTGGTGGGTCGGACCACGTATAAAAATGTCCAGAGAGTTGGGTCCCTTTTTACTCAACCTCCGGCCGACCGGCCAACATCCTGATTACACTAGGACACTTCTAAATTCGGATTTCGCTACGCAAGTGTGGTACTTCTCCGCAATTTCTTGGATCTAAGATATAAAAGGACTCTTCCACTCTCTTCCTAGGGTATGCTAGGACGTGGGGATCATCAAGGAGGCTTAGGAGACGGATTCTACTTTAAATTATTCTAGTTTTTCTTCTAGTTTTTAGTTATTTTTATGTTTTTTAGGATTTTAGTTCAAAGATGTTAGAGATGAACTAAAACCTGTTAGCTATGGCTAAGAGTTGAAGCTTGTTATTCTTTTTTTATGGATTGATGCAACCTAGGTTTCCTTTTCATGCTTTGATTGAATGATTTGGTTTAATATGAGTTTTAATAAAGTACTAGTTTAATTTTTGCTTTGATCTCGTAATAACTCCGGGCTCATGTGATTCTTAGTGAATCTAAATCTAATAGCTTACCTTTTTGGCATTGTTTATGCTTGTGTAGTTCATTGATCTATCATCGACTCCAGGAATGATAGACACTTTGATTTCCTTGTGTATAATGGCACGATCTTCATATGGGAACTCATTCAAACTAAAGTTCTAATCTTTTGTGATAATTTGAGATAGATGTTTGCTAATTGATTTTGATTTAATTAGAGTTCGAATCATTGGTCGTAATCAATTCTAGTGACAGGATTTGATGAAAGCTATGGTTGTGAATCCCAATTAGATTGGAAAGAGGCTTGGCCTATACAATTGAGTGTGCACAAGGCTTGAGCATTGTTGTGGGAATCGAATCAATGAACAAACAACTGTTTTAGATAAGTGTTGATTGAACCTCTCTCTATTCCGATCGGATAGAGATATAAATTCGATTCCAATTATGTTGTGAGAGATCTAGTTGTGTTGATGCATTGAAAATCATTAAAAGTGGATCCTTAGCGCTCTAGTGGCTTTTTTTATTATTATTACCTCTCATAATAACTGTTTTACTCCAGATCACTATTTTTCAGATTTAGTTCTTAATATGATCTCGACTCTAGGTTGTTTTAAATAAATTCTGAGAATATCCAAATATAAATCTTTATGGGACGATACTCAGTCTTTTCAAATTATTACTACATCGCAACCCTATACTTGGGGAGCGAACAAGTTTTTGGCGCCGTTGCCAGGGATTTGATACGGTGTTTTTAGAATTTGCTGAGATAGCTTTTAGTTGGGATTGTGTTAAGTTAGGTTTAGGATTTGTTTTGCTTTCTAGGATAAGTTTTCTTCTAAATTCAGAATACTAATTTAGTTATTTTTTGTTTTGCAGGATTCTAACATGGATCTTCAATTCAGGTTCTATCCTTCTACCCCTCTTTCTATAGATAATTTCATATTTTTATTTTTAGAAGTAGGATTAGATTTTAGGTTTGTGTTGAGTGGTTCATGCCCAAGGGGGTTCATGATCACACTCGAAGATTGTTAAGTGACGGAGTAATTGTTGAAGGGATTGATAGAGAGCCTCGTGCTAGAAAACGTCATAATCTTCCTGATTTTACTAGAGTGATGGCTGAAAATCAACCCAATCAAGGGTCTAATTAAAATCAAGCAAACTTTACTGAATTTGATGAGAATGAAGTGGGGGATGCACCTCAACCTAGGACTCTACGTGACTATTTACAACCCGCTAAGATGAGTACCCCCTCTTGCATAATTTTCTCTCACAATGTGGGAAATATTGATTTTAAACCGGGGTTGATCCAACTTCTCTCCAAATTTCATGGACTCGACTCCGAAAGCGCTTATCTACATATTAAGGAGTTCGAAGAGGTTATAGCCATAATAAACTATGATAATGTAACCAAGGATACCACAAAAGTCAAATTGTTTCCTTTCTCCTTGAAAGAGAAGGCCAAATCATGGCTACATTCCTTAAGGCCAAGGTCTATTGAGACATGGGCTAAGATGACTCGAGAGTTTCTTAAAAAATTCTTCTCGCCTCATCGAACCAATGTGCTGAGAAGGGCCACAATGAACTTCGTCCAAAAAGAAGATGAAAGCTTTTTCCAATGTTGGGAAATGTATAATGAGCTATTAAACGCATGCCCACATCATGGCTACGAACGGTGGAGGTTGATTAGTTTCTTCTATAATGGACTAAACTCAGCCATGCACCAATTTGTGGAGATGATGTGCAATGGGGGGTTCATGAACAAGGAAACAGAGGAAACTTGGGACTATTTTGACATGTTGGATGAAAACACACAATCATGGGATACATCTAAGCTAACAAGTTCAAAACAGTCTCAAGACAAGGAAAAGGGAGGAATTTACGTTTTGAATAAAGAAGATGATCTAAGTTCTAGAGTGGCAATCTCACATGAAAGGTCAAGGCTATGGAATTGAGGAAAGTTTATACAACTTAACAAAGGGGGAATGTTGAAACTACTTGTGGTAATTGTGCTTCTAATGTGCATCAAGCGCAGGATTGTCCTACAATTCCTGCGTTTCAAGAACTTTTATATGAACAATCAAATACCTTAAATAGTTATCAACGTCATTTTAGTACTCCAAATCCAAACACGTACAATTTTAGTTGGAGAAACAATCCTAACTTCAATTGGGTGAATGGACCCACGGCCAACCAAAGTAATCCTAAAAGGAGGGCCCTAATGTAATTTCCTATGGCCCCACCTCAAATGTCTATGAAGGATACATTCAAAGCATTCATGCAAGGCCAAGCTCAAATCAACCAATCAAATAATACAATGATGCTTGAGATTAAAAATTCGGTGGAGGAGATCAAGGCTCGCTTAAACGCAAGGGAAGGGACCCTTCCGGCCCAACCCCTACCTAATCCAAAATCAGAATGTGAAATAAGCATGCCTAGTTCTTCTAACCAATACATGGAACATGTTAAGTCCATCACCACTCTTAGAAGTGGTAAAATTATTGAAAAATCTGATCCGATGAAGGCCTCAACGCTTAATGATCTAGTATCTTCCAAAGAGGATAATGGACCTAGCACCGAAATGCATGAAAAATAGCCATTGAAAGAATATAGGCCCGTTGTTCCATTCCCTCATTGCTTGATTTCAACCAAACCTCAAGATAAATATCAGAAATTTTTGGAGGTTTTTAAGCAAGTCAAGATCAACATCCCATTGTTAGATGTCATTAAACAAATATCGTCATATGCCAAATTTTTAAAAGACCTTTGTACGATAAAAAGAAAAATACATGTGCAAAAGAAGGCATTCTTGACAGAGAATGTGAGTGCCATTATAAATCACGGGATGTCCAAAAAATACAAAGACCCCAGTAGTAAAAAAATATCATGTATAATTAGTGACTACCGGGTGAAGCACGCTTTACTTCATCTAGAGGCAAGTGTGAACTTAATCCCTTTCTCGATTTAAGAACAATTAGATTTAGGTGAATTAAAACCCACCAAAACCACGCTACAACTTGCTGACTGATCGATTCATATACCAAGAAGAGTGATTAAGGATCTCCTTGTCCAAGTTGACAAAGTCTACTATCCGGTAGACTTTATTGGCTTGGACACACGACCCATGGTTAAGATTGGCACTCAAATCCCTATCATACTTGGCCACCCATTCCTAGCTACATCAAACGCAATCATAAATTGTAGGAGTGGAGTTGTCCAAATGTCTTTTGGCAATATGACGATTGAGTTAAATGCTTTCGATATTGACAACCAACAAGAGGATGAAGATGAGGAGGTTCATGACATAAACATGATTGATTCAATTGTGGAAGATAAGTCCCTCTCACCTCTTTACTCCGGTCACTTAGAAGAAGACGTGACCTACTCCCCTGATAAGAATGTTGATGTGATAGGGGATGTAGTTGCACTTTTAAAGTCGGTATCGACATATGACATTAGCTGAAAGGAGGATGTGGACACAATATTCATTGTGCTGAGAAATCAATTCATGTTCCCAGACCTTCATGGATCATGCGTATCAAACTCTACCAATCCTGGGACGACCCATACTTACAATATCATAGCCTAGAAAATTCTGAATGGAGACATATTTTTTCTAACAAATATAATGGTGTCTCCTCTTATACATTTGGTGAAAACATTAAGGAACTCGCTGAAATTCCTTTTTGGGATTTTCAGCGGCCTATCATGATCATTCACACACATGTATATTGTAAAGCAGGATCTTGGATGACTTTACTGCGAAACCTTTTAATCCATCTGATGATTCTGCCTGACTTTATGCTTTTGGATGAGTTGTTAGGATTAACTTCCTAGTCTAATGGAGGACGATTCAAATTTTTAATCCCTTTCCTATAATTAAATTGCATTAAGATTTGCTTTGATTAGCAGATTTAATTGTGATGTAATCCATCTCCGCAAGCCAATTTTGTCATGCAATGTTATTTCTCAAGTGATATGTCTCTTTCTCACTTTCCTTTATTTTGTCATTGCTATCATGTTCTTGCATTCATTGCATATTTTCTTACATTGAGGATAATGTAAAGTTTTGGTTGGGGGGTAAGATTCCTAGATGAATCTAGTAATTTGTGGAATTTCGAGCAATGTTTGTAGAAATTTTTTGATTTTTCTGATAATTCAAAACTTTTTTAGAAAACTTTGTTTCTATGCACTTGGGATGTCATAAGTATGAAAGGATGAGAAACGAATGGATATGATTTTGAAACTCTTAAAGGACATGGTAGTTTTCTATTTAAATTCCCCTATTGATTTGATTGATAGAAAATTTAAACACTTTTAAGCCTAGTTCACATTACATGATTCTCATGGTTGAAGGGATTATGAAGAATTGTAGATTGGTTAGACTAACATTTAAGGTGTTGAGGAACCAAGCTGGGGAACTTTGTCCATCCTTGTTCATGTGAAAGAAGAGAAAAGAACGAAAGATATGGATTTCTAAAAATCCTATCTAATATGAAAAAAAAAGAGAAAAAAGAAAGTAAGGTTATTCATTGAATATATGATTCTGAAAAGGGCTATCTATTACCAACCAGGGGATGGTCTAACCGTAACCAATGCTGGAAATGGAAAGTAGTTTGAAAGCCGTCGGATGAACAGTAAGGTAAATTCTTATCATCGGTTTGTTGTTGATTTGTACATTCTTAGATCCTTTGTTTCACTAATATATGAGGAAGGTAATCCTGGAAATTCATGAGATGAACATTCACCGTGCACTCTAGACCGCACTTGTTCGGATTCGTCTATTTATCAATCAATCAGTGGGGATTCTATGTGAACACTTGTTATGTTTAGGGAGTTTACGATTTCGTCTTCTTATCACTAAATTTTTAAAAAATTTTGCACTTATATATCTTGGAGTTTATAGAAGCATAGTTTCCAAAAGAGAGTTGGGTTATTGAAAGGTTGGACTTGTTTCACGCATACGAGACTAGTAAAATGCTGGTTGGGGGTGTGTTGAGCTCTGAATTGTGCATATTCTAACCCTAATTCATCACTCATTATGCATGTTTATTATGATTTAAAGACTAATTTAATACATGGTTTTGTATTTGTAGGAATGCGAGAGAGATTCCACTTATATGATGATAAGAGACACATCCTACATGCCTTGAAGATCTATGGAAGAAAGGACAAACGATGGACGAAAGTGTAATGGAGTTGGAGGAAGAAAGGATGTGAAAAAGTCACATTTTATAGCCTGACCGACCGGCTGGCCAGTTCCACCGGCCAGTCGACTGAAAGCCACTAGAAACAGGATTTTTGCTGTATTAATATTGTGAAGCCCAACCTATGGTCCAGCTAGTGGGTTGGACCACATATAAAAACGTCCAGAGAGTTGGGTCCCTTTTTGCTCAACCTCCCGCTGGCCGGCCGACCAACATCCTAATTGCACTAGGACACTTCTAAATCTGGATTTCACTGCTCAAGTGCAGTACTTCTTCGCAATTTCTCGGATCTAAGCTATAAAAGGACTCTTCCACTCTCTTCCTAGGGTATGCTAGGGCGTGGGGAACATCAAGGAGGCTTAGGAGACGAATTCTACTTCAAGTTTTCCTAATTTTTCTTCTATTTCTTAGTTATTTTTATATTTTTTAGGCTTTTAGTTCAAAGATGTTAGAGATGAACTAAAACCTGTTAGCTAGGGTTAAGAGGTGAAGCTTTTGATTCTTTTTTGATGGATTGATGCAACCTAGGTTTCCTTTTCATGCTTTGATTGAAGGATTTGATTTAATATGAGTTTTAATAAAGTACTAGTTCAGTTTTTGCTTTGATCTCTTGATGACTCCAGGCTCATGTGATTCTTAGTGAATCTAAATCTAGTAGCTTACCTTTTTGGCATTGTTTATACTTGTGTAGTTCATTGATCTATCATCGACTCCAAGAATGATAGACACTTTGATTGCCTTGTGTACAATGGCACGATCTTCATGTGGGAACTCATTCAAACTAAAGTTCTAATCTTTTGTGATAATTTGAGGTAGATGTTTGCTGATTGATTTTGATTTAATTAGAGTTCGAATCATTGTTCGTAATCAATTCTAGTGACAGGATTTGATGAAAGCTATGGTTGTCAATCCAAATTAGATTGGAAAGAGGCTTGGCCTATGCAATTGAGTGTGCCCAAGGCTTGAGCATTGTTGTGGGAATCGAATCAATGAACAAACAACTGTTTTAGATAAGTGTTGATTGAACCGCTCTATATTCCGATCAGATAGAGATATAAATTCGATTCCAATTGTGTTGTGAGAAACCTAGTTGTGTTAATGCATTGAAAATCATCAAAAGTGGATCCTTGGAGCTCTAGTGCCTTTTTAGATTATTATTAACTCTCTTAATCACTGTTTTACTTGAAATCACTATTGTTCAGATTTAGTTCTGAATATGATCTCGATTCTAGGTTGTTTTAGATAAATTCTGAGAATATCCACATATAAATCTTTGTGGGACAATACTCAGTCTTTCTAAATTATTACTACATTGCAACCCTACACTTGGGGAGCGAACAACCAGTCAACAGAGGCCAGCGACCAATCATAGCTTGAAATGTAAGGTCATTTTTTGAACTTTCTGCATCTTACTTTTCTGGCCCTGCAACTCTGCACTTTGACACTTCTGGACAATTCAGGTATTGTAACTTGATTTTCCACCCTTTTCATTATAATTCTTTTTTATCTTTAATTTCTCATTTTTAGCATGAATTTGATCTTGGTCTTTAAGTCTTTCCTTACACATAAAATACACGTAATTAGGAATAATTAGCTTAATATGTATAATAAAATCAATGTTAGTTAGAGGATAAATATGAAATATTTAGGCCTCAACAGTATCTACTTACAATATAGACTGTATGTGAAATATTCGGTCTTGTATAGATCTTGGCATACATCAAACTGTCAACCACACTCAAATAAGGCACATGAGACATAACTTGCTTTTCTTCATCTGTAATAGAGCATTGCTATGAAGAAAGTAGAAAGTGAGCCATGGGGTGTACGCTAACCGACTTAGCCTTGGCCATCTCAAACTTCACTAATACCTTCATATTTTGCCTGAGATAACCATAGATTTCTCCTCTCCCTATCTTTGTGTATATTAATGCCGAAAACTCTCTTTGCAACCCCTAGATCTTTCATTTCAAATATCCTTGAAAATTGAGTCTTCAACATGTCGATCTCAAATATGTTATGACTGGTGATAAGCATGTCATCAACATATAATACCAAGATAATGAGCGTCCCATCACTTAATGTCTTGAAGTAAACACAGTGTTCATATTCACTTTTAGTAAACTGCTGACTCATCATGAAAGAATCAAATTTCTTATACTATTGCCTAGGCAACTGTTTTAGACCGTACGAAGACTTCTGAACCTGCAAAACTTGTTCATTGTTCCTTTCACTTCAAAACCTTCTGGTTGCTTCATGTAAATTTACTCTTCTAATTTTTCATGTAGGAAAGCAATCTTCACATTCATCTGCTCTAGCTTGAGATTATATTGGGCAACCAATACCAATAAAAATTTGATAAATACTTGCTTAACCATAGGTGTGTAGATCTTACTAAAGTCGACACCTTTCTGAGCAAACCCCTTGTTGAGCTTCCATTTTATACATATTCTAACCCATTACATCACATTATATGCATGGTTTGCATACTTAAAAGACTCATCTAATACATGTTTTTGTGATTATATGAATGAGGGGGAGACTTCATCAATTCATGGTTAAAAGAGTCACTTTGTATGCCTTGAAGATCAAAGATATAAAGGATAAGAGATGGAGGAAAGATGCAATACAATGGAGGAAGAAAAGTGTGAAAAAGTCACAATTTACAGCCTGACCGGCCAGCCAACCAAACCCTCTAGAAATACAAATATCTCTGGAGTGATTTTGTGAAGGCCAACCTGTCATCCGGCCAACCGAACCATGGGTCGGTCATGCACTTACTAAAGCAAATTTCAAATACAGGTAGTCCCTTTTTTTATTTTTTGGCCCAGTTTTCGGGGCTTATCTTGATGATATTTAGAAATCCCACACATCCATGTTGAAGAAGAGCTCGACACCGAAATAACCCAAGTGGTTCGTGTAGATCGGAGTTATGGATTAATCGTGGCGGCCAAAACAATACGAACTGTCCAGAAGGTTTCCAGATTTCGCTACTCAACACTAGAATGGTCCAGGTGGCCCATCATTGATGATATGAAAAATCTAATTTGACCATCTTTTAGACCATATCCATATATGAATAACCATAAAGTTTCAGGTCAAAAGGATATGTGGTTTGATCGTACCGGTTGAAGAAAGATAGACCATCTAGAAAGATTCAACTGTGCAGATTTTATAAAAGGCCTAAGTGTTCTAATTTTTGCACCCAATTCTGGAGTTGATTTGTAAAATCTAATCCATCTATTATCTAGAGGAGGAAGGTTTCTACTAATGTTTTATATTTGAGATCAATCCGACCTCTGTACACTCCGTAGTGTTGAAAGTAAGATGACTGATTCTGGAGGTTCTCAAATTACGTGATTTTGAGAGGCTGTTGCTGATTTTATTGGTGGGCCCATTCAGAAGATAATCTTAGAAATTTAAACCATTTATGAGGAATATTAAGTTCCAAGGAAGCTACAAATCAAATTTAAAGGCAACCCGACCATTGCTTAGGCCATAAGAAGCAAACAAAATCTGTTATATTGCGGTACTCTTGTTGTATTATAAAAGGAGGTGCTCTCTTCTATTCTAAGGAAGTCAAGGACATGGGAAGCAAGGAGTTCAAGTCCTAGGAGGCTACCTAACCTCCTACAGCTAGTTTTTCTTCCTTTTCTTAGTTCTAGTTCTAGTTTTAATATAATTTTTCTTATTTAACCTCTTAGCTAGAGCTAGAGGTGAAATTTGTAGTTCGTTTCAATGCTTTAATTCTTTTATTTCAAGTACCATTTTCTTAATTTTGGATTTTGAACTTCTAGTTTGAATAAAGTTTGAATTTTTAGATGAATTATGAGAGTTTGTGTACTCCGGACATGAGTTCCTTGCAATTCTCTAAGATTGCCATGATGGGTTTGTTTAGATCTGAATTGTAGTAACCCCAGAGCATGTCATAGTCTCTTGGCATGGTTGTTACTTCGAAGGCTACAAGTTTGAGTTCTATGTGCTTCATTAGAACTATAAATTTGATTTTCAGATTTAAGTGGGACTGTTTGTGCTTGAATGTTATATCCTCCAATTAAATGAGAGATAGAACTTTGATTTTAATTGTGTTGTGCTTGGATGAATGGATTAGTATTGAACTACTACAAGTAGATCCTTGATGCTCTAGTTTTTTCCAAATCTCAGATTTTCCTGTTTTATTTTAAAAACTGTTTTCCTAAACTTCTTGGATTCTAGTTATTGGAGTAGTTGGAATTGTTTACTTCTTTTCCTGTGGATCGACCTCGGTCTTACTGAAAATTATTACTACATCGCAGCCTTGCACTTGAGGCAAGCGAACACCCCTTCACCACCAACCTCACCTTGTGCCTATCCTATTTCTTACTAAAGATCCACTTGCAATTGATTGCTTTACGCCTGATGGTAAACTCCACCAGCTCGTACGCCTCATTCTTGTACGAGGAGTCTATCTCATCATGCATCGTCACCTTCCACTTTTTTGCATCTATGTTATTAAGAGCCTCCTGAAAAGTACACAGACTGTCCTGACCTTTAATGAGGGTGAATGTAATATTCGAATCATCTCTTTATCTAGCCAGTAACCTGCGATCCCTAGTTGAATTATTCTCACAAGTAGCTGCTCCACCTGCTCTGTATCAACCTTTACTGTCCTTCTCATAAGTAGATGCTCCACTTGCTCCTTCTCATAGGAAGTTGCTCCACCTGCTCTGTCTGTGATTTTATTTTTGCTTGTGTAGCAACCTTTACTGTCTCGATGTCTATCATAGCTAAATTTTTTTGTTCCCTATGTTGTCCCCTATGAAACACTAAATACTCATCAAACCTGACATCTCGACTCTTAATGATTTTTTGTGCAACCTAGTCATATAACCTAAACCCCTTCACACCATCACCATAGCCGATAAAGATACACTTCTTCTCCCTTTGGTTTAGCTTATCTCTCTCGACTGACGACACATGAGATTAAGCATAACATCTAAATACTCATAGCATCGAGTAGTCTACCTGCTGACCATTCTATACTACTTTTGGAATTTTACAATCATTTGCCAAAGATGAGAATTGGTTCACCAGGTAACAAGCTATGTTCACGGCCTCAGGCCACCACTCCTTGCCCAATCCAGCATTTCTCAACATACATCGGGCTCTCTCGAAGAGAGTCTGATTCATCCGTTCCGCCACCTCATTCTACTTGAGTGTCTAGCACACTGTATCGTGTCGCACGATTACCTCTTATAAAACTGATTAAATTCGTTAGAAGTGTATTCACCCCCATTGTCTATCCTTAGAACCTTTACCTTGTTCCTGATTATTTTTCTGTCATCACCTTTTGATGCTTGAAAGTAGTGCGAACATTCAATTTATTCTTATTCTTTAAGAAATAAACCCACACCTACCTGGAGTAATCGTTAATGAATGTGACAAACCATGACAATCCGCCCATAGAAACTATAGGCGATGGGCCTTATACATCTGAATGCACATACTCAAGAACACCCTTACAAACATGTTTTCCTGTTTTAAATTATAACCGTGATTGTTTACCATATACACAATACTCGCATATACTAAAATCAATAGATTTAAAAGTAAGAATCAAAGAACGGTCATAAATTACCTTCATGCCCCTCTCACTCATGTGGCCTAGGCGCACATGCCACAAATGTGTAGATGTCGACTTCGCTACACTTGTTTCAGATCCACTCGCTGAAGTATTTTCAATCAACCTGTAAAGGTTACCGCTACGTTGTGCTTTCATCACTATGATTGCCCCCTTAGAAACTCTAAGGGCACGATCATATCCAGTGAACTTACATCCAAGAGCCTTGATAGCTTTTAGAGATATTAGACTTTTTCTAAAGTTAGGAACGTGTCTCACATCCGTCAAGATAGGCTCCATGCCATCGAAAATCTTAATGCGCACTATGTCGATGCCTACTGCTTTACAGGCAATGTCATTGCCTATAAACATTTGGCCACCATCACACTTACTGTAAGTGGTGAACCAACTCCTATGAGGGATCATGTGATACAAGCTCCCGTATCCAAAATCCACTTGTCGTTGAGTTGTTCTTATTTAGATGCAGTCAATATTTCACTAACGACCACTCCCTTATTGCATTTCACTGCATTGGCCTCACTTAAAGAACCTTTTGATTTCTCCTTCTAGACTTAGGATTTTAACTATCATTTTCCATGTCTCCTTTCATGCTACAACTCTAGTACTGCAACTTTCCTTTGCCCTTGCCGTTGAATTTGGATCTAGATCGTGAAGATCCTTTATCCCACTCAGAATTCCTTCCCCTTGTAACAAAAAACATATGTAAAGGCGCCCATGTCATTGCTTTTCTTTCTCAACATCTTCAACTGAAGACCTGAGATAATAGTCTCAACGTTGATGGTCGTCCTACCAATACATAAAGAGTCTTTAAAGGACTTATACGATCCTGGAAGAGGATTTAACAGAATACATGCTTGATCTTCACCCTTCATTACCTCATCCACATTTAACAATTTATAAACTAGCCTATTGAAGTCATTGATATGGGTATCAACATCAGCCCCCTTTGCCATCCTCACATTGAACAATTATAGCTTTAGCTGCAAGCAATTTTAAAGAGACTTTGTCACACAGATGTTCTCTAACTTTGTCCATATATCAGCCACAATCTTCTAATCTCTCATAACATTCTAAAGGACCTCATTTGTTAGATACAATTGTATTGAGATATTGACCTTTTGATCTAACTTGTTCAACTCTTCTTCTTTTATAGTTTTTGGTCACTTTCCAAGTAGTGCATCTTCCAAACATTGTTGAATTAGAAGACCCTTCATCTTCATCTTCAATACTTCAAAGTTATTTTTATCAGAGAACTTCTCTACATCGAACTTTAAGCCTGATGCCATTGATACCCTGTCTCAGATTCTATCTACTTCCTAACATTAGCTTCGATACCACTTATTGGGAACCATGGAAGGACATAGAGTAGAATCAAAAAGAGTATTCACAATCGCAAAAGCAAATCCAACAAGAGAAGGCACACAAATGTAGGTGGGAAAACCCTTGCGGGAAAAAGACCACAGCACGAAGCAATAATGCACTATGAAATATGAAGTTATAAGAGATGAAATCTTACCCAAATCAAATTCTGAAGAGAAAAACCCTGGGTTTTTTTCTCTCCAAAACACTCTCAACCCTTAAACACGTCTTAGAATAACCCTAATCTTGATTATACTTGCTTATATAGCAATATAACGGAAATTAGAAACAAAACCACCAAAAACACACAAAACTATGCGCACCGTCGATCAAGGGGTTAACCAATTGAAAAACCTCGATTGACCAAACAAGCTCAATCGGTCGAACTTGTCAAAAATTGTCCAAAGAGTTTCACCCAAAATGCGAATATATTCGATTAGCTGAGCCCATAGTTTGATCAGTTGAACCCCTCCAAAATTGTCCAGAGACCTGTTTGTGTAATTTCAGGCATGTTCGATCAGTCGACCAAGATAGTCTACTAGTTGAACACCCTGTTTTTTGCACATATTCAAGGTTCCATACAACACCTATTGTATGGTGTCCAAATATTTTATAATGCGTTTAGATGCTTACTTGAAGTGACTTGCATTGACTCGATTTGATAAAGGGGAAATGAGAAATGTTGTGGCTGGCCCACTCCAGTCCGTAGTGTTGAAGCCTTCTGCAAATACAAGTACAGTTTTGGGTCCAAATTGAGACGCTTTGAGTAAAAAAAAAAAAATAGTGCAATAAAGCCTTGGGTCATTTTCACTTTATTGAGCTGATTATTCACAATTCAATTGAGCATCATCACGAGAAGTCCTTATTAAAAGGAATCAGAATTCTGCCTCCTCATTCATGAAAGGGGTAAAGAATAAATAAAGATCCATTATTCAAAAAGAAAAATAAATAAATTTGGGGCCATGTTTGGAAGGTCGGGGCCAATCCCAAACAAATCTTTCGAGTGATCTATGGTGAAAGGTACTGAAATGACTATCTAGAGAATAAAATCCTGATGTTACGAAGAAAATCGCTCAGGAGATGCCTTCACGTTCCAGATTGTAGATTCCATGGGTACAATCAGGACTCCCATGATAATTCATCCTCCTTACATGTGGGACCCATGTACTTCTATCAAAACCATCCGAAGTGTGGGGCACATTGTGGATGGATCAGATCCATAAGTTCACACAGATCAAGCCATCCTAACCATTCAATTGATGTCTATCAAATGGACGGATATAAGTGAAATAGTGAGCTGTCCGAATTCCAAGGCTGGAATAAGATGGTAACTGTCATCTTTTAAAGGTAATCCTTGGGTTATGCTTCATCCGCAATTGGGCAAGTGGTCTGGACGGTCAGGATGGCCTTAAATCAAAATGCTTAAGGTGAAATATTCACCACCATTTTTAAGTGTGTGTATGTCGAAGGTCTCAAGTCCAACTGGTGGAAAATAAAAGTTGTGGCCCACCCAGTGGATAACTTCCAACCTTTTATGGACACCTAACGAGAATCACCTTTTTGGAAAGTCTTGTATATCCACTCATTGTGCGGACCACGTTTGTATTATGCTATTTATCAATGGATGCTATTAGTTTTCATGGTGTGGCCCACCTTATAAATAGATCGACGTGATTTTTTATGTACATGATCCTCGTGATTGAGGGAGCCATACGGAAAGGTTGGATTTCACTTGCACTCAACAGGTCGAAGTTTTCCGCTGGGAACATCCTGTGGTCCAACCAGCCGGACTAAATTAAGACCTTCTCATGCACATCAACGCACATGTATGTCTGTTGAAATTCCGTGTCCTCGACAACTCAAATCAACCCTAGCATTATAAATTTGGATTTAATACCACCGTTAATTTATATGCTTTGTGGAAGCATGCTCAACAAAGATAGAACAATTGAATAAACAATAACCCATCAAAGCGATCACACAAACATAAGATATTTAATGTGGAAAAAAAAAAACTCTTACGGAAAAAAACCACGACACAAAGTAACAGAAATCTAGTATAATCAAAGCCTTAGAGATTACACTACTCACATCCTTCTATTACAGGCGAAACCCGGACCTCTCCTTGCAATGCGCACCTAGGAAAACCCTATCCCCTTGAGGAAACTCCTTCCCAAACTGTTACAAGTGTTTAGAACCCTCTCACCTAGTAAAACCATTGCTCTTAGAGAGAAAACACTCATAATAATGAAACCCTAATCATAATTAGGCTTAAACACCCCAACTTACGCTAATCCATGTAAAGCCATTGGTTAGACCAACGCACCAACTGTCAATCGGACTGACTCAGACGGCTAAAACCCTATCGTATGTTGTCGTCTAGACAGACATGTCCTACATCAAGCTCCATTCGATAGTACCTTCTATACTGTCGGTCATAACCACAGTGGCCCTTCAGAATCCAAGGCATCTTGTACAACAAACTCTACCTTGACTTGTATTATGTCAAGTCACCCTGAAGATCTCCTGTACTAGCCTCCACCTTAAGCGTAGAACGCTTCTTGTACCTCCACGTGGAATGTAGCTTCATCCGCACCCCTGTGCAAGGGTGCCCAATCTCATCAATGACTAGTGAAATTAATCAAGACCAAGCAGTGCTTGAACTTTTCTGTGGTCACCAACTTCGTAAATATGTCTGTGGCATTCTCGTCTGTATGAATCTTCTGAAAGTGAATCTCCCTTGAAGTAATGAGTTCATGTATCTTGTGGAACCTCATGTCAATGTACTTGGTTTTTACATGATACACCTAATTCAACACTAGATGGATAGCGCTCTGACTATCATAATGCAACCGGATCACCTCTTGCTTCAACCCAAGTTCACCAATAAGACATTTCAACCATAGTGCCTCCTTTAACACCTCTGCTGCAACTATGTATTCCAGTTCGGTTATAGACAACTAACCATAATGCCTCCTTTAACACCTCCGATGCAACTATGTATTCCGCTTCGGTTGTAGACAACTAACCATAATGCCTCCTTTAACACCTCCATTGCAACTATGTATTCCACTTCGGTTGTAGACAATGCTATAATAGACTATAGCGTAGATATTCAACATATCGGTATGCCTACTAATGTGAAAATACATCCCATAGTGGATCTCCTATTGTCAATTTCTCCTACATAATCCGAATTCACGTTGCCTATAACTCCACCCAAAGCTCCATGTCCCTCAAACATGATCCTAGTGTCGACTGCAACCCTGAGATACCTAATAATCCACTTAATATCATTTCAACGCTCTTTTTCTGGACTCACCATATATCTGTTGACCATGCTAACTGCCTGTGAGATATCCAACCTTATGCAAACCATCGCATACATGGGACTCCTTTCTGCACTCGCATATGACACCTGTGACATGTATGAAATCTCCTCTTCTATGCTTGGACATGACTTAGCTTGCAACTTAAAATGACCTACTATAGGCATGCTAACTGGCTTAACACCTTCCATGTAGAACCTCTCTAACACCTTTTTTTTTAAACCAAGCGAGGAAACTTTCTTATTATTAAAAAGGTAAAAGCTTGAAAAGATATAACAAACAGGGCAAGCCCAAATGAAAAAGAAAAGAAAATGGAAGAAAAGAAGCAACCCACACCCCAAGTGCAAGGGGAGAAAAAGAGAGAAAGAAAGAAAGAAAAGAAAGTAGTAAAAAGAAAGGACATAAGAAAAAGAAGAGGAGGAAACAACCACTAAGGAGGAAGAGACCCACAACTCGAGCCAGTCATCACATCAAGTTTTTTTTTATCTCAGTCTTAGTGATAAATCTGGTGGGCGACCTTAAACAATGTCGGTCAAAGTAGCTAGATAAGGTAGTTTTCAAATGATTAGGAAAAACCCCAATGCGGCAGTTGTTAGAAATAACAAAATGGTGTAGTCTCTTAACAAATAAGAGAATCATCTAGGTAGAGGTAAATGGGTCTTTAATGGCATGAGAGCTCTGCTGGTTGCTCACCAAAATGTTGGATCTTGCATGATGATCAATGGAAAATATAGTTAAGGCAGAGATTAACAATTGCAACCACCTATCCATCGTCCCTTGGGTGTTGTATTTGGAGACAATTCCCCATGTGGGAGAGGTATTGGGAGAGTAGCAAAGAAGCCCAAACCTAGTTGCAGAAATCTCAGCACAAGCTAAGGTCTAACCCGAAAAAGATCTAGGATGCCGAGAAGGGTGGCGAAGAGGGGGCGATCAACGGTGGGGGTTGTAGGAAAATCCCAAGCAGCAGAGATAGTGCTAGGGGCTTTGGTAGATATGGAAGGCCCTTACAGAAAAGAGACCTAGTCTTTATCTCCCAAATGATATTCCTAAAAATGGTTTCTTTTTTGGAAGATTTTTTTTATTAAATATGCGGTTGTTCCATTCTCTCTAAACATTCCACACAAGGGTCGAGAAAGCGAGCTTGCCAAGGGTGGAAGTAACAGGGTTTGTTGTGCTTTCCACAAGGTAGGCAACAGATTGATAGATAGTAGGATGATGGATGAAGGGAATAGAGCATTTAGAGTATAAATTACTCCAAATCCATTTGATGAACCTACAAGAGAAGAGTAGATGATTAATGCATTCTAAATCATGCTGAAAAAATATAAGCAGTATCATCAATAATATTGAGAGAAAAGCAGATCTTTAGTTTTTAGATTTTCATGGAAGGTCATCCAAGCTGCGATAGAGTATCTAGGGATAGAGCCACTATTGGGGCTCAAATTTTCACCCATGATAAAACAACATGTGGTGGTCCATCTATGACGATTCAGATTAATTCCAGGACTGGAAAAATCTCAAAAAATGCGATTGGACCTTAGGCGACCTGCGCAATCGTAATCAAAAGCTACAAATGATATTTCGGATTAGAACTGGACATGCGTATTGCTGTCAAATGATCCAGAATACCCTAAACACCTTAACAACCGAATTTAAATGTCGTACGATGCATATTTTTATCTGCGCACCCCGAAATGTGTTCTACCCTTATTTGGAGCAAACCGAAAAGGACAGGCGCCTACAAATACTATTTCAAATTGGAGCTGAACATGCGTATTGCCATCGAATGATCTGGAACGCCTAAAAACCCCTGATTACTAAGTTTGAAAGTCGGGCGATTCATATTTTCATGCGCACGCTTCCAGGAGTGAAGTTCTCATACAAAGAGCCGACCTGAAGGGTCCAAATTAAGAAACAACTACGAAATTTGTAGCAGTTGATCATCCGTACCCCATCTCGTTCATTTAATAGCCCGATAAGAGGCTTAAAGTGCTTTCGCATCAGTGACTTTGGCCTCCGAAAAGATACCTGTCCTTTGGAGCGGACAGTCGGAGCTTGAAATTTGAAAATATTCTAAGTCTAGAACATGCGGAGGCTTTATATGGAGAGCACATGTGGAGGCTACATGCGGAGAACACATACAGAAGCTCTGAAACCACATGTGTCAGCCACATGCGCCTTGGATATTTCTTCCCGAAAGCTTTCGGAAAACTTCCGAAAAACTTCAAGTTTGGAGACATGTGCCTAGCCTGGAAATACGGGTGCCAGCCACATGCGCCAGCAACAGTCGCCAGCCACAGTTGCCCAAAAATCCTCCTGAAAACACATCGCTCACCATATTTGGTTGCCTGGACCCAATTAATCTACTATAAATAGCAGGTCGACCTAATGGCCAAAAGAGACATCATCCGCAGATGACATCAGGGCGACACAAGAGGTAACATGCACCCGCTCCGTCTTCCCTTGCCGGATCCCTTCATCGACGAGGGATTTCCTCACCGGAACCCCTCGCCGGAAAGGGATTTTTTCGTCGGCGTCTGAATGCAGAGGGAGAGAGAGGAAGAAAATCCTAAAATTATTCTTAGTGGGAAATCCCACTGTTTACAGAGGGACATGTGCCTACTCCCTCACAATCTCCAAAAACTCAAAAATTGCTAACTCCCAAAGGGGACATGCGCCCACCATCCTAGCTCAGGCGCATGTGCTATGCCAAATGCCCCCAAGAGGGGAGTCTTCCCTCTCTCTTTCTCATCTTGGGGCACATGCGGCCGGGGAAGGGACACATGCACCCACACCAGGCACATGCGTTCACACCTCCCCCACATGCGCCTGGACGTCCATTCCCTAGCCTGGGATGTCTGTGGTGTGGCCTGCTTTGGGTGGGTCCAATCTCTCTAGCATAGTATGCCTCCTAGACACGTATGGACATGCTCTATCCATCCCTCGGACCGGATTTTCCAACGGTCGATGTTAAGGACCTCTAATCCCTGATTTTCTCCTAAATGTCCAACACTTGGCCATTTTTACAACCCTGAAAACTGCACTGCATATCTCTCTGCATTGCGCTACATTGCATCCCTACACACACTACACACTGCATACTTGCATACCTGCATACCGCATTCCATTTACTTTAAGTTATTTATGTAAATAAGGAAATACCCCCTATTTGGATTCAATAAAAAATACTAAAAAAATAAATTCCCAACAATAAAGATTTTGATTTTCCATCCGAAGTACAAATCGCAACTTTTTGACACTCCCCGAAAAGTTCGTCTTTTAAACGGAGGAATTTTCTTCAAATCTAAACCATACAAAAAATCTAAAATACCCTAATTAGGCTAAAACACCAAAGAACAGTATAATATTCAGGATATTTTATGATCGATCTGTGGATATATTAATAATCTGATTTTACTTAGAATTTTTTGGCAGCAAAATGACCAGAACATCAATTTAGTGCAAATTTGTACATAAATGGATCTATAACTTGATAATGTTCCTTGCCTCATGCATCAACTTTCATTTTTCTTAATCAATCATTCACTCAATGTTAATCCTTGTTGTTAATCATAAATCAGTATAATTAAGCGATAAACAGGCCCAATACTTAGGAGGCGTTTGGCTAATCTATTAATAAGAGCTTATTTGCTTATTCTAAAAAAAATAAGCTCTTATTTTGAAAGTATTTTAGAGCTTATTTTTTTATAAACTAGTAAAAAAGCTCTTAAATAATAAGTGATAGGGAAGTCACTTTTTCTTTAAGACTTATTTAGCTTAAGCGAGTAAACATTTTTAATTAATTTTTTGACAAGTTTGTCCTTCAACTTTTTAAGTAATTCTCATATTTCCCTCTTGTCTTCTTTAGAATATCTCTAAGGTGAGCCCACATGATGAACAACCCATATTGAATGTGAGTTTCCACATCAAGGTGGGCCCACATAATGCATGGTTACATCAAAGGTGGGCCCCACATGATGAATGCCCACATCAAAGGTGGGACCTACATGATGGATGGGGGACATTGAAGGTGGGATCACATGATGGAAGGTTGACATCAAAGGTAGGCCCACATGATGAACAACCCATATTGAAGGTTGGGCCCCACATGATTGATGTACTATCCACATCAACCCCATATGATGGATGGTTCATAGCAAAGGTGGGACCCACATGATGGATGGTGGACATTGAATGTGGGACCACATGATGGAAGATTGACATTAAATGTGGGACCACATGATGAATAACCCATATTGAAGGTTGGGCCCCACATGATGGATGGTCCATAGCAAAGGTGGGACCTACATGATGGATGGTGGACATCAAAGGTGGGTCCCACATGATGGACTATTCACATCAAGTGGGCCCCACATGATAGATGGTCCACAACAAAGGTGGGACCCACATGATGGATGGTCCACATCAAAGGTAGGATCGAAGTGATGGATGGTGGATATTGAATGTGGGACCACATCATGGAAGGTTGACATTAAAGGTGGGCCTACATGATGAATGACCCATATTGAAGGTTTGACCCCACATGATGGACAATCCACAACAGAAGTGCGACCTACATGATGGATGGTGGACATCAATGGGTCCCACATGATGGACTGCCTACTTGATGTGGGCCCCACATGATAGTGGTCCATAACAAAGGTAGGATCCACATGATGGATGGTGGACATCAAAGATGGGCCCCTCATAATGAATGACTCATATTGAAGTGGGGCCCCACATCAATGTGGACTCACGTAATGAAAGGTTCACATCAAAGGTAGGCCCCACATGATAGATGGCCCACATCAAATTGTGGCCCAACATGACGAAGCATGCACATCAAGTAGGTCCCATTTAAATGGCAGTCCACGTCAAAGGTGGGATCCACATGATGGATGGTGGTCATTGAAGGTGGTCCCACATGATGGTCAGTTGATATCAAAGATGGGCTCACATGATGAACGGCCCATAATGAAGGTGGGGCCCCACACAAAGAATGGTCCACATCAAGGTGGGCCCACATAATGGACGGAGTGGGCTTCACATGATGGATGGCTCACATAAAAGTGTGGCCCCTCATAATGGACAATTGACATCAAGTGGGCCCCACCTAATGGACGGTCCACATCCAAGGTCTCTCATGATGGATGACCCATATCCAAACTGGGCCATATGATGGATGATCCATATAGAAGGTGCACCTCACACGATGAATGGTATATCAAAATTGGGCCCCACATGATGGACAATACACTTCAAAGGTAAGGCCCACACTATGGACACATCAAATGTGGAGTCCAAGTGATGGTGATGGGTAATGGACATTGAGGGGCTCCACATAAAGGACAATTAGCATTGATGTTGGGCCCCACATGATGGAGGATCCACCCAAACAACCATTTTGATTGCTCTTATATTTAAGTTGTTGTAGTATTTAAAAATCACATCAACGACCCTTAAAAAAGCTCTTATTTGAAAGTTTTACCAAACATGCTTATTTTAAATAAGAGCTTTTTCTTTTTGGAGATTTTACCAAACGGGCTTATTTAAAACAAGAGCTAGAACAAAAAGAGCTTATTGAAATAGCTCTTATTCAAAAAGCTCTTATTGAATTAGAGTTGAGATGCCAAACGCCCCCCTTAGTCATTTTCGGCCCTGAGAAATGCCCTGACGGCTCGAATATTGATTGACGCCAAGTGGAATTAAACACGAGCTCACTAACTTCAAGCTAGATTTAACATCCTCTTATCATAAGACAACTAAATCAAGCACTTATCGGACACTAATCCCCATCGTTTCTCAATTATCTACATAAACAAGTATATATCAGCCCCAATACTTAGCCATTTTCAGGCCCAGAAATGTACAATCTAGCTCATCGAGCTTAAACTCTCGAAGAAATATGGCTCGACATAGCTCATTCGATTGATCCAATCTCTCGAAGCATCGACCATTAATAATAATGTGGTTAAGTTAAGGATAAACATAAAATGGATTAACCGAATCAAGTGTATAATTCACCTGACGCACTAAATATCAAGCATAGTGCAATCCAATCTTGAGCATACGATACAGATCAAGCATACTTACTCTGTACTCCTCATGTCCATTATATGAACCCTATTCATCCTGGATTGAGGTCTGAAATTAAATCAAAGGGACTATGGTTATTATCGAAAATCGAAACCAAAGAGTTCCAAAACATTTAAAACACTTCGTCATGAACTACTATCGCTAAAACCAGTTGATGTACTACCCATCCAAAGGGGGTCCGTCAGTTGAGCAACTTCGGTAGTTGCGGTGTCTCTTCCTAAAGTCACCCGTCCATAGCGACTGTCACTAGCATTGCATCGTACCATTTAGCAGCCATGATGTGTCTTCTTGTGGTCACCTATCCTCAGCGACTGGTCACTGGCATTGTGTCGTACCATTTGGCAGCCATGATATGTCTTCCTATGGTCACCCATCCGCAGTGACAGTCATTGGCACTGTGTTGTACCATATGGCAGCCGTAATATGCCTTCCCACAAGTCACTCATCCACAACAACAGTCACTGACACTATGTTGAGCATGGCAACCATGGCGTGTCTTCCTGCGGTCACCCATCCACAGTGATGGTCACTAGCACTATGTTGCACTACATGAGAATCGTGGCATGTCTTCCTGCGGTAACCCGTCCTCAACGACGGTCACTGGCAATGTGTTGCATGACTCGGTTAACATCCTGGCTGTTTCTTAACTAAGAACGCCCGAAAGAACATGGGACAGTCATTTAACTTGTCTAAACGATGGCTCAATCCATAAGAAACTCAAAACTTGGTCTCTATGACTGTGAACTCAAAGACCATAGTGCCTGATGACTTGATTACCTGCTCGATCTATCCAGGTCACTTCCTAAACACTCCATTTATTGTACAACTATCATTCATAGTGAAACTTTTGTCGCTTTGCGCCATGGTTTTCTCCCAAAAGGGTTTCCAAGTAAAAATCTCCGTGTTGTTTGTGGTGTGTTTTACTTATGTTTATGCTCTTTTAATACTTTATTTAATTTATCTATAACACATGCATACACTTACTTTTGCCTTTTAATTAAGGGTGATCATCCATTGATGTAATTAAGGGTTCGTGACCAGTTCACAGTCTGGAATGTAAAAGATCTTAGAATCTCGAGAATAAAATTTGCCTTGCGATGCTTTCTCATGTGTACTTTGTGAATGCCTGTGATTGATCTATGAATGTCTCTATTACTCAGAACCTCCAGAACAATGAAACACAAGAAAACTGCCTTGCGCATTTTCTTATTTTTCTAGTTTTAACAGCCACTAAACAATAAGAGATCACTTCAAGGTAGCGTTAGATTAGTAGGTCTGCAAGCTTTTAAAGCTGAGGTAAAGGTAAAGGCACCATTTGAGGAAATGGTCTAAAAAATCTCATCTTGGATCAGGACAATTTAAAGCTCCTTAATCTTTAGAAAGAGATTAGCCAACAAAGCATTGGCAGGGTAGTGGCACTGCTACTTAGAGGATAACTTAGGTTTTGTTTATTGCTTTAAGTAGGATTAGGTCTAGTTTGTTTTTTTTTCTATTTGCTTTAGTAGATTTAGTTGTCGGAGTTGTACACTTCCATGATCAACTCTCTCAGATATTATCATTCTCACTCTCTCTTATTTTACCATTGCTCTCATGTTCATGCTCATTACATATCTTTTTACATTGAGGACAATGCAAGATTTGGTTGGGGGTGAGATGAGATTCCTCATCTAGCAGTTTGTGGACATTTCGAGCATTATTTGTTGAAAATTTTCAATTTTTCTAAAAATTCAAAACTCCTTTAGCAAATTTTATTTCTATGCATTCGGGATGATACGAGTATAAGAAAAGGAGATACGAAGTGAGTGATGATGCAAGTTTTGAACTACCCTTAATATAATGATTTTATATAAGAATTTCCCTTATTTACATGATTGATAGAAAATTTGAACACTTTTACACCTAGTTCACATTACACGATTTTCATGGTTTGAAAGGATTATGTGATTTGTGGATTAGCTAGACTTTGATTTAAGGTGTTGAGAAACCAAGCCGGGGTACTTTGTCCATCCTTGTCCATGGGAAAATAATGAAAGATATGGATTTCTAAAAATCCTATCTAATATGAAAAAACAAAGGAAATGAAGGATGAAAACATGGAAATAATGAAGAATATGGTGGAAAATTTTGAAAAGGGCTACCTATTACCAACCGGGGGATGGTCTACCCGTAAGCAAAAGCCAGAAATGGGATGTAGTGTGAAAGCCATCGGAAGAACAATAAGGCAAATTCCTGTCATTGGCTTGACTGTTGATCTGTACACCTTGAGATTCATGGTTTAGTTGATCTATGAAGAAGATAATCCTAGAAACTCATGAGATGAACAGTCACTATTAGCAATCAATCAGCGGGAATTTCATATAAACACTTATTATGTTTTGAGAGTTTAAGGTTTCAACTTCTATCACCTAAGTTTTCTAACTTTTACACTTGTGCGTCTTAGGATGTATAGAAGAATAGTTTCTGAAGGAGAGTTGGTTTTTCGAGATTTGATCTTGCTTCACGCATGTTTTGCTCGGGACTAGCAAAATGCTAGTTAGGGGGGTATGTTGAGTGTTCGCTTCCCCAAGTGTAGGGTTGCGATGTAGTAATAAACTCGGTAAGACCGAGGTCGATCCTCAGGGACTTATGTAGGATTTCACAAACTCATCCACAAGTGTCTATCTACTAATCAGATTTTTGTATGAAATTGATATGAGTACCAGAAGTTGAATTAAATCGAAAGTAATTAATTATAAGAAGGCACTAGGGGTTCAAGGATCCACTTGTAGCAATCCTTGATGTTCAATCCGCTGTGGTTTCTTATTCTCTCAACTAGAGTCGACATTCAAGTCTATCTAGTCGGACGATAGAGCTGTTAAACCAAACAGTCTGTAATATGTAAGTTCTATGCATAAAATTCACTCAATGTAGGCTGAGCTGAGCATGCTCAATTGCATAGGTCATTCCCCTTTCCTATAGGTCCAGTTCTCAATCATAACCATCCTCAAGTCCTCTCACAGGACAAGGCTAGATCAGGATTTGAACTGGATTCAAATCACATGCACAGTCCATACTTATTCCAGAAAAATAGAACTTTGGTATGAAGTCCCTTTATGAAGAGCTTAGTACTAGAGCGCACTCTGATTCCTCAGATCATACAGGTCTAGACCGTTACAAACGAATTAAGAAGCTAAGTAATTCATCCAAACATCCATGAGTCATCACAAGACTAAGAAAAATTACTTAAAAACTTGTATAAACTTCAAACCTTAGTTCATAATCATGAATTCCAAACTAAAAACCACTTAACTACGAATCAAAACATCTTGGATTCACTACAAGCTTCACCTCTTAGCCCTAGCTAAGAGGCTTAGCTGCTCATGATCCAAGGAAACATGAAACAACTACAAAAAGCATGAAAACGGCAAAGCAAACTAAAAGGAGTTGTGAAACTCCAATCTCCACTTCCACAGCCTCCAACCTCGCTTGAACCCTTCTAGGATGCCCTAGGAACAATCCCTAGGTGTCTTTTTATAGCCTAGGAGGCTTCACAACTTCGGAATAATCGAGAACTTGCGTAATACTTACGCAGCGCAGAGAAAATCGGGATGAAATTAGAAGTTTCTAACTTCTTTCGCGCAGCCGACCGGTCACGACCGGTCGGCCTCAATAAACCATCACTCCAGCAAGCATGGCCGACCGGTCATGACCGGTCGGCCTGGTAGAACATCAGTCCAGCAAGCTTGTCCGACCGGTCAAGACCGGTCGGACGTTTTCTCTTGTATTACAGTAGCCATGGCCGACCGGTCATGACCGGTCGGCCTTGTTCGTTGAAGTTCCAGCAATCCTATCCGACCGGTCATGACCGGTCGGACGTCCTCAGTACACCCAAACATGCATGGCTGACCAGTCACTGACCGGTCTGGCTTCCTTGGCCGACCGGTCACAACCGGTCAGCTCTTTTTCTTCTTGTTTTCTTTCTTTCTTCTGCTTTCTTTTCTTTTTTTTACTTCTTTCTTTCTTTTCTTCTTTGGTCCTCAAACGTTCTTCATCAGAATGATCACAAATGCACCCTTTTTGTCTTCAATTGAGTGGAGTCCACTCTCAGTCCTGTAATCACAAAACATGCATTGGATTAGCCCGCAAACCATACAAACTTTGCATAATGAGTGATGAATTGGGGATAGAATATGCACAATTAGGGGCTCAACACACCCCCCAACCAGCATTTTGCTAGTCCCAAGCAAAACATGCGTGAAACTAATCCTATTCTTCAAAACTTAACTCTTTTTCAGAAACCATCCTTCTATACATTCCAAGGTTCATAAGTGTAAGATTCAGAAAGATTAGGCATCAAAGGTTGGAACCGTAAATCCTCAAAACATAATAAGCATTCATATGAAATTCCCACTGATTGGTTGATAAATAGAAGGACTTGAACAAATTCAACCTAGTGTGAGTAGTGAAAATTCATCCCACGAGTTTCTAAGTTTATCTTCTTCATAGATCAACTAGACTATAGAACTCAAAGTACATAGAACCACATCAAGCCAATGACAGGAATTTGCCTTACCGTCCTTCCGACGACTTTCACACTACGTCCCATTTCCTGCTTTGGTTACGGGTAGACCATCCCCCGGTTGGCAGTAGGTAGCGCTAATCGGAATTTTCCACCATTTTTCCATCATTCCCAATTTCATCCTTCCTTTTCCTTTTTCTTTTTAATTTAGATAGGATTTTTAAAAATCCATATCTTTCATTATTTTCCCATGGACAAGGATGGACAAAGTATCCCGGCCTGATTTCTCAATACCTTAATTCAAAGTCTAGCTAATCCATAAATCACATAATCCCTTCATCTCATGAAAATCGTGTAATGTGAACTAGGTGTAAAAGTGTTCAGATTTTCTATCAATCACAAAAATAGGGGAGTTCACATATAAAACCATTATGCTATGAGAGATTCCAGACATCCAGCCCCCTACACTTCATATCTCCTCCTCTTATGCTCATATCAACTTGAATGCATAGAATCGGTGTTTTCCACCAGAGTTTCAAATTTTTGAAAAAATCGAAAAATTTCCACATAATTGCTTGAAATGTTGCAAAACGCTGGATTCATCCAAGCGATCCTACACCACCCAACCAAATTTTGCATTGTCCTCAATGTAAAAGATGTGCAATGAGCAAAACATGAGAGCAATTTGAAAATAAAAGGGAGTGAGAACTGATAGTACCTGAGAGAGTGAAAAGTGGAAATCTTCCTCCTTCTAACAAACCTATGGAAAAGAAAACAAAAGCAGCAAAATCCTAATCCTAACTACTCTATACCTCCATCAGACTAGGAGATCAATCATCCTGATACACAGGATCATTCAAAGGTATGTACATACCTTCTGAAGGGAATTTCTCAAAGAACGGCTTTAATCGCTGCCCATTTGCTTTAAAAATGTTGCCGTTCCTCGGATTCAACAGCTCGACAGTCCCATATGGATAGACAGTTTGCACAATGTAGGGACCGGTCCATCGAGATCGCAATTCTCCTGGAAATAGATGTAAGCGAGAATTATACATGAGGACTTTTTGATTTATCGTGAATGTCTTGCGAAGAATATTCTTATCATGAAATATCTTCGTCTTGTCCTTGTAAATTCTCGCATTCTCATAAGCCTCATTCCGGATTTCTGCAAGTTCATTCAATTGTAGTTTGCGTAACGAGCATGCCTTTCAGAATTGAAATTCATTTTCTTAATAGCCCAATATGCCCTATGTTCCAACTCCACAGGCAAGTGACAAGCCTTCCCATAGACAAGTCTATAGGGAGACATTCCAATAGGGGTTTTAAAAGCTGTACGGTAAGCCCAAAGCGCATCAGTAAGCCGAAGCGACCAATCCTTGCGATCGGGGTTCACCGTTTTCTCTAAAATGTGTTTAATTTCCCTATTGGATATCTCAGCTTGTCCACTAGTTTGTGGGTGATAGGGAGTGCTCACTTTGTGTGTTACGCCATATTTCTTCATTAAGGCTTCAAAAGGGCGATTGCAAAAGTGAGACCCTCCATCACTTATGATGACTCGAGGCGTTCCAAACCGGGAAAGAATATTTTCTTTTAAAAATTGAATGACCGTTTTATGGTCATTATTCCGGCAAGGGATAGCCTCGACCCATTTGGAAACATAGTCGACGGCAAGCAAGATGTATAGGTTTCCAAAAGAAGATGGGAATGGGCTCATGAAATCGATGCCCCAATAATAAAAAATTTCGATTATTAAAATGGGATTGAGTGGCATCATATTTCTACGGGAGATTCCTCCTAATTTCTGACAAGGTTCACATGCTTTGCAAAACTCATGTGTGTCTTTGAACATAGTGGGCCAATAAAACCCACATTGCAGAATTTTCGCTGTGGTCTTTTTAGCCGAAAAGTGGCCACCACATGCTTGAGAATGACAGAAGGAGATGATACTTTGTTGCTCATCATCTGGGACACATCTCCTTATGATTTGATCAGGACAATACTTGAATAAGTATGGGTCGTCCCATAGGAATTTCCGCACCTCTGAGAAGAATCTATCCTTATCTTGCTTTTTCCAATATGTAGGAATTGTACCTGTAGCAAGATAGTTAGCAATGTCCGCATACCATGGTAATTGGGAAACAGCAAAGAGTTGTTCATCAGGGAACATGTCATTGATTGCAGTCGTTTCAGGGGAATCAGTGAGGACAAGTCGAGAGAGGTGGTCAGCTACTACATTCTCTACTCCTTTCTTATCACGTATTTCTATGTCGAATTCCTAGAGTAGAAGGATCCATCTTAACAACCGTGGTTTAGCATCCTTCTTAGAAAGAAGATACTTAAGCGCGGCATGGTCAGTGAATATAATGATCTTGGATCCAATTAAGTGGGACCTAAACTTTTCCAAGGCAAAAACTACAGCTAAAAGTTCCTTTTCAGTAGTGGTGTAGTTTGCTTGGGCTGAGTTTAGGGTTCTACTTGCATAGTAGATGACACATGGCTTTTTATCTTTTCTTTGGCCTAACACGGCCCCAATAGCATAGTCGCTAGCATCACACATAATCTTAAAAGGAAGGCTCCAATCAGGTGGTTGCATTATTGGAGCGCATGTCAACATACCTTTAAGGGTGGTAAAGGCCTTTTGACATTCTTCATTCCACTCGAATGAATTTTCCTTTTGAAGTAGGTTACATAAAGGGCGAGAGAGTGAACTGAAGTCCTTTATGAACCTTCTGTAGAATCCTGCGTGTCCTAAAAAGGACCGGATATCTCGTATGCTTTTGGGTGGTGGGAGGTTAGAGATAAGATCAATTTCCGCTTTATCCACCTCGATTCCATTTTGTGAAACGATGTGACCAAGTACAATTCCCTTTTGAACCATGAAGTGACACTTTTCCCAATTGAGCACAAGGTTCTTCTCTTCACATCTTTTCAGCACAGATTTCAAGTGCTTAAGGCACTCATCAAAGCTACAACCGAATACGGAAAAATCATCCATGAAGATTTCGAGAATGGTCCCCACCATGTCAGAAAAGATGCTCATCATGCAACGCTGAAAGGTGGCAGGGGCATTACATAGTCCAAACAGCATCCGTCGATAGGCGAAAGTGCCGAATGGACATGTGAATGTAATCTTTTCTTGGTCTTCACGGGCAATTTCTATTTGGTTGTACCCTGAATAGCCATCAAGGAAGCAAAAGTGGGAATGACCCGCCAACCGTTCTAAAATCTGATCAACAAACGGTAGGGGGAAGTGATCTTTCCTCGTGATAGTGTTTAGCTTCCTGTAGTCAATGCACATTCTCCAACCGGTAGTGACTCTAGTTGGCACGAGTTCGTTATTGGCATTAGCTACAATGGTTATTCCGGATTTCTTAGGCACCACTTGAGTTGGACTCACCCATTGGCTATCGGATATTGGGTAAATGATACCTACATCCAATAGTTTCACCACTTCGGCCTTAACCACATCCTTCATGTTTGGATTTAGTCGTCTTTGTGGTTGCCGGGATGTCCTTGCATTTTCCTCAAGGTGTATGCGGTGAGTACAAATCAGTGGATCTATGCCTTTGAGATCCGCAATTGACCATCCGATGACACTCTTGTGCTCTAATAGAGTGGCTATTAGCCTACTCTCTTATTCCTCATCCAAGTGGAAAGAAATCACCACTGGATATGTCTCATCTTGACCTAAATAAGCATACTTTAGCTCACTTGGCAATGGTTTTAGGTCGAGTGTTGGTGCCTTGATGTTGGATGGAAGGGCCTTGTTTTCATTTACAGGCAAAGGTTCAATTGGGGCCCTCCATCTTTTATTGTCAAGTACTGGCATCATCTCTAGCTTGGCATCCATCTCTTGTATTGTGTATTCATTAGTCTCATGAGAATGGGCCATAAATGCCTCCAAAGGGTCGGGAATTAGTGACAAGGGGACTGTATCTTCCACGAATGATTCAATCATGTTTAACTCGTGGATATCATCATCAACCTCCCGTGGTTGTTTGCATAAATCAAATGTGTTGAGTTCAAGGGTCATATTTCCAAAGGACATTTGTATAAGTCCGTTTCTACAATTGATAATGGCATTTGAGGTAGCTAGAAACGGTCGTCCAAGTATGACGGGAATTTGAGCACTGGTGCCTATCACAGGATGTGTGTCCAAGACAATAAAATCTACTGGGTAGTAGAATTTATCAACTTGAACTAGAACATCCTCTATCATTCCTCTCGGTATCCGGATGGATCTATCAGCAAGTTGGAGTGTGGTTTTAGTGGGTTTCAATTCACCTAACCCAAGTTGTTCATAAACCGAGTATGGAATGAGATTCACACTTGCCCCCAAGTCAAGTAGGGCTTGTTTAATCTGGTAGTCTCCTATGATGCATGAGATGGTTGGACTACCTGGATCCTTGTATTTTTGGGGCACCTCTTGTTTGATGATGGCGCTCAAATTCTCAGCCAAAAGAACTTTGTTGTGAACGTTATGTTTCCTTTTGACTGTACACAATTCCTTTAGAAATTTGGCATAAGATAGTATTTGTTTTATTGCATCCAACAACGGGATGTTGATCTTCACCTGCTTGAAAACTTCCAGAATCTCCAGATTTTATCTAAAGGTTTAGGTGAAATCAACCTTTGTGAAAATGGGGCAACCGGCTTGTATTGTCTTTCCGGTTCTTTCTCTTGTGGAATATTGTTTAGGCTATCATCCTCTTTGGGAATTTCCAGATCCTTAGGCTTTGGAGCCTTCACCGGATTAGATTTGTCAATTTCTTTCCCACTTCTCAAAGTGGTGATAGCTTGGACATGTTCCGTATGGTGGGAGGATGAGCTTGCATCTTGTATCTCATACTGGGTCCTTGGGTTAGGAAGAGGTTGAGCAGGAAGTGTGCCCTTCTCTCTAACACTAAGGTGAGCTTCAACTCTAGCCAGAGATGTTTTCAATTCATTGATGGCTTGGTTTGAATTTTGATTGAATTTCAATTACCCTTGCATGAACCCATCTATTTTTAGAGAATTTATCTTGTTATACTCATTCTGGACTGATACGAATGCACCCAACATCTCTTCTAGTGATACTTTTGGAGTGTTGTTTGCATTTGCATTGGGTCCATTCCTCCAACTGAAGTTGGGATGGTTCTTCCAATTATGATTAAACGTGTTTGAGTTTGGAGCACCATATTGCTGTTGATAGCTGTTTATGGCATTTGTTTGTTCTTGTAAGATGCCTTGGACTGCTGAAATCGTGGGACAATCTTGTGTAGCATGTTGATTTCCAGCACAAATTCCACAAACAGTTTCAACGTCAGTGGAGTTGATTGTTTCTCCTTTCCTTAATTCCATGGCTTCGACCTTTCTTGTGAGGCTAGCCAACCGTGCACTTATGCTATCTTCTTCTGATAAGACGTACATTCCTCCCTTTTCCTTTTGTTGGCCAGTCTTGGAAGTAGTTGGTTTCGATGTGTCCCAAGACTGTGCACTCTCAGCCAATTCTTCCAAATAATCCCATGCTTCATCAGCTTCCTTATTCATGAACTCCCCATTACACATCATTTCTACAAATTGGCGCATGGGTGAAGTCAGTCCTTCATAGAAAAAACTTATAACCCGCCAAATTTCATAGCCATGATGTGGGCATGTGTTTAATAGGTCTTTAAACCTCTCCCAACATTGGAAAAAGGTTTCATCTTCCTTTTGGGCAAAATTTATGATAAGGCGCTTCAGCATATTCGTTTTGTAAGTAGGGAAGAATTTCTTTATGAATTCTCTGTGCATGTCAGTCCATGCACCAATTGATCTTGGCCTCAATGCATAAAGCCAACTCTTAGCTTTATCTTTAAGAGTGAAAGGGAAGAATTTAAGTCTCACCACATCTTCAGTCACATTAGCAAAGTGCATGGTGGTGATTACCTCATCAAACTCCTTAAGGTGTTGATAGGCACTTTCACTGTCTAAACTATGAAATTTAGGGAGAAGATTGATCACTCCCGGTTTCAAATCCACATTCCCTGCATTTGGTGGAAATACTATGCATGAGGGAGTGCTCGTTCTTGCAGGTTGCAAGAAATCACGTAAAGTCCTTGGTTGGGGAACATCCTCAACCACATTCTCCCCAGTTTCAGTTTGATTTTGGACCGGGTTAGGTTGATTTGCAGCCATATTTTCAGATAAAATTGGAGAGTTTAGATGTCTCCTAACATGTGGCTCTCTATCAATTCCTTCCATTATCCCCCTTCACTTATGAGTCGGTTATTGGAATCCCGAGCCCAATGTGGCATGCAAAACCAAAAATAAGAAACAGAAAAGAAAGAAGAATTCTTCCTCCCTTTTCTTTACTCTTCTCTAAGACCGAAGCACAAGGTGTCTTGCAATGACTAGGCCAGAAGCAAGGATAGAGACCGATTTCTCCTAGTCAATAGGGGTTCAAAGAACTCCCCACCCACTCTTTGAATCTTTTGAGAAACAATGCAGAAAAAGGAGAAAGAGGAGTAGAGATGAGAAAAGAAATCTCTGAGCACAAGGTGATCCAAGGCGGCAGAGCCGACCAATACGAATCCAAGTGGCAAAAAGGCTGACCTTTTAGAGATCCAAAAGGAGTCCCCACCCACTCTACAAGAGATGAATAAGATAGGAATGAATAGGAGAAGGAGAAGAGTAGGATTTAGAAAGATAGAACCTGATTCGCACTTAAAATCCTTGTATCTTCTTCAGCTTCCTAGAAATCCCTGAAAATAAAAATCAAATAAACAAACTAAATTAGTCCTAAAATCCTACAAATCCTAAATAGATACTAATTTCAGAAATTTGTAAAAAAACCGTCAAAGTCCCCGGCAGCGACGCCAAAAACTTGTTCGCTTCCCCAAGTGTAGGGTTGCGATGTAGTAATAAACTCGGTAAGACCAAGGTCGATCCTCAGGGACTTATGTAGGATTTCACAAACTCATCCACAAGTGTCTATCTACTAATCAGATTTTTGTATGAAATTGATATGAGTACCAGAAGTTGAATTAAATCGAAAGTAATTAATTATAAGAAGGCACTAGGGGTTCAAGGATCCACTTGTAGCAATCCTTGATGTTCAATCCGCTGTGGTTTCTTATTCTCTCAACTAGAGTCGACATTCAAGTCTATCTAGTCGGACGATAGAGCTGTTAAACCAAACAGTCTGTAATATGTAAGTTCTATGCATAAAATTCACTCAATGTAGGCTGAGCTGAGCATGCTCAATTGCATAGGTCATTCCCCTTTCCTATAGGTCCAGTTCTCAATCATAACCATCCTCAAGTCCTCTCACAGGACAAGGCTAGATCAGGATTTGAACTGGATTCAAATCACATGCACAGTCCATACTTATTCCAGAAAAACAGAAAAATAGAACTTTGGTATGAAGTCCCTTTATGAAGAGCTTAGTACTAGAGCGTACTCTGATTCCTCAGATCATACAGGGCTAGACCGTTGCAAACGAATTAAGAAGCTAAGTAATTCATCCAAACATCCATGAGTCATCACAAGACTAAGAAAAATTACTTAAAAACTTGTATAAACTTCAAACCTTAGTTCATAATCATGAATTCCAAACTGAAAACCACTTAACTACGAATCAAAACATTTTGGATTCACTACAAGCTTCACCTCTTAGCCCTAGCTAAGAGGCTTAGCTGCTCATGATCCAAGGAAACATGAAATAACTACAAAAAGCATGAAAACAGCAAAGCAAACCAAAAGGAGTTGTGAAACTCCAATCTCCACTTCCACAGCCTCCAACCTCGCTTGAACCCTTCTAGGATGCCCTAGGAACAATCCCTAGGTGTCTTTTTATAGCCTGGAGGCTTCACAACTTCGGAATAATCGAGAACTTGCGTAATACTTACGCAGCGCATAGAAAATCGGGATGAAATTAGAAGTTTCTAACTTCTTTCGCGCAGCTGACCGGTCACGACCGGTCGGCCTCAATAAACCATCACTCCAGCAAGCATGGCCGACCGGTCATGACCGGTCGGCCTGGTAGAACATCAGTCCAGCAAGCTTGTCCGACCGGTCAAGACCGGTCGGACGTTTTCTCTTGTATTACAGTAGCCATGGCCGACCGGTCATGACCGGTCGACCTTGTTCGTTGAAGTTCCAGCAATCCTATCCGACCGGTCATGACCGGTCGGACGTCCTCAGTACACCCAAACATGCATGTCTGACCGGTCACTGACCGGTCTGGCTTCCTTGGCCGACCGGTCACAACCGGTCAGCTCTTTTTCTTCTTGTTTTCTTTCTTTCTTCTGCTTTCTTTTCTTTTTTTTACCTCTTTCTTTCTTTTCTTCTTTGGTCCTCAAACGTTCTTCATCAGAATGATCACAAATGCACCCTTTTTGTCTTCAATTGAGTGGAGTCCACTCTCAGTCCTGTAATCACAAAACATGCATTGGATTAGCCCGCAAACCATACAAACTTTGCACAATGAGTGATGAATTGGGGATAGAATATGCACAATTAGGGGCTCAACATTGAGCCTCCAATTAATACATGATCTAGCCCATTACATCACATTATATGCATGGTTTGCATGTTTAAAAGACCCATCTAATGCTTGTTTTGTGATTGTAGGAATGAGAGCGACTTCGCCCAATTGGTGACCAAAAAGATCCATTCAGAGCCCTTGGATGAAGACCTAAGGTGGGCCAAAGAATAAAGAAGAAAGCAAGGAAAGAAGTAAAGAGAGGAGAAAAGAAGAAAAGGAAGAGAAACAAGGTCCGACCGGTCTTGACCGGTCGGCTAAGGAGGCCACGACCGGTCTTGACCGGTCAGCCAACCTTCTGAATCACTCCAGCAATTGCTGAAGGACGCTGCCAACAGGTCCGATCGATCTTGACCGGTCAGCCATAGCCCCTAGGACCTCTCTGTACTCTCTGAACCGTTTAAGGACTAGTCCGACCGATCTAGACCGGTCGGCCACTTGTATTTCTCTAAAAATTATTAGTTTCTATTTGAAGCTCCGAGTTTTGTGCGCAATTGCGTAAGTATTGTGCAATTCTGAAAAATTTTAAGGCGGTCGGGCCTCTCCACTATAAAAGGAGACCTAGGGATCATAGCTAAGGATCCTGGAAGAGATTGGAGGTCATGGGAAGTGAAGGAGAGCAACATGGAGCGTCCACAACTCCATTGATTTCGATTTTTCTAGTTTTTATGTCTTTTTCATTGAGTTTTAGTTGTAGTATGATAATGCTCAGCTAGAATCTCTCAGTTAGGGCTGAGAGGTGAAGTTTGTAGCTAATTTTATATTTAACTCAGTTTTATTCAAGTACTTTCACCTTAAGTTTGAATTTTGAATGTTCTAGTTCATATAAAGTTGATATTTTTAAAAGTTTTATAAGAGTTCACATGCTCCAGACATGGATTCCTTGCAATTCTCTGAGATTATCATGTTTTGCTTGATTAGATTCGAATTATGGTAATCCTTGAGCATGCCATAGTCCATAGGCATGGCTGTTACTCCAAAGGCTATGATTTCGAATGCTATGTGGTTAAATGGGACTAGAACTTGGAAGTTTAACTTAAGTGGGATTGAATGTGGTTCAATGCTTTATCTTCCAACTAGATGAGAGATAGAACTTCAAATCTAGTTGTGTATTATGATTGGATTGATTGGATTGACATGGGATTGCTACAAGTGGATCCTTGAAAGCCTTAGTTCCTTTAAATATTGATTTTTCTTAAGTTACTGTTTTGAGTTAGATTTCTTAACTTATTCTCCAAATTGTTTTAATCCAAGTTACTGAAATAGTTTCGAATTTGTTTTCTAATTCCCTGTGGATCGACCTTGATCTTACCGAGATTTATTACTACATCGCAGCCTTGCACTTGAGGCGAGCGAACAGCTGCTCGCATTCGGAGATGACCTCGTTTAACGACCACGAGCTGAGCTGCTCGCATTCAGAGATGATCTCGTTTAACGACCACGAGCCGAGCTACTTGTATGCGTATGGTGGTGTGGTCAAAGGTATACGAGGTATGAGCAGGGAAGGTTCGCTGATCAGGTATTCTGGTCGCGACTTTATAGAAAGGCGCTCGCTGATCGCATGTTGCTTATACTCCTTCGACGATCAGCTTTATTCTACAACAATCATACCATAAAAGGATCAGCACACAGGGGTGCTCTGGCCTGGATTAACCCAGAAAGGCTGAGAAAAGATCATGAATAATTATTTTCTCTTATTTTGTTATAGCATATTCTATAATGTTATTGTGTTACTGGGAAGTACCACTTTAATTCTGATAATTGATTCTGTTAATTACATAAGTCTTATATTTGGTGCTATCATAGAGTTTCCAATACAGGAACGAAGTGAGGCTATTAAGTTTTTATACTCACGATGCTTTAACCATTTTAGGTACTGAGCTGGACTATTTTGAAGATGTGGGCAATTATTATTAAATTGAACCTAGTTTTAAGTTTAGTTGATCGACTTTCAAGTCTTGGACTAGATTATTGTAATTAATCTTGATGTTTGAACATATGAAAATATTGATGTATAGTTCTTCTTATCTAGTTATTTGGATTCAAGTGATAATGGAATAAAGGAAATCATGGAGTTTGTTTGTATTATGGTATTGATTAGTGTGATGGACATGTAAATAACCGTGTGAATTCAACAACACAATGCCTTTTACCATCTCACGGTCGAGATTTGTGTCCAAGTTATACTACTTAGGCACACAAATTTCAAGGCATGACAATCGTAGTAATGGTTATCGTACAGTTTTCGAGTGGATCATCTAGTGGATATGATATGAAATACCATGGACAGTGGATCTTTTGAGTTAGGTCCAAAAATTGAGGGTACACAGTTCAATGGTATTAACTAAGCATTGTGTGAAATTTCATCGCGATCGGGTTCCTCGAAAACTTTCAAGTCCAGTTTTAAGTATAGTTGGTCAACTTTCAAGTCATAGACAATGTCAGGTATGTATATGTACACCATAGAAAACTTAAGATCATGAATGCTGCATTTCTAACCATTATAATTTGATTTAAACAGTATAGAACATTCATCTATATATCAGGATCATGACCTAACATTCTGATTCATTGATGATTGGGTCTAAATGCTTAAATCACTATTAGGGTCTAAAAATTTAGCTAAATCCCCCGACATGGTAAAATTGCTCCGCTGAGGCGTGTCAACGCCATAATCACCGAAGGAAGAAATAAAGAGAAAGGAAAGAAAATGGAGTTAAGTCCTCGGGCATGGTTGCCTAGCCAACCGACCTAGTGGCCAACGAACCTCGCTTGATGGCTCTTCCAGCCCACACATCCTAAGAGCCCACACGTCCCACCTGCCCAACCCACGTATCCCCTACAAGCAATCTACACCATCCTACATGTGCAATGTTGTTCCCTAGTGCGGCGCACACGCCACCCCGCGCAATAGTTCACTTGCCTAGCACGACAGCTTGGCTGCTCGCACAACAATCCAAATATGTTTTACATAGCCAAATTCACTCTTTCATGGAGACTTTTCAAGGCCCAAGTTAGTTTTCAAACCTCCTCGGGCACAACCTGGACAACAATGGAGGTCTCGACAACTCAAAATGATCGTGAATTGCTCGGTTTGCAAATGACACACGTCTCTAGGTGTCTCTGAAGCTGCAATATTGACACTCAAGCTTGACTTATTAAAATGCAATAATCATACGATTCACTATTATGATGCAGTAGTCATGCCAACGGTGTGAATCTCTTCCCGTACTTTGGGCTACTTGAGGGATCATTTCAATTAGTATTCAACATGATCGCCATATATGTGGCTCAAATGTAAAACAGAATAGTGGTTATCACTATGTCCGTAGGGGACTACTCAATCCAAACAATATCAATACATACAAAATCATCAAATCAAGATCGGAACGAACTCCAAAAGTAACTTTTCCTTGCTAGAATCATGCCAATGCTAAGGACCTCCACCATCTAAAGTCGTTCACTACCCTACCCAGCCAAAACCAATTCCTGAAGGCTGGACTGCTTAAGCTTTGAGCATTAGTAGGTCTTCCAAAGGTCACCCATCTCAAAGACGAGCATGGGCCTAGTATCGCACCGCTCAGTTAGAGGCTCAACAGTCGTCTAGCCCAAGACTGAATTACAAGGGGACATGGACATTTGACTCCCAAAGATGGTGTGGTTCAGATAATTAGCTTGACACATCCAAGTGACCGCTTAACCGGTCTAAGTGGCCTCCTTAAAGAGACATAGTCCACTGTAGACATAGTCTTTCACCTTTTAATCAAGAGTATTCTGCATGATGTAATTAAGGGCTCATGTCAGATCACAACTTGGAATGTACAGAACCCAAAATCTGTGAAATAAAATGTCCTCCTTGCGCTCTATTCTTATGTGCTTGTTTACGTTATTTATGCATGCCTATGAATTCCCATTCCCCAAGCAAAATAGAAATGAAACACATGCATGAACACCAATTAGCGATCCACACATTCTAACAATTGCATCTAAGGTTGATTTCATGATGATGTGATGGTCTATCTTGAGAATCAATGATTAGATAGCTTGATCTATGGATAAAGAGTACCCTTGACAGTTAGATTTAGCCTAGAGTGTAGATAGACAGTTTAAATAAGCTAGATTGATGGACTTACACATGTGTGCTTGTAAGTGTATGTGCTTACGTGCGTATGTACATGCACCAAAATATTGGGTCCTTGCATTCTAAACTAAATTCGCATGGTAACACTCAATTACTTTTAATACTTGACTATTAAAGAGTTCGAGGTGTTACAACCATGGGCCTAAAAATCAGGCAGATCCATGACTAAGGTGGGCCACACCATAGACAACAGTTGAGAGTGGATGCCTACCCATTGAAACCTTCTTGCTTGTATAGGACTTAATGAGATGTCGTTTAGACATCCAACTCATCCATGGTGTCCCACTTGGATGAGGGGCCACATCAAATTTTAGGTCATTCTAAAACATGGGTGGGCCCCACCAAGTGCATTTATATGCATTAGGCATGATTTCCCATAGTTTCATATGGTGTGCCCCCCCCCCCCCCCCCCCCCCCCCCCCCCCCCCCCGAGTTTTGAATACGACTGAGTTTTTGCACATCCCATGACCCATAAGGGATCTATCAAATGCAAGGCGTGGTTATCCATCACACATTAGGTTAGGGCAGCTAGAGCTCGACCTGGCGGGTAGCTCCCATGAGGTCAACCTCACAAATACCATTTTCCGAATACACACACGGACGCACATTGAAATGGTACAATATATGAGCTTGAGCTCTATGGCCCGACCGTGATCTCTGTCAGACAGTCATACCGTGCATTTGATGAGTCCCCACTAGGTTATGGGATATCCCAAAAATTGCCATATCTGAAACACAAGTGGGCCATGGCATCTGAAATCATGTGAAATATTGCTTAAAACATCTAAAAGCATTCGGTGGGACTCACCTGAATTTTGGATATCGTTGAAATTTGATGTGACCCCTCATCAAGTGGGATACACACAATGGATGGTCTAGATGTTTGAAACACCTCTCAGTGGGCCCTATAAACAATCATCAAGGTTTCAATGGCGGGATATTTACTCTCAACTGTTTCCTATGATGTCTGTTCGCTTCCCCAAGTGTAGGGTTGCGATGTAGTAATAATCTCGGTAAGACCGAGGTCGATCCACAGGGACTTAGGATTTCACAAACACATCCAGAAGTGTCTATTGAAAGCTAATAATCAAATTTTAAATAAGATTGATGTGAGTAGCAGTTTTAAACTAATTTGAGTGTAAACAATTATAAAAAGGCACTAGGGGTTCAAGGATCCACTTGTAGCAATCCTTGATGTTCAATCCGCTGTGTTTTTTCATTCTCTCAACTAGAATCGATATTAAGGTCTATCTAGTCGGATGATAGAGCTGTTAAACGATACAATCTGTCATATGAAAGTTCAATGCATAGGATTCACTCAATGTAGGCCGAGCTGAGCATGCTCAATTGCATAGGTCATTCCCCTTTCCAAAAGGTCTAGTCCACAATCATAACCATCCTCAAGTCCTGTCACAAGATAAGGCTAGATCATGATTTGAACTTGATTCAAATCACATGCACAGTCCATACATATTTCAGAAAATCATAAAAATAGAACTTTGATAGGAAGTCCCTTCATGAAGATCATAATACTAGAGCGCACTCCGATTCCTCGGATCATACAGGTCTAGACTGATACAAACCAATTAAGAAATTAAGTAATCCTCCCAAACATCCATGAGTCATCATAAGACTAAGAAAAACTACTTAAAAACTTGTATAAACTTCAAACCATAGTTCATAATCATGAATTCCACACTTAAAACCAACTAACTACGAATTGAAACATCTTGGATCCACTACAAGCTTCACCTCTTAGCCCTAGCTAAGAGGTTTAGCTGCTCATGATCCAAGGAAACATGAAACAACTAAAAAGTTCATAAAAATAGCAAAACAAACTAGAGGGAATTGTGGAACTCCGAAATTCACTTCCGCCGCCTCCAAGCTTGCTTCAACCCTTCTTAGATACCCTAGGAACGATCCCTAGGTGTCCTTTTATAGTGGGGAGGCTCCGCAACCTCAGAAAGATCGAGAATTTGCGTAAGAGTTACGCAGTGCGCAGAGATTTTCGGCGCCCGGAATAGAAGTTTTTGTTTCTTCACATGGCCGACCGGTCTGGACCGGTCGGACTGGGCTGGCCGACCGGTCACGACCAGTCTGGCCTCTTTTGGACAAAGGTCCAGCAACCATGGCCGACCAGTCAAGACCGGTCGGACCATCTCATGCAATGTTCCAGCGTGCATGGCTGACCGGTCGAGACCGGTCTGGCTCCCTTGGCCGACCGGTCAAGACCGGCCGGCTTCTTTTGCTTCTTCTTTTCTTCCTTTCTTTCTTTTACTCTCTGCTTTCCTTGCTTCTTTCTTTGCTTCGGCCCACCTTGGGTCTTCATCAAAGGGCCTAAACAAGCTCTCTTCATCTTCAATTAGGCGGAGTCCACTCTCAAACCTGTAATCACAAAACATGCATTAGATTAGTCTGTAAACCATGCAAACCTCGCACAATGAGTGATGAATTGGGGTTAGAATATGCACAATTAAGAGCTCAACAATGTCGCCCACCTAAGTCATGGATTAGCTTAAATTTTAGGCCCATGGAGCACCACGGAAGAGTGGGAAAACACAAACACATGAGGTCAACCCTATATATATATATATATATATATATATATATATATATATATATATATATATATATATATATATATTATATAGGGAGAGAGAGAGAGAGAGAGAGAGAGAGAGAGAGAGAGAGAGATGGTACTATGAGTTGGACATCTACACCATGTGTGTTAGACATCCACACCATGCATCTTGTGGGTCTCCTCTAGGTTATGGGATATCTAAAAAATCAGTCGAATCTGAAACTCAAATGGGCCATACCATCTAAAACCATGTGAAATTGTGCTTAAGACATTTAAACCCACTTTGTGGAGCCCACCTAAGTTTTGGATATGATTGAAACTTAGTCTGACCCCTCATTCAAGTGGGACACACACAATAAATGGGCTGGATGTTTGATCCACATCTCAGTGGGCCCTATAAATGATCATAGAGGTTTAATGGGTGGATATCTACTCTCAATTGTTGTATGTGGTGTGGCCACCCCAAGTCATTGATTAGCCTACTATGGAAGGGTGCATCTGATTGATGCGGTGGATGCTCGACACACATAATGGTGGGGGGTCATAGAGCTCGACCTAATAGTACATTTTCCCATATATATGTCCTACAACCCTGAGTGACCTGTATCATTTATTCATACAATTAGAAGCAGGTCATAGCGTAAAACTCATGGCAACTAGATGATCGTATGTGTTTGTTCATAATAAAATGTCTTTTAATCAATTAAATTTTATATTAAAATTATGCTAACTACATCATTACGATATGCACCAAGATATGTCATGTTGAGAAGCTTTCATTAATCTTAAAAACAAAGATGCATTTTGAGGCTATAGAATTTAAGTAAACTAGTTTTCGTGCATTTTTCTTCAAAGTGTCTGAATCATGTATCAGGTTGAAAAAATCTATGATAGCGTTTGGAATTTAGACATCTCGTATAGCTAGCTGGACACAAAGTGGTATAGGTGCTCTATGCTTATTGCAATGGATTTACCGGAGGACCTCTCCAAAGATCGGGCACTAAGGAAGATTTTAGGTGCTAGGCATCTAGAGTCGATCTAGATAGGCACTAGGCTTCCATTTCATGCATATGTAGCCCCTTTTGGGAGAGTGGCAAATTCCATTTAGCAACGTTCAACCAATAACATGAAAAATGACAATTAAGACTGAGCGGAGAAAAGAAATGCACCAGTCATCATCAAACACCTACAAGATAGATACCATTTTGCATGGGTTAGTAGCAATTTGGTTGGATGATTCTAACCACACAATCCATGGCTCAAACAACAGCTGGTTGTAACAAATTGGCCCTATTCATAGGGTTAAGATCATGGAGTGGTGTGATTTTGCACCGTGGCCCACACACACACACAAACACATGAGAGAATGTCTCAAGTCGAATCAATTGGACCACAAGGTGTTAAGGTGTGGAGCCAGCACACCATTACCAGCCAAGGGTGTTCAGGCGTCCGAATGGTCAATGACTGGGCGCCCGATATTCACCCAGAGGAGACAAAAGTCTCTAGACTGATTCAGACTCAGTCGAGCGCCCGACGATCAATGGATCGGGCGCTTGGTGCCCAGGGCAGACGCCTGACCATGGTTGGTCGGACGCCCGAAATTCAGGCAGTTTCTCTTATAGCTCGTTGGATGTCTTTGGCATTGGGTGGGCACCCGACCAAGCGTGACTGGGCGCCCAACCGGACGCAATCTGTATCGCGGGGTTTCCTATTTTGAGTCTTATTTTCACACTATGCTATATAAAGGGATGTAATTCATGATTAGGGTATGTGATTAGGGTTTCTATACGTCCAAGGTGAGAAAGAGAGAAGAGGTTAGCAAAAAGGGTCATCTCTGTGCATGGGAGCATCGGAGAAGGTGAGTATATTGCTTGTAACTTCATTTTCTTCATAGTGGAACTTTGAACCTGTGGTTTTTTACCGTTGTTAGGGTTTTTCACATAAATTTTGTCTTGTGGATTGTTGGTTTGTTTGAATTCTGCTTCTACTTATTATTTCTTCTTGTTTATCGTTTGTGGGTGAGACTGGAGATTGAATCTCGGTTCACCGGCGTTGTTGGCGTGCTGCACAACAACTGGTATCAGAGCTATTGGTTTAATTCAAGTGGGAGCGATGGCGGAAGGAGGGAAGACACGAGTTGAGAAGTTTGATGGTGAAACTTTGCCTTTTGGAAGATACAGATGGAGGATTATCTGTATCAAAAGGACCTCTATGTTCGTCTAGAAGGAAAAGAGAAAAAATCAGAGAAGATGACAGATGATGAATGATCTTTAGTGAATCAAAAGGTTTTAGGAATGATTCGACTCTCTTTGTCTAAAAGCGTTGCCTTCAATATATCCAAGGTGAAGACCATAAAAGAATTAATGCAAGCTCTAACTACAATGTATGAGAAACCCTCAGCGTCCAACATGGTTCATCTCATGAAGTGGCTATTCAACATGAAGATATCAGATGGTGGGGGTGTGACTGAATATCAAAACGAGTTCAATACAGCCACGAGCCAATTGAAATCCATTAGCATCACTTTTGATGATGAGGTTAGGGCGCTATTGATCTTGTCCAGTTTTCCAGACAGTTGGGATGGTTTGGTGATTGCCATGAGCAATTCTTCCGGGTCGACAAAGTTAAAGTTCGATGATGTGGTGGGTCTAATTCTCAGCGAAGAATCTAGAAAGAAGGCATCGGGAATTTCAGGAGATTCTGGAAATGCTTTAAACGTTGAAGGAAGAGAAAGATCGTTGAACAAAGGAGGCAATAAACATGAGCGTTAAAGTCGAGGAAGAAGTCCAAGGGACTAAAAGACAAAGACGGGTGTTGGTCTTAGAAGAGTGTAGAAACATAAATAACATAAAAGTAGAAGAACTTATAAGTTCCCTACAAACTAATGAACTACACTTTAGGGCCCCCTCTAAGAAGAAAAACATCGCCTTGAAGACTTCACATAGACACTCACATAGGCAAAAGACAATTAAGAGAGTCTTACGAAGATAGCGATGATGAAGTGAAAGTGCGTCGGGTGGTCTAACACGACACCCTATGCATATGCGGAAGCGTAAAGAGCAACTAGAATTATGGCTAAACCTATAGGAGGGGGGTGATTAGGACCTTTTTTGAAATTCTTTTCGCCCACTTATATAATTCAACAAATTAAACTAAGTAAGCAAGAACACTTCGGCTTCCCAATCACAAGACTAGCATATGATAAAACAATAAACAACCTAGTCTAAAGCATGCATAGGTAATCAAAAGATTTAACGAATCAAGCTCCTAACCTATGCAACCTATATAGACTTATGAGAGTGGATCAATGAGCTCAAGTCTACACAACTAGTGAAAGTACATCTTGTGTGTGGATGTGCCTAATAAGTGCCTAGCATACATTCCTATCAAGCATTCATAATTAGACAATTAAACTAACAATGCTAAGATATCAATGTGCTCAATTCAATCACAAACACAAGCATGTATAGTGGTTCGACTACTTATCTACTCCACTCCCGGTTCAAGTACTCAACACCTTTGAGCACACCAGCATTCACTATCGGAGGTTTTAAATGAGGTTCACCTCTCAACCTTTACACGGAGGTTTTACCGGTTCACCTCTCAACTGTAACCGGAGTTTTGGACTAAGGGCTAACTCTCAACCCAAACAGAGTTTTGGACATAGGCTAACTCTCAACCCGACTCACGTTCACTCCCATGACGGAGGCTCCCCCTTGGAGACTAGTCTAGGCCCGACAAACAGGCCGAGGAGCGGCTAACTTCCCTAGATCGAGTTTGACAAACAAACTCTAAATGGACTCTCAAAAAGGACAACCTTACTTGTCGGATGAGCCCCTTGTTTAGCGCCGGTTCGGGTTGCTTGATCTTCGCTCTCCCGTGCTTCAATCAGCTTCCCTTGCTCCCACGATCGTGTCGCCGTTGCATCGCCAATGCCTCAGCTACACTGGATCAAACACCGTGCATGTGATGCCTTTGAGATACCCAAGGTGATAGGAGGATGGTTGAATCTCCTACATGTGATATGTGACTTGATCTAACTAGGAGATTCACCTAAAGGGTCTTTTAGAGATCTTAGACAAGGGATATGCCTATATGGAATAGTGTCTCACCTCTAGATTTGAGAGAGGAATCAAGTCATCTCTAGATTGCATTTGAATGCCCACACTTGTGTTTAAAACACAAGGGATATGACTTGAAACCTTCCTCTTTGAGGCCTCATATGATGTACAAAAGGTGTGGGGAATAAGCTCTCAAAACCCTCTTTCGTATGCCCAAAAAACGGAGCTCCTTATATAGGAAAAATGAGCTCCAACGGTCATAAAACGGGCAAAAATGGCTCCTTCTGACCGGTCCTAGCCGGTCCCGACCGGTCGGCCAAAGGACAAAGAAGACAGAGAGTACACTGTCTCTATAGGGGGTCTGTCCGACCGGTCACGACCGGTCGGACCAGCCCAGCCGACTGGTCACGACCGGTCGGTCCACCTACCTGCATACAACAGCCTGTTGCTGCTTTCTGGACTGGGCCTGGGTTCAGCCTGATGTTTTGCTGACCCGTCTACTCTCCAACCCTCTTGCATTGGCCAAGGTATGGGTGATGTTTTGGGACACCTATGGCCAATCTATGATGACAAGGGGTATCCTAACATGGTCAAGGTCATCAAAGAGGTTAAGGTTGGGTTTTGGTTAAGGTTAAGGCACCAAGGCATCACTTTTACCTGAATCTTCTTCCTTGATGCAGCGGGGCCATCTGAGTCTTCGGTCTTCGTCTTCATTAGGCTCAACCAACACTAGACTCACTGACGTAAGTGATTGACAAACAAGGTGCACTAGTATGCCACAGAAAAGTGCACTAACATGAAGATGATGAACTAGATAAGAAGTTCAAAAAATTCTTTAAGTTCGATAGGAGTAGCCGTGACAAGAAGGACAAGAAGGATGATAAACATAAAGAGAAAGCATCCAAAATCTCATCTGTCCAATATTACGGTTGCACTCACGGTGGCCATATTGTCCCAGATTATCCGAAAGGGCCTAAACCGAAAGGTAAAAAGGCAATGGAAGCCACTTGAGATGACACAGGGGAGTCAAAATCTGAATCTAGTGAATCCAATAGTGATGGGAGTTATAAACCAGTGAGGATTCTCATAGCTTCCATCACTACCTATCTTCCCCCAAATCTAAGAAAGGATCTCGACCGCTTTCCTTTCTAGGAGTAGAAGGAGTTCCCAACCTCTTACTTCATGCTACATTCTATGAGGGTGTTGAGAAAATTAGTTACCCTTAGGCTAATCAAACTAAACATAGTTAGTAAGGGTAGCTAGAAACTAGAACTATAGGAAAATCTGAGGATTTTAGCCTCATTTTGTACCTAGGGGCATGTCAGAGAATTCTAACCTCATGAGCTCGCCTTTGATAGTTTGGCCTTACTTTTAATTGGTATATTTGCTGCTAGACTATCACCCTGCTTAAATTAGCTAATCTTAATAAGTTTTATGCTTAATTGTATGATAATCTTTGCTTTGTTCATGATGTACATAATTTGGGGAGGTTGGTTGATTGGGCTATAAGCCCTTGAGCTTTCATTGATTAATGTATATCTTATATTACCAATTGTACATAATTAACTACGCTTAGATAAGTACATTTTTTTGTTAATTATGTCCCCATGCATGCTCCATGTTTTAAGAGATATTGCGGCCTCCATCCCAACGCTTCTATTCTCAACTTTGCACCTCCCAAGGGATGAATAATGAAGCTGCGGAGGAAATTCGTAAATGCACTGAGTCTCCTAGTTAGAATGTTTTTATAGTTATAATTGCGACATATTAACCTCTCTTACCCTTTTACTTAATTGGTATACCATTAAGGGGGAGAGATTGATTTCTCAATTGCTGACAAAAATGGGGAGAAAGATCAAGTCTCACAAAAATAAGTTTTCTATTTTTAGTTGTAGGATTGACAGGTTATAAGGGAGAAATCAAGGGGAGTTTGCTAGTTTACATGTCTTAGTGTATTTCGAGTTGTAATGTTTATTTTCCTTTGACGTGTAATTTATTTGTGTTTTAGTAGTGTCATTGCTATGGACCATGACACGGTCTTAAGTTAGCTTTTTGTCACGTAATTGACAAAGGGGAAAATTGTTAGTGCACTTTTTCTTGACATACTAGTGCACCTTATTTGTTAATCACGTGTGTCTATGTATTGTAATGTCGGTTAAGCCTTGGCAAGCTGAAGACCGAAGATTCAAGTGGACAAGAAGCATCAAGAAAGAAGAACAGGTAAACGAGATGCCTTGGTGACCCTAACCCTTTGAACTAAAACACCCAAAACCTCTCAGATGACTTGAACCAATTAGGAATACCCTTAGTCATCTTCATTAGTCTTAGAATACCATGAAAAACATGATAAGTTATGCTAATTAAAGAGGTAAAAGCTCTTGTAAACACTTCAGCCCAAACAGCAGTTTCTGATTGATCTCTGATCAATCAGACAGTGGTTTCGATAGGACTCCGATCCATCGGACAAATGTTCCGATCAATCAAAATTTATTCTAGGAAGTTTGCAAAACCCCACTAGACAAATTTTCGATCAATCGGAACGACCTACGATCAATCGGATGAGGTCCTTCCGACCAATCAAAATTTGTTCCAGAGAATTCTCTGGACAGGTCTCCGATCAGTCGGAGATACGCGAATCTGACCATTTTTACCATTGGAGGAAAATCTATAAATACTGGAGCATTCATTTTTTTACTTAAGAGGGAGATTTTTAGGATATAGAAGCTACCATTGTTAAAGATCATTAGAAGCTCTATTCCTACCCTATTGCGAGTCATTCTTTTTGTGATTCATCACAAGCTTGGGGCATTCAATGCCAGAATGAGAATGGACTTGTTCCCTCAAAATTCCTAGGAGTTTAGATACCTTGATCATTGGTATATCCTATGTTTAAACACCACCTAAGAGTCCTAATAGGTATATTCCTCTAGGAAACCTATTTTCTACCATGTGTAGAGGTTTCACTAGCTCCTTGCACCTTGGGCATCTTTGTCAGAGCATCATATGCAAGGTGGATGATTGTGGAGCTGGAGCAGTGGCGACGCAACGGCATTAGCAATCGGGGGAGCACAAGAGGAGCTTATTCGAGTACGAGAGAGCAATAAGAAGCAACCTGAAGCGGCGCTACAACGGGGCTCAAATCCGACAAGTTATCTTTTGTAAGAGTTCATCCACTCTTTTTCCTATGTGAATTGAGTATAGAGTTTATTTGACAAACTCGAATTCAGAGTCCTTTGCTGATCTTTGGCTTGTTAGTTGAGCCTAAAAGTCTAGGGACGTTTGTTGTTCCTTGGCACGTTTGTCAAGCCTAAATTCCAAGGACGTTTGTCATTCCTTGACACGTTTGTCGGTTCTAAACAAGTCTCCAAGGCAGAGCCACCAACACAGGTGTGAACATGTAGGTTAGGAGGAAGCTGTAAACTCCCCGGTTGGGTGGATCTGACTTAAAACACCTTGGTTAGGAGGAATTAGATTTAAAACTCCTCAGTGCATGCCGGTGTGCTCAAAGGGGTTGAGTACTTGAACCAGGAATGGAGTAGACCTAAAGTTGAACCTATTATACATCGATGTGTTTGTGATTATATTTTAGCATATTTCATATTATGCATTGTGTTTAATTATTTAATTATGAATGCTTAATTAGAATGTATGCTAAGCACTTGATAGGCACATCCACACACAAAAAATATACTTTCACTTCTTGAGTAGACTTGAGCTTATATGATCCATTCTTATATAGTCTACTTGACTTGCATAGATTAGGTACTTCACTAGTTTAATCATATGTTAATTTATGCATATTTAGACTAGGTAGCTTATTGCTTAACCATATGCTAATCTTATAATTGGACCCACTTAGGCTTGGACGCCGAAGTGTTCTTTCTTAGTTAGTTTAATTTGATAAAATTGTTGAGTAAGCAAAAAAAATTTCAAAAGGTCCTAATCACTCCCCCCTTAAGGACTTAGCTAAAATCCTAATTGCTTCGCTCTTAAGCTTCTACATGCATATACGTTGGTGTCATGTTAGACCACCGACGTAATTTCAATTGGTATCAGAGCAAGTTATTATTCAAGGACTTAACCGTTTAGAGTGAGATTCGAAATCTACTGATCAAATCGAAAAGTAGGAAAACTGTCCAGCAACCAAACTTCATAATTTGTGAATTTCTCGATCGAATCGAACTCAACTCTGATCGAAAAATCTGATTTCTTCACTTTCTTCACTGGTCTTCTGAACTTGGTTTCTTTCGATTTCTTCCATACTAGATCCTGTACTCTTCTAGGCTTCAAATCTTCTCTATTAGCTCAATTTCATCTTGAACTTTGAATTCTTTTTTACACAGAAAACATATCTAATTAGATCACTTTAACACTAATTTGGATTGGAAAATAAGTACCCATCTAAGCCCTCCAAACCATAATCAAAGTGGACCCGTAGACCTGATCTGAACCGTCTAAATGGTGACTTATTTGGTCCGAACCATCATATAATAAAACACACACAACGTGCTATGAATCCAAAATAACCCAATGTTTTCTCCCACTTTTCTCCTTTTTCATCGCTCACAGCAGAAAAACTTCGTGCCAATCTTATCCAGACCGTCCATCTGTAATTTTCGTTAAAAATGAAAAATTAATAAAATCAATGACATGTGTTGTTAACACATGTCGCCACAAGACCATGATACCATTTTCAAACTTTGCTCTTATAAACATAGAAGCATCCTTCCAGATCCCAGGAGATTTTTCAAGAGAAAGAGAGACTTGAAGAGAGAGAGAGAGAGAGAGAGAGAGAGAGAGAGAGAACTTAACTTGTTGCAGTGAGTTTAACCCACCGAGTCAATCAGAGATCCGTTTATTTCACCACCATTTTAGCCAAGATCGGACCAATCTGAAAGCCAGAAAATCACTTTTGTAACATCTCTAAGGTAGGTTATCTTTTGCACAGTTAGATTCTACATAAACTCATGACCCCATGGCGCCATCCACACAGTGTCTAACATTTCACCATTGACTCACTGAGTTGACTCAGTGAGTTAATGTTCTGCTAACTTAATGATTTTTTCAGCTAGTGGAGGACCCTATTGCCACCAATCGTTAACTCTTGCATTCCAAATCTGCAGGAAAATCTGATCTATTTGGGGTCAAAATTCAAGTTATACGTAGTTATCTCTGAATCACCGACATAGACCAAACTAAGGTTGGTCGATTCAAGAGTAGTCCATAGAGATCAAACCCGTTATAATCACAATAGGTAGGCAATCTTTCCATTTGAAAATTTTATGTGCATGCCATAATATAGGTTTAATCGTTAGTACATTGTACTTAGAGAATTATTGATGTGAAGTTTCAGTTGTGACAAGGCATGTCGCAGTTTTTCTAGATGCTGTGAATGTATACCTTCATAACACATGTGCTATTATAGATTCAAATGTATGAATTATGAAATCAAGTTGCATGTCATTTAAATGTATAACTTCATAACACATGTGCTATTATAGATTCAAATGTATGAATTATGAAATCAAGTTGTATGCCATTTAAATGTATAACTTCATAACACATGTGCTATTATAGATTCAAATGTATGAATTATGAAATCAAGTTGCATGCCATTTAATTTTTTGTTTTGGAATGCATTAGTATATTAGTGTAATTGTAGCCCTATTTGCTTAAACTTGTCTAGTCTATGTAATGAGTAATTGTAGACTTATTTGTTAAATTGTTAAGTTTATGTTTGTGAGTAATTGTAGACTTGTTTGTTAAATCAGTAAGTTGTGAATATATTATTCCATGGATATTTTGCTTATTGGTATAAATATTGTGTCATGAACGTTAAAGGAATGGGAAGTTCGGAATATTAGAAAAGGGTATTATGCCCAAGGTCATTCCCAATTCCGAATAGGATCATCACAGCATGAGTGCTCTGCTAGGGTCATTCTCGAAAAGATTGACACAAGTACTCTACCTCAAGTAATTCCCTAAAAGATATCCACACATGGGTGCTCTACCCTGGGTTATACCCTAAAAGTTTATTCACAGGTGCTCTACCTTGGGTCATCCCCTGAAAGGATCAACATAGGTGTCCCACCTTTAGTTATACCTTAAAAGGATCAGCACACAGGGGTGTTCTGGCCTGAATTAACCCAGAAAGGCCGAGAAAGGATCATGAATAATTGTTTTCTCTTATTTTGTTATAGAATAGTCTATAATGTTATTATGTTAATGGGAAGTACCATTTAATTCTTATCATTGATTTTGTTAATTACACGTGTCTTATATTTGGTGCTATCATAGAGTTTCCAATACAGGAACGAAGTGACCCTATTAAGTTATTATACTCACGATGGTTTAACCATTCAAGTATTGAGCTGGACCAGTTTGAAATATGTGGAAAATTATTATTAAATTGAACCTAGTTTTAAGTTTAGTTGATCGACTTTCAAGTCTTGGACTAGTTTATTGTAATTAATCTTGATGTTTGAACATATAAAAATATTGATGGATAGTTCTTGTTATCTAGTTATTTGGATTCAAGTAAGGAAATCATGGAGTTTATTTGTATTATAATATTGATTAGTGTGATGGACATGTAAATAATCGTGTGAATTCAACAACACATAATGCCTTTACCATCTCACGGCTCGGGATTCGTGTTTAAGTTATATTACTTAGGCACCCGAATTTCAAGGCATGGCAATCGTAGTGATGGTTGTCGTGTAGTTTTCGGGTGGATCATCTAGTGGGTATGATATGAAATACCATGGACAATGGATCTTTTAAGTTAGGTCCCAAAATTGAGGGTGTATGGTTCAATGGTATTAACTAAACATTATGTGAAATTTCATCGCAATCGTGTTCCTAAGAAACTTTCTAGTCCAGTTTTAAGTCTACTTGGTCGACTTTCAAGTCTTAAACAACATCGGGTATGTATATGTACACCATAGAAAACTTAAGATCATCAATGGTGTATTGTTAACCATTATAATTTGATTTAAACAGTATTGAACATTCATCTATATATCAGGATCATGACCTAACATTCTAATTCATTGATGATTGGTTCTAAATGCTTAAATCGCTATTGGGGTCTAAAAATTTGGCTAAGTCCCCCGGCATGGTAAAATTGCTCCAGCGAGGTGCGTCAACGCCATTCTCACCAAATGAAGAAACAAAGAGAAACGAAAGAAAATGGGGTTAAGTCCCTGGGCATGGCTGCTTAGCTAACTGGAGCGGTGGCCAACGAGCCCCGCGGGATGGCGTAAGCCGATCACCACGATGGCTCTTCCAGCCCACACGTCCTAAGTGCCCGTGCGTCCCGCATGCCTAAACCGCACATCCCCTACAAGCAATCTGCACCATCCCGCACACAGTGTTGTTCCCTAGCGCGGCGCTCACACCACCCTATGCAATAGTTCACTTACCCAGCACAATAGCTTGGCTGCTCGCACAACAATCCAAATCTGCTCTACAGAGCCAAATTCACTCTTTCATGGGGACTTTTCGAGGCCCGAGTTAGTTTTCAAACCTCCCAATGCACAACCTGGACAACAATGGTGGTCTCGACAACTCAGAGTGATCATGAATTGCTCAGTTTGCGAATGACACGTGTCTCCAAGCGTCTCTGAAGCTACTATATCGACTCTCAAGCTCGACCTATTAAAATGTAATAATCATACGATTCGCTATTATGATGCAGTAGTCACGCTAACAGTGTGAATCTCTTCCCATACTTTAGGCTACTTAAGGGATCATTTCAATCAATATTCTACGTCAACATGATCGCCATATATGTGGCTCAAATGTAAACCAAAATAGTGGTTATCACTACGTCCGTAGGGAACTACTTAATACAAACAATATCAATACATACAAAATCATCAAATCAGGATCGGAACGAACTTTGAAAGTAACTTTTCCTTGCAAGAATCATGTCAATGATAAGGATCTCCTCCATCTAGACTCGTTCAGTACCCTACCCAGCCAAAACCAGTTCCTGAAGGTTGGACTGCTTGAGCTCCGAGCCATAGTAGGTCTTCTAAAGGTCACCCATCCTAAAGATGAGCACGGGCCTAGCGTCACACCGATCGGTTAGAGGCTCAACAGTCGTCTAGCCTAGGACTGAATTACAAGGGGACATAAACATTTGACTCCCAAAGATGGTGTGGTTCAGATAATTAGCTTGACACATCCAAGTGACCGCTTAACTGGTCTGAGTGGCCTCCTTAAAGAGACATAGTCCCCTGCAGACATAGTCTTTCGCCTTTTAATCAAGGGTATCTGCAGGATGTAATCAAGGGCTCATGTCAGATCACAACCTGGAATGTAAAGAACCCGAAATCTGTGAAATAAAATGTCTTCTTTGCTCTCTATTCTTATGTGCTTGTTTATGTTATTTATGAATGCTTATAAATTTTCATTCCCCAAGAAAAATAGAAATGAAACACACGCATGAACACCAATCAATGATCCACACATTCTAACAATCGCATCTAAAGGTTGATTTCATGATGATTTGATGGTCCATCTTGAGAATCAACAGTTGGATAGCTTGATCTATGGATAAAGAGTATTCTTGACGGTTAGATTTAGCCTAGAGTATAGATAGACAGTTAAAATGAGCTAGATTGATAGACTTAAACATGTATGCTTGTAAGTGTACATGCTCACGTGCGTGTGTACATGCACCAAAATATTGGGTCCTTATATTTTAAACTAAATTCTCATGGTAATACCCAAGGATTTTTAATACTTGAGTATTAAAAAGTTTGAGGTGTTACAACCATGGGCCTAAAAATCAAGCAAATCCATGACTTAGGTGGGCCACACCATAGACAGCAGTTGAGAATGGATGCCCGCCCATTGAAAACTTCTTGCTTGTATAGGACCTAGTGAGATGTCGTTTAGACATCCAACTCATCTATTGTGTCCCACTTGGATGAGAGGCCACATCAAATTTTAGGCCATTCCAAAACATGGGTGGGCGCCACCAAGTGCATTTAGATGCATTAGGCATGATTTCCCATAGTTTCATATGGTGTGGGCCCTGAGTTTTGAATAGGACTGATTTTTTGCTCATCCCATGACCTGTAAGGGATCTACCAAATGCATGGTGTGGATATTCATCACACATTAGGTTAGGGCACATAGAGCTCGACCTCGTGGGAAGCTCCCATGAGGTCAACCTCACAATACCATTTTCCTAATAGACAAGGACACACATGGAAATGGTACTATGAGGTTGAGCTTTATGGGCTCCACTGTGACCTCTGTACTCAGACAGTCATACCGGCATTTGGGGGGCTCCCTTTAGGTTATGGGGTATCCCAAAAATTGTCATATCCAAAACACAAGTAGGCCATACCATCTGAAATCATGTGAAATATTGCCTAAAACATGTAAAAGCATTCGGTGGGACTCACCTGAATTTTGGATACCACTCAAACTTGGTGTGACCCCTCATCAAGTGGGATACACACAATGGATGGTCTAGACGTTTGAAACACATCTTAGTGGGCCCTATAAACGATCACGAAGGTTTCAATGGGTGAATATTTACTCTCACCTGTTTCATGCGATGTTGCCCACCTAAGTCATGGATTAGCTTAAATTTTAGGCCCACGGATCACCACGGAAGAGTGCACCCAACTGATGGAGCGAGTGTCCATGACACATGGTAGGGGGAAAACACAAACACATGAGGTAAACCCATATATATATATATATATATATATATATATATATATATATATATATATATATATATATATAGAGAGAGAGAGAGAGAGAGAGAGCTTCCCATGAGGTCGTGATCTATGGGCCCCACCGTGATGTGTGTTAGACATCCACACCATGCATCTTGTGGGTCTCCTCTAGGTTATGAGATATCTCAAAAAATCAGTCGTTTCCGAAACTTAAATGGGCCATACCATCTAAAACCATGTGAAATTGTGCTTAAGACATTAAAACCACTTTGTGGAGCCCACCTAAGTTTTGGATATGATTGAAACTTAGTGTGCCCCTCATTCAAGTGGGACACACATAATAAATGGGCTGGATGTCTGATTCACACCTCAGCGGGCCTTATAAATGATCATGGAGGTTTAATGGGTGGATATCTACTCTCAATTGTTGTATGTGGTGTGGCCACCCAAAGTCATTGATTGGCCTACTATGGAAGGATGCATCTGATTGATGGGGTGGATGCTCCGCACACATCACGGTGGGGGCCATAGAGCTTGACCTCATAGTACATTTTCCCTTATATATGTCCCTACAACCCAGAGTAACCTATGTCATTTATTCATACAGCTAGGAGCAGGCCATAGCGTAAAACTCATGGCAACTAGATGATCCTGTGTTTGTTTATAATAAAATGTCTTTTAATCCATTAAATTTGATATTAAAATTATGCTAACTGCATCATTATGATATCCACCAAAATATGTCATGTCAAGAAGCTTTCATTAATCTTAAAAACAAAGATGCATTTTGAGGCTATAGGCTAGCATAGGCCTTTAATTGTGTTCCCTTGGAAAAATTCTTGATTTAAAGGTCAAAATTTTTAGTTTCAAGCATCTGAATCATATATCAGGTTGAAAAAATCTGTGATAGCCTTCGGCATTTAGACATCGTGTATAGCTAGCTGCACACAAATTGGGATAGGTGCTCTACATTTATCGTAAAGGATTTATGGGAGGACCTGTCCAACCACTAAGGAAGGTTTTAAGTGTTAGGCATCTAGAGTCATCTAGACAGGCACTAGGGTTCCATTTGATGCATTTAGCGCCTTTCGGGAGAGTGGCAACTTCCATGTTAGCAATGTTCAATCAATAACGTGAAAAAGGACAATTGAGGCTGAGTGGAGAAAAGAAATGCTCCAGTCATCATCAAGCACCTACCAGGTAGATACCATTTTGCATTGGTTAGTTGCAATTTGGTTGGATGATTCTAACCACATGATCCATGGCTCAAACAACGGCTGGTTGTAACAAACTGGCCCTATTCAAAGGGTTAGGATCATGGAGTGGTGTGATTTTGCACCATTGCGCGCACACACACACACAAACACATGAGAGAATGTCTCAAGTCAAATCGGTTGGACCACAAGGTACGATCTACCCAGCAGATAACTTCCAACCCATTAAGTGAATGTGACATCATGTATATCCCATCCTTCCAATAGGTTGCCCCACTAGGAGGATCACTCGGCATAAAAATCAATTCTATATACTCATCAGGTGCATTGATTTTTGCACGATTATAATCAGGTGGACCACAACTTATAGTCCAACTGGTTTGACTTACGTACACCTCTTCTCTCTCTATCTTTTATGTATGTATGTGCATGTGTGTGTCTGAGGAGATGATACTATACATGAGGTTGACCTTATGGGAGTCGAGCTCTATCGGCCCCCTGTGATTTATGTCAGACATCCACACCGTGAATTGGTAGGTCCCTCTAGGTTATGGAATATCCCGACAATCAGCTATGTCCAGATCTCAAGTGGGTCACGCCATATGAAACTGTGAAAGCATGCCTAAAACATTCAAAAGCACTTGGTGAGACCCACCTGAGTTTTGGACAAGAGCGAAGCTTGGTGTCACCTCTCATCCAAGTGGGACATACACAATGGATGGGCTGGATGTCTCATTGGGCCTTATAAACAATTGTGAAGGTTTCAATGGGTTTACATATACTCTCAACCATTGGCTGTGGTGTGGCCCACTTAAGTCATGGATTAGCCTAATTTTTAGGCCCATGACCCACCATAGAAAGCTGCATCTGATTGATAGGGTTGATGTCTGACATAGATCACAGTGGGACACACACAACTCAACATCATGGGAAGCTCCCCATTGTGATTTGTCTCGGACATCCACCCTCATTAGTTCCGGGCATGGTTGACCTCATTGTTAGGAAAATCGGCAGCAGAAACGAATCAAATTAGCTAACTACCATGGCAATCACACAAGCAACAATTAAACACACAAGAAGGCAATCCAAATTTAACGTGGAAAAGCTCTCTCACAGGTAAAAAAACCACGGCACAACGCAAATAATCTACTATGATATTAAAAGTTACAAGAGATAGAAGAAACAAAACTCGAATCCCAGTTCCACAAGAGAAATCACAAGCTACACAAAGCTTATTCTCACATGAGACGGATAAGCACCATCCTTTTCCTCATCCCAGAGAACCCCAAGCTTCCACAAGCTTTTTCTCCTGCCCTAGAACTCTCTCAATTCCCTCTAGGAAACTTAGCCCCAATGACAAAACTCCTAATCCCGCATTAAACCCCTTAAATAGTCATAAAACCGAAATTAGAAACCTCTTGGGCAAAACCGCGCAACAGACCAACTCAAATAGGAAATAGGCCGATCGGTTGCACGACCGGTCACCGGCCCTTGTTGCAGAAGATTTGAGGCGTCCGATTCCAACAATCTCCACCACGACTCCAATCTTTATGCAACACCTTGCCACACACCATCTTCAATCTCTACTTCGTCATCATCATAGCTCTACTACTTCTCATGCTTCATCAACTTCATCCTTGCACCTTCATCCTCCTTACTCTTCTCATGTGGCCCTTTAGCACTTACCGCATATGAGCAACTATGAATTCCGCTCCTGATCCCGCAACTCCACCATGAATAGTGCTCCCGATCAACTTGTAAAGATTTTCGCACATTCGGCCCTTCATCATCACAAGTGCCCATTTTGTCACTTTACAGTCCCGATCGCAACCGATGAACCTGATTGAGATATTGGCATATCGATCCACTTTCTTCCACTCTACTTATTTCATAGATGCCCATCGCTTTCCATATTTTTCTTTCACAGAATACTTCTTTGTGTCGAATCCCATGCTTGAAGATGTCATCGATACCTCGTCTCAGATTCTGATCTACCTCTCAATGATTGCTTTGATGCCACTTTGTTGGGATATAATGCGATCGGCTCCGTAGTGGAAGCGAGAGCAAAGTAATCAAATGATAAACAAACCACAATGGAATCAACTAAGCAAATTAACACACACGGGTAAAAAACTACGGCACAAAGCGACAGTAATCCACTATGAATCAAAAGTTACAAGAGTCATAAAAAAAACTTACACCAAACTCAAGCTCACAAGAGAAATCCCAAGCTCTCCAAGAGGAAAACCAACGTAGCCCTTCCTCTAAAGTTCTTTCTTTAACCCTAGAACACTCTCTCTTAACCCTTGTACAACTAGGATATCCTAATTACGTTTTACATTTCCTTAAATAGGAACAAAACTGAATTAGAAACCTCTTACACAAGAAACCACGTAAAAATGAGCAAAAAACTGTGCCACCGACTTTGTAGTCCGTGTATGATCGGGCGCCCGACAGATTCCAAATCTGTCCAGAGAGTGCTTTCAACATTCAGCCAATTCCAAGCGCCCGGTCATCAACTGGGCGTCCTATCAACAGTGGTCAGGCCCCTTACTAGCCAAAAAAACAGAATAGCAAAAACAAACTTCCAGAAGCTAGACCCAGGTGTTATTTGGGCGAACACCCGACCCGAATCTATAAGGTGCCCGACACCCCTTGGTATCTAAGATTGAAGGCAAAACCTCAATAATCAGCCCATACAATCATCCCATACAGCTAGAATACCTTCTTGTATCATTCCATCAACACGCGCGCGAGGAATATCTTCTTGTAAAATCAGCCCATTCAAGCATCAGCAAACCACACTTGTATTCTGTCATTAATCAGCAGTTATACATTATTTTCTAGGGTGCTGTCACCTGTGAGTGGATGTAGCTGATTTGTCATATGGTGGCCGTCGTTATCGGGCATTCTATTCCATTGGTAGGCGTCACAAACACATGATCGATTGGAATTTGGAAGTTATTACAACCGGTTGGAAGAGTAGTTACCGTTGCCGGCAGCTAATGTTCAACCTGTCCTTTGCATGCGCCATCCAACTCCAATCGGTTCGCCAGATTCACCTTGAATAAAATCAGCTCCATTTATTGATTACCACACTTATATTTTGTTATTTGTAGGTAACTATATATTATTTTATATCGTGTGGCCCGTGCAACGAGCAGATGGGGCTGATTTTTTTTTTTTTTTTTTTTTTTGTAAAACAAGGGGATCCTCATGGTGGGACCTACCTATTAGACGGGATGGATTTTGCACCCACATAATAATTTGAAAGTTATCCACCATGTGGACAGTAGATATGTGTGTGTTGGGGGAAGGTACTATGCACTCGACCTCATGGGAAGTTCCCATGAGGTTGAGTTGTGTGGGCCCAACTGTGATGTGTGATGGGTATCTACACCATCAGTCCGATGCACCATTCTGTGGTGGGCCATGGGCCTAAAACTCAGGCTAATCCATGACTTGGGTGGACCACACCATAAACAACAGTTAAGAGTAAATATCCACCCATTGAAACCTTTATAATCATTTGTAAGATGGACTGAGATGTGGTTGAGAAATCCAGCCTATTCATTGTGCGTGTCCCACTTAAACAAGAGTTCACACCAAGTTTCAAGCATATCCAAAACTCAAGTGGCCCCAATAAGTGCTTTTAGATGTTGTAGGCATGATTTTACACTCTTTCAATTGGTATAGCCCACTTGAGTCCTGAATTGATTAATTTTTAGAATATCTCAAAACCAATAACAGACCCACCAAATGCATGGTGTGGATGCCCATCACACATCACAGTGGGGCACACACAGCTAGATAGTACCTCTTCCCATATATATATATATATATATATATATATATATATATATATATATATATATATATATATATATGGGAAGAGGTACTATGCGCTAGGTGGGCCCTACTGTGATGTGTGATGGGCATCAACACCATGCATTTGGTGGATCCCCAATTGGTTATGAGATATCCCAAAAACGGAACTCAAGTGGGTCATACCAACTGAAACAGTGAAATCATTCCTGTGATATTTAAAAGCACTTGTTGGGGCCCACATATGGTTGAAATCTGTTGTGATCTCTTGTTTAAGTGGGACACGCACAATGGATTAGCTGGATTTCTTAACCACATTTCAGTCGATGCTATAAACGACCATAAAGGTTTCAACAGGTGGATATTAACTTTTAACTTTTGTCTATGGTGTGGTCGACCCAAGTCATGGATTGGCTTGCATTTTAGGCCCATAGCCCATCACGGAATGGTGCATCTGACTGATGGTGTGGATGTCCATCACACGTCACAGTGGGGCCCACACAACTTAGACCTCATGGGAACTCATAATACCTTTTCCATATAGAGATAGAGAGAGATGTCTTTTAGGGTTCGGCTTTGTCCCTGACCGTGGCGTCCACTGTGTAATATGCGTCTCTTACATCACCTAAGATTTGGATCTACTTCATTTTTTTGGCTTATGCCCTAAAATGAGCTTTCAAAATGCATGGACGGTGTAGTTGTAAGGCACATACATCACATCACAGTTGGGGATCCACCGGCCTCGGTGGATCCGGGGATCCACCCAAACCGCGCCCGTCTTTTAAATCCCTTGAAAGGCCAAATGATCTAGAGCCGTCCATTTTCATGGGATTAGAAAGATACCTAATTCATTTAATAATAATAATAAAAAGGTGTAGGGAACTAGTGAAATACATATACAAACATTCGTAATCTAAAAAGCCAACATGAAAGGGAAGTTTATCAGCACCTCATATCCATTTAAAAATGAGCAACTTGTCCAGTCACACTTGCGAATGATCATATGCAACTAGTTGTACCATTGCCCTATGGTACATGTAGTTGAATTGGAGACATGTTCAATGGAATTAATGATCTGGACCATCCATTCGTTCTAGTCTGCTCTTGGAAAACTATGCAAAAACCAAATGATCTTAACCGTCAGATCAATAGCTTGGACAATTGATAGTCAAGATTTTCTCTTGATAAGGTCCAATCACGTTGGAACCCATATGACTGTAAAGAATCGCTTGAGTTAGACGATCCAACCGTCCAATGTATAACTTATGAACGGATACCTGTAGCAAAAATGACCATAATATAGATGGTTATGATCATCCGGTTGGAGTGATTTTTACAACATTGCCTAGAAAGAGTAACGGATGGTCCATATTATATAACTAGTTGTGTTGTGGCTTAAAATACAACTAGTTGTTTGGACACATAGAACCGTCCAAATGTCCTCATTGACTGCTAAGTCGTTTCAGACAGCACTTGGTGATGATGCAATAATCGAACCTATCAGATGATCCTAATCAACCGATGTATAACCTGCAAAAATGGACGGTGAAGATCAATCATAGTAAATAGTTCCAACCATCAAATTGAAGAAACACATTGGTCCAGATGATGCTAACCGTTGGATGTATGGTTTCAAAATGGATGATTGTAGTGAATATGATCAACTTTGAAAAGGGGGCCAGATCATCCGGCCATGTGATTTCTGTATGGTGAACTCAAAGTAGGCTGGAATGAATAGCCTGTCCATTATGTGGGGTCCTATGATACTGCTACCTATCTATTTATGTGCTTGTGTAGATCAAACCTCTATATTGGTGACGCAGGAGAACTTGATTTGTGGTCCATGGATCTTGTAGATGTGGATCCCTGGTTCGATGATCTAGACCATTGATCTGATGGCCCCAAAAATCTCTTAGAAATTTTTGATACTTTTGGCAGACTGTGATATTGGACGGTTCACAAACTTGAAGAGATTGTAAAAGTGGGATGTAGCCCAATTTAAATGGATCATAAATTAACGATTACAGACGATTGGAACTCCTGGCCATCCGATTGGTGCACACTTAAAAGCCAATGGTCCTAATTCAGAAAACATATGTCCATGAATCAGAGGTTAGGATCGTCCAACTAATCTGATTTGGGGTCTATATACAGCGGGTCCTGTGATGTGGGTGGTTGAAATTATGAGTAATACATGACACGTATGTAATTTCTGAGTGCCTGCATATCAACCATCACACTCCGCTCGAGTATCAAATTAGAGAGCCAAAATTTTCTCAGTGGCCAATCTTAACCTTTTGATCACTGATCTGTAAATGGATGGTTGAGAAGAAAAACACCATCAGTCCACATATAACGAAAAAAAAAAAAAGATGAGAGAGAGAAAGAGAGGATTGGGTCATTGACAAAACTAATGCTACCTAACCTTGAAACAACCCTTAAGTTATCTTATCCGAAGATAGAAATGGACAACATGTACATGTGAGACTATTATTTTTCCATAATTTAAGATGGATCAGATTCAACGGCTGTATCCATACAGCCGTATCTTTTCTACCATCATGTCACGTATAGAATATCTGATCCATGCAAAAGGTGGGGCACGCCATGATGATCACGTGAATGGATAATCAGTTTGATTCATGGACTGAGTCAGCTACAAAGTAAGAATCTATGGACAGCCAATAGAATGACTCAATGTACTACTGTGGACCATCGAATGAGTTGATAGGCATGATTTTCACATCAGCTGAGCAGTATGACGTGGCCTACAGCGTACATGGACCCCATGTTCTAATAAATGTCAGACGTTGTATGGGTCCAAAAAATGGCCTGAAAAAAGAAGGGGGAAAACAATAAAATATGGTACAACGCGCCGTTGGTAGGTTGGTAGACACAAATTCCTCCCTGCGTGGAGCATTCTGGATAAGACCATTTTATATAATATTAAATTCTAAAGTCTCTAGTCTAACCGGCTGGACATTATGTTAACGGTTCATCAAGAGAATAACTTCCAATATATCATGTATTCACATAATCCAACTACTCCAATAGCTTTCAACTCATCATGAGGATCCTCTTACGAAAATTCAGTCCAATCCGTTAATATGGTGGTCCACATTGTAGCAAAAAGTGTATAGCCACTGATAAATAACAATATACATATTTGGTCCACATAATAAATTGAAGTACATGAAATTTTCCAATGCTGATTCTTATGGTGTGGTCAATATATTGGACGGGTTAGATCTCTCACGCCCATGACAGGTTTGAAGTTATCCGGTGGTTTGACAGTATGATCATTTGGTTTAACGGGTTGGATTTGAGACTATTCTTTTATTAAATCCATCTATGAAATTTAATGAAAGATATTACTGTATACTCTGGCCAGCTATATCATCGAGGACAATGATTGAGAGGGTTCGGATTGTGGGCCCCACAGTGAATGGGCCTTTTTCCCGGAAGTTTCTTGTAGCTGATTCTGATGAACTTAAATAATGTGGACGAAATACTGAGTTTTATTTTTAACCGTCCAATTTCCAAGCCACAGATCAGGCAGTCAAGACTCTGGCCTCGATCTAAACATGTAGAGAAACATCAACCGTTAATTGAGTTAAGGAATCCCACGGTAAATAATTGATGGATGGGATCCACTTGGATCCCAGGTCTTGGGCACTACCATGGATTGTCCTCTATAAAATAAATAAATAAATAATAAAAATTGACACCAACCATATTATCTGAATCATCTATCAGTGGATTGGTTCCTGTTGACTGTAGACCAGAGACCATTGTTTTGAACCATCCATTTGAATGCGATCAGTTGGCGGATGACACGTGGACGTGATATGGACGCAAAACCATCGTCTGCACTAGCATGTACAATCAAGAAATGGTGCGATAGAGACTGTTCAACAGGGATGTGTCTGTGGTCCCCTGTCCTCCATGTGTTAGGGTATCAAAGAATGGAGACGTCTATCTAGTGGACCCCACAGATCCATGATCCAGAAATATCCAATCAGCGGTCGTAAACTCCTTATGTAGAAAACAAAAATGGTTAACGGTCCACATTCGTAGTGATACCATGATCTTTGGAAGTGGACATCCTTGGGGGGAGGTAGGGCCCACAAAACAGAAGTCTGATTCACATGTATTACTGCCACGTGTTTGATGGAGACGGGGTGCTAGTGGGTCCCAGTCTTCCTGTACGTACCCTCCAATACAGGAGCGGATTAGGTAAGGGAGGGGTAAGTGGGTGAGGCCCTGATGCATATGTTATATAACCACGGCGTATGCAGCTAAGGGCATGGTCCCAAAAAACGAAGCTTTAATAAACCATTCTTATTCGTTTGAGAGGGGACCTACTAGGGCTCAGGGTAATGGTAAGGTCACACATACATGAATGAAGGAAAAATACATAATAGGATCTTGATTCAAAACTTTTGTGGCTCTGGGTGAATTTTTAACTGTGGGGATTCAATCTTTACTGTTTCCATCTGAGATTTTGGATTTGCCTCATATTGAGACTTGTAGGTAGCCATTCTAAATATGAATAAACTATTCTTTAAGCTCTAGATAGGCTTTAATAAAATGGTGTTGAGGGAATCAAAAATTATTTAAGCCATGCAAGTTAAGCAGGAAGCATATTGTGCATGTCGAAACAATTGCTGGACCATATTGACAAATTAGGGTCCCAACCAATTTGTTCTTGACCCAACTGTTCGGACCTCCCAAAAATTCAGAACGTGTTTGGTTTTAATAAAATCACCTCCAGCCTACTCAAAAGGTGTTAAAAATTCAGGTAGATCAGGTAAAAAATATCCTTAGCATAACCTGAAAATGATTAAAAGACATGTCAAAAAAAATAAAGTAATACTGAAATTCTGTCAAATTCTCTAAAAAAAATCTTTAAAAAAAAGGTAAAGTAGAGACCTCACATCATCCGGACAAATAATGATATTTAATCCCTTCCTTCTTCACCACCAAAGCCCTCCGAATTTACGGTGGCTTACCAAACTATTGGAGCCACTGGAGTCGAAAATCTTGTACTTCTCCAAACTTAGAAAGCAATTTTATGATTTTTGATTTTTATTTTTTAAGTTTCATTTCACTAGTGCTAGCTCCTGTCAAACACATCACATCTGAGCCGACCGTACACTTTGTTTGTACACTAAAAGGAAGGAGTTGAGAGGGGCGATCATGTTGGGAGCATTCACACCACATGCCCTAAAATGAAATGGTAAAATAGGCAGACATGGTAGATATATAACAGATACCTTGAGGTGGGCTCCACCGTCAAGTCCTCACTCTACCTCACCTAATATGTGCCCATGGGCCCCTAACCATGTATATCCGCTTTGTTCATTCATTTCTGGGACATGAGCCCAAAAAATTAAACATCAAACAGTAAGAATTAAGAATTAAAAGCTATTTAAGGCCACAAAATTTTTCCCTAATGGAGCTATCTTTTCGGCTTATCAAAAGGTTGGATGGCAATAAAGCTTATCAAAGGGTTGGATGGCAATAAAGGTCAGAAGGCAAATAAATATTATGAATGGGCAAGTTTTTAATGGTGGGCGGTAAATGGTCAGCTTCTTGTGGTGGGGGTTACACCTGAAATTTGTGCCTATTTTATTTTTGATCCATGTCTTAAAATAATCTGACAAAATGAATGGATGCGCGGAATTGCATACTCCACGCTACAAAGTGGGGCCATGATCCAACGATCCAGATTATTGGTTTGTTGGGTCACACTGTGCAGGGACCACGCCCTGATTAACTTTCAGATCGCAACATCCCAGCCATCAGACCCTTTTCAGGTATAGTCCATCCACGGTGGGGGACAAATAGAAAAATGGGCCCCACTTATGAAAACTGAAAACCCAGATAGATTGTGAATATCCTCGGGATGAGGATGCCACAAAGGAGCGGCTTCGGTCGTTCCTGAATGTGGAGCCTACCATGAATTACGTGTATTATATCTACACCGTCCATCTATTTCACCAGCCCATTTTTTGTCATGAGCCCAAAAATGAAACCGATCCAAATCTCGCGTGTACCATTAAAAACTTCATGGGGGCTACAATTTCTTTTAGATCAAGCTGATGTTTTTATGGCCTCTTCGTCCAGGTCTCTGTGACATAATCAACAGATTGGATGACAAATAAATATTAGAGGAGGCCCTAGAAGCTTTTAAGGGTAGGCATTCAATCACCTAATGTTTCCTGTTTTGTGGTACACCTTAGACTGTCAAATGCTTCATTGTTTGTCTCATGCCATAAAATGAGCTGCAGAAATGGATGGACGGCTTGGATATAATAGACATACATTAGAGTGAGCCCCACACTCAGAGATCCACCGAAGCCGCGTACGCTAGCGGACTGCCTGTGAACCCTTGGTGCAGAGATATCCCTGTGCCCAGGGCTGTGTGGGACTCAAAAAAGATGTCCTTGCACAAATCCACTCCGTCCTTCTGTTTTGAAAGACAACAATCGGACCTGATGCTGAAAATCGGGCAGATCCAAAACTAATGTGAGCCATAACACACGAAACAGTGGGGATTGAGCGTCTGGGTATGACATAAGTTTTGTATCAGTATGCTATTTCTGCGTACATTTCATCTGATTGATAATAACACTATGAACGGTTTGGATGGCATAAAAACATCATGGTCAGCTCCAGAAATGTTTCAACGGTGTACACTTTCGTTCCCACTTTTTCCTTTGGTATAGCCCATCTGAATTTCGTGTCTGACTGATTCTTATATTCCTGTACTATATTGGTCTTTCAAAACAGATGGACGGAGTGGATTGGTCACAGACATATATGTGGACCCCATACGGCCCCAGGCACAGGTATATATCTATGTGCCCGGGGTAACAGGCAATCCCCTCCCGCTACAAAGACCCTTCCGTGGTGACGAGGACTGCCAGACTACTTTAATTCCATGCTCTCCACCAAGAAGCTTGGAATTTGTCCGGGTTCCCCAAATTCAATGTAAAAAACGACGGTGGAATCCGCGTCACACGGCTTTTTTGCGGACAGGGTGTGATATACACATACAAATATCCCTTAATTATTTCTTGTGGTATGCTGAGAACACACGCATTCGTACGTGTCAATTTGGAATACGTGTGTCAGACTTTCCAATCAGGTGGGCCACATCTTCTGATGGGACCCCTTGTTCCAACAAAACCTATGGTTAAACTCTTTCTTCATCCGTCCATTTCAGACTTTGCATCAGGTGGGCCACCTGAGTTAAATAACCTGGTTTTTGAGACAGTATAATAAACAGCCTGGGATGCAAGATGGAAAGCCTGGATATTTTACACGTTTTGTATTGGCGTACGTGTTCCTGCGTGTGGATGGTCAGGATTCACACGCGAGGGGGCTTAGCAAACTTCTCTTATTACATATTCAATTATTTTAATAAAAGAAAATGAAAAGACTGACGAAACCGAGTCACTGTCCAAATAGGTGATAGCTTGGCCAGTAATTTTCTTCCCCTTTTTTTTTCTGTGATCCGATGGACTAGAGTTTATGGAAACCTTCCTATGCAAATAGTTGTATTTGGAAACATGGACAATTGATATTATGAATCTGAACTGTTCATTTGTCCTGACGTACTCTGGATAGGATGCACGGATAAAATCTTAATGATAAAATAACTGGAAATGTTAGTTTTGTGGGATGAAAAATGGATGGATGAAAGAGATCGTTTAGAGAAGATAACGTCCAATTACACATGTTTAGGAACCTCCGATTGCTACGATTTATGCATGGTAGGGAAAGAAGAGTGGACTGAACGCAATGGACGGTTCAGATAGGAATTTGGAACATGGGGAGGCTTCCGTACACTTAGCCCTCTTGATCCTTTCTCCTTGTTGTTTATCAGTGACTGTTAGATGGCAGTCGATTAGGTGCGGCCCCGGTCTCACCCAACACCATGTGGTCGACGGTGGGGCCCATCTTGATGTATATTTTGTATATCCACGCCGTCCATACGTTTCCCCAGCTCATTTTAGGCACGATCCAAAAAACGAAGCATGTCCAAATCACAGGTGGGCCATGCCAGCAGGAAACAGTGGTGATTGGCCATTCAAAACTTCTATAGGGGCATAGAATTTTTGGATCAAGTTGATGTTTGTTTTTTTCTCTTCATCTAGGTCTCCGTGACCTTATCAACAAGTCCCTTCTGTTAGATAAGCATGAAAAAGACCAGGCTAAGGTGTTTGTTTGTCAGCAACTCTTGTTCCATTCACAATCCAGGCTGTTTGAGCTGTGGGCCCCATTGTAGATGGTTCGTATGTTTTCACACTTGCTGTTTGAACCATGATCCATATGTGAAATCCACTCCGTCAATCCGTTTGTGGTCCTCCATGCTAGGTCATGGGTCCAAAATCTAGCCAGAACCAAGGTGAGAGAACATTGAGATGGCACGCCAGCCATAGGTTTCTGTATGGTGCCTACCATGGTCTGTATTTTTCATCAAATCCGTTCATCAGGTCTGGATCACCAGAGTGAAGGGAAGATGAAAAAAAACAAAAATCAGCCTGATAAAAGCTCAGGCAGGCCAACACGCTTGAACTTATACACTGTCACAATTCATGTGTCCCATCTGAAAGTTTTTACCAGGCTGAGATTTTTCTTGTACGGTGAACATAAGGGTTATCACCTGGTGGACGGAGTGGATTTCACAACTGGGCCCCAGAAATATCCTAGCTGGGACCATTTTTACGTATTTCAATCTCGGATGTTCCGGTCATGCTCCATCTGCGGTGGAACCCAATAGCGCAATGGTCTGGATTACAACACGTGGCGCCGCTCGTGGGGTAATCTCAACGGTCAAAATTTCGTCCCTCAAGTGGAGGATAGATGGGCATGTTCAGCGGTCCAACTTCGACGTTGGGCTCATGTCCGTCAACTGGACTCTAATTCAGTTGCCAAAGATTTAGTTACCGAAATGATAGATGGGGTTTTACATGAACAACCAATCACAGCATGGCCCATCTGATAAGTGGATTGATCTGATTTGTACGTGTTCAAAATCGATATATCCCAATGATCGGCCTGGATCTCTAACACGCTTTAGGGGCAATTCCCCTCTTCAATCTCTCTCGACCCTTGTGCCACATCAGTTTGTTTTTTTTTTTTTAGTTAACGGTGTGACAAACGCACACTGTATTAGAACATAGGAAGTGCTGGTCTAGACCAAGAGCAATATGTCACTCGTTGGGCGAGAGATAAAAAGAAGGTTCGGTGGGGCCCTACTCTAAATGCGGCGAAGGCGCGTCGATGCGGTCACTGTGTATTATCTTTTTCACGTCCAGTTTTTTTTTCCTTGGTGGACCCCACCCAGCCCCGAGGAGAAGGAAAAGAGGAGCATCCTCATGTCAAAATGAGCTCGTTTTGCATCCATCGCGACTCAGGTTCAATGCATGCGTCTCCGCGGTGGGGCCTACTTTCTCAGTGGTACGATGATCGCAACCGTACGTAGTCCGAATCCTGTGCTATACCTGCCACCATAAGAAACTTACACTGAAAGAATCATTATGATCATCACAGAATTTGGAACACTAAAAGCTAGATTTCAATGGCCCATATTCAACTGCAGATATCGAAGGACATGATCATCATTAAAGTGTATCTTTGAGATCACTGGTTATCTACGCTAATACCAAGAAGATGGACAGCTCAAATCATCTCTCTGAGCATGTGGGCCCCAATGGAGCAACCCATACGGTCGATCCTGGGTCGTGACAGAGGCAGAGACTCAAAAGTGAGGGGAGTTATTTTAAGTACTTTGGCAAGTGCGTTGGTCGATACGCACGCTTCCAAAAAGTACACGTGGCATCGATTAAATCAAACTAAACTGTCCAAAGTTCGAAACGTCTGAAGATGGATCCCCGTTTCGAAATCTTATTCATCGTACACGTGGCATAGATTAATCTATGATTTGTAGACATTAGATTGCTGAAATCAGGCCGTTCAGTTATTTCTCTTCTCAGCCGTCCAGTGATCAAATCAATGTAACTTTTGGTTTACGTCCAATGTAGAGTAGGGACCACCACTTGGACGGTTTATCTTTAGTTACTTACATGACACCTATACAATTTATTACTACTCGAGTAGCAACCACATCATACTCTGCCAGAGTATTAAAAATGAAGAGTTATTAGCATTATTGTTACTTTCTTGTGCTAAAAGATAGGAGTTATTTGATACTCGGGCTGCGTCCTACGCTTGATATGCAGGCACTTAGAAATGGTGCACATGACATAAATTAACCCCAAATTACCCAATGAATTGTGGAACCCACTGGTCATCTAAGTAGAATTATATTTTTAGATTGGTTGAAGAATCATAACCTTTAATTCCGGGTCACTTGTTTTCTGAAATAAGACCATTGAATTCTTTTCGATATTAACCGTCCACTAAATATCAATCAATCTAACAGCCAAAACACCGACCAAAAGTAATTTTGGTACAAAATGGTACTCATATTTTGTAAGATTTAGATTGAATTATGGGTGCTCCAAGTAGGCAATTTCTCAGTGACATCTAAGTGCCTGCGTATCATCCATCACACTCTGCCAGAGTATCAAAGTATTAAGTATCTCTCATTAAAATCTCAAGCGCATTTTTGTGCTGAAAAAACGGGAGTTTGGGGGTGGGTGGGTCCCATATATAGGGGAGACCAAAACTCCGAAATCGACGCTGACATGCGCCGCAGACTTGCCCACTTGGATGGGATGTGCACTTAGTGGGACCCACATCCGATTCTTTCTCCAACTCCACACGCCTCTTTCCCCCTTCAAGAGCCGTCTATCTCTTTCTCTCTCTCCTTCGCTTTACACCACTAACCGCCAATTTCTCTCCCAAATTGCGGGCCCCACCACCCACCGACTTGCACTGCATGTGGGCCCCACAGCGTCTTGACACAACGTATCAGGTGCTGGGGTTACCACGCAATCCGCGTCTATCTAGAAGGGCTTCCTCTTTCAAACCCAGCAATGAGCCATCCGGAAGCATTGCCCCGATGCGATCGATCACAATCCAAAACAATTCCCTTGAACTAAGCTGATGGATGATATCAAGCACATCCAATTCTCCGTTCAATGTTTAGCCGTCCATTCTCGTCCAACAACGAAACAGGAAAAAATATCTGACCTTTGCAAGTTTGGTGGCCCATCATATCAACGGGCTAGATTAAACGTAAGTACGCTTAATCTCAAGATCACCCAACAGGGGTATTTTGGTCATTCACAATATTTCATATAGGATAGTCTGGCGTTGTCCCAGCAACATCAGATTTCCTCTTTTCTCGTCCTTATCAGCTCCTTACAGATATCCATTGGACATTTCTACCCTAAATATTAGGAGCTTCTACTTTTTTAGGGTGTGCAAGAGCCTCAGCAAAATCACCAGTTTTAAGGGGCATTTTCGTAACGCTCGACCTCATGAAACAGATTCGACGCCGCTCGAAAGCAGCAGCATGCAAGTGCGCTTTCGCCAAACAAATGTGAAAAGAGAATGATACACCCTTCTTTCTAATACTACACACCATTTTTTCAACTTTTGGTACTAATGACTATAATTCCGTTATCTTAAATAGAAATAGAGGGCGTATATATCAACACGGAGGGGTTTAAATGTCAGCTCTTGAAGGAAATTCGAAAATTAAATTAAAATGACATTTTTATTAATTTCACATCGAAATTTATATAAGATGCCGTCAGACTCATCTTCCCTTTGAGAAAAGGAATCCTCTGCCGGAAAATACAAAAACACCTCGCCGGATTTCAATCTCGCGTTTGAATTCCGGGCACCGGATCTTACAATACCCGCCGGAGAATCTGACACAACACACCTCAAACGAACAAATTCAACAGCCTCCGATCGCTGCCGCCCACTCGATCGCCACTCTCGGCGCTGGTCGTCACCGATCCCTCCGAGTTCATCGACGGGGTCGCCGGCCGCCGCTTCTCCGGCGGGAATCCCGGCGTCAGCGAGAGGCCAAGATCGCACGCCTGGGATCGCACCACTTCATCGACGGACCCCTGCCCCTTCCTCTTCGACGCCCTTTGATGCCCGAACGGGTCGCGCACCTCGGACGCGTCGTCAGAATCCGGCGGCGCCATCGCCGGCGCCTCAGCCATCGGCCGCAGCGTCCCGCCGCGGAGCACGGTCTCGACCGCCGCCTGGCACACGTGCCAGTTCCCTGTCCAGAGCAGGCCTACCGCCCCGTTGACCGGGTTGACCGTACGACCGCACGCTTCAAACAGAAGCGACTGAAAAAGAGCTGAAACCCAAAAAGAAAACGTACAAGATCAGATCGGAATTCAGATACAAAACCGGGCATGCGTTTTTACGAATTTACGTAACTGCCACTAGCGTACCGGGTCGTTGGTTCTCAGGAACGGCCGATATGAAAGACATGAGGCCGGCGCGGCCGAAGAACTTGGCGACGAAGACGGTGGCGTGGCCCTGTGACTCGGGCGAGTCGATCCACTGAAGGCAGGGTCGGAGAATGCACGACTCGCTGCATCCCTTTCGCAAGACTCGGCAACCGTTACAGCTCATGTTCGCTCGTCAGATTTCCGGTGGTCGGAAACGCTCATGAACGTCAGATTCAAGCGAGGGAGGACGGAGATGGGATTTTGGTATTTGATGCTTGGGCTGCAAGGGAAAAGTCTCGAAGAGAGGGGATGACAAGGGGTGAGGATTGGGTCTATAAATGAAGGGCGAGATGGCTAACTAGAGTTAGAGTTAGGGTTTAACCATGGTTAGGTTCCAAACTCCTGGGTCTGGGCGGCTCCGTGTTTCCGCGACTCGTGTCCTTCAACCGTTGGATTCTTGGCGTGGATATCAATGGACGGTATTTCTTTTTAGTGGAGAGTTTTATTCGGTCTACTCCCTGACTGTGATTCTTTGTACACTTGCAATCATAACTGTACACGTAGCATTCGCGTACCTCACATCCAACGACCCACAGCTTGAGACATGCCAACTGGGATTGATTGCGTGTGATCGTGGCCATTGATTAATGATGGACATTTTTAGTTGACTTTACATCGTTGGTTGTCTAGCGACCGGTCGATTTCAAGATTCTGCAATTTTACTTTTTGATTTAGCGTGGTCCAATATTTGGACGGTTCAATTTGAGTTGTAACTATGCTAGGTGTGCAATCTGAGAGAATGCATGCGCATGAAGCATCAGTCTGCCAGAGTATCAAAGTTTCTGTCGTTGTTTAATAAGTGGGACGTTGGTACTTTTGTATGAGAGCGGATTAGGTGAGACCCCGGCCTCACCTAGGAGGGTGCGGCCCTTATTGTGAGTTTGCTGTGGGGCCCACCTTGATGTATGTATTATGTATCCATGCCGTCCATCCGTTTTTTCACATCATTTTAAGGCATTATATCAAAAATTAAGCAGATCCAATTATCAGGTGAACCAAATCATGAGAAACAGTGGTGATTACCCGTCCTACCATTAAAAACTTCTCAGGGCGTTCCTTAATGTTTATGTAGTGTTTATTTACCATCCAATCTATGGATAAGGTTAAATGAGACTGGATTAAGGTAAAACAATATATATCAGATTGATACAAAACTCTTATGGCCCATTAATGGTCAATAACCACTGTTTCTTATGATATGGTCCACCTGATAATTGGATATACATGATATTTGGTTTAATGCCCTAGAATTATATGTATAAACAGTTGGACCGTGTGGATACATAATATATACATCAAGGTGGGCCCCACTGTGAACCTACGTAAGGGTCCGCACTAGTCTTGCGTGAGTCCGGGGTCGCACCTAATCCGCTCCCCTTTTGTATAGTACATGTGGCATGTAGGGCATCCATCTATCACACCGTTCAGATAATGGGACATTATAGATGTGTCTATAAATAGGATTGAATGGGTGATTATGAACTCTAATTAATTGGCGTTGTTTGTAGTTGGATCGTCTATTTGATCACCAATCAATCGAGCGGTTAGGATCATTGATTATTCTTGGTCTCGTGTTTTAAAGATCCAGATTGGAATCCACGGTTTTGGACGGATTGCATTGAGATAGTTGGATCCTAGACGTGAATTGACTATGTGCATGCGTATGGATCTTCATACTAAGACATTTATTTTACTAGTCTTGGACATCATATCCGGGACGCGGATTACTTGCGAAGCTAGGTGGGGGCCCACCTTGATGTTTGTGAGAAATCTGTCCTGTCCATCTGTTTTGCCTCATTCTAAGGACGTGAGGCAGAAAAAAGTAGGTAGATTCAAAACTCAATTTGGTCATACGAGGAAAGCAGTGGAGAAAGAAATGCCTACCGTTGAAACCTTTCTGGGTCCACCGTGAGGTCTATATGCCATCCAAACCGTTCATAAGGTTATTCGCACTTGGATAAACTGTAAGGACAAAAGTATTAGCGCAATCCAAAACTTCCTTGGCTTCTTGAATGTTTAAACGGTACACGTTCAATCACTATTCTTTCATGTCATGTAGCACACTTTGAGGTTTTTTTTTTATTATTATTATTTTTTTTTTCTGCCTCATTTTTGTCTCATAGGGAGGTGGCAAAACCAATGGACGGAGTAAATTTCTCACAAACATCAGACTGGGCCCACGTAGCTTTCCAAAGGGTGGCAGGCAATCCGAATCCTTATATCGCACGATGGATGACGTGATGGACCGCACTTGGCTCAGCGCCAATAAAAAAGCGCCACGTTAGTCTCATGCATAGGACCTACAGTGAAGAGGGGCGCGAATTAGGTGTTACACCGTTAACAACTTACTGAGTGTTACACCTACAGTATGGCCCACATGGATGATATTTTGTATATCCACTACGTCTAAAAATTATGCAGATCCAAATCTCAAGTGGACCATACCACTAGAAACATTTTGATTGGCTGCCCCACCATTAAAAATTTCAAAGAGCCCATTGTAAGGTTTTGGTAATGTTGATTTGCAATCCAAGCTATTGATAATGTCAATAAGGTCTTGATGAGGGGAAAATATAAATATTAGATTGATCCAAGACTTTGGTGGCCCACAAAACGTTTTTAATGGTTATTCAACACGGTTTCTAGTGGTATGGTCCACCTTAGATTTGAATCTTTCTAGGATTTTGGATAACATCCTAAAATTATATGGAAAAACATATAAATGACATAGATATATCAAAAAAAAAATACATCAAGATGGCCCCACACGGTTAGGTTAAGACCCACTAAGCTGTTCCCAGGGTAACGCCTAATTCGCGCCCAGTGAAGAGGACGATCCGTGGTGAAACGAAAAATATCTCTACGTGCAATTACCATTTTACCCTGTAGCTCGTATCCTTGTACACGCACACGTATCCGCGACTGACCATTCCATATATGATATAACACGGATCGATTGTGGAGTGATCTCGACCGTCCATAGGCGCATCCGGACTTTATTTACGTGCGATACATCCTCTTGTGAGCTTCGTATCTCTTCACGCGGAATTATCAGTACGTCACAACGTACGGACATCCCCATACATTTCGAAATTTTGTTGGGCCCACCGTGATGTTGGTTAGAATCTAAACCGTGATTCCAGTGGGACGCATGATGATCATTGTACAGCTCAAACATAAGGCAGATAAAAAACTCAAGTGAGCCATACCACAGGATAACTAACTTTACCTCGTGTGGCCCACCGGAGTTATTAAATGGATGATTTTTATAATGATAACTTTATCCTGGTGAAGCCCATCTGATGAATGGACTGGATGGAATATACCCAGCACTTTAGGCCCCACACACAATCTGGAATTTTCTGTGGTTGGCTTCTCCCTCCTCGTTGTTCCCTATCGTATGGTCTATCAGAGTTTTTTATTAAATTATTTTTTTTTTTGGATTTCGGTTAAAAATAAGAGAGGTCATTTAATGGACGGATTGAATGTCACGTAATGATGAAGGTGGTCCACAGATAGATCGAATGTATGGAACCTTATATACGTCCCGATGTATTTGATCGTTCCCCCTGGAATCCACAGAAAATGCGTTGCGTGTATGGTTATAAAGTGCTCATGCGAAGAAAGTGAATAGTGTCTCGATGCACCAGTGCACTGCTGATCTGATGGGTCCACTCAGTCAATCGCGGAGTGGGCCCCACTGTCACATGAAAGTTGATGGTCAATTACAAATGGCCGTGATTCAGTGAGAGTCCCTCGTGTGAAGGGCAGAGTATTTGTCAAAGATCCTTGCATATGGCATGTGTAAGAGATCCGGACCATTCATCCGATAAGGCACCTAAGGTGGGTTCTACACAAAACTGCTCATCCCAACTGTTTCCTAAGGTGTGGCCTACCTAAGCGTTAGATCATCATGAATTTTGGGCTCAGGGTGAACATAGGCATTATCAACAGGATCAACGGCAGGATCCGCCGTGGATTTCCCCATATCCAATCTGCTCCAAGGGCAGGATCCACCGTGGATTTCTTCTGATTCAGAAATTCAGGTCATTTGGATCATCCTAACGGCTATATTTGAGGTAAAGGATGGTTAAAAGAGGTTGATCAATGGTTCACATTTCATGCTTAGTTTTGGTGGTTAGGATACAACAAACCCACTGACTTCTGGAACAGGACGGATTTCATTTCGAGGCCCACAAGATGATTGTCTCAGATGTCATACACGTGTCTCAGAATAGCATTTATCTTATCATGATATTTTTATGACAAAACGATCTTTATGGGGCCATAAAATGGCAGGTCGGTCTTGTACCTTAGAACCCATGTTTTTGTTGTGGATTAATACAACCTGGGTACAGTGAATCTATTCAGACAGCTGGTGCATCGCAATGGAACCAGATTTGTGTTTTCCCTTCATCCATGTCATAATCCCCCCCCCCCCCCCCCCTTTTTTTTTCTTTTTTTTTTTTCAGGCATGATGAACCTGATTACACCTGCCGTGTCGCATCCAAATAGGTAAGATGCCATTATTCTTTTGCACCCTCGTACGTACGCAGAAAAGATACTTACGGAGCTTGAAAGGAAGATGATGAAGATCACAAACATCGCTCTTGGAAAAATATTTTTTGCATAGAGGATTGAGATGTTCAAAGATAACATGCACCATAAAAAACCTAGAAGCTAACACCAAGGAGGAGTGGTCAAACATATAAGGAAGATCACGTAATAAGAAATTAAGAGAAGAAAATTGACTATAATAGATATACCAAAACATGAGGGTATATGCGTATCTGGCTATACATTGGAAAGAAATACACTAAGCCAAGGCCACCAACTTCTTTAACATCGATTTTAAAGGTTCAGGCACTATACTTATGACAACCACCTCCCAAAGTCTATAGAAGCAGTACAAAATAAAACGTTTTAATTTGGGCCCTTGTCAACCCAAATTAATCAGGTCTTTTCACCTCAATGACGCTCATCAACCATTCATCCTCCATCAACAAATATCTTAGCATTGTCTAGTTTTAGCCTCTCCACTTCTTATCCAACACCATAATGTAGCAAGTTTGAATTGATTAGCTTAGAATAATTTAGCTCCTGCTTCTATCTAGCACATCGTTGCAATAAGTTGGTTTAATTCATATAAATATCTACGACCTCATCATCGAATCCCCTTTAAATCCTTAAGTTCTTACCTGGTGATTTCTTGGTCACATCTTGCTGAGCATGACAGTCTTGCCCATAGAACCACCATTAGTAAGTTTTTTCTACTTTATTTATTTTTATATGCCAATTGTACTGAATCTTCATCCATATTAATAAAATCATCATTAAGCATTTTAATTCCTATTTTACTTTCTTACATTATTTTTATGAACAAATGCGATTAAGCTATCACCATTGAAATAAAAGTCCTTGTCTTCAAGGAAAAAAGAATCCATTTGAAGAATTACTGTCCCCCTCACAAATCGCCTAATCATTTTGTCAATCAGAGGCTAAATAGTTAAGCCAATCTTCACAAATCTGGTCCTAATGTTTCTATTTCAGCGCTTGGGGTCACAAGGTATTTGATTAATTTCTAATCGATTATGACTCTGGCATGCTCGACATACACATACTCACACATGCTTAAACGAAATTAGGTCATTCGTTACACGTGTGGCCATGTAGCTGAATTAATAGTAACAACTCTTTTCTAGCACACGTAGTGGGACATGTTATGCTAGTCACAGTTTATCCACAAAAATCAACATGTTTAACAAATAGTGAGTGAGGCTCAACAATCCTCCCGAGGTTGATGAGGAACCACAAGACGAGTAGGCCCAGTATGAACCAATTGATGTGGAAGAATGATCTTAATCTCAAGACAACGCCTCTTAAGAAGATGTTAAAGAAATTGTGTATGATATGTGAGGCACTCTACGACAAATCTCAGAGAATAGAACACCGCAAGCAGAAAGTTGTAAATGGTTCATGGAAATGTTCCTCGAGAGATTCCCAACATCTAAAAATTGCAACCTACTAAGAATCCCCCAGTGAATATAGAAATAGAAAGACTTGCCAATCTTCCATTAAGTCTTAGCCGAGTGGAACCCGAAGGTTGTCTTACACCACCCTAAGTGGTTCTATGAAGGAATAGTTGAAACAACCAATCATATAGCTAGTATGATCGATACGACCCCCAAATCGTACATCCACCAAGGGTTAATATTACCCTACACCAATCCACTCAGGCAGGGGGCAGCCTCCTGTGCTTCTGGTGCCATAACCACATTATGTTAGTGTCAAGTAGCCTAAGGGGCGACCTCCTATGCTAATGACACCTTTGCAGAACTACCTGGGGGCCGATCTACTCAGGGAGCAACCGTCGACACCTTAGGCCTCGCTAAATGTTAATCCTACAATTCAAAGGAACTATCCGACTCAGTTCCTGTGACCGCTAGGCTGTGAAGATGTTATTAACATCATCCAGGAGATGAGTCATTAACCCCACTGCCACAGGGTTGTTAGACTTGCCTATCGCAAGCCTTATCTTGAATGGATTAATCGATACTTCGAGCTACCTGTAGGGTATAAGGTCCTATGATTTACTATTTTCTTTGAAGAAGGAGACTCGCCAATGATTGAGCACATCAGATGCTTCACCATGCAATGCGACAAAGTTTCGACTGATGAATTTTTAAAAATCAGTTTTTTTTTTTTTTAAACTCCTTAACGAGAGAAGTCTTTACAAGGTACATAAACCTTCTCCCAAACTCAATACACTCTTAGGTCGAGATGAAGGAAAGGTTTCATACCTAATTTTATCACAGCGAACCTGAAGTTTCAATTACTAACCTCTCTTGTTTAAGGGAACTCTAGGGAGAAACGTTCGAAAGGTACATAATTCACTTTAAGAAAGTAAGCAATCAATGTTTTGTAGCATTACTGAGGCTGAGTTTGACAAGTTAGCATAGAATGGTATAGACATCGAATTCTGAAAGAAGTTTGATGGCATGCACTTCCAAGATCTCTTCAAACTCTTTACCATCCCTCTAAATATGAATGGATTCTCAATGAAATAAGTCAGAGGAGAAATGCATCATAAAAGTCTTATTATCATAAAGACCTAAACTATGACCTAGCCACAGTTGAAGTAGTAGCCAAAATGTCATATGTTTCCTAGCTTGATAAGGAAAGAAGTGAAAATCTCTATGAGCGTGAAATCTAAAAAAACACATTTGAGTTTGACAAGCAATATGTTTTGATATCACTAAGCTGACAAATTCTTTTATCATCTTCTAAAACTAAATTTGTTAAGCTCTATATTATAAATAATAAAAAAATTCCATCGGCCAAAGACTCAAAGTTAGGGGAATTATGTAAATGGCATGGAACTAAAACTATTCAACCAATAATTATATCATTTTTAGGAATGTCATACAGGAGAACATCGACAAGAACCTTCTTAAGTTGAAAGAGAAGCAGAAGGATGATATGGGAATTGACACAGATTCGTTCCTGAAAATTGCTGAAATGAATGTCGTTTTGGTCGACTTTGAAACATTAAAATTGGCCACACAACCTGTAGGAAAACTCCCCCAGAAGTGACAAAATACAACTTCTAAGACACTCGGTGAGGGGAGATGACCTTGGTAGGTTGCAGGAAAGGTTCAGGCTATGGACTTTTCCACTAGCCATGTGTTGTGTGAACGTTGTTCAAGGCAGATTCATGACCAACGACCATTTTCAGCTAAGCCACAGACCATAGCCTCACGACAACCTCTGTCAAGAGAGAGGTTTAGCGAACTATCGCGATAAAATACAGCAGTACCTCAACAAGATCGGCTAGGTGGGCCACCTTATAAAATAGAGTGGTTTTGTAACACCCTGAAAATTTGGGAGTCAAGTAATCTCGATTTGGTGGGTGTTAACTTAAGAAAAATACATGTGAGCATGTTCCCACGTGCCCACATAGATTGATAATCATCCAATCATGACCAAATAATCAGAGTAGCTTAAATCAGCGACATCAATAGTTAAGTAGAGATGATTAAACCCATAAGTATACAACAAATATATACAATATACAATAAAAAAGTAGTGTTTTTCAAATGGGGATTGTACCAACCACAATACTCACCAACAAAACTACAAAGCTCCACATACAAGTACATAATGAATAAAGAATCTAATAAAGCACTGAAGATCATCAATCACCACGATCACGATAAAATCTGCATTAAGAGAGTTGGTTAATGTTTTAAAATATTTTCTCAGGTAAGAGTGAGTAGCTAACTCAATAATTCCATTACCCTAAGTTACACATGTTATCAATCGCAATCAAGCATAGGTAATAGTAGCATACAAAACAATTAGTTTCCTGAATTAGTTTATTAATTCTTGTATGTTATAATGCGCACCCATATGATAATGATGAGGATACCACACTTCGAGATTACATACCTTGACAAAAGGATGAATGAGGAGGATACCACACTGTGCGGATTACGTACCTTATAGAAATGATGATGATATCACACGATCGTGGATTACATACATCGACGAAAAGATGTGATGTATGAGGATGCATGCATGCATGATTGTCAAGCCTTTATTAGTCTATTTACATACAGTATTATTGGTGAAGCTAGAGTACCAATGTTATATCACAACTCTAGTCCAGATCATGTGGCTCGAAGCGGCCGTAGCGAGTCCTTACCAATGTCCCTTAATCTAGTTTAGGGCTCGTCACCCAAAGTTAAGACAATAAGGTAAGGGCTCGTCAACAAACACAAACATCACCCAATCCTATAAAACATAGTAGGCTCATCACCTCCATCAATGCTCACTGGACACTACAGGGAAGCTCGTCACCCCACTGTAGGTCGACAGCTCGAACATGGTGTCCCATACCACCATGCTCGACCCATAAGTCTTTAATAGGATCATATCACACAAACGGCTTTATGTGGACTTCATTCAATGGGAATGATGGTACTCTAGATTCCTTAGGGTGTGTTTTAAAAAAGTAAACATAATTACCTTTAGTCTAGCATTAGACTAATTCGATCGATGTGGAGAAGCCCAGGAAAATCAGCAATGGGCGCAAAGCAACTCACATAGCTCTAGCTACTGTCGGTCACCCGCGTTCAACCTCGATCGATCGAACAAGCCTGGGGTGGTCGACCCAAGGTGGTCAGCCTCTTACTTAGGCATTTGTTGTACCGGACTTAAGCAAAATTAATTTATAATCATAACATAACCATAAAATGAAATATACCACATCAAGATGAACAAGTTGGATGTACATATAAATTTATTTCAATCCACCTATCAACAAACAATAAATCACATCTTAAAGATAGGCTTAATAAACATGAATTGCATTCATTCGAGCATTTCATCAAACACGTAGCTATCCAACCACACATAGAATTTCAATTGATAAATTAACATATCTAACAATCCTAATATACTCAACTATAGCAAAACATGAATTCATTAACTAAATCTATCATGGTTTGATAAAAGGAAACCTAAGAGGAACGGTTCGCACCTATGTAGAAGGATTTCTCAATTTTCGAGCACCTAGGTTAGGGTTTTTAGGAAATTGGTGAATCCCTACATCAATTGAAAGATCTCAATTGGTCTTGCCTGCTAGCCCAATTGGAAGACACCTAAGCATTTCAACAGAATATCTTAGGTTTGAATGCTAAGGAGACACACTAACCCCACCGGTGGGTGGGTGCATCGTGTGACTAACCGTGTGGGTGCGTTGCACAGTTAAAAGGGCGGTTGCATTGCATGACTAACAAATAAATAAATAGGAAAAGATCCCAATTGAGATTCATGAAATCCAAATCCAAAGGAAGTCTATATCGAAAGTTAGGATGTATATATTACCTCCGACTTCGATTAGAGGTGGATTCGACAAAAGAAACGGCGACTGGTCAAAGCACTTCCACTCACAAGATGATGAACACTAACACAAGAACTCACCTCTCATAATTTTCCTCTCTCTCTCTCTCTCTCTCTCTCTCTCTCTCTCCCAATCTCAAAAAATTCAAATTTTGGGAAGAAATGCCCAAATTTCCTCTATTTATAATGGCAAATGTGGTGTAAATAACCTTAAAAGACTGGTTATTAGTTATCTAACCTTATGGAGATTAATTCTAGCATTTGGGGCCTACTTGGGTCCATCTAGGTCAATTTAATCTATGGGATAGTTGCTACAAGTGGGGATCCACCTTAGGCTATGATTACCCGCATTTTGGATGCGACGATCAATGAATACGATGACAGGTTCATTTAATGGTCATTAATCATCAATCGGGGCCATGGCTTTAGGGATGCTTACAGGAAAATAACTAAGGTTAGGATCCTAAGTTTCATCGCAATCTAATAGCTCGAAGGCCACAACATCGCGTAAGTACGAGTGGGCAGAATTCACTTAAGTTCTAAAAAAAATGTATGCAGATTCACACATTACATGTGCTACCTTCTAAATCCAAGTTGAGTGATTCGACACATAGTCTTAGCTTATCATCCCGAGAGGGAGGTCAAGCCTACTAAGAGGGATAATTTTCCTTAGTTTTAAGGTTGAAGGGCCACTAACGAGTGGTCTAGGGTTTGTTTAGATAATCTTGACAGTTTTAAAATAAATTGAATAGCGAATTTTTTTTGTAAACGATAAGTAGGGTCTAGATTAGTCATGTTTATAGTGGCCTACTTGCAATTTGCAAAAATGGCGATTCAGCTTACGTTACCTTACTTTATTAATTTTAGGCTAAATAAAGTAACTAATTGAGTCCATACGACTTTCAAACATGTTCACTTGCGTATAAGCTAGGGCCTAGTACGAAAGTTTACAAGATGTTACAGGTTTTCGCAACCACAACGTAATGATTCTGCATACTGTTATGAGACAAGAAAATATTCTTTGTGATGACAAAAGGAGGTGAGGAACTACGATTGGAGGCTTCCTCAATAATTCCATTAGATACCTAAACAACACATTTCAAACATGGAAACAGAAGACTAACCTAGACGTCTTAGGATGGTCAAGCCAACGATAACACAACGCGACTTTTAAACTGTGGTTCTCCATCGGAAGTTTTTAAAATAATCTCATGAATTAACTAGAACTTAAAAATGTTATCTACAAAGGTAGTGGACCACAACAAAAGCCTACAAAGTAATGGGTTATGCTATCCGGAAAAAAAAGTGGCACATGGAAGAATGCTTAAGACCACAGATCCTAAACTAAAAAAAAAAGTAGGAGGTATTGAACACTAGTGGCGCATCATTCGATTGTACCTCGACCGAACCGTACAACCTATTCATGGGTGAAAGTGTAGATGAGGATGAGTTGTACTAAGAAGACTTCTCCACTGATGATTTTCTCCTTGAGAATCCATCCTAGATGTAAGAGACTTCTGAAGATCTCGCTGGACGAGGTATGTTGGGTGATCCTATGAAAAAGAATGGAAAGGTCATGGTGAGATTTGGAAGCCTACCACCATTCATGGTGGATTACAATATGGTCATTATCCTTCCATTGGTTTTTCCATTAAAGCTAGACCTGTCAAATCATATGGTAATTGGTGACATTGAGGAAGAGTACCTGAAATCATTTGCCACTATTGGCCAAGGATATGGAGTGAGTCTGATTGTTGCCATAGAACAATGAGATGAGGTTGAGAAAGTCATTATTACAAAACCTTCTCACTTGATTATTCAACACCTCAAACCCTTGTATGTTTTAGCACACATGGACGGTTGCCCTATTACTAGGATTCTAGTAAGATAATGGAGTTGCTGTCAAAATTAAGCTTATGACCATGGTTCATAAACTCGGGAAAGTGACTCAAAACCTAATCCCAATAGAGGTTACAATTGCATGCTTTTCTGGAGGAATCACTACAACATTCGAAGTTTTGCCTATTGAACTCCTTATAGGAAGTCACAAAGCTGTAGCAATGTTCATTGTTATCAACTTGACACTGAGTTATAACACGCTTTTGGGTCATGACTGGATCCACTCCAACTGGTATATACCGCCTTCTCTTCACCAGTTCTTGATAATGTGGAATGAAAACAAAGCCGAGATCATTTGCGCCAACAATCGATCATTTCTCACTAACCCAAACATAGCTGAAGGCTATCTCTATTAAGGAGAAGTTGGTCCATTATACTTGACACGATAAATATGTATGACCCACTAGGATCACTGTCTCGATAAATCTTGAAGCCTCAATGAACATTATTACCACTCTGATCATGAGAAGACCAAACTAGTCAAATGCAATTATTCCATACCGACCATTTAGATATTATATTGTCGAAGAAGTGTAATGTTGGACAATAAAATTAGGAACTTTAAAGAGGTTGAGTCCATAGCCATTCTAAAGAAGGTAAACAACTACCTTAGGCAAGAAGATTTCCACAACAACTGTCACATTAATATAACAGAGTGCATCATGGAAAACGATGAGATCACCGATGATGGAATCACATTCCACGAATTAGAACCATCACCAACAAATATGGATGATACTAAGGCTGATGTATAAGACCCTTTGTTAGAAGTGAACCTTGACATAAAAGAAAACCCACAACCAATATAGTTAATGGGACATTGCGCCCATAAGCTCAGGCAAATTTTTTAACATTACTCAAGAAATTTTATGACTATTTTTCATGAGACTGTCTAAGATGGCAGGACTTAACAGAAACTTAATTGAACATCAACCCCCAATCAAGGAAGGTTTTAGACCGTACAAGAAACCGTCACGAAGGATAACCTTGAAAGTCACAATGAAAATTAAGGAAGAAATAGAATAACTTCTTAAAGCCAACTCCATTTAGTCGATTTGTTATACTGACTGGATTTCTAACTGTTAGTGCACTTTTCTATGGTACACTAGTGCAGCTTATTTGTCAATTACATAGGTTCATGTGTCTAAGTGTTGGTTGAGCCTAAAGAAGATGAAGAACAAAGACACAAGAGTACAACTACATCAAGAAAGAAGAAACAGGTAAATGAGATGCCTTGGTGAGCCAAAACCCTTGAACCTAAACCAAGACCATACCTCTAGATGAATTGACCTATAGGCAAACTTTCAATTATCCTAGAATGGCCTTAAGTGTCTCAAAAAACCACCCAAAGTTATGACTTAGAGGTTTGTAAGTTACTGTAAAAATACATATCGAAATAGCAGACTTAAAGTATTGTCGGTAGACCATTGACCGACCGACAATAGATATCGGCCGACCAACAGCCTAATCGACTGACCAATTAAGGTCTAAAAGTGGACAATAACAAAAATTTTGTCCATTCTTAATTTGGTCGGACGATGCCCATCATCGGTCGACCGTTGGCCCTCCGTCAGCCGACCAACAGGATTTGTTAAAACTTTTTCTATATAATGGAGGGACTCAATTCGAGGACTTAAGAAAGAGATTTTAGTGTATTAGAAGTCACCCCCATTGCCCACATCATTAGGCTCTAATCCTAACCATTCTAAGTCATCTTCATCGTGTTTGATCACAAGTTGGAGTATTCAAAAAGTCAATTGAAGATGGACTTGTTCTCTCTTGATCTCTAGATGTTTTAGGCATATTGACCATAGGTCGATTGTTCGCTCGCCTCAAGTGCAAGGCTGCGCTATAGTCATAATCTCGGTAAGACCGAGGTCGATCCACAGGGAATTAGTTAAACCAATTCTAATTATTCCAGCAACTTCAAATTTAATTGATTAAAGGATTCAAATTCGAAAACTAACTTAAAACAGTAACTTATAAAAATTTGTAATTAAACGAAACTAAGGCCTCAAGGATCCACTTGCAGTAGTCCCATGTGAATTTATTCATCTAAGCATAAACTCAACTAGAATTGAAGTTCTATCTCTCTTCTAATTGGAAGATTCAACATTCAAACACAAATAATCCCCACTTAAGTTGAAGAATAAGATTCTAGTTTTAATGAAGCACATAGAATTTGAATATGTATCCTTCGAAGTAACAACCATGCCAATGGACTATGGTATGCTCAGGGATTACTAAAATTTAAATCTTAATCATACCAAACATGATAATCTTAGAGAATTGCTTGGAACCCATGTCCGAAGCACATGAACTCTCATAAAACATCCAAAAATACCCAACTTTTATTCAAACTAGAACTTAAAATCCAAACTTAAATAAAGTGCTTAAATCAAAATGAATTCAACATGATAACTACCCACAAGCTTCACCTCTTAGCCCTAGCTAAGAGGTTCTAGCCGAGCATTATCATGCTTCAACTAGAAATAATGAAAAACTAACTGAAAGCATGAAAAATCAGATTCGGGAGAGTTGTAGATGCTCCACGATGATCATCTTCACCTCCCACGAAGTCCTTGATCTTTTATGATATCTTAGGAAGGATATAGATGTCCCCTTTTATAGCACAAATCCGCATTTCGCTTGAAAATTTCTGAAATTGCATAACTCCTTATGCAACTTACGCAGATAAGTCCGATTGATTGGAACTTCCTCCGATTGATCAGACAGTGGCCTTCGATGGATCAGAATTCGGCCAATTAATCATAAAAGAGTCCAGAGAGTTATAATTTTTCACTGCTTATTTCGATTAATCGGACATAATTCTGATTGATTGGACAACTCTTTTCGATTGATCGAAAATATGTTCAAAGAGTTATTCATAAATTCAGTTTTTCTGGTAAGTCCGATGGGTGGTCCGATTGAACGAAGATCCATCAGAACGTCCTCCGATTAATAGTTGTAGACGCTCCACGACAATCCTCTTCACCTCCCATGAAGTCCTTAATCTTCTATGATATCTTAGGAAGGATGTAGAGGTCCCCTTTTATAGCACAAATCCGTCTTTCGCTTGAAAACTTCTGAAATTATGTAACTCCTTATGCAGCTTATGCAGACAGGTCTGATTGATCAGAACTTCCTCCGATTGATCGGACAGTGGCCTTCAATGGATTGGATTTGGCCGATTGATCGTAAAAGAGTCCAGAGAGTTATAATTTTCCATCGCTTATTCCGATTGATCGGACACCTCTATTCGATTGAACGGTGATGTGTCGATTGATCAGAAATATGTCCAGAGAGTTATTTATAAATTAGGTTTTTCTGGTAAGTCCGATGGGTGTGTGGACGCTCGTCTTTCTACGCTCCCCGGCCCTCCCTTTCGAAAAAGGGAGGTGTGCGCGAATCGCCGTTGTGCCACTGGCTTGCCTCGTTCTCGAGGGCTTTTTTTTGTTGTTGTGTTAAACTGAATATATTTGAATGAGTTCATATAAGACCAGAGTCTCCACTAGCTAATTACCTCGAATCTACAGTCGGTTAGACTCCGTAGAAACGTTAAGGAAGGGAATCCAAAGATTCTTTCCTATTAAATGACTCCTTTTGATCTGCAGTCAGAGATTCGAAGTAAGGGATCACGATTACAGGGTGGGAAGGTGTTAAGCACCCACTCTGCCTGTACTGAAGTACGGTCTTTACTTCACAGAATCGAACTAATACTTGAAAGTCTGATATAATCCTCGTATATTCTCATGAATGATATGATGCATAAATGTATGTTTAAATAGTAAGAGTTTCTGATGGGCAAGTTTCCATTAACAGGCAAGCCCAGAGCATACGCTCAAACTGACAGGTGCTTTATGCGAGATGCATAATGTGTATTTAATCAATCAAAGTGTTTGTAGTGGGATGATAAGCAGGGGGGTTGGAAGAAAAATAAATGTTACACTTATGCTAAATGCAAATGAGATGATGCTAATAAAAGAGTAGCTGGATGGACGGAGGTATCGCAAGGATTAGCTTCAAGTGGCTAAGATTGGGACTTAGGTAGCTTGAGAGACTTGGACCAGGGTCAGGTTGGGCTGGACTAGGGCTAGACTCTTTGTGGAGTCGCCGATTTCTCCCGCGCTCCCACACGACGTCGTTCTCCCTTTCCCTTCGGAAGAAGAAGAAGAAGAGGTGCGTGAGTGCGAAATCACCGTTTGTGCCACTGGCTTGCCTCGTTCTCGAGGGCTTCGTTTGGTTGTCGTATTGAGCTGGATGTGTTTAAGTGGATTTATATAAGACCAGAGTCGCCACTAGCCAGTTACTTCGAATCTACAGTCGGCTAGACCCCGTAGAAACGTTAGAGAAGGGAATCCGAAGATTCCTTCCTCTAAAATGACTCCTGTTGATCTGTGATCAGAGATTCAAGGTAAGGGATCACGGTTACAGGGTGGGAAGAGGTTAAGCACCCCACACACTGCCCGTACCGAAGTACGGTCTCTACTTCACAGAATCGATCGAATACTTGAAAGTCTAATTTAATCCTCGTATATTCTCATGGATGACATGATGCATGAATGCAGGTCTGAACAGTAAGAGTTTCTGATGGGCAGGTTCCAACAACGGGCAAGCCCAGAGCGTACGCTCGAACTGACAGGTGCTTAATATAAGACGTATGCAGTGTGCTTGAATGATCAAGGTGTTTTATGGTGAAGCGTGAATGCAGGTCTGAACAGTAAGAGTTTCTGATGGGAAGGTTCCAACAACGGGCAAGCCCAGAGCATACGCTCGAACTGACAGGTGCTTAATATAAAGACATATGCATGTGTGTTTGAGTAATCAAGGTGCTTGTAGTGAAGCAGGGGGGTTGGAAGAAAAGTAAATGTTGCACTTATGCTAGATGCAAATGAGATGATGCTGGAAAATGAGTAGCTGGGTGGACGGAGGTGTCGCAAGGGTTGGCTTCGAGTGGCTGGATCAAGACTTAGATGGCTTGGGAGGCTTGGACCAGTGGTCAGGCTGGGCTGGACCAGGGTTAGACTCTCCTCACTCGGGCTCTCCTTGGTGGAAAGATGGACTAAAGGGTGGAGAGATGGACTCAGAGCTCTCGGGCTGAAATGGACTCGAATGGCTTGTTGAAATGAGAAGGGGAGGGGGGTATTTATAGCAGCGGACAATGGCAGATTGCGTAATTTTGTCCGGGCGGCCTGCCATGGGCCGCCCGTACGGCCGCTCCTCAGTTTCCAGCGAGTACGTCCGTTCCCTCGGGGCTGCTGTTGGACTCGCTGGTCGACTCGGTGAGTTGACTCAGCGGGTCGACTCGGTGGTTTGACTCGACGGGTTGACTCGGTGTTTTGACTCGACGGGTTGACTCGACGGGTTGACTCAGCGGGTTAACTCAGCGAGTTGACTCAGTGAGTTTGACTTTTTTTGGGATTTTTGACTGGCCTTTTTTATGTGGGGTTTTTGAGGGTGGTTTTTAGGACTGGGTTGACTGGGTTCAGGCTTGAACTGGGCTATGGAATGGGGCTTACAAGGGTGAGTTTGGCTGAGTTTGGACTTGGGATTTGGGGGTATGGTCCTCTGTTCAACCAGCTATCTCTACCAACAGTGTAGCCGAAGGTGGGGTGTCTACAGATGCCCCTCTTTGGCAGAGGTTGCGTGCAACCGAATGCCAAAGCGAGTGGACACCCCACTTCTGACCCGGTCATTCATAGATCATGGTCTGAAATCTTTGCTTGCTTTTGCATCTGTGCCAGTTGATCGTTTGGAGATCGCTCACTTGCACATACCGCGAGAGTTTGGAGAAAACGTTGCGATTGTCCCTGCAGTTTGCTGCAACCTGGGTACCCAATCGCAACCCTTCCATTCCCGATCGGTACTAACATCGGAAAGGTACAGCAGAGCCTCTGCGTCCGTTAGTCTTACGAGGATGCTGACCCTGAGACTGATTGTGTGATGTTTGATGTTTTCCCAGATCACTCCAGGAGTACTTGTTTCGCTTGACTGTCAAAGTGGTTAGACGCCCTGCGTCCGATAGTCTTACGGGATTCTACTACGCCGACTTGGACTCAGTCAAGGTACTTCAGGCATCCACGCCTAGGTATGTGCGGGTGGGTTTTTCCACCCGGTCTGCTGGTTTTGATGCTTGGTTTGCAATTCATTCTTTCCTTGATTGTGGTCTGGAATCTTTGTTATCCTTTGTATCTGAGTCAGTTGATTGTCTGGAAATTGATAACTCGCACATACCGCGAGAGTTTGGAGAAAACGTTGCGATTGTCCCTGCAGTTTGCTGCAACCTGGGTACCCAATCGCAACCCTTCCATTCCCGATCGGTACTAACATCGGAAAGGTACAGCAGAGCCTCTGCGTCCGTTAGTCTTACGAGGATGCTGACCCTGAGACTGATTGTGTGATGTTTGATGTTTTCCCAGATCACTCCAGGAGTACTTGTTTCGCTTGACTGTCAAAGTGGTTAGACGCCCTGCGTCCGATAGTCTTACGGGATTCTACTACGCCGACTTGGACTCAGTCAAGGTACTTCAGGCATCCACGCCTAGGTATGTGCGGGTGAACTCTTTCCACCCAATCTGCTGATTTCGATACTTGGGTTACAATTCATCGTTTCCACCTGTTCAAATGGTTTCTGTGACCGGACCTTTTGGCTTTTCATCTTTTTGTATCTTGGCATGTGGTACGACCGTACTGACACTGGAGTTCAGTTCGACCGTACTTTGAGTGCATTGGATCCAATGGTCTCCGGGGAAACCGCGAGACATCGGATCTTATTTGATTTTTGCGTCGGCTCCTACCCAGAGATATGGAAGATCTCCTGGTGTTTTGGGGGCAGAACGCTCTACTGGGAAAATATTTTTGGATTTTTGAAAAGACACCCACTCTGGGGAGTGATACTCCGTGGGGTTTTTATTTGCAAATAGAAATATTTTTTTGTCTTTTTGAAATGGGAACCTGGTTTGCACGTGCCTCCACTAGGGATGCCTGTGGGGTCTTTGGCTAACCGGCTTTTATTTTGAAAGCAGGTAAACATGATGATTGATGCGATGGATGCTGATGCATGGAGATGCATGATGAATGCATGGCTTGGCTCATTCTCTTCTCGTTTGATGGTTTTGCTTTTGCTGTGGGTGCAGAGAACTTTGAGCTTATTGCTTGTAGGGTTGTACTCCCTTGGGGATTTTTCTTTTTGATACGGAGGTTTGGACAGCGGGTTGGTCAAGATCCCGACCCGTGGTCGATCTGGTCCATCGTCCCAAGATGCTGTTTCTTTGCTAATGAGAATGTACGAGGATATCATTCGACTTCAAGATGTTCTTCTGGGCATACATGTGATTGAGATGGTGTTTGGTTGCCCGTTTTGGTCAAGATTCCAATTTGTGGGCGATTGGATCCGTCATCCCATACTGTGAAGTGAGCGGAGTTTAAGACTCCTGAATTGTAGTGTTGGGGATGCTAATTTTTGCGATTTTTTTATAAATATGTGGTCCGAATCTTTACCTGAGCGATCAGGATAGAGATTGGTTATTGAAAACACAGGAAATATTTTTGTGATTTTTCGAAATATTTTTGATGAAAGCAAGAGAAGTATTTTTTGTGATTTTTGACAATATTTTGATTGAAAGCAAGGGAAATATTTTTGTGATTTTTGACAATATTTTGATTGAAAGCAAGGAAAATATTTTTGTGATTTTTGAAGAGGTGATTTTGCAATGTTTTTGTATTTTTGTGATTTTTCTGAAATGCAGGGAAAAGATGTGGAATTTCCATCCACTTCCAGCTTCTACTGCTGGTAAGGCACCCGATCCATTTTACGTCAGCGAGCAAGACGAGTCTCACACAGTTAAGTGCCGTAGTTTTACATCTTCGGATGAGGAGATTTTGAGGGTTTTCAGTCAACACACCCACAAAGTTGCCTGTTCCTCATGTGCAATGCACATAGACCACGTATCGTCCGACGGACTCCTTCGGCCACAAAATGAGCCACATCCTCACATTTCCCTTAGTCAATCCAGTTTGGGGTCTTACGTTGCTCACAATTCCGTGAGGGTGAGCTCCACCTCCCAACAGCCTTAATCCCCTTCATGAGTTCTAGGAACAGGGAACATCCGTCAGCTTCAACAGCGACTTCCAAATCAAGGTTGTCTATCACGGTGCGTTCAACACGAACAGGATTGCGGAGTTCTGCCCGCCACAGCCCTTACCTGTTTAAGAGATTCCAGACACCCGTACGATCAAGTGTCAGCCATGCCTGGAACAGGTTAGGAAGGAAAGCCCCCGAGAAGTTAATCCCAGTGTAGTTTAAGGTCTTCGGACCGCTGGGGATAAATTGGTGGATCAAAATTGGTGATGAAAACTTTTTTTGTTTTATATTGTATATATTTTTTTGTTTTGAAAAAGTTCCAGACTTCAACTCGAGTAATCGAGATTGACACTGGTTTTTATGGAAAGCTTTAAAATATTTTTGGTATTTTTGAGATGATCCGGGTTATCGAACCATGATCCCAACGGTCGAGGCCGATGCCGGTTTTTAGTTGAAAGCGAGAAAGGTCCCCCGAGAAATTAATCCCAGTGTAGTTTAAGGTCTTCGGACCATGAAACTGTACAAAAGAGGGGCAAACATGTTTTTTTTTTTTTTTGTTTTTGGAAAAATGTCCGGTGTCAGCGGATGGACAATCCAGACTGATGCCGGTTTTTATTGAAAATCTCTCGGGATGTCGATCCCGACGTAGTTTAAGGTCTTCGGACCAAAACTTTAAAAGCGGGGCTGGTAATATATTTTTATGATTTTTGAAAATGTCCGGAGTCATTGATCTTGATGTGAGCAAACAAGACCGACGCCGGCTTTTATTGAAAATCTCTCGGGATGTTGATCCCGACGTAGTTTAAGGTCTTCGGACCAAGACTTAGTAAAAGGGGGGACAAACACATTTTTTTTGTTTTTTTTCGAAATGATCCAGATCATCAGATCTTGGCCTGAAAGGCTGGGATCGATGTTGGTTTTTATTAAAAATCTCTCGGGACGTTGATCCCGACGTAGTTTAAGGTCTTCGGACCAAAAACTTTAAAAGAGGAAAGACATTTTTTTGTTTTCTTTTTTTGGAAAAAATTCTGGGTCATCGATTCTGATTTTGATGGTCGAGATCGATACCCATTTTTATTAAAAATCCCTCGGGATCTTGATCCCGACGTAGTTTAAGGTCTTCGGACCAGAAACTGTACAAGTGATGTATATATTTTTTTGGTTTTCTGAAAATGTCCGGAGCCACCAGATCTTGAAGAAGACTGATGCCGGTTTTATTGACAATCCCTCGGGATCTTGATCCCGACGTAGTTTAAGGTCTTCGGACCACAACTTTAAAAGCGGGGCTAGTAATATATTTTTATGATTTTTGAAAATGTCCGGAGTCATTGATCTTGATGTGAGCAAACAAGACCGACGCCGGCTTTTATTGAAAATCTCTCGGGATGTTGATCCCGACGTAGTTTAAGGTCTTCGGACCCAGACTTATACATGTGAACAGTAATCAAGGGCGGAGATCCTTGGGATTCTTCTTGGAATGGTTTGGATCATCTGGTCATGCCTTTGGATGGTTGAGATCATTGTTTGACCAAGTCAAATTCTTCTTTCTTTTTCTTGGAAATTCCATGGAACTTTTCCACATCATCCACCCAATTTCTCACCCATTTCTCATGAGATGAGATTTTGGTGAGATTTCCTCTTTTTTCTCACCATTCTCTTCCATCACTTCATTCTTACATGGAGGTACAAGATTCACTTGCAACCACCCTTCCCAAGGAGGAGTTCTTTCCAAGGAGAGGGAGAGGGAGGTCGTTTCAAGTAGGTGGAGGCTAGGACGGCCTCCCATGGGCCGCCCGCCCGGTCTCTGCCTCCTGGTCTCTTCAGGGGGCTGGGTAAAAGGGTGCCTTCCCCTTTTCTATATAACATGGGACACCCTCCCCCCCTCAAACGTGCAATCCCTCTCTTCTCTCTCTCATACTCTTTCTTTCTTCAAGTTTCCTCTCTCTTCTTTGGTGGTCCTTTGCTCTTTTCAAGTGGTGGGCCTTAGAGAAATCTTAGGACAGCAAGGTGGTCCTTCTTTGGTGAGTGGTAAAGGTATGGACCACTTCCTTTCTCTTTCTTGTCCTTTTCCATCTTCATTGTCTCTTCTCATGATCCTTTTTCTTTTTCATGTAGCTATTCAAAGGGGTGTGAAGGTGGGCCCAAGCATTCTTGATCTTTTCTTAGATCTCAAGTCTTTCAAAGGTGGTGCATGGAGAAGGACATTGCAAGCTCTCCACTTCATCATTTTTTCCTTTTTCACACTCCCTCCATGTGCATGTAAGGAGTAATTTTGCCATGTCATCAAGTGTGCATGGCAAAATACTCTATCTTTTTCATGGGAGTTGGGCCTCTTTTCATGTGTATCAAATGGGCTCAAAGTGAAGTCATGGCCCTTGGTGTATTTGATGGGCCCAATGCTTCATTTTGGGCTCCCTCATGCTTTCTTGCCTTTGTCATTTTTCCTTTGGAGCTTACTTTCTTTTCCCTCTTCTTTTCAAGATTTGGGCCCATGGGCATGGTAGGGCCCATCTTAAGTTTTGGGCTCATGGGGCTCACTTTGGGTGACCCCATCTTTCTCTACATGTGTATGGACCAAGGTGGCTAGCCCATTCTTCATTTTGGATCTCAAGTGGGCTAGTTTTCCTAGTTGGGCTTATATGGACAAGTAGCCCAAGTCTTCCACTATTTCTTGATTATGATGTACATCCTTGTACAAAGTGTGGTGGGTTCCTTGAAGTTTTTCATGTGGATGGGCTTTTGGGCCTTCGTTGAAACTTGGGCACTTCTTTGAACCATGTGTGCCCCACTACACTTTGTCCATGTGGATTTTTTTATTTTCATGCTCTTTTCTTTAATGGATGGAGGACTTGAGCTACTTGACCATCTACAAGTCCCATGAGTGAGTTGTTCTCACAATCTCACTAAGTTCAAATGGTTTTCTTTGTGGTAGGATTGTGGTTTTCAAGAGTTTCCCTTAGATGTTATCAACCTCAAATGGATGATTCTCAAGTGAGCTACCCATACAACCATGGGTCCTTGATCTTTTCTTTGGGGACTTGGTGGGTCATCCACTATCATTCTCAAGTATGAGTGGTTTTTCTTTCCATTTGTGGGAAAGAATGATACCCATAGGTTGCCCATTTTTATCCCATGCCTTGGGACATTTTGGATTTTGATACTCAAGTGGGCTATGTGTACCATTCTTATCCATTTTCATGATGGTTGGGTGACTCCTCAAGCCATGCTCTTTTGTGCTCAAATGGTCTCCCTTTTGGTGAAAAAGTTGGTGCACATAAGTTGCCCAAACTTGCCTTTTTCATGGGCATTTTCAACCTTGATTCTTCATGTGGGCTATGTGCTCTCTCCAATCCATTGAGATGAGGCATTTGGGTTGCTCTTGGAGACCCGTTTCCTTTCTATTCCCCACTTGTCCATGCACATGTGTAAAAAGATGGAAACATTTTGAGTGAGAATCATGACCTTGGCATAAAAGTGAGTCAATCCTTGGCCACATGTGGACTTTGAAGAGGAACTTCTCATGTGCAGTAGGACTCTCATCCTTAGTTGATTTCATGGCACTTGAGTGCATTTGTTGTCCAAAATGTGTCCTTGGATGATGGACTTTTCTTACCTGAGGCATGCCATGCCACCTTCTTTAAGGTGGGCCTTACTTTTTCCAATGGGCCCAACACATATCCTAAGTGACACATGGAGTTGGACTTTAGATTTTGCATTTGAATGTGAGTCCAATCCCATGGGTTTCTTGGATGAGAATTTGGATGTTAATGGGTAAAGGATAGGGACTTACCTTGCCAAGCTTGTAGGATTCCATGGCGGATGGTACCAGGGGCCACCAAGTAGTTGACGAGGATGATCCTGCTTTCATTGTCCGCCGGGGGGACCACATGTGTTCCCTAGCTATGGAGCATCAACCTCTTCCTGCTATCAAGGGTCGAGGTACCAGGGATCGCTGGGACAATTGGATGAAGGAGCCACAGCCCTTGCTTGAGCGAGTACTAGATGGTACTCCTTTTGCTGGCCTCCTCACCCTACGCTTCCATAACAACGACGCCAACCGCATGATGCTTGCGGCCCTTTGTGAGAGGTGGCGGGATGAGACCCACACCTTCCAGCTTCCTTGTGGAGAATGGGGGATAACCCCTTTGGACATTTACATGCAGATAGGTTTCCCGTTTCATGGGGCAATTGTCCCTCAAGTTAGCTCTTTAGCTCCCCTCTCTTCCACTGATTGGCTGCGGCTTGTCGGTGACGTCCCTCCTGAGGGTGAATTCCAAGGCCAACAAGTGAAGATGCGATGGTTTTACAACAATTTTGCTTCCGTCGTCCCTACCACCGAGCGAGAGGCCCTCCATAAAGCGCGGGCCATGATCACCTATGCTTTTGGATCCTTTCTTTTTTGCCATGCGAATGAGAGAGTTGATCCTAAATTTCTTCGTTTAGTCGAGGACCTTCATCACCCCTATAACTGGAATGGGGCCATCCTGACCCGTCTCTTTCAAGGTCTAGACAAGACCTGTCGGCATAGCCGGTCCTTCACAGGCTTCTGGCCTGTCGTTGAGGTACCTCTTCTTTCATCCTCTTTGGAGCCGTTTGCCTCCTTTCTCTCTCTGATCATTAAATGTACTTTCATCCAGACTTGCTTTTATGACCATTTTCCGCATCTTGCGCCGAGGATGCGAGATGACATTGAACCCGCTCAGTACCGCCACATGTACTGGCATCAGCAGAATCGTCAGCGGAACTCCCGAGTTCCCGGGGACAATTGGCGTGCTGATATAGACGGGCTGACCGTTGAGGACGTAAGTATCTTGCTTGTCTTTGTCCTTGTACTGTACTTGTAACTGACCGTGGTAACCTCTTCTGCTGCAGTTTGCCCGGATGCCGTACGCTAGTTTCCCTCTCTACTACACACCCCAGCGCGTGGAGGCATACGATGCTTCATGTCTCCGTATTATGCTTTCTGACGCTGAGTCCTTCCAATGGTACTTGGGAGAGAGATTGCTTCGGCAAGTCACTGGGGTAGCTCGGGTCCCCTGTTCTGCACCTCCTCCAGCTGCTCGGATGCCAGCTGATGAGAGAGTTGAGGCTCTGGTGGGCCAGCCTGGCTTCCGTTTCATGATCCCGGATCGTGATTATGACGAGTGGTATCTGCTATTTGGCCAGGGGCCTTTGCTTCCTTCGCTTTACGTTCCAGGTGGCCGTCGCAGGTATGCTGGAGGTTCAGTGACTGCTCCTTTGATGGATCTTTATCGTCGGGAGCGGGACGCGAGGAGGGGCGATGATGATTATGTCGGTGACTTGTAGCTGGCTCTGCTTTATATGGTCTTGTACTTTTGTTTTTGTCCCCTTTTGTATCAAGCCCTTTTGGATGAATATACAGGCTTTGATTTCTCCCAAATTCCTTGGTGATGTCTGGATGCTTTGATTCTTGACTCATTCCTTCATGATTTGTGATTTCTCAACTGCATGGACAATGACTTGAACGGTTCAGATCGCTTGTTTAGGCCTTGCGGGCCCACTTGATGATTGGATCTTGGATTTTAGCCCTTCTTTTGATGATTGGTCTTTTGATCTTGCCACTCCATGACTTGTATAAGCTTTCCAATGGTTTGGATCTTGATGATTTGGCCCTTGAATGGTTCAGACTGATGGATTTGGCCCTGTGGGCCCACTTGAGACCTTAGCTTTACTTTGGGGCACTTCTTTCGATGATTTGTGAGGTTAGGAATGCTTCTCATGGTGTGGATGATGGCTTGAACGTCTCTGATCGCTTGATTTGGCTTTGCGGGCCCACTTGATGATTAGATCTTGGATTCTGGCCCTTCTTGTGATGATCAAACCTTTGATCTTGTTGTTTGACGGCTCATGTAGGTTCTTCAATGGTTTAGATCATGATAATCTAGTCTTTGAATGGCTTGGATTGCTTGTGGCCCCCACTTGATCACCTTTCCTTCTCTTTGGCTTGATCAGCCCTATTTCGGTCACATTGCTTCATGATTGGACCAGTGGGGCACCTTTTGTATGATCTTGATCATCTTCAGTCGAAATCGGGAGTGGACCGGAGCCTTGGGCGGCCCACGGAGCGCCATCTGCTGACGTGGACTGTCAGCCTCACCTACCAAAAGCCCTGGAGCCAATCCCGCGGAGAGAGAGGAACCGCGTCCGTACGGGCGGCCCAGGGCAGGCCGCCCAGAGCTCGTCTCTTGAGCGGCCTGGGCTGGCTCTGGTTCGGACATCCTCTGCTGTCTGTTGCTGCTGTCCCCACATTCCCTGTACTGGACCGTTCGATTCCAACCATGAATCTTCTTCTTGTCTCATCTTCCTTTCTCCTTTTGTCTCTTTCTTGGTTTGTCCTTTCTTGGGCAATGGATGGTGGAGATTTGGGGGCTGTGGGGGCTGTCCAAGGTGGGTCCCACACTTCAGATTTTCAATTGAGCTTTGATAATGGGGAGATGTCTTTAATGGATGGGGGAGATGGGGCATTGAATGGAAGCATTGATGAGGGGCTAGGGATGGTGGTTGGTGGAGCTTTGAATGGCTCCATTAATGGTGGGATGGCTGGATTTTCAGATTTGAATGGGCCTTTGATTGTGGGAGAAATGGATGGTATGGATAGGATGATGAGGTGGGACATGGGTGAAGCTATGCATCCCTTGAGTGTGGGTCCCATGGATGATGTGATGGACGGTGATGATGGGACTATGAGGGACATAGATGGGCTGATCTCATGTCTGGATGGTATGGATGGCTCAGATGGTACCTTTGACGGTTTGGATGCTCTGGATGAGGGCCGAGATGTGCGGTATACTTGCTTGGGTGGACTTGATGTGATCATTGATGATGTCCCCCTGATGATGGACGGTGTGGATGCCTCGATGATCCCTTTGATAGGTCGGGATGATGACTGGATACATGATTTTCTGTTGGAGGGGGCCGCAGGTCCAGATCTGACCGTTGATTCTTCGATCGGGGTAGCCGGGACCCTTTTGGATGGTTCAGATGCATTCTTTGACTGTCAGATTAGCCAGGATGTCACGATGTGCGGTGTGATCTTCACTGATAGTCCTTTTGATGGAGAGCATTGTCCTTCCTTTGGTCATCGGCCCTTTGCGCACTCTGTTCACGAGGTGGGCGAGTCTTCTCATGCGGCTGAGGTTGTGACAGTTTCCGACAGTGATGCGGCTATATCAGACATAGCCGTTACTGGGGACAGGTCAGGGGCTGTCGAGTCGGCAGAGGTTCCAGCTTTTCCTTCTCCTTCGCCTGTTGACCTTCCGATCTTCGATGAGTTGTCCTCGATTTCTGGGCCTTTTGTGCTGGAGGGGATACCCGTGAGGACTTGTCAGCTGCTTCCTCGTTCTTCTTGCTCGCCACGACTGCTTGCTTGGCTTGACAGCTTGTCAGCTTATGAGGTTCGAGATTTGGAGTCTTATGGCTTTGGCAGTCTGATTCATATGGCTAGAGTTGACATTGACTGGAGGATGCTCGGAGCTGCCTTGATTGACTGGGTCCCTTCGTTGAACTTGTTTGCGTTCAATGATATGGAGATGGGGCTTTCTTTGGAGGAGCTTGCACGCTTGACAGGCCTACCCTTGGATTATACTCAGTACTTTTCGCCGAAGACATCGCCGAAGACTGCTACACCGCAGAACTGGTTTGGGATCCCTTATCTTGTTCGACCTGCAGCTAGTGGCCAGGATGCTGTAGTGTTCTCTTTGGACTTGCTGTATGATCTTTTTTCGGGTCCTCAGAGTACGGCTGGTTCCACCTTTGCTCGGAACGCACTGATGTTTTGCTTGATTGCTGAGGTGCTGTTCTCGGGATGGCGCAGGTCCCAGACTCCTTTGCTTTTTGAGGTGATGAGCCGAGCTGTCCGTCGGCAGGGGATCATTTCTCTCATTTTGGCCGAGCTATTTGATGGGCTGACCGACTGTGCCCTAGGTCGCACTCGTGTTCTTCGCGGCTGCTGTGCCTTCCTGCAGGTATTCTTTCTACACCTTTCTTCTTGCTTTGTTGGGAATTGCTTTGCTTTAGCTGAACTTCTTTTCCTTTTTGTGATCAGGTCTGGCTATGGGAGCGTCTTTCTCTGACCGTTCCTGTACCTCTTCCTGGCATTTCTAGCTCTGACATTATGCGTTATATCATCGAGTTCCTTCCTCATACAGCCAGGATGAGCGAGCCCTTGTATCGCAGGATGTTCGCTGAACTTCGTGACTGGAATGTTCGTTGGGAGTCATCTTGGCTTTCACTTCCTCCAGTGCTTTGCGATGCACACCGCCATCCTCTGATGTTGGTAGGCTTTCGATCCTACTTTTCTTACCATCCGATCCGGTTCCTGCGGCAGTTTGGGTATGAGCAGGATGTTCCTCATTTTGCTTTCACGGGTATCGGGCGTCGAGTACTCCCCTCTAGGTCTTCTGACTTCAGGACCCGGATTGATTGTTCCTGGGCGAGTTATTTGACAGCTGATTTGTTGGGAATTGAGCTGTGGACTTTTCCGATGGCGACCGCCCCATATCAGTACTGGGCTGCTGAGCAGTCTTTGTATCGACGTATCCCTTGTTGGCACCAGACTGCTGATGAGGATGAGCAGGATATTCTTGGAGATGCTGGCTCTTCATCTGGTTCATATGAACCTTTTGAGGAGCGCCCTTTTGTCGATCCTGGCTTCCTTTTGGCCACTCATGGCCATCTGCTGTCTGAGATCTCTGCACTTCGGTATCATTGCGAGATGATGTCGAGGAGATTGGCTGCCGATCGGAGGTTGTCTGATGAGGAGACAGAGATCCGTACCCTTGAGCGCGATGAGGTGCATTACCTGCGTATGGAGGTGAGCAGGTTGAGAGCGAGACTATCTTTTTATGAATCAGAGGACTCACCTGATGTGGCCGAGGAGGAGGGTAGAGATTGATTGTGTTGGCCACCTGCACATTCTTTTTTTTTTTTGATTGATGATGCATTTTTTTTGTATTTTTTGAAAAAGATGATATGTTATATGTAAAAGAAATATGATGCATTTAATTAAAAAAGAGAAAACTGTTTGAAAATCTACTGTGTCATGAGTTGTCTTGTGAGTGTGTCTGGATTTTGTGTCGGGATATAGGAATCAGAACTGGGGCTCGGTCAATGATTTGACCGATATCTCGAGATTTGACTTGCTTGATCCTTTGGTTCCCTAGAGATGTAGGCAACGGAAACTCTCGTTTCCTGAGATTGTCAGAGTCTGTAGAGTTCTTCGCTCCTGACTGCGCTTCTTCTTGTTCTTGAACTGTAACCGCTTGAACTGATCTGGACCGTCTACTTTCTTGGTACCTGCACTTTTATTTTTTCTTTTCTCTTTTTTTTTTTTTATTTTGAGCCATTTTTGCCTGTAGTGCTCTTCCGAGTTTTCACCACAGCCGGCTTTTCCCGTCATTTTTGCCCGTGGCGCCCTTTCGGGTTTTCACCACGTCCCGGGTATTTGGTCTTGCCTGCCCCTTGGCAGCTGTGCTGTTTTTACCCTTGGCGCCCTTTCAGGTTTTCACCAAGTCCGCTGTATGCCCACTGTTTTTACTCGGAGCGCCCTTTCGGGTTTTCACTCCGCCCTCTTTGTTTAGGCACACGTTTTCTTTTTTCTTCTTTTTTTTTTTTTTTTCTTTTCTGGATCTCTGGATAACTGCGGCGGCTAGAGGTCGGGAATCCGTCGTTGCCGGCCGATGGCAGTCTTTCAGCCCTTATCCTGAGTTACGATAATGGAGCTGTCGGTCTTTGCTAAAGACCCCTCTGAGATGGATGGATGGATGACTGTGTTTCTTGGATTGATTTTTTTTCTTAAGTGCCTTTCTTTGGCTTCCTTTTTTCTTTCTCTCTTTTTTTTTTCTTTTTTTTTTTTTCTTTTTGAATCCTTTTTTTTTTTTTTTTTTGAAACACTTGTTGGTGGACGGGAATGATTTCTCAGAGGTCTTAGCTTTGACCCCTTGACTTCAGCTCTATTAAAGTAACCTTTGATAAGGTCAGAATAACTTACCCGTGAAAGATCTTCACGTTGTCGGCGTTGGTTGGCTCAGGAAGATCCACCCCTCTCATGCTGGTGAGTCTGAGGGCGCCTCCGGGAAGTACTTCTCTGACGATCAGTGGCCCGTCCCACGAGGGTTTGAACTTTCCTCTGTGGTCCGGAAGGTGCGACGGTAGAATCTTCTTCATGACCATGTCGCCTACCTTGAAACTTCTTTTTCGGACTCTCTTGTTGTAAGCCCGAGCGATCCTTTTCTGATAGCACTGTGAATGACTTAGTGCACGCATGCGTTTTTCATCTGCTAGCTGCAACTGATCGAATCTGGCCCGTTGCCATTCTCCTTCTTCAATTCCGCTTTCTAGTAATACCCGTAATGATGGTATTTCCACCTCGACTGGTAGAACTGCCTCCATTCCATAGGTAAGCTCGAAAGGAGTAACGCCCGTAGCAGACCGTACAGACGTTCGATAGGCCCAAAGTGCATATGGGAGCATATCTGACCAATCTCGATATGTCACGACCATCTTCTCGAGTATCCTGACGATTGTCTTGTTTGCGGCTTCTACCCCACCATTCATCTGAGGACGGTAGGGGCTTGATCGATGACGTTGGATCTTGAACTTACTGAGGAAGTCATCCATCTTCTTGTTGACAAACGGGGTCCCATTATCTGTGATGATAGCATTAGGGATTCCATACCGGCATATGATGTTGTTCTTCATGAATTTGATCACCTGAGATGCTGCAATTGTGGTGTAGGAGGCTGCCTCTACCCACTTGGTGAAGTAGTCGACTGCCACAAGTATGTACTCATGACCATTTGATGCTTTGGGACTGATTTTGCCGATGATGTCGAGTCCCCATATGGAGAAGGGCCAGGGGGTGGTCAGGTTGTATAACTCTGATGATGGGGCATGAATTTGATTTGCATGCTCCTGACACTTGAAGCATTTTCTGACGTGCTGGCAACAGTCTGTCTCCATGGTGAGCCAATAGTAGCCGAGTCGTAGAATCTTCTTTGCCATCATGTGCCCATTCATGTGTGGGCCACAGATTCCTTCGTGTATTTCTTTCATGATCTTTGCAGCTTCTGTTTCATCGACGCATCGGAGGAGGATGTGATTATAGGATCGCTTGTAGAGAACCTCGCCACTGATGGTGAATTGGCCGGCCAAACGCTGGATGGTTCGGCGATCTGTTGCTGTTGCTGACTCTGGATACTCCTGGGTTTCGAGATATTGCTTGATGTCGGCATACCAGGGTTTGTCAGGGACAGCTTCGGCTTCTTCTATTTGCAGGCAAAAAGCAGGTTCTTCTTGAATTTCGACTGTGAGCTCCCATTCTGAAGCTCCTTTTGGGATCTCGAGCATTGATGCGAGCGTGGCCAGAGCATCTGCAAACTGGTTCTTGGCTCTGGGCATGTATGAGAAGGTGATTTCCTTGAATTCTTCGATCAGATTGTCAAGGTACACATGATATGGTATCAACTTCTCGTCTTTGGACTTCCATTCGCCATTGGTCTGATTGATGATAAGCTGTGAGTCTCCAAATACTCGTAGCTTCTTGACGCCCAAGATTATGGCTTCCCTTAAGCCAGCGATGCATGCTTCGTACTCTGCCATGTTGTTGGTGCACTCGAATGCTATGCGCCTTGAGATAGGAATAGGGACATCGTCTGGAGAGTAGAGGATTGCTCCAATACCACTCCCTTTAGAATTTGCTGCGCCGTCGAAGAATAACGTCCATTCATCTCTCTTCTTCTTTTCGTCCTCTTCAATGAGCAAGAGATCTTCATCAGGGAAGAATGTCTTGAGCGGCTGATAGTCCAGGAGAGAGTGAGCCGCAAGATGATCGGCGAGGGCCTGTCCCTTGATTGCCTTTTGAGTGACATAGGTGATGTCAAACTCAGACAAGAGTAGCTGCCATTTAGCTATCCTTCCAGTGAGTGCCGGCTTCTTGAACAGGTACTTGAGCGGATCCATGTGAGCGAGGAGGAGAATAGGGAATGCAATCATGTATTGACGGAGTCGCTGAGTTGCCCAGACTAGGGCGAGGCAAGTCTTCTCGATCGGGGAATACCTGGTCTCGTAGTCGGTGAACTTTCGACTCAAATAGTATATTGCTTGTTCCTTCTTCCCGGTCTCGTTGTGTTGGCCGAGGACACAGCCAATGGCTTCTGCTGCTACCGAGATGTATAACAATAGTGGTCGTCCAGGAGTGGGCGGCACTAGGACTGGAGGATTCATGAGATACTTCTTGATGCGGTCGAAGGCGACTTGGCAATCATCATTCCATTCTTTTGGGACGTTCTTCCGAAGGAGCTTGAATATGGGCTCACAGATAGGTGTGAGCTGTGCGATGAAGCGACTGATGTATTGAATTCTGCCGAGGAAGCCACGAATTTCTTTCTCTGTTCTAGGAGGGGGCATCTCGATGATTGCTCTGGTTTTGGTCTCGTCGACCCTGATGCCATCTTCGCTCACCATAAAGCCGAGGAGCTTACCTCCCATTGCACCGAAGACACATTTCTGAGGGTTGAGACGGAGCTTGTACTTTTCTAATCTGTTGAATAACTTCTTCAGATCTTCAAAGTGTCCTTCAATTGTGCGAGATTTGACGATCATGTCGTCCACATATACTTCGAGCTCCTTGTTCATCATGTCGTGGAATAGTGCTGTCATTGCTCGCTGATATGTTGCTCCTGCGTTCTTCAGACCGAACGGCATTACCCTGTAACAGAAGGTTCCCCAGGGAGTGATAAATGCTGTCTTCTCACGATCTTTGACGGCCATCTTGATCTGATTGTAACCTGAGAACCCGTCCATGAATGAGAAGATCTTGTATCCAGCGGTGTTGTCGACCAGAGTGTCGATATGTGGCAAAGGGAAGTCATCTTTTGGACTGGCTTTGTTGAGATCTCGGAAGTCGATGCACATTCGAACCTTGCCGTCCTTCTTCGGTACTGGTACGATGTTGGCGAGCCATTCAGGGTAGTTGGAGACTACCAAGAATCCCGCGTTGTACTGCTTGATGACTTCATCTCGGACTTTCAGAGCCCATTCTGGCTTCATTCTTCGAAGTTTTTGCTTCACTGGCTTCATATCTGCCTTGGTTGGCAGATGGTGTACAACGAGCTCTTCATCGAGCCCCGGCATGTCTTCATATGAGAACGCGAAGTTGGACAATCTTGGAGCTAGGAACTCTATCATTTTCTGTTTCATCTCTGGTGGCAACGATTTTCCAATGCGTACTTCCCTAGGGATCTCAGGCGTCCCCAAGTTTACTATCTCGAAATCATCGGCTACAACATTGGCTTTAGATTCGAACTTTTTGAGGAGATCCTCTAGTTCGGGAGCTGGATCATCATCTTCCTCATCCCGAGCTTCGTCCAGACCCATGAGCTCAAAGTCTAATTCGATGTCGAAATCATATGATTCGACTTCAAACTCATGCGACTCTTTAGACGAACTTGGCACACTATTGAATGCAGGGAAAGAAATATTTTTTGATTTTTGAGATTTTTCTGAAATTGAGATGCTAGATGTTTTTGGTTTTTGAAAGTTTTTGATTTTTTTGGATTTTCGAAATTCACGGGACTTTGAACAAGCGGGCATTGCAGACCATGATTGAGCCCATCTTGTTCCAAAGTTCCGGTCGCTGCTTAAACAGGCGTTTTTTTTTGGAAGCCAGAGCCCTCAGATGGCTCTTTGGCTGATTCAAAAGTTAGGGGAACAGATGACCATTCAAGACCCCACACTTCCTCCCCTGGAGAGGTGGGGGTTGATCTTTGGGCGAAGAATCATGGTCTGGCCTAATGACCATGACTTCTTGCTGGTCGGGTTCGAGATCTGAGTCGCACTCAGTTCCTCCCGGATCACTTACCTCGCATTGCAGTTCGTCTGGTTCCACAGTGAGACACAAGTTTGGAACCTGGACATCAGACCAATCTAGGGCTGGCCACTTCCCTTTCTTGGTCCAATGGATGGGCTGCTTCTACCCCTGGCTGATGATTGATGATGTTGACTTTGCAGAGATGGGCAAGTCGTGCCCCTTGCTAATTGGTGATGAGATGGGCGAGTCGTGCCCCTTGCTGATTGAAGTGGGCAGGTTGTGCCCCTGGCTGATTGAAGTGGGCAGGTTGTGCCCCTGGTTGAGAGAGGTGGGCAAGTTGTGCCCCTGGTTGGGAGCAGGTGTCAGAGTAGCCTGGTCCTGAAGCTGCTGTATTTGTCTTCCTTCTTCGTCTTCATCATTTCCTCCTTCTTCGGGAGGCTTAGAGGGTTCGAGAATCTGATCCCATCGAATGGGGGGCCACGTAGCCCAAACTAGGCTCATCGGGAGGCCTTTGTGTAGTGCAGTCGGTTGATTCCCTCCTGGATCTTTGCAAGGTTCTCCTGGCTTGACGAATTGGATGGGTGAGCACCGAAATTTCTTCCTCCTTTTGTCCATGAAGGTTGCCCTATATCCGAGTCCCCATTTGCGTTGGTTATATACTAGCGGTACCTTTCTGGATTTGAAGTGATTCTTCATTCGGTATTTGAGGCTCAGACGCTCTGCCGGTGAAAAGACACGGTCCACCCTTATCGGTTCTGGATTGGCGATAGAGTTCACAGTCTCGAATTCGAAACTGTGAAATGGGATGTCTTCTTTAGAGTGTTGGATATCGATGACCGGGATGTCTGGTTCAGTGGCAGCAGCATTGGAAGGAATGATGAGCTCCTTCTCTGCATGGATAGAGATCACTTGATTTCCACAGATATACTTCACTCGTTGATGCAGGGTTGATGGCACAGCTCCAACCTTGTGCAGCCACGGTCGTCCGAGCAACATGTTGAAAGAGGCTGATATATCCAGGATTTGGAATGTGATGGTAGAAACTTCTGGACCTATCTGTACCTCTATGTCGACCTCCCCTTCCACTGATCGGCGGGTGTTGTCAAATGCTCTGACGCATATGGTGCTGGGTCGGAATGAAGAAGGACTGATTCCCAGGCGTTCCGCGGTCTTGAGTGGGCAGACATTTAAGCTTGAGCCATTATCGATAAGGACCAGCGGAACACAGAGGTCTTTGTATCGTAAGGCTATGTTGAGGGATCGCCCATGATCTCGTCCCTCTGGTGGCAACTCATTATCGGTGAAGGTGATGGCGCGCGGAGCCAGTAGCTGTCCAATCATCAATGCAATCATCTCTGGTGCCGTATCGGAGGAGACATGAGCATCATTCAAGGTCTTGGCAAACATTTCTCGGTGTATGCGAGATGTGCAGAGTAGCTCCCATACTGAGATTTGTGCAGGGATTGACTTGAGCTGAGTCGCTACATCGTATGCGGCTTCATTTTTGCTGCCGAGGCCTGAGAGGACGCCTTTGGGATCTCCTCTGTTTTGATTATCTCTTCGGATGCAACGCCCGTTGGGATTCATGTTTCCCACTTCCGCACATTCTGGATAGTGCCATGGAACCTCTTTGTAGTTTTCCTCCCTTTTGCCTTCTAGGACCACTGGTTCTTGCAACGGTGCTGGTGTGGGTACCAGATCTTCCTCGTATAGAGCTTTTGCCTTGAGAACTACATTGTTGCCTGTGCTGAAGGGGTAGTATCGAGGCTTGTCTTCATAGACCACATAAGGTCGTGGTCCTGGCTTGACTGTTCCTGGGGCAGGAGGCTCCCATGGAATGAATACTGGTCCTCTTGATATGGCAGTAGGTTTCTCTGTTCATCCGAGCTGCCGTAGCGTGATTGATATGCCTCCGGGACTTGCCCCTTGCAATATGACAGGCTTGACTGGAAGAGATCCTTCCAAGACAACGGGTTCTTGCTGCTGATGAGTATAATCCTTCCATTGCGGATTGGATTGTTCTGGAGTTGCCCCTTGCAAGATGACAGGTTCGTATGTGGGCTCAATGTATGATTGTGCTCCTTCCAGGACGACTGGTTCCCAGCTTGAATGGTTGTAAGGTGCCCCTTGAACAACTGGTATATCGTATGGAGGTGCTCCTTCAAGCACTACTGGCTCGGAGATTGAAGGAAGAAAGGGACTTGCCCCTTGCAAGACTAGAGGAGGATTTGTTGGCTCATAAGTGTAGGCATGAATGGACTGAATAGGGGAGAAGAAGCGATCGATATGGTCCCCTTCTTCTATACTATTGACTGCAGGGCCACGAGACGAACTGGGGTCCGTTGGATGCTGAGGCAGAGGATTCTGAAGGATGTTGGTGGAAGCTGCTGGAGAAGTTCCAGGGACCGAGATGACGATCTTGCGGTCATCAATCAGGTCTTGTATGGCATTTTTCAAAGTATAGCATCGGTCAGTGGCGTGGCCACGCCCTTGATGGTAGGCACAGTACTCATTTTCTCGGTAATTTGGAGGCAGAGGATGAGGCGGAGGCCTAGGTGTCATCAAAGTGAGTAACTGCTTTTGTACCAGCGTAGTCATGATTTGACTAAGTGGTTGATTGAGTGGAGTGAACTTCCTGAACTCCCTGTAATTCTGCCTGTTCTGGTATGAGTATTGGCCATTTCCCCTGAACTGCTGCTGTTGTCGAGGTGGCTGTGGCTGAGGATTCGGTTGTGGCTGATATCGCTGAGGCTGATGCTGAACTTGATTCTGCTGATACTGTTGACGTCCTTGTGGGGGAGCACGTTGATTTCCTTGAGCAGCGGTGTTGATGTTGTTTACCTCTGTTGGGCGGGGAGGAGAACCATTGCGGTTTCCATTCCCGTGCCCGATAGGTCTTCCTTCCACTCTGTTCCTCTTGACTGGAGTGGCTTGATGAGGCCATGGGGAGATCGTCCCGGCCCGGATTCCTGCTTCAACTTGCTCTCCAGCACGGATCAATTGTGAGAAATTCGCATATGGATGCGAGATGAGATACCCAGATATGCCTGGGTATGTTGAATGAACAATCATGGAGATTTGTTCTTCATCGTCGATGGGTGTCCGCATTCTGGCTGCCATAGCTCGCCAACGTCCCACATAAGCTGATAGTGTTTCATCACTCCTTTGCCTGAGTGCTGCAAGGTCGGCTCTTCTGGGTGCCATGTTGAGATTATATGCGAATCTGTCGACGAAAGCCTGGGAGAGCTGTTCCCATGTCCTGATGCGGTGGCAATCCAATGAAGTGTACCAATCTAGGGCATCGCCCTTCAGAGATTTTTGGAACAATCGAATGAGGGCCCCTTCGTTTCCTGAGATTGCACTCAGCTCTCCACAGAAGGCCTTGAGATGTGCTGTGGGACAACCGCTGCCGTCGTACCTTTTGAACTTTGGAACCTCAAAGTTTTGAGGTACCCGAGCATCTGGGAAAGGACACAAGTCTCTGAACTTGGTCGAAGGTAAGTCGATTCCTTGTTGTCGCTGAAGCTGATTTTGCAAGATCTGGAACTGCTCCCGCAACTCGTCCAGTCCTGAGTGATCTGTTCGAGCGACTGGTGCCTCTTGGAGTAAGGCATGTTCTTCTTCGGCATAGTGGTCGATGTCTTCGACCCTATGGGCTTGCTGAAAAGCAACCGCGGGTTGCTGAAATTGGTTTGATGATTGAACTGGATTCTGATGAACTTGAGCTTGAAATGATGGTAACTGAACTGGAGACTGTACTGAAGGTTGAACTGGAACTTGCTGGAAATTAACTGGATTTTGCTGAATTGAAGATTGCTGTAAATTAACTGGATTTTGCTGAATTGAAGATTGTTGGAAATTAACTGGAATCCCATCGGCAGGGATGTGCTGGAATTGAAAAGTGCTCCTGTTTGCAGGAGGCTGAGATGCTGGGAAGTGACCCCCTTGTTGGGTATTCGCCACTGTCCGCTGATTGATGTGGGCTTGACACTGACCCCCATTGTGGGCATTCGCCAGTGCTGTCCCTGTTGCTGGAAATTGAATTGAAATCCCATCGGCGGGGATGTGCTGGAATTGAAAAGGTGTCCCATCGGCGGGGACATGCTGAGATCTACTGAGATTGTTGTTTGCAAGATTGACTGGAAGCTGATTGGATGTTCCTGCAACGGAGGTGCTCTGAGATGGCCTTGTCGTCGCAGGAAGATATTGAGAAGGATGCCCCACAGCGAAGGGCTGAGATGGCTGCTGTCGGTAGTCTTGGGCAGACTCTGATGGTTGTGCTTGATTTGAACTGGAGGCCGGGAGGACCCGGCATGGCTGCTGAGCTTGCTGAACTGGGCCAACCTGATTGTTGGCCGCTGCGGTGGTTTGTGCTTGCATGAATTGTAAGAGCATTTCTTGCATTGCTCTCATTCCTTGTGCCAATTCTTGTATGATTGGCGTATTGTCAACGGGCTGTTGCGCTGGAGGTTGCGCTTCGGCTATTTCGAGAGCAGGGAAGTGATGGGTTTCTTCTTCGTGGTCGGACATGGCTTGCTGAGCCCGAGTGCGGATTATGCTGCGGAAGGGAAGTTGTCTCCGCGTACGTTGAGCCCGAGGAGGCGCAATGGTGAGGACTGTACTCTACTTTTTTTGGGTTTTGGGATTTTCTATTTTTTTTTTGTTTTGGAATTTTCTATTTTTTTTGTTCGTTTTGGGTTTTGGGTAGAATGCTATGCAGATGAGATTGTATGAGGATTAATGACTTTCAAGTACGGGAAGGATTCTGTTTTTCAAGTCGGATCACGACTAGTGGGACTAGCTTATCCCCAGCAGAGTCGCCATTCTGTGGAGTCGCCGATTTCTCCCGCGCTCCCACACGACGTCGTTCTCCCTTTCCCTTCGGAAGAAGAAGAAGAAGAGGTGCGTGAGTGCGAAATCGCCGTTTGTGCCACTGGCTTGCCTCGTTCTCGAGGGCTTCGTTTGGTTGTCGTATTGAGCTGGATGTGTTTAAGTGGATTTATATAAGACCAGAGTCGCCACTAGCCAGTTACTTCGAATCTACAGTCGGCTAGACCCCGTAGAAACGTTAGAGAAGGGAATCCGAAGATTCCTTCCTCTAAAATGACTCCTGTTGATCTGTGATCAGAGATTCAAGGTAAGGGATCACGGTTACAGGGTGGGAAGAGGTTAAGCACCCCACACACTGCCCGTACCGAAGTACGGTCTCTACTTCACAGAATCGATCGAATACTTGAAAGTCTAATTTAATCCTCGTATATTCTCATGGATGACATGATGCATGAATGCAGGTCTGAACAGTAAGAGTTTCTGATGGGCAGGTTCCAACAACGGGCAAGCCCAGAGCGTACGCTCGAACTGACAGGTGCTTAATATAAGACGTATGCAGTGTGCTTGAATGATCAAGGTGTTTTATGGTGAAGCGTGAATGCAGGTCTGAACAGTAAGAGTTTCTGATGGGCAGGTTCCAACAACGGGCAAGCCCAGAGCATACGCTCGAACTGACAGGTGCTTAATATAAAGACATATGCATGTGTGTTTGAGTAATCAAGGTGCTTGTAGTGAAGCAGGGGGGTTGGAAGAAAAGTAAATGTTGCACTTATGCTAGATGCAAATGAGATGATGCTGGAAAATGAGTAGCTGGGTGGACGGAGGTGTCGCAAGGGTTGGCTTCGAGTAGCTGGATCAAGACTTAGATGGCTTGGGAGGCTTGGACCAGTGGTCAGGCTGGGCTGGACCAGGGTTAGACTCTCCTCACTCGGGCTCTCCTTGGTGGAAAGATGGACTAAAGGGTGGAGAGATGGACTCAGAGCTCTCGGGCTGAAATGGACTCGAATGGCTTGTTGAAATGAGAAGGGGAGGGGGGTATTTATAGCAGCGGACAATGGCAGATTGCGTAATTTTGTCCGGGCGGCCTGCCATGGGCCGCCCGTACGGCCGCTCCTCGGTTTCCAGCGAGTACGGTCGTTCCCTTGGGGCTGCTGTTGGACTCGCTGGTCGACTCAGTGAGTTGACTCAGCGGGTCGACTCGGTGGTTTGACTCGACGGGTTGACTCGACGGGTTGACTCGGTGTTTTGACTCGACGGGTTGACTCGACGGGTTGACTCAGCGGGTTAACTCAGCGAGTTGACTCAGTGAGTTTGACTTTTTTTGGGATTTTTGACTGGCCTTTTTTATGTGGGGTTTTTGAGGGTGGTTTTTAGGACTGGGTTGACTGGGTTCAGGCTTGAACTGGGCTATGGAATGGGGCTTACAAGGGTGAGTTTGGCTGAGTTTGGACTTGGGATTTGGGGGTATGGTCCTCCGTTCAACCAGCTATCTCTACCAACAGTGTAGCCGAAGGTGGGGTGTCTACACTCTTCTCACTCGAGCTCTCCTTGGTGGAGGAATGAGCTAAGGGGATGTGGAGATGGACTCGAAAATTAAGTTTTCTGGGATGTTGAGGGATGATTAATATGAAGAGGAGACGGGGTATTTATAGCTGCGAGCAGTGGCAGCTCATGTAAATAGGAATGGGCGTCCATTAGACGATCGCCCGTACAGCCACTTTACTTCAGCTTCAGAGTGTACTTGCTCCAAACCTGAAGCGAGTGGAGCTCTAGGTTCGGGTTCGGAACTGCTCCGAAGCTGCAGCTCGGAACTAGGTGAGTCAACTGGGTTTGAAAGATGGTTTTGACTAGGTGAGTCGACTGAGTGTGAGGCTGGATTGACTTAGTGGGTTAACTCAGTGATTTGACTCAGCGGGTTAACTCGAAAAGGTTGACTTTTTTTTTATTTTTTGATTGATTTTTTCTATGGATGGTTTTTTCGGGCTGATGTTTAGAGGTGAATGACTGAGTTCAGGCTTTGAGTTGGGCTATGGATTGGGGCTTACAAGGATGAGTTTGGCTAGTTTTGGACATAAGGTTTGGGGGTGTGGACCTCCATTCATCCAACTGTCTCAGTCAACATTGTAGCCGAAGTTGGGGTGTCTATAGGGTGGTCTAATTGATCAGAGATCCATCGGAACATCCTCCGATTGATCAAGGACCTATCAGTAATCCATCAGAGCTTGTTGTTTCTTCATTCTTTTCTGCTTTCTCTTTCATCTTTCTTCGCTTAATTTCTTTCTTTCCTTGACTCTTCAATGACCCTTTTAAGTGTCCTTTAACATCCAAATGGTGAGGTCTCTCTCCTATTCCCTTTTGTTCTTCAATGTATTCAATGTGACATATTTATTATCGAATTTGATGAAACCTCTCTCTCCTTGCTATAACACAAAACACATATCAATTTAGTCTTTTACACATATAAACCATGCATAATGTGTGATGAATTTAGGTTAAATAATGCACAATTCATAGCTCAACATCGATCATTTGTCTAAACCTCTCTAGAGATCCATATAGGTGAATCCTTCTAGGCTTGCAACACACAACCTTTTGTAGAAGATTAAACCTATCTCCTATCACCTTGAGCATCTCAAAAGAGCACCATATGCAAGGTGATTGATCAGTGGAGTTGAAGCATCGGCAACGCATCGACAATATGATCGGGGGAACAACAGGGAGCTGATTAAAGTACGAGAGAGTGGAGATCAAGTAACCCAAGCAACGCAACGAAAGAGGTTCAATTAGACAAGTGTCAAATTGTAAGAGTCTGGTTGCACTCTTTCCTTATGGAGGATTGAGTATGAGACTTTGAAATCAAACTCGACCAAGTCTCCAAGAGGAGCCTCCAGTGGGAGTGTACGCTAGATTCTTAAGTATGACCGAAGGGTTGGGAGGAACGTTGTCAAACTCTTGGGTTGGATAGAACCCATAAGCATCTTATTTAAGAGATAAACCAGTAAAATCTCCGTCATAGATTGGGAGGAACCTTGTTAAACTCCCCGGTAGGGTGGAATCGATTTAAACTACCTAAATTAGGAGGAACCTGATTTAAACTCCCCTAATGAATACCAGTGAGCTCAAGGGATGAGTACGTCAACCAGGAGTGGAGTAGGAAAACCAAACCATTATATATGCTTGTGATTGTCATTTGAGCACTTTTCTATTCATTCATTGTTTATTTAATTGCTTAATTATATGAATGTTTGAATGGTTGAATGCTACGTTCTAGATAGGCACATTCACACACAAGATGTATGTTCACTTGGTTTGTAGACATGTTTAACATGATGAATCTCATATTGTCTATATAGCCCTTTAAACTAGTTGCTTAGGTAGTTATATCCTTTGTACTCTAGATCATTGTACATTGATTAGAAGCTTAACGTGTTGCATCATTATAATCTATGTGTTTAGGCTAGTTTGCTTAATTGTTTAATCTTTGTAGCGTTTGTGATTGGACCCACTTAAGCTTGGAAGCTAAGTGGTGTTGTTTAATTAGTTTAAAATTACTAATTTAGTTTAATTAGATAAGAGGTTTTTAAAAGGATTTTAAAATAGTCCTAATCCCCCCCCCCCCCCCCCCCCCCCACACACACACACACACACAGGACTTAGCCGTAATTCTAAGCTCTGTTCTAAGCTTCCGCATGTAGCGTAAGGCATCCCTCCGATGCAATTTCACTAACATCTTGCCTATTGTTAAGAAAAATAGGAAACTCCAAATCTGCATTTTAGAAATCTAAACTGTCAACTCCCAAAAATGAGTACCCCATGCTGATTGCAGACCAACTGATAGCTAGACAAGGCTGCTAGACATAGAATAATGTCATTTATGGATGGCCATTCAGGATAAATCAAATTTATATTGTTGAGGAAGACGTTTATAAAGCATCATTTCACTACTAGGGGCAATTGGTACTTAATGCTGGGTCGTCATGCCTTTTCAGGCTGAAGAATGTTGGAGTAATATATCAAAGAGCTATAAATGTCATTTTCATGACATGATCAATAAGTTTATGGAAGTATATATCATTGATGTAATAGTCAAGTTGATAGACCTTGACGACCACATTACTCATTTAAGAAGGTCCTTTGAAGTGATGTGATTCTACAAATTATAGATAAATCCTTTAAAAATGTTTTTAGAGTTTTCACTAGGAATTTTCTAAGATTCTTAGTTCATTAAAGATGAATCAAAGTTGATCATAACAAGGTCAAATCGATTTAAATCGTAACTCTCGAAGAATAAAAAGGTACTGCAGAGGTTTATCGGCTAAATTAATTTTCTTCACAGGTTTATCTTAAACTAACTGCTAAAATTAGTGCCTTCTTACTACTACTCAAATTAAAAGTAGGGGAAGAATTTAAGTGACAAAAAGAAAACTAAGTGGCCTTCAAACAAATCAAGGAATATTTAATAAAGCTGCCAATGCTCATTCTCAGGATAAGAGATTTCCCTTTTCGGTTGTATATCTTCGCAATAGAAGATTTGATTGGAGTATTACATACTCAAGAAAATGACAAACATAGAGAATAAGTAGTCTATTACCTTTTCCAAACTCTCCATGATACCCCACGAAGGTACTCCTAATGAGAAACTATGCTTATCTTTATACTTTGCCGCAACCAAACTTAGACATTATCTATTGATGGAAATAATCCATGTCATTGCATCAACTAGCTTAATAAAATATATACTTACATGACTGATCCTTAGAGGGAGAATTGGAAAGAGGACCCTTACGCCTTTTTTTTTTTTTAAGTATATGCCACAAAAGGCCATTAAAGGTCAGGCGCTAGTAAATTTTTTCTTCTATTATCTACTAAGGATAGATGAACAAATCTCGTTGAACATTTTTAGGATTTATGCTGTCCAGGTGATCGTATGAAAGATGATATTCGATGGATCCCATACTGATCAATCATCTAGGTCTGGCATTATTGTAATTTTTCTGAATGAGAGAAGGGAAGAGTACACTTTCTAACTAGAGTTTGAGTGCACAAATAATTAAGAAAAATATGAATATCTAATTATTAGGCTTAAGATGTTAATAGAGCTAAGAGCAAGGACAATTGAAGTAATTATGGATTCCCGATTTGTGATCAACCAACTAGCGAGAGTTTATAAATGTTCGAGTTGGGCATTAAGCCATATTATAAGGTTGTTGTCCAATTGATTTTAAAATTTAATGATGTAATCTTGAAGTATGTCCCTCTAGAATTTAAATGTCGATGCAAATAAAATGGCATAGATAGTGACAAGGCTTCAGCTACTTAAAGGAATGACTAATAGATTACCAATAGTCTAGAAGAAGTCACTTCTATTAGTTCAGGAAAGAGACGTGATAGTGGAGATTTCTTCCCTTGATGTTTCTCAGGAGGACTGAAGGTTCCCAATCATCTAGTATTTTATCAGGCTTGGTAAGACGGTTGATCACTTCATTCACAGAATCACCCATCATTACTTAGTTCTCAATGATAATCTTTATCATAAAGGCACATATAGTCTCCTTCTATGCTTAGGGAGCGAGGAAGCGATGGTCATGATGGGAGAAGTTCAAGAAAGGTATTTGTGGGGTTCATCAGGTGGGATAGAAGAAGCAGTGGCTCCTCCAATGTCATGACTATTATTGGCCGTCGATTTTGAAGAATTGCATGAAATATGCAAAAGGATGTCAAGCGTGTCAGAAATATGAAAATTTTATTATAAGCTAAAGACTTGGTGAACACATTAGCACACTGAGTTTGTATTTGGTGGTGATTTCTTTAAAGGTGTTCTTCTCTTTGATGAAATGACAGTCAACCTTTATGTGTTTTGTCCGCTCATGGAATACCGAATTACTAGTGATGTATGTTACAACTTGATTATCACAATAAAGTGTCATTGTTGTCCCATTGAATAGATGCAACTCCTTGAGAAGAGATTGATCCATATCAATTCACATATTGTATGACCCATAGCACTATATTCTACCTCCCCACTAGATCTAGCCATCACATTTTGTTTCTTACTCCACCATGTTAGCAAGTTTCCTCCGACAAATGTGCGATAATAGCCAGAAGAGGATTTTTTGTCTGCTATTGAGCCTACTCAGTCTACATCTGCATATGATTCGACCCGAAGATGTCCATGTGATCGATAGATCAGTCCCAAACTTAGGTGTTCGCTCGTCTCAAGTGCAAGGCTGCGGTATAATAATAATTCGGTAGAGACCGAGATCATCCTCAGGGATCAACCATGAATTTATAAAACTCCTTTGAATAACTATAATTGAAATCAAATTAAAACAAACTATTTTGGAATTTGAATGTAGATGAGAAATTTGTAAACTTAAGATGAGTTTAACAATCCAAAAGGAATATTAGAGCACCGAGGATCCACTTATAGATATCCTTTGATGTATAATTCGTACAGGTTTCTCAACTACACAAGTAGACTTGGAATTCAATCCTATCTAGCCAGATTACATAGAGGTTATAGTATCAAATAGTCTAACATATGTGTTATTCATTATCATGATTCCCTCAATTCAAGTTAGGAATTAGGCTAATCCTAGTTTTAATAAATTAAGATCACAACTATGATAAACATCAAATCCTATCACTGAATTTAACTAAAATCATAATTTGAACTTAATTCAAATCACATTAACATGCAACACATATCTCAGATTCTCAAAAAAATAGAACTATGATTTGAAGTTCCCACATGAAGATCTAATCTCTAGAGCGTATTGAATTCAATTCCTTGAAGCATACATGTCTAGATCTCGCATAATAACTAAGAATCTAAGTTTAATTCTTCTAAACATCACATGAGTCATCATAGAGATTAACGAAAAACCAACTTAGAACTTTATTCAAACTGAAACAAACTATTGTTCAACATAGAAATCCAACTTTGAAACCTTAAAAATGAATTAAAACATCTAAGATAATTACAAGCTTCACCCTGTTGAGCTCATAATTGTGCATATTCTAACCCCAATTCATCACTCATTATGCATGATATACATGTTTAAAGGACTACTTTAATACATGATTTGTGATTGTAGGAACAAGATGGAGATTTCACCATTTGGAAGCTAAATAGAGCTCTTTAAGAGCATTGAAGACCATAGGATGAAGGTTGAAGAAGGACCAAAGAAAGACAAGGCAAGGAGAGAAGAGAAAAGAAGAAAGAAAGAAAGAAAACATCAAAAGAAAGAAGCCAGACCGGTCAAGACCGGTCGGCCAAGGAAGCCCGACCGGTCAAGACCGGTTGGCCACATCAAGGAAGCTTGCTGGACAGTTGGATTGCCAGGCCGACCGGTCAAGACCGGTCGGCTATAGTTGCTGGACCAACACAAAAAAAGAGCCCGACCAGTCGTGACTGGTCGGCCAGGCCAGTCCGACCGGTCAAGACCGGTCGGCCATGCAAACAGCAATGTTTCTTTTCTCGGCGCAAGTGCGTAAGTTTACGCGAGATCTGGAACTTTCTTGCGTAAAGGACACCTCCAAGCTATAAAAGGACATCTTCCCTTCATACCAAAGGATGCTAGGACGTGGGGATTGCTTAGGAGACGGATTCTACTTCGAATTTCTAGTTTTCTTCCTGTTTTAGTTATTTTTTATGTTTTTAGAGCTCTAGTTCAAGGATGTTAGAGATGAACTAAAACCTCTTAGCTAGGGCTAAGAGGTGAAGCTTTTGATTCATTTTTGATGGATTGATGCAACCTAGGTTCCCTTTTTATGATTTAATTGATGAATTTTAGTTAATGTGAGTTTAAATCAAGTACTGTTTTGGTTTCTACTTTGATCTCTTGATGACTCTAGGCTCATGTGATTCTTAGTGATCCTAACTTAGTATCTTAGCTTTTGAGCATTGTTTATGCTTGTGTAGTTCATTGATCTACCATTGACTCCGGGCATGGTAGACGCTTTGATTGCCTTGTATGCAATGGCCTGATTTTCATGTGGGAACTCATTCAACTAAAGTTCTTATCTTTTGTTGTATAATCTGGAATAAGTTGTTTATTGATTGATTTTGATTTAATTAGAGTTCTGATCATGAGTTGTAATCAAGTCTAGTGACAGGATTTGGTGAAAGCTATGGTTATGAATCTCAACTAGATTGGAAAGAGGCTTGGCCTATACAATTGAGTGTGCCCAAGGCCTGAGCATGGTTGTGGGAATCAAATCAATGAATAAGCGCTTATTTTGGATAATTGTTGATTTAACCGCTCTATATTCCGATCGGATAGAGATATGAATTCGATTCCGATTGAGTTGTGAGAGACCTAGTTGTGTTGATACATTGAAACTTATCAAAAGTGGATCCTTGGCGCTCTAGTGCCTTTTTTAGATTGAAATTACCTTAACCATTCATTGTTTAAACCCAAATTGCTATTTTCTAGTTTTAGCTCTTAATAGGATCTTAATTACTAGTTGTTTTAGACAAATTCTAAGGATATCCATACATAAATCTCTGTAGGAACGATACTCGGTCTTTCCGAATTATTACTACTTCGCAACCCTACACTTGGGGAGTGAACAAGTTTTTGGCGCCGCTGCCGGGGATTTCTATGCGGTATTTTTAGAATTTTCTGAAATAACTTTTAGTTGAGATTGTGTTAAGATAGGTTTAGGATTTGTTTTGCTTTCTAGGGTAGGTTTTCTTCTAAAGTCTAACTTACTTTGTTTTGATTTTTGCAGGATTCTAACATAGGTCTAATCCAGGGATTTTTAGGAAGTTGAAGAAGAAGTAAGCATCTTAAGTCACAAATCAGGTTTTATTGTTCTAACCTTACTCTTCTTCTTCTCCTACTCATTCCTATCATATTCATCTCTTGTAGAGTGGGTGGAGACTCCTTCTGGATCTCTGAAAGGTAGGCCTTAAGCCACCTGGATTCCTATTGGTCAGCTCTGCCAGTCTTGGATCACCTTGTGCTCAGAGATTTCTCTTCTCAACCTATTCCTCTTTCTTCTTTTTCTGTACTTTTTCTCAAAAGACTCAAAGAGTGGGTGGGGAGTTCTTTGAACCCCTATTGACCAGGAGAAATCGGTCTCTATCCTTGCTTGGCTTAGCCATTGCAAGACACCTTGTGCTTAAGTCCTAGAGAGGAGTAAAGGAAGGAAGAATTCTTTTTCCTTTTTGTATCATTTTCTTGGTTTTGCATGCCACATTGGGCTCGGACTTATAATAACCGACTTGTAAGGGACGGAGTAATTGTTGAAGGGATTGATAGAGAGCCTCATGCTAGGAAACGTCAAAATTTTCCTGAAATTGCTAGAGAGATGACTGAAAATCAACCAAATCAAGGGGTGAATCAACATCAAAATCCAGCCCCAAACCTTACTGAATTGGATGAGAATGAAGTGGGGGATGTACCTCAACCTAGAACTTTACGTGACTATTTACAACCAGCTAGGACGAGTACTCCCTCTTGCATAATTTTCCCTCACAATGTGGGAAATATTGATTTTAAACCGGGGTTGATCCAACTTCTTCCTAGATTCCATGGACTTGACTCTGAGAGCGTGTATCTACATATTAAGGAATTTGAAGAGGTTATTGCCACAATAAACTATGACAATGTGACCAAGGATACTATAAAACTTAAATTATTCCCTTTTTCCTTGAAAGAGAAGGCCAAATCATGGCTACATTCCTTAAGGCCGAGGTCTATTGGGACATGGGCTGAGATGACTAGGGAGTTTCTAAAAAAATTCTTCCCTACTCATCGAACCAATGCACTAAGAAGAGCCATAATGAACTTCGCCAAAAAAGAAGAAGAAACCTTTTTCCAATGTTGGGAAAGGTATAATGAGCTATTAAACGCATGCCCACATCATGGCTATGAGAGGTGGAGGTTGATTAGTTTCTTCTATGATGGATTGAACTCAACCATGCACCAATTTGTAGAGATGATGTGCAATGGGGAGTTCATGAACAAGGAAACGAAGGAAGCTTGGGATTATTTTGACATGTTGGCTGAAAATACACAATCTTGGGATACATCTAAGCCAACAAGTTCAAAACAACCTCAAACCAAGGAAAAGGGAGAAATTTATGTTTTAGATGGGCAAGATGATCTAGGTTCTAAAGTGGCTAAACTCACATGAAAGGTCGAGGAGATGGAACTAAAGAAAGTGGACACAACCCAACAAAGGGGGGCTGTTGAAACTATTTGTGGTATTTGTGCTTCCAATGTGCATCAAACGCCGGATTGTCCAACAATCTATGCGTTTTGAGAACTTTTATTTGAACAATCGAATGCCTTGAATAGTTATCAACGACTTTTTAGTACTCCAAATTCAAACACGAACAATTCTAGTTGGAGAAACAACCCTAACTTCAATTGGGCGAATGGAAACACGGCTAATCAAAATAATTCTCAAAGGGAGCCCCCAATACAAATGGCCCCACCTCAAATGCCTATAGAGGATACTTTGAAAGCATTCATGGAAGGACAAGCTCAAATAAATCAATCCAACCATACGATAATGCTTGAGTTTAAAAATTCGGTGGAGGAAATCAAGGCTCGCTTAAACGCAAGGGAAGGGATGCTTCCAGCCGAACCCATACCAAATCCAAAACCACAATGCGAAATAAGTGTGCCTAGTTCTTCAAACCAACATATGGAACATGCTAAGGCCATCACCACTCTTAGAAGCGGTAAAATCATTGAAAAATCTGATCCGGTGAAGGTTTCAACGCCTAATGATCCGGTATCTTCCAAAGAGGATGATGGACCTAGCATCACCATGAATGAAAAAGAGCCATTGAAAGAATATAGGCCCGTTGCTCATTTCCCCCAACGCTTGATTCCTAGTCAAACCTCAGGATAAATATCAGGAATTTTTGGAGGTTTTCAAGCAAGTCAAAATCAACATTCCATTGTTGGATGCCATTAAACAAATACCGTCATATGCAAAAATTTTAAAAGACCTTTGCACGGTTAAAAGAAAAATACATGTGCAAAAGAAGGCATTTTTGACAGAGAATGTGAGTGCCATTATCAACCACAGGATGCCCAAGAAATACAAAGATCCCGGTTGTCCGACAATATCATGTGTTATTGGAGATTACCGGGTGAAACATGCTCTACTTGATCTAGGGGCAAGTGTAAACTTAATTCCCTTTTCGGTCTATGAACAATTGGGTTTAGGTGAATTAAAACCCACCAAAACCACATTACAACTTGCTGACCGATCGATTCGTATTCCGAGAGGGGTGATTGAGGACGTTCTTGTCCAAGTTGACAAAGTTTACTACCCGGTAGACTTTATTGTCTTGGACACGAGACCAATGGTTAATATTGGCCCTCAAATTCCTGTCATACTTGGCCGCCCATTCCTAGCTACAAAACATGCATTAGATGGGCCTTTTAAACATGAACACCATGCATATAATGTGATGTAATAGGCTATGCAATGTATAAAGTGGAGGTACAACAGCCATCCCACTTCTCCTTTATATGAAGCCCCTGGAGCAAGAACAGCCCAGTCCGACCGGTCAAGACCGATTGGCCAACATGTCAGGCACCACACTGTGCTCTTTAGACTGTTTAAAGACAAGTCCAACCGGTCATGACCGATCGGCCACTTGTATTTCGCTGGAATTCAGCAGCTTCTCATTGAAGCTCCGAGTTTTGTGCGCAATTGCATAAGTAGTGACCAATTCTGGAAGATTCTGAGGTGGTAGGGCCTCTCCACTATAAAAGGGGACCTAGGGATCATAGCTAAGGAATCCTGGAAGAGATCTATGAAGGAGGGAGGCGAAGAAACACGGAATCGGAGTTCTACAACTCCCTCTAGTTTATTACTTTCTAGTTCATGTTTTTAGTTATTTTCATGTTTCCTTTAATCATGAACAGCTAAACCTCTTAACTAGGGCTAAGTGGTGAAGCTTGTAGTGAATCTAAGATGTTTTAATTTGTTTGTTTTGGTTTCAAGTTGAATTTTCATTGAAGAACAATGGTTTGAAGTTTGAATGAAGTTCTAAGTACTTTTCTTAATCTTATAATGGCTCATGGATGTTTGGAAGAGTTGCTTAAGTTCTTAATTGTTTTGAATGACTCTAGACCTGTACGCTCCGAGGAATCAGATTCAAGACGCTCTAGACTTGAATTCTCATTTGGGACCTTCATGCCAAGAGTTCTACTTTTTTGAAATTTCTGCTTATGTGTGATTGTGTATGTGATTTGAATGAAGTTCAAATCATGGTCTAATTATGCTTTGTGACAGAGTTTAATGATGATTATGATTGTGATCTTAATCTATTGGAACTAGGATTGACCTATACAATTGAGTGTGCTCAAGTCCTAACTTGAATTGAGGGAATCATGTATATAAATCACACTTATGACAGATTGTTTGTTGTAACTGCGCTATCATCCGACTAGATAGGATTTTATTTCGATTCTAGTTGTGTAATTGGGAAACCTCAGCGAATTATGCATCAAACCATTGTTCTTCAATGAAAATTCAAGCTGATTATGATTGTTAAGGGGATTAATAAGGAACCCTGTGCTAAGAAACATTTAGATTCTAAAAATTTTCCTGAAATTATGGCTGAGAATCAACCCGATCCAAGGCCCAATCAAAATCTATGCTAAAACCAAACTGAAACGGGTGAGAATGAGGTTAAGAATATTCCCCGACCTAGAACTTTACGTGATTACTTGCAACCTGCAAGAGCGAGTACTCCCTCATGCATAATTTTTCCATACAATGCAGGGAATATTGATCTAAAATCAAGAGTAATCCAACTCCTTCCCAAGTTCCTTGATTTAGACAGTGAGAGCGCATATCAACATCTTAAGGAATTCGATGAGGTGATAGCCACGTTGCACTTTGCAAACGTATCTGATGATGTCGTGAGACTTAAGGTTATTTTCTTTTTCTCTTAAAGAGAAGGCTAAGGCTTGGCTTCATGCATTAAGGCCAAGATCAATCAGCACATGAACTGAGATGACTAGGGAGTTCATTAAAAAGTTTTTTCCTATTTATAAAATAAACATGTTGAGGCGCCCAATCATTAATTTTGCTAAAAAAGAGGATGAGACCTTCTTCCAATGTTGGGAGAGGTTCAAAGACTTATTAAACATATGCCCACATCATGGGTATGAAATTTGGTGGGTAATAAGCTTTTTCTATGATTGACTGACTTCGCCCATGCGTCAATTCGTAGAGATGATGTGCAATGGAGAATTCATGAATAAAGAAGCCGAGGAAGTATGAGACTATTTTGATATCTTAGCCGAGAATGCACAATCTTGGGATACAACTAAACCAGTAAATCCCAAGATAAGCCAACAAAGAGAAAATGCTAGGAATCTGTCCTCTCCGAAGAAGACAACATAAGTACATGTGTCGCTAGCCTCACAAGAAAAGTTGAGGCCATGGAATTAGGAAAGGGGGAAAAGACTAAGGAAGTTGAGAATAATTGTGGAATTTGTTCCAGTAACCAACATGCAACACAGGATTGTCCTACAATCTCTGCGTTTTAGGAAGTTCTACAAAAACAATGAAATGTCATAAATAATTATTAATGACCATTTAGTAATCCAAACTCAAACACATATAATTCTGGTTGGAAGAACCATCCCAACTTCAGTTGGAGGAATGGGTCATCAGAGAATGCAAACAATAACCCAAAAGCTACGCTTGAGGAAATATTTGGTACATTCGTCTCGGCCTAGCTGAGTACAACAAGAATAATTCTCATAAAATCGATGGGTTCATGCAAGAACAACTAAAATTCAACCAGAATTCATCTCAAGTCATCAATAATTTGAAAACTTCAATGGCTAGAGTTGAATCTCATCTTAGTGTTAGGGAGAAAGGCACACTTTCGGCACAACCTCTCCGTAACCCAAGAACCCAATTTGAGATACAAGACCTCAGCCCATCCTCCCAAAATATGGAGCATGTTCAAGCTATCACCACTTTGAGGAGTGATAAAATAATTGATAAATCCAATCCGATGAAGGCCCCAAAGCCTAATGATCCAGAAATTGCCAATAAGGATGATATCTCGAACAATACTCCACATGAGAAAGAACCGGAAAGGCAATACAAGCTAGTTGCCCCATTTCCCCAAAGGTTGATTTCACCCAAACTTTTAGATAAAAATCTGAAAATCCTAAAGGTTTTTAAGGAGTGAAGATCAACATTCCTTTGTTGGATGCTATAAAACAAATACCATCTTATGCCAAATTTCTAAAGGAATTATGTACAGTCAAAAGGAAACACAATGTTCACAACAAAATACTTTTTGACTGAGAATTTGAGCACCATTATTAAACAAGAGGTGCCCCAAAAATACAAGGATCCAGGTAGTCCTACCATCTCATGCATCATAGGTGACTACCAGATCAAACAAGCTTTACTCGATCTTGGGGCTAGTGTTAACCTCATCCCATACTTAGTCTATGAACAACTTGAGTTAGGTGAATTAAAACCCACCAAAACCACAATTCAACTCGCTGATAGATCTATTCGTATACCGAGAGGGATGATTGAAGCTGTCCTTGTCCAAGTCGATAAATTCTACTATCCAGTGGATTTTATTGTCTTGGATACACATCCTATGATGGGAACCGGTGCTCAAATTCCTGTCATACTTGGCCACCCTTTCTTAGCCACATCAAATTCAATTATCAATTATAAAAATGGGCTGGTACAAATTTCCTTTGAAAATATGACTCTTGAGTTGAATATTTTTTATTTATGCAAACAACCATGGGATGTTGATGACAAGGTCCACGAAATAAATCTGATTGAATCATTCGTGGAAGACACATCCCTCTTGACATTCTATTCTGATCCTTTAGGAGGCGTGCTTGGCCCACTCTCATGAGATTGATGATGACATGATAAGAGAGATGGACGCCATTTTGGATTCTATGCTAGTACTTGATAATAAAAGATGGAAGGCACCATTTGAACTTTTGCCCTCAAGCAAAAACAAGCATCTTTCATCCAATATCAAAGCACCGAAACTCGACCTAAAACCATTACCCACTGATTTGAAATGTGTTTATTTAGGTCGAGATGAGACATATCCGGTGGTGATCTCTTCCCACTTGGATGAGGAACAAGAGAGTAGGTTGATAGCCACTCTAATAGAGCATAAAAGCACCATTAGATGGTCAATTGCGGATCTCAAAGGCATAGACCCCCTAATTTGTACTCATCGCATACACCTTGAGGAGAATGCGAAGACATCTAGGCAACCACAAAAACGCCTCATTACAAACATGAAGGAGGTGGTTAAGGCCGAGGTGTTAAAACTATTGGATGTGGGTATCATTTACCCAATATCCGATAGTCAATGGGTGAGTCCAACTCAAGTGGTGCCTACGAAATTCGGAATAACCATTGTATCTAATGCCAACAATGAACTCGTGCCAACCAGAGTCACTATTAGGTGGAGAATGTGCATTGACCATAGGAAGTTAAACACAATCACAAGGAAAGACCATTTACAAAGGTTAGCAGGTCATTCCCATTTTTTCTTCCTTGATGGATATTCAGGATATAACCAAATAGAGATCACCCTAGAGGACCAAGAGAAGACAACATTCACATGTCCATTCGACACTTTTGTCTATCGAAGGATGTCGTTTGGACTATGCAATGCCCCTGCTACCTTTTAGCGTTGTATGTTGAGTATTTTTTCTGATATGGTGGGCACGGTTCTTGAAGTCTTCATGGACGATTTCTTGGTATTTGGTTGTAACTTTGATCAGTGCCTTATGCACTTACAAACTGTTTAAAAAGATGTGAAGAAAAGAATCTCATGTTGAATTGGGAGAAATGTCATTTTATGGTTCAAAAAGGAATTGTCCTTGGTCACATCATCTCACAAAATGGAATTGAGGTCGACAAGGCTAAAATTGATCTTATCTCTAACCTTCCACCCCCCAAAAGCGTACGAGATGTGCGGCCCTTTTTAGGACATGCCGGATTCTATAGACAGTTCATAAAGGACTTTAGTTCACTTTCTCATCCTTTATGTAATCTCATTCAAAAGGAAAACTCATTCCAGTGGAATAAGGATTGTCAAAATACCTTTGACAAACTTAAAGGTATGTTGACATGTGCTCCCATAATGCAACCACCTGATTGGAGCCTTCCTTTTGAAATCATGTGTGATGCAAGTGACTACGCTGTTGGGGCTGTGTTAGGCTAAAGAAGAGAAGAAGCCATGCATCATCTACTATACAAGTAAAACCTTAAACTTGGCTCAAGCAAACTACACTACTACAGAAAAAGAACCTTTGGCAGTATTTTTTGCTTTAGACAAATTTAGGTCCTACTTGATCGGATCCAAGATTATCATATTCACCGACCATGCCGCGCTTAAGTACCTTCTCTCTAAGAAGAATGCTAAGCCACGTTTGTTAAGATGGATCCTTCTACTTCAAGAATTTGACATAGAAATACGTGATAAGGAGTAGAAAATGTAGTGGCTGACCATCTCTCTAGACTTGTTCTCACCGATTCCCCTGAGACGACCGTGATCAATGACATGTTCCCTGATGAACAACTTTTTAAAGTCACCCATTTTCCATGGTATGCAGACATTGCTAACTATTTTGCTACAGGTACAATTCCAACATACTAGAACATGCAAGATAAGGATAAGTTTTTTAACGAGGTGAGAAAATTTTTGTAAGATGACCCGTACTTATTCAAGTATTGTCCAAATCAAATTATAAGGAGATATGTGCCGGATGATGAACAACACAGTATCATCTCCTTTTTCCATTCTCAAGCGTGTAGTGGCCACTTTTCGGCTAAGAAGACCACAATCAAAATTCTATAATGTGGGTTTTATTGGCCCACCACTGTTCAAAGATACCCATGAGTTTTGTAAAACGTGTGAACCTTGTCAGAAATTGGGAGGAATATCCCGTAGAAATATGATGCCACTCAATCCCATCTTACCAATCGAAATTTTTTATTGTTGAGGCATCGATTTCATGGGTCCATTCCCATCTTCTTTTGAAAATTTACATATTTTACTTATCGTCAATTATGTTTCAAAATGGGTCGAGGCAATTCCATGCCTGAACAATAACCATAAAACAACCATTCATTTCTTAAAAGAAAATATCATTTCCCGGTTTAGAACACCTCGAGTCATTATAAGTGATGGAGGATCTCATTTTTGTAACCGCCCGTTTGATGTTTTAATGAAGAAATATGGCATAAATCACAAGGTGAGCACTCCCTATCACCCACAAATAAGTGAACAAGCTGAGATATCCAACAGGAAAATTAAACATATTTTGGAGAAAACAGTGAATCCTGATCGCAAAGATTGGTCGCTTCAACTTATCGATGCACTCTGGGCTTACCGTACCACTTTCAAGACCCCCATTAGAATGTCTCCCTATAGACTTGTCTATGGGAAAGCTTGTCACTTGCCCGTAGAGTTGGAACATAGGGCATATTAGGCGTAAAGAAGATGAATTTTGATTCTGACAAAGCAATCTCATTGCGTAAACTTCAATTGAATGAACTTGTGAAACTTTGGAACGAGGCATATGAAAATGCGAGAATTTACAAGGATAAGACGAAGGTGTTCCATGATAAGAACATCCTTCGTAAGACCTTCATAATTAATCAAAAGATCCTTATGTATAATTCTCAGTTACATTTATTTCCGGGAAAATTGAAGTCTTGATGGACCGGTCCTTTCGTTGTGAAAACTGTTTATCCATATGGGACTGTCGAGTTGTTGAATCCAAGGAACAGTGATATCTTTAAAGCAAATGGTTAATGCGTAAAGCCGTTCTTTGAGAATTTTCCTTCAGAAGATATGTCCATACCTTTGACTGATCTTGTGTATCAGGATATTTGATCTCCTAGTCTGATGGAGGTATAGAGTAGTTAGGATTAGGATTTTGTTGCTTTTGGTTTGCTTTTTCATAGGTTAGTTAGAAGGAGGTAGAATTCAAATTTTTGTTCTCTTAGGTACTCTCATTCCCCACTCCCCTTATTTTATAATTGCTCTCATGTTTTGGTCATTGCATATTTTTTTTATTTTTTTACATTGAGGATAATGCAAGATTTGGTTGGGGGTGTGGGATCTCTAGGATGAATCCAGTGTTTTATAACATCTCGAGCAATATGAAGAGCATTTTTTAAATTTTCTTCTAAAAATTCAAAACTCCATTGGAAAACTTTGTTTCTATGCATTCGGGATGGTGTAAGTACAAGAAAAAGAGAGGCGAAGTGAATGATGTTGAATACTTTGAATAATCCGTAAGCTACTAATCTTGTATGTGAATTTCCCTATTTTTATGATTGATAAAAATTTTGAACACGTTTACACCTAGTTCACATTACACGATTTTCATGCTTTGAAAGGATTATTATAATTGTGGATTAGCTAGGTTTAGATTTGAGGTGTTGAGGAACCAAGTCGGGGTACTCTGTCCATCCTTGTCCATGGGAAAATAACGAAAGATACGGATTTCTAAAAATCATATCTAATATATGTGAAAAGGAAAGGAATGATGAAAATATGGGAATGATTGAAAATATGGTGGAAATTTTCGAAAATGGCTACCTATTACCAACTGGGGGATGGTCTACCCGTAACCAAAGCTGAAAATGGGAAGTAGTGTGAAAGCCGTCGGAAGGACGGTAAGGCAAATTCCCATCAAAGGCTTGTTGTTGATCTGTACATCTTAAAATCCATACCTTAGCTGATTTATGAAGAAGATAATCCTGAATTCACATGAGATGAGCATCCACTGAGCACACTAGGTTAAATTGTTAAATCTTTCTACTTATCAAGCAATCAACAGAAATTTCATATGAGCACTTGTTATATTTTGAGAAGCTTAAGGTTTCAACTTCCATCACTAAGTGTTTCTGATTTTTGCACTTGCATACCTTTGAGTGTATAGAAGCATAGTCTCTAATGGAGAGTTGGGTTTTGGAGGAATGAATTGTTTCATGCATGTTTAGCTCGGGACTAGCAAAATGCTGGTTAGGGGGTGTGTTGAGCGCTTAAGTCAGTATATCTAACCCCATTTCATTACTAACTATGCATGGTTTTCAAGCTTAAAGACTATTATAATGCATGGTTTTTGTGATTATAGGAATGAGAGAGAGTTCACTCAATTGATGACTACAAGAGCATATTTAGGACCCTAGGATGAAGACCCAAGGTGGGCCAAAGAATCATGAAGAAAGAAGAGAGAAGAGAGAGAAAGAAAGAAAGAAAAAAATGGAAAAAAGGAAGGCTTGACCGGTCAAAGACCGGTTGGCCAGCCCACTTCTCCTTTGTATGAAGCCCCTGGAGCAAGAACAGCCCAGTCCGACCGGTCAAGCCCGGTCGGCCAACAGGTCGGGCACCACACTGTACTCTCTGGACTATTTAAAGACAGGTATGACCGGTCAAGACCGGTCAACCAACCCAGTCCGACCGGTCATGACCGGTCGGCCACTTGTATTTCATTGGAATTCAGCAGCTTCTCATTAAAGCTCCGTGTTTTGTATGCAATTGCGTAAGTAGTGCGCAATTTTGAAAGATTCTGAGGCGGTAGGGCCTCTCCACTATAAAAGGGGACTTAGGGATCATAGCTAAGGAATCCTGGAAGAGATCTACGAAGGTGGGAGGCGGCGAAAGATGGAATCGGAGTTCTACAACTCCCTCTAATTTGTTGCTTTCTAATTCATGTTTTTAGTTGTTTTCATGTTTCCTTGGATCATGAACGGCTAAACCTCTTAGCTAGGGATAAGAGGTGAAGCTTGTAGTGTGAATCTAAGATGTTTTAATTCGTTTGTTTTGGTTTCAAGTTGAATTTTCATTGAAGAACAATGGTTTGAAGTTTGAATGAAGTTCTAAGTACTTTTCTTAATCTTATAATGGCTCATGGATGTTTGGAAGAGTTGCTTAAGTTCTTAATTGTTTTGAATGAGTCTAGACCTGTACGCTCCGAGGAATCAGATTCAAGACGCTCTAGACTTGAATTCTCATGTGGGAACTTCATGCCAAGAGTTCTACTTTTCTGAAATTTCTGCTTATGTGTGATTGTGTATGTGATCTGAATGAAGTTCAAATCATGGTCTAATTATGCTTTGTGACAGAGTTTAATGATGATTATGATTGTGATCTTAATCTATTGGAACTAGGATTGACCTATGCAATTGAGTGTGATCAAGTCCTAACTTGAATTGAGGGAATCATGTATATAAATCACACATAAGACAGATTGTTTATTATAATTGCTCTATCATCCGACTAGATAGGATTTGATTTTGATTCTAGTTGTGTAATTGGGAAACCTCAGCGAATTATGCATCAAGGATTGCTACAAGTGGATCCTTGGACCCTAATGCTCTTTTATATTGATTACATTCACTTTTAGATTAAGAATCCTATCTACATTCAATTCTAGAAATATATTTGGTTAGCTCTCAATTAAAGAATATTAGAAGTAATTTTGTGAATTCCTAACAAGTCTCTGAGAACGATCTCGGTCTCTACCAAATTATTATTATATTGCAACCCTACACTTGGGGAAGCGAACAACACGCCTGAGAATGACGAAAGGAGATGATGCTGTGTTGCTCATGATCTGGCACACTTCCTTATAATCTGATCGGGACAGTACTTGAACAAGTACGGGTCGTCCCACAGGAATTTCCTTACCTTGCTGAAGAACTTATCCTTAACTTATTTTTTTATAATGTGTTGGAGTTGTACCTGTAGCAAGATAGTTAACCATGTCAACATACCATGGCAATTGGGAGACTTTAAAAAGTTGTTCATCAGGGAACATGTCATTGATCGCAGTCATCTCAGAGGAATCGATGAGGTCAAGTCTAAAGAAATGGTCAGCCATAGCATTTTCTACTCCATTTTTATCTCGTATTTCTATGTCGAATTCTTAGAGTAGAAGGATCAATCGCAACAGGTGGGGTTTAGTATCCTTCTTAGAAAGAAGGTACTTAGGCACAACATGATAAGTGAATATGATGATCTTGGATCTGATTAAGTAGGACCTAAACTTGTCCAAACCAAATACTACAGCTAAGAGTTCCTTTTCCGTAGTGGTATAATTTGCTTAAGACGAATTTAGAGTTCTACTTACATAGTAGATGACACATGGCTTCTTCTCTTTTCTCTGGCCTAACACTCGCATCGCACATGATCTCAAAAGGAAGGCTTCAATCAGGTAGTTGGATTATAGGAGCACATGTCAACATACCTTTAAATTTGACAAAGGCATTTTGACATTCCTCATTCCACTCGAATGAGTTTTCCTTTTGGAGTTGGTTATATAAAGGACGAGAGAGAGTACTTAAGTCCTTAATGAATCTCCTGCAGAATCTAGCGTGCCTAAAATGGACCGCACATCCCGTATGCTCTTGGGTGGTGGAAGGTTAGAGATAAGATCAATTTTAGCCTTGTCCACTTCGATTCCCTTGGATGAGATATTGTGACCAAGGACTATTTCCTTTTGAATCATAAAGTGGCACTTCTCCCAATTCAGTACTAGGTTCTTCTCTTCACATCTTCTCAAAACCATTTTTAAGTGCCCAAGGCACTCATCAAAGTCACAACCAAACACAAAAAAGTCATCCATGAAGACTTTGAGAACTTTTCCTATCATATCAGAAAAGATACTCAACATATAACACTGAAAAGTGGCAGGAGCATTATATAGTCCAAACGGCATCCTTCGATAAGCAAAAGTGTTGAATGAACATGTGAATATTTTTTTCTCTTGGTCCTCCAGGGCAATCTCTGTTTGGTTGTACCCTGAATATCCATCGAGGAAGCAAAAGTGGGAATGACCTGCTAACCTTTCTAATATTTTATCAACAAAAGGTAAAGGGAAGTGGTCTTTTCTCATGACAGTGTTTAGCTTTCGGTAGTCAATGCACATTCTTCAACCGATAGTGACCTAGTTGGCACGAGTTCATTATTGGCATTGGCTACAATGGTAATTCTAAATTTCTTAGGCACGACTTGAGTTGGACTCACCCATTGACTATCGGATATTGGGTAGATGATACCCACATCCAATAATTTTAACACTTAGGCCTTAACCACCTCCTTCATGTTTGGATTGAGGCATCTTTGTGGTTGTCTAAATATCTTCGCATTCTCCTCAAGGTGTATACAATGAGTACAAATCAGGGGGTCGATGCCTTTGAGATCCGCAATTGTCCACCCGATGGCATTCTTATGCTCTTTTAGAGTAGTAATCAACCTACTCTCTTGTTCCTCATCCAAGTAGGAAGAAATCATCACCGGATATGTCTCATTTCGACCTAAATAAACATATTTCATATCCATAGGAAAAGATTTTAGGTCGAGCTTCGAAGCTTTGATACTAGATGGAAGAGGCTTGTTCTCGGTTAAGGGCAATGGCTCAAATGGTGTCTTCCATCGATTAGAATCAAGCACCGAGATAGACTCCAAAATGGCATCCATCTCCCATATCATGTCATCATCAATATCATGAGAATGAGTCAAACATCCTTCTAAGTGATTAGAGAAAAATGTTAAGAGGGATGTATCTTCCACGAATGAGTCAATCAAATTTATTTCTTGGACCTCGTCATCACTATCTCGTGATTGCTTGCATAAATAAAAAATATTCAGCTCAAGTGTCATATTTTCGAATGACATTTGTACAAGCCTGTTTCTACAATTTATAATTGCATTTAAGGTGGCTAAGAAAGGGCGGCCAAGTATGACAGGAATTTGAGTATCGACACCAATGACGGGATGTGTATCTAAGATAATAAAATCCACTGGGTGGTAGAATTTATCAACTTGGACAAGCAGATCTTCAATCATCCCTCTCGGTATACGAATGGATCGATTAACAAGTTGGAGTGTGATTTTGGTGGGTTTTAATTAACCTAAACCAAGTTGTTCGTAGATCGAGTATGGGATAGAGGTTAACACTTGCCCCTAAATCAACTAAGGCTTGTTCGATCCGGTAGTCACCTATGATGCATGATATGGTAAGACTACCCGAATCCTTGTATTTCTGAGGCACCTCTTATTTGATGATGGCACTCAAATTCTCAGTTAAAAGTACTTTATTATTCACGTTGTGTTTCTTCTTTACCGTACAAAGATCCTTCAAAATTTTGACATAAGATAGTATTTGTTTTATAACATCCAACAACGGATTGTTGATCTTCATTTGCTTAAAAACCTCTAAAATTTCCAGATTTGTCTCTGGAGGTTTGGGTAAAATCAACCTTTGGGGAAAAGGGGCAACTGGCTTGTATTGCTTTTCCGGTTCTTTCTCATATGGAGCATTGCTAGATACATCATCCTTGTTCGCAATTACCGAATCATTAGGCTTTGGGGCTTTCACCGAACTGGACTTATCAATTGTTTTATCACTGCTCAAGGTGGTGATAGCTTTAACATGCTTCATATGCTGGGAGGATGAGCTAGGATCTTGTATCTCGAATTGGGTTCTTGGGTTAGGGAGAGGTTGGACAAGAAGTGTACCTTTCTCCCTAACACTAAGATGAGATTCAACTTGTGTCATTGAGGTTTTCAAATCATTGATGGCTTAAGATGTATTTTGGTTGAATCTTAGTTGTTCATGCATGAACCCATCAATTTTCAGAGAATTAGTCTTGTTTATTCAACTTAAACCGATACGAATGCACCCAACATCTCCTCAAGTGTAGCTTTTGGTGTGAGTACTAAGGATGAGCCTAACAAAGCTTGTGCTTGAGGGTTGTTGTTTGAATTCGCAGTTGGTCCATTCCTCCAACTGAAGTTGGTATGATTCCTCCAACTCGGATTATATGTGTTTAAATTTGGAGCACTAAATGGTCATTGATAATTGTTTATGGCATTGGATTGTTCTTGCAAAACTTCTTGAAACGCAGAAATTGTAAGACAATCCTGTGCTTCATGTAGATTGGTGGCACAAATACCACAAGCATTATCGACAGCCTCCTTGGGGTTAATCGTTTCTCCTTTCTTCAATTTTATGGCCTCAACTTTTCTTGTGAGGCTAGCCACACGTCCACTCATATTGTTTTCCTCTGTAAGAACATAAATACCTCCATTTTCTCTTTGTTGGCCTATCTTGATATTTGATGGCTTAAATGTGTCTCACGACTGTGCCTTCTCAGGAATTATTGGACAATCTTTTGTTACTTGAACATCACTCTCACAAATACCACATACACTCTCAACGGCCTCACTGATGGTTATCATGTTAACACTCCTCAATTTTATGGCCTCAACCTTCTTTGTGAGACCCGCCACCTTTGTGTTTAAATCGTCCTCCCCATCTAATAAATGTACTCCTTTCTCTCTTTGGGCTAACTTGGGATTACTAGTCAGAGTGGAGATGTCCCAAGATTGGGCATTCTCGGCTAGCATATCAAAGTAATCCCAAGCATCATCGGGTGCTTTGTTCAAAAACTCACCATTACACATCATTTAGACAAATTAGAGTATGTTTGAACTCAATCCATCATGGAAGAAGTCAATCAACTGCCACATGTCATAACCATGGTGTGGCCACTCTAATAAAAGATCATTGAACCTCTCCCAACATTGAAAAAATGTTCCATCTCCTTTTTGGGAGAAGTTTATGATAGTCTGCCTTAGTATATTGGTTTTATGAACCGGGAAATACTTTTTAAAGAACTCCCAAGTCATCTCAGCCCATGTCCTGATGCTTCTAGGTTTAAGAGATTGAAACCACAATTTGGCTTTGTCCTTTAGAGAGAGAAAATAATTTCAGTTTGATCATATCTTGGGAAACATCATTAAATTGAAAGGTGTTGGCTATCTCTTCAAATTCACTCAGGTGAGCACATGGACTTTCAAAATTAAGTCAATGGAATTTCAAAAGTAACTTAATAATTTCTTATTTAAAATCCATGTTTCTTGCATTAAGTGAAAAAATAATGCAGGAAGATGTGGTTGTTCTCTCCGGTTGTAGATAATCTCTCAATGTTTTAATCGGAGGAACATAGCATTCCTCTTTCTCATTATGTTATGTTCTATTTGGTGGTGCATCATGCTCAACATTTTCAACATTATGTGGTTCATTCTCAACCATGATTTCAGACGATTCAGGGTTTCCAAGACGTTTTCTAACTCGTCTGTGATTGATTAATCCTCTAACTAAACCTCCCTCACTTAAAAGTCGCGATATATGATCACGCTCCCAATGGGGCATAAAACACACAAAAACTAACTAAATCTAAAACTAAAAAAATAAAAATAAGAAGTAAAAAATTAAAGGAGTCTAAGTTAGAACGGGGTTATCGGATTTGAAGAACTAGGTTAGTAAAGAAAATCCTACAAAATAAACAAAATCTGTTAATAACAAAATCTGAGAAAAACCTACTAAAATAATAAATCCTAACCTATCTAACATAACTATACCCTAATTACAAAATTTAGAACCATTAACCTAATCCTCGTCAACCGCGCCAAAAGCTTGTTCGCTTGCCTCAAGTGCAAGGCTGCAATGTAGTAATAATTCTCGGCAAGATCGAGGTCGATCCTCAAGGATTGTCGTAACAATTCTAAACTTTATAACTAGAATGGGCTAAATTCGAATTTGTATTGATGAATGAAATTTAAGAATATGAAACTATCTATTTTAGAACTAAATCAGGGAAATAAAACACTAGAGTGCCAAGGATCCACTTATAATCATTCACAATCCCAATTTAAACTATTCAAGCCAATAACTCAATCGGAATCAGAGTTATATCCATATCCAATCGGAATATAGAGTAATCAAATCATCATAGCATATCTAACATAGATGGATCGTCTACTGATATGGTTCTCTCATAATCAACTAAGGCATTGGGCTTATCCAATTGCACAGTCCAATCCTTCACAAAACAATTGAGATCACATTCATGATTCTTCCTCAAGTCTTGTCACTAAAATTGATTTAGAAGCATGAATTGAAATTCTATTAAACCAATATCGATACATAAACAACTATCTCAGATCAACCCGAAAAATAAGAACTTCTTTTAATTTAGTTCTAAATAAGCACTTAGGAAACTTGGTTTGTAAGATCTCCTAGCATTTAACATATCATGATGGATCTAAGATCTCTACAACCCAAAATCCTATCAATCAATACCCCATTAAGCAATCTCAGTAATAAAAACATTCCATGTAAGAGAAATCTCAAGAGATAGAAGATTAACTAAAAATACTAACTTTGTTTCAAACTTGAACTAGAAGTGTTCTTCATTAAACCTAAAAGTAGTTGAACTAATTTGAATTAAGCATTGCAAAAAACTATAAACTTCACCTCTTAACCCTAGCTAAGAGGTTTAGCCAATCATTAACATATTAAACTAAAACTCAAAAGGAAACTACTATAAAAGTATAGAAAAATCATAAAAACCCTAGTTAAAGGAGTTGTGAACGCTCCACGACACTCATCTCCACCTCCCACAAACTTTTCAGCCTTCTATGATACCTTAGGAATGATGTAGAGGTATCCTTTTATAACAAAAATCTGCCACCGACTTGGAATCTTAAAAAAATTGAAGTCTCCTTATGCAGTTTGGACGCTGGCCGATCAATCAACTGGTCTGGGCAATCAATCAGTTTTTCACGCCAACTGTAAAAATTAAATCTAGACATCTGTGAGCCTGGGCGATCAATCGTAAGTAACTAGCAATCAATCGCAACTGGTCTGGCGATCAATCGCAACTCCCCTTTTTAGTCCAACAAGGTCCAGCAACAAATCAACACAATTCTGCTTTGAGCGATCAATCACTCAGCGCTGTTGATCAATCGCTCAGGTTGGGCGATCAATCACTGGATCAATCTCTGGATAAATCTTTCGAAACTGCAACTTTCTGCATATTACTTTTCTAGCCCTACAGCTTTGCACTTTGGTTTTTCTGGCCCTTCCAGGTCTTTTAACATGATTTCTTTAAGGTTTTTATTTATCTTTCAATTCCATCTTCCATTGCTTCTTTCTTCCATTCTTGGCCTCTCTTCCATTGATCTTCAACATGTATTAGGAAAGTCTTTTGTCATCAAATTGGTGGAGTCTCTCTCTCATTCCTACAAACACAAAAATATGTATTAGATTAGTCTTTAAACATGCAAACCATGCATAACGTGTGATGAATTAGGGTTAGAATATGCATAATTCAGAGCTCAATACACACCCCAACCAGCATTGTGCTAGTCCCGAGCAAAACATGTATGAAACAAATTCATTCTTCAAAAACTCAACCCTCTCTCAGAAACAATACTTCTATAAACTCCAAAACATACAAGTGCAAATTTCAGAAAAGACTAAGTGATAGAAGTTGAAATCTTAAGTTCCCTAAACATAATGAGTGTTTCACATAGAATCCCCGTTGATTGATTGATAAACAGAAGAATCCGAACACATACTATCTAGTGTGCATAGTGAATGTTCATCTCATGAGTTTTCATGATTACCTTCTTCGTAAATCAGCAAAAAAAAAATCTAAAAGTGTACAGATCAACCAAATGCCTATGACAAGTACTTGCCTTACTGTTCCTTCGACGACTTTCACACTACTTCCCAGTTCCAGCTTTAGTTACGGGTAGACCATCCCCTGGTTGGTAATAGGTAGCCATTTTCAAAATTTTTCAACAAATATTCAATAATAACCATTTTTTTCTTTCTTTTCATATACATGAGATAGGATTTTTAGAAAATCATATCTTCCATTCTTTTCTCTTATTTCTCATGAACAAAGATGGACAAAGTTCCCCGGCTTGGTCCTTTAACACCTTAAATCTCAATCTGGCCAATCTACAAATCTACATTATCTCTTCAAACCATGAGAATCGTGTAATGTGAGCTAGACTCAAAAGTGTTCAAATTTTCTATCGATCATATAAATAGGGGAATTCATATAGAAAACTATTATATTAGAGGTAATTCAAGGCCTTTCAACATCAATCACTTCATCTCTCTTTCTCTCATACTCATACAATCTCAAATGTATAGAAATAAAGTTTTCCAAAAGAGCTTTGAATTTTCAGAAAAAATTGAAAATTTTCCAACAAACATTGCTCGAAATGTCAATGTACTGCATTCATCTAGAAATCTTAACCCCAACCAAAATCTTGCATTGTCCTCAATGTAAAAGAATATAATAATCAATGACATGAGAGCAATGAAATAAATAAAGGAGAGTGAGAACGAGAGTACCTGAGAGAGTCGATCATGGAAATCTACTCCAAACAACTAAATAATTAAAACTAATAAAACTACTCTATACCTCTGTCAGACTAGGAGGTCAATCTTAATACACATGATCATCTAAAGGAATGGAATCTAGCAGGATTAAGAGATGGAGTAAAACATTTTTCAGTAATACCATCGACCATCCTGCTTCATAATGCACATGGGTGATATTTGTCGTTCTAATCCATTGAAAATCCTAGTGAAAAAATCTAGCAAGTTTCTCCAAATTATCACCCCATGTGTCAGGAAAGGAGAATTTCTTCAGTTGAAATTCATTGAGCATGAATCTCTTTTCAAACTTGTCTGGGGAAAAATTAATCAAGTAAGGATCATCCCAGAGATGGTGATCTTTAGTTTGAACAAACCAAGGAGATGTGGAGACTTATATTTCTTCTTCATAGGTCGGTATGGTCTCCACACAATTAGATTTTAACGGTGCTTCCACAATTAATAAATTAATTTTACACTCCGTGGAAGGAGTTTTTTGGGCACCGGTGAAGTTTCCCTTAAGGCATTAATGATGTCACGGATCATAGGATCATCACAATCCTCAAAATATGCCAAACACTCCTCTAGAGTGTAGGAAACTTCGAGCTCTCAGTTACTTATGTAGGTTAAAATAAGTCCTCAATCACTACACTTTCAGAAATTAGCCTCTCCTTAGACAAGTCAAGCACCAATCCATCAAATTCCTACACAACAAATTGTTCAAATTAGTGATTGGTGTCTTGTCCTTCAAATTCTCAGATTTTGGCTCTTTCAAGGCCTCATCAATATCTAAAATTACTTCTTCCTTGGAATAAGCCAAGTAAACTTGTAAGGTTTTGAAAAATTTATCCGAGGGTGGCTCATCATCATCCACAATTGTATTAATGAAATTAATCATGTGGATTTCATCTTCTTCCTCATCCTCATCCTCTTGTTGTTTATGCAAATGAAACACATTCAGCTTCATTGTCATATTTCTAAAGGATATTTTATAACTTCATTCCTACAATTGATTATAGCATTGGCGGTTGCTAGGAATAGTCGGCCTAGAATGACAGGAACTTGAGTGCATACATTTATAACCGTTTGTGTATCCCAAATGATAAAGTCTACCAGATAGTAGAACTTATCGATTTGGACTAACACATCTTCAATCACCCCTCTCGGTATTCTAACAGAGCGATCGACAAGTTATAAAGTTATCTCAGTGGATTTTAATTTACCAAATCCAAGTTGCTTGTAGACCGAGTAAGGAATCAAGTTAACACTAGCCCCTAGATCGAGAAGTGCTCTATTGATCCGAAAGTTACCTATCATGTAAGAGATTGTATGGCTTCAGGGATCTTTGAATTTGGGGGGAGTGTTTTGTTGTATGATAGCACTCACTTGTTTCGTAAAAAATGCCCTCTTGTGCATGTTTTTCTTATGCTTTACGGCATATAGATCCTTTAAAATTTTGACATATGAAAGAATTTGCTTAATTGCATCTAGCAAGGGAATGTTGATTTTTACTTATTGGAAGACTTCTAAGATGTCCTGATTTTCACTTGGCCTTTTGGTTGAGACAAGATGTTGGAGGAATGGGGCCACAGGTTTATACACATGCTCCGGCTCGTCATCTTGTGAACCATTGCTCAATTCACCATCACTCTTAGAATCAATCGGATCATTAGGCTTTGTGGCCTCATTGGTTCAGATTTTTCAATTATTTTACCACTTCTAATAGTGGTGATGGCTTGAACATGTTCCACATGAGGATGGGTTGAAGAATTGATATTTGTTTCCAATTGTTCTTTGGGGTTAAGATGAGATTAAGTCAAAATAGTCCATTTCTCCCTAACTCCTAGGTGTGTCTCAATTCTTTCAACCGAAATTTTAAGTTCATTCATGGCTTACATGTTGGACTGATTTATTTGAGTTTGTCTAATCATGAATGCGTTCAGTGTATCCTCAAGAGTGCTCTTCTGAAGAGGCCCTTAAGAAGCATTATTTGTATTAACCATGAGTCTATTCTTCCCATTAAGATTCGGTTTACACCACCAATCAGGATTTTTAAGTTAGAATTTGGTCCACTAAAAGGGCGTTGGTAAGCATTTGTAACATTTGATTGAGTTTGCAAGATATCTTGAAACGCATGGATTGTTGGACAATCTTTTATTAAGTGAACATCACTCTCACAAATACCACATACACTCTCAACGGCCTTATCGGTGGCTATCATGTAACACTCCTCAATTCTATGGCCTCAACCTTCTTTGTGAGACCCGCCACCTTTGTGTTTAAATCATCATCCCCATCTAATACATGTACTCCTTTCTTTCTTAAGGCTGACTTGGGATTACTAGTCGGAGTGGAGATGTCCCAAGATTGGGCATTCTCGGCTAGCATATCAAAGTAATCACAAGCATCATCGGGTGCTTTGTTAAAAAATTCACCATTACACATTATTTGGACAAATTGGAGCATGTTTGAACTCAATCCATCATGGAAGAAGTCAATCAAGCGCCACTTTTCATAACCATGGTGTGGGCACTCTAATAAAAGATCATTGAACCTCTCCCAACATTGAAAAAATGTTTCATCTCCTTTTTTAGAGAAGTTCATGATAGTCCGCCTTAGTGCATTGGTTTTGTGAACTGGGAAATAGTTTTTAAAGAACTCCCAGGTCATCTCAGCCCATGTCCTAATGCTTTTAGGTTTAAGAAATTGAAGCCACGATTTGGCTATGTCATTTAGAAAGAAGGGGAACAATTTCAGTTTGATTACATCTTGGGAGACATCATTAAATTGAAAGGTGTTGGCTATCTCTTCAAATTCACTCAGGTGCGCATATGGACTTTCAAAATTAAGCCCATGGAGTTTCGAAAGTAACTTGATAATTCCTCGTTTAAAATCCACGTTTCCTGCATTAAGTGAAAAAATAATGCAAGAAGACGTGGTTGTTCTCTCCGGTCGTAGATAATCTCTCAATGTTTTAACCGGAAGAGCATAACGTTCCTCATTCTCACTATGATCCATCCTATTTGGTGGTGTATCATGATCAACATTTTCAACATTATGTGGTTCATTCTTAGCCATAATTTCAAACGATTCAGGATTTTCTAGACATTTTTTAACTCGTCTGTAATTGATTAATCCCCCAACTAAACCTCCCTCACTAAGAAGTTACAATGTATGACCACACTCCCAATGGGGCATAAAACACACAAAAACTAACTAAATCTAAAAATCAGAAAAATAAAAATAAAAAGTAAAAAATTAGAGGAGTCTAAGTTAGAACGGGGTTACCGGACTTAAAGAGCTAGGTTAGTGAAGAAAATCCTACAAAATAAACAAAATCAGTTAGTAGTAAAATTCTGAGAAAAACCTACTAAAATAATAAATTCTAACCTATCTAACCTAACTATACCCTAATTACAAAATTTAAAACCGTTAACCAAATCTCCAGTAACGGCGCCAAAAACTTGTTCGCTCGCCTCAAGTGCAAGGCTGCGATGTAGTAATAATTCTCCATAAGATCGAGGTCGATCCTCAAGGATTGTCGTAACAATTCTAAACTTTATAACTAGGATGGGCTAAATTTAGATTTGTATTGATGAATGGAATTTAAGAACATGAAACTATCTATTTTAGAACTAAATCAAGGGGAAAAAACACTAGAGCGTCAAGGATTCACTAATAGTCATTCACAATGCCAATTCAAACCATTCAAGCCAATAACTTAATCGGAATCAAAGTTCTATCCTTATCCAATCGAATAGAGCAATCAAATCATCATAACATATCTAATATAGATAAATTAACTACTGATATGGTTCTCTCATAATCAACTAAGGCATTGGGCGTATCCAATCACACAGCCCAATCCTTCACAAAATAATTAAGATCACATTCATGATTCTTCTTCAAGTCTTGTCGCTAGAGTTGATTTAGAAGCATGAATTAAACTTCTATTAAACCAATATCAATACATAAACAACTATCTCAAATCAACCCAAAAGATAAGAACTTCTTCTAGTTTAGTTCTAGATAAGCACTTAGGAAACTTGGTTTGTAAGATCTCCTAGCATCCAACATATCATGATGGATCTAAGATCTCTACAACCCAAAATCCTATCAATCAATACCCCATTAAGCAATCTCAGTAATAAAAACATCCCATGTAAGAGAAATCACAAGAGATAAAAGATTAACTAAAAATATTAACTTTATTTCAAACTTGAATTAGAAGTGTTCTTCATTAAACCTAAAAGTAGTTGAACTAATTCAAATTAAGCATTACAAACAACTATAAGCTTCACCTCTTAGCCCCAGCTAAGAGGTTTAACCAATCATTAATGGATTAAACTAAAACTCAAAAGGAAACTACTATAAAAGCATAGAAATATCATAAAAACCCTAATTGGAGGAGTTGTAAATGCTCCATGACACTCCTCTCCACCTCCCACGAACTTTTCAGCCTTCTATGATACCTTATAAATGATGTAGAGATGTCCTTTTATAGCAAAAATCCACCACCGACTTGGAATCTTCTAGAAATTGGAGTCTCCTTACGTAGTCTGGACGCTAGCCAATCAATCGGTTGGTCTGAGCGATCTATCAATTTTTCGGGCCAACCGTAAAAACTGAATCTAGATATCTATGAACCTAGGCGATCAATCACAAGTGACTAGCGAGCAATTGCAACTGGTCTAGCGATCAATCGCAACTCCCCTTTTTAATCCAGCAAGGTCCAGCAACAAATCAGCACAATTCTGCTATAAGCGATCAATCGCTTAGGCTGGGCGATCAATCGCTGGATCAATCTCTGGATCAATCTTCAAAAACTACAACTTTTTACATATTACTTTTCTAGCTCTGCACTTTGATTTTCCTGGCCCTTTCAGGTTTTTTAACATGATTTCTTCAAAGTTTTTCTTTATCTTTCAATTCCATCTTCCATGGCTTCTTTCTTCCATTCTTAGCCTCTCTTCCTTTAATCTTCAACATATATTAGGAATGTCTTTTGTCATCAAATTGGTGAAGTATCTATCTCATTCCTACAAACACAAAAACATGTATTGGATTAGTCTTTAAACATGCAAACCATGCATAATGTGTGATGAATTAGGGTTATAATATGCACAATTCAGAGCTCAACAGTTTTCGTTTGACTTTACGCTAAATTTTGATTGGTCCTTGGATTAGGTTGATTTCCAACCGTACTTTCAAAAAAATTGAAAAATTCAAACGTTTCTTAGCATGTGGTTCTTTATCAATCCCTTTAACAATTTCCCCTTCACTTATTAATTGATTGTTTTGATCACGGACCCAGTGGGGCATGCAAATTCAGAAAAAGGAAAAAGTGAAACAAAAAAGAATTCTTCCTACTTTTCTTAACTTCTCTCAAAGACCAAAGTACAATGTGTCTTGCAATGGCAAAACCATAAGCAAAGATAGAGACCGATTTCTCATGGTTAATAGGAGTTCAAGAGAACACCCCACCCACTCCTTGAATCTTGAGAAAAATCAAGAAAAAAAAAGGGTAATAGGTTGAGAAGAGAAGAGAAATGTCCGAGCTCAAGGTGAGACGGTAATGCCAACCTAAAGGAATCAAGGCGATATGGGCCAACCAATCAGGGATCCAAGGCGGTTAGACCAACCAAAAGGAATCTCCACCCACTCTACTAGAAATGAACAAAAATAAATAAAAAAAATAAGAAGGAGAAGAATGAAGTTGAAAAAGCAAAACTTGATTTATGAATCTAGAAGAACTAACTCACTCCTAAAAGAGAATTCCTGCAAAAAAAAAAAACTAAGTTAGTATTGTTCTAAAATAAAATTCCTAAAAATCTCAATTGAAAGCTATTTTTAGAAATCTCGTAAACACCGTCGAATCCTCCGCAACAGCACCAAAAACTTATTCGCTCGCCTTAACTACAAGGCTGTGATGCAGTAATAATTCGGTAAAGACCAAGATCGTCCTCAGTGATCAACCATGAATTTACAAAACTCCTCCGAAAAACTCTAATTGAAATCAAACTAAAATAAACTATTTTAGAATTTGAATGAAGATGAACAATTTGTAAACTTAAGATAAGTTTAACAATCTAAAAGGAATACTAAAGCACTGAGGATCCACTTATAGTTATCCTTTAATGTATAATTCGTATAAGTTTCTCAACTACACAACTAGAATTAGAACTCAATCCTATCTAGCCGGATTATAGAGCGGTTATAGCATCAAATAGTCCAACGTATGTGTTGTTCATCAACATGATTCCCTCAATTCAAGTTAGGAATTGGGCACACTCAATTGCATAGGCCAATCCTAATTCCAATAGATTAAGATCACAACTATGATAAACATCAAATCCTATCACTAGATTCAACTAAAATCAATAATTTGAACTTGATTCAAATCACATTAACATGCAACACATATCTCATATTCGTAGAAAAATAGAACTATGATTTGAAGTTCTCACATGAAGATTCAATCTCTAGAGCGTATTGAATTCGATTCCTCAAAGCGTACAGGTCTAGATCTTGTATAAAAATTAAGAATCTAATCTTAATTCTTCTAAACATCATATGAGTCATCATAGAGATTAAAGAAAAACCAACTTAGAACTTTATTCAAACTGAAACAAACTATTGTTCAATATAGAAATCCAACTTTGAAACCTTAAAGACGAATTAAAACATCTAAGACAACTACAAGCTTCACCCCTTTGCTCTAGCTAAGAGGTCTAGCCAACCATGCTAGAAAAAAATAGATTTAATATGAATTATTCAAGTTTAAAATTTGTAATAATTATATAAAAGACTAAATAAATAAATCAATCAAATTTTAAATTAAAAGCAACAAATACAGGGCGTTACAGGTGGGGTCCAATAGACTTAGTTCTTGTAATAGACCCTCCAAAGTGGGTTCTAGCGTGCCATTAGGAGAGATGACTCTAACACTAGCGACTTTAATAGGTGTGCATTCAAAATCCTCCTCCTCATTTTAATGCCCACGTCCTCATCTACAACCTTGCCACCTCAGTTTCCTTCCTCATGCACATAAATCCTAACCTTATCATTCCTAGATTCTCCTGAGCCTGAATTATCTTTACTTTGTCCTAGGGCTGGGTTTAGAAATGGTCAATTTGGCATTCAGTTAGGGGAATGACATAGTCCGGTCTGAGGAGACATGGAGAGGAAATGTAGTTCACAATTTCAAACTCGAAACTATAATATGTGATGTCCTCCTCGAAATGCCACATGTTATTGATCGGAATGTCCGGCTCTTAGGCATTTATAAGCTTAGAAGGAAGGACCATTTCAGGTTAAGCGAAGGTAGAGGTGACTTTATCTCTAGAGATGTATTTAACCCTTTAGTGGAGGGCCATCCAATGGCCTTGAATTTGTGCAATAAGACTTTCAAGGAGAATATTGAAAGGGGTCGAGATGTCCAAGACTTGAAAAGTGATGGTTGATGAGTTTATACCGATCTAGACCTGGTATTAATTTCTACTTTGACTCATCTCCAAGAATTGTTAAAGGCTCTCACGTTCATATTGCTTAGCCTAAAAGTAGATGGTTCAATCCGTAAGCGAATGATGATCCTTAATGGGCAAATGTTTAAGCTTGAGTAATTGTCAATAAGCACGAGTGGGATCTTGAGATTCTTGTGATATACAGCTATGTTCAATGAACACTTATGATCGCGACCTTTGGGCAGGAGCTCCTTATCGATAAATGTGATAGCTCGCAGTGTACGTAGTTAAAGTGATGATTTTAGGCAGTGCTTCCTAAGAATGTGTGCATCATTGAGAGACTTAACAAACATTTTTTTAATGTGACAATGATGTACACAGTAATTTACAAACAAAGATTTGAGGAGGGATCAATTTCAAGTAGGTTGTTACATCACTGGTAACCTTAGTTTTAGATGCAAGCCTTGCTAATTATCCCTTGGGATTGTTTTAGTTGTTCTCACTTCAAAAGCATAGTTAGTTAGGGTTCATGTTTTCCACCTTGGCACATTTCAGGTAATGCCAAGGGAGTGCCTATTTGTCATAAGCAAGAATTATCTATCTTTAGAGAAAAAGGGAGCCTGAAGAGATGAAGACTTGGGCCAAGGGAGGGTGACCAAAGCAGTCTAACCTCCCAGATAGATGAAGAATGATAAGATCTAGGGATTAGATCAAAACACCGGGCTCCCTCCTTTGAGCACCAACATTAGAAGGAAATGAGTTGACCAAACTAAGGGGCAATGGGTTTTCACAAAAAACCGCAGTGAAATAAAACTTTTTTTTTCATATTTTATCAACAAAATCTATCATGTAAGACCTCCCATTGATGGTCATATCAAATTTCAAGGAATCTAAACATGATGGTTTAGATCATATTTGTGAAGACAACCCAACAGTATAAAATGCTCAGATGTTGATGTAGATCCTTTAACCTAGGAGGTCTCTCTCTGATCTTTCCTAGTGCGGAGAGTTAAGATCACCCTATGCCAGACCCTCTGGTAGGTGTAGAGGTAGACACACATCACCACAGGTGATCACACGTGAATAGAGAAACAAAGAATGGTGGAGATGGAGTAGATCTCCTCCCTCTCTCTCTCTCTCTCTCTCTCTCTCTCTCTCTCTCTCTCTCTTCTCTCTTCCTCTTCATATGTCTCAAGAAGGGTGGGGGCGTCTAGGGATTTCTATGTTTACTCCTTTCCTTTGGGATAATATATATATATATATATATATATATATATATATATATATATATATATATATATATATATGAGGGTCAAGGTTTCAAGGGTGCATCCAGTATGGTTAGGGATGTCAACGGACAGGATCTTGGTCCGGATCCGCTCCGATTTTACCAAATTCGGATCAACAAGTCAGATCTGGATCAAAGATTTTGATCCATTTAATAATCAAGTCGGATTCGGATCGACCTCAATCCACTTCATTAATGATCCAACTAAGCAAGAGTATAAAAGGAAAAAAATGTAAATCCCTAATGCATATGCACCTCTGCCCCCTCTCAAATCCATCACCCCTCTCAAATCTGTCTCCCTCTCAATCTCATCACTGATCTCTCTCAAATCAGGTACCTCTCTCTCCCTCTCTCTTTCTCTCTCTGCATCTCTCTCTCTCTCTCTCTCTCTCTCTCTCTCTCTCTCTCTGAATCTCTGCATCTCTCTCTCTCCGTCCTTCCTTCTCTGGATGGCCCGTCGACTACCGGAGATAGGGGCGTTGCCTAGCTAACAAGGGTGGGTGTGCCCCTAGCTAACAGGAGTGGGTGCGTTCCTAGCTAACAAGAGTGGGTGTGTTCCTAGCTAACAGGGTGGGCCCCACCACGATGTATGTATTTTTTCCATGCCATCCATCCACTCTACCAGATTGAACAGCCGCCACTAGACTTACTCTGCCACCCATATCAGATCAATGATATAAGTCATAGAATCTCAGGCCCCACTTATACTAATCACCACCTGACACAATTCTTGCTTTTAAAAATTGATTTCTTTTTCTTTTTTGTTTTTTAATATTTTGTTGTATGTTGAATCCTTGATGCAGGTCATTTAGTTGCGGACTCCCAGTTGTTAAGCCTACATGGGTGTTGGACTCTATAATTGCCAATAGAATTTTGAATTATAAGTGTTTTGGTCCATCTTGATACACAATTTTATGCATGTGGGTGTGAATTAACATAAAGAGATTGTAGTCTTCTTTTATCCTTTGCCATCTAACATGTTAATAAAGTCATAAAAATGGATAAATTGTTAGATAAAGTCATTAAAAATATTATCATAAGTGGTCTTATTTAACTTTATTTTTAATTTATTCATATTGTAGGTGTTCAATATTTAAAAATGTCTGACCCCACCATTTCTACAACTCTTGCTCCTACATCTGCATATATTCCGAATCTTCCCCCCCTAACGATGATGTTGTTCATATTTCAGATGTGACATAAAAAATTTGAAATCTAAAGTGTGGATTGATTTTGATAGGGTGATTTTACCTAATGGTGATGTGGTAGCATATTGTAAGCATTGTAAGGGAAAGTTCGTAGGAGAAAGTAGTAAGGGGACAAGTCATTTGAATAATCATATTAAAAGATGTGTAAGGACACAAACTAGTATTGGTCAACAAATGCTATAAATATCAAAGTCTATAGCCGAATCTTCTGCGAAACTAAAAAATTTCAAGTTTGACCAAGAAAGAAGCCAACTGGATCTTACTAGGATGAGAATTAAGCATGAGTATCCTTTTAATATGGTTAAGCATGAGTACTTTGAAACATTTCTAAACAATCTTCAACCAATGTTCAAGCTTGTTTCAAGAAATATGGTTAAAAATGATGTTATGAATGTGTATAATCAAGAGAAAGAGAAGCTTTATGAATGTTTTGAGAAGCTTTCTTGTCAGATTAGTCTTACAACCGACATTTGGATTTTAAATCAAAACCTAGTCTATTGTTGTTTGACGGCACATTTTATTAATGATGGATGGACATTATAAAAGAAAATTATTAATTTTGTGGCTGTGGATTGTCCCCATGATGCAGATACATTACGTAGGGTCGTTATGGATCTTACTTTGAATTGGAATATTGATAAGAAGCTATTGTCAATTACCGTGGAAAATGCATCTACTAACGATGCAATGGTAAGAATAATTAAGATGTATTTATATGACCGGGCTTTGCTTCCTTTAGGTAGTGAACTATTTCATGTACGTTGTAGTGCACATGTGTTGAATCTAATTATTCAAGATAAATTGCATGATATTTCGATTTTGTTGCACAAGATTCGTGAAAGTGTTAAATATATGAAGTTTACACCTAGTAGGAAATAAAAGTTTAACAATGCTTTGAATTAAGTTGCAAAGGAAAAAGTGAATGAGTATGGATATTCCTACAAGATGGATGTTGAACTCTTAATTGTGCATATTCTAACCCCCAATTCATCACTCATTATGCATGGTTTTCATGATTTAAAGACGAATCTAATGCATAGTTTTGTGGTTGTAGGAATGAGAGAGGGATTTCATCATTATGATGTTTAGAGGCCCTTCTTACATGCCTTGAAGATCAAAGAAATAAAGGATAAGAGATGGAGGAAAGATGCAATACAATGGAGGAAGAAAAACTAGAAAAAATCACATTTTTCATGCCCATCGACCGGCCGGTCACAGCCATCGACCAGCCGGCCGGCCAAACCCTCCAAAAACAGCAAACTCTTTAGACTAATTTTATGAAGGCTGACCTATGGTCCGACTGGCCGGCCAACCGACCGGATGACAGGTCGGCCATGCACTTTCAGAAGTCCGATTTCAAACAGAGGCAGTTCCATTCGTAATTTTTCAGCCCAATTTTCAAAGGCCATCTTGATGATATTTGGAAATCCAACATATCCATGTCGAAGAGGAGCTCGACACCGAAATAACCCAAGTGGTTTCATGTCGATCGGAGCTACGGATTGACCGTGGTGGCCAAAACAATACGAACTGTCCAGAATGTTTCCAGATTATGCCTACTCAACTCTGGGCGGTCCAGGTGGCCCATCATTGATGATATAAAAAATCTACTTTGACCATCTTCTAGACCACATCTATATATGAATAACCACAAAGTTTTAGGTAAAAAAGATGTGTGGTTTGATCGTAACGGTTGAAGAAATATGGACCATCCAAAGAGATTCCAACTGCTCAGATTTTATAAAAAGCCCAGAGTGTTTTAATTTTTGGACCATATTCTAAATTTCTTTTTGGATAATATAATCCATCTATCATGTAGAGGAAGAATTTTTCTACCAATGTTCAAAATTTGAGATCAATCCGACCTCGTACACTCTGAAGCGTTGAAAGCAAGATGATTAGTTCTGAAGGTACCCGAATTGCACGATTTTGAGAGGCGGTAGCTGATCTGATTGGTGGGCCCATTCAGAAGATAATATTGAAAATCTAAATCATCTATGAGGAAGATCAAATTACAAGGAAGGTACAAATCAAATTTGAAGGCAATCCAATCATTGGTTAAGCCGCACCAAGCGAAACAAAATTTGTTATGTTGCTGTACTATTGCTGCATTATAAAAAGAGGTTCTCTCTTCTATTCCAAATCAAGCAAGGACATGGGGAGCAAGGAGTTCAAGTCATAGGAGGCTTCCTAGCCTCCTCCAGCTAGTTTTTCTTCCTTTTCTTAGTTTTAGTTCTAGCTTTTAATATGCTTTTCATTAGCTAATTTCTTAGCTAGATCTAAGAGGTGAACCTTATAGTTTTATTAGATTGTTTAATTCAATTTTTAATGGTTTCAAGTTTGAATTTAATGTTGAACAATAGTTTGTTTAAATTTGAATAAAGTTCTAAGCAGTTTTTCTTAATCTTATGATAACTCATGGATGTTTGGAAGAATTACATTAGTTTTTTACTTGTTTTGCAAAGATCTAGACTTGTACGCTCTTAGGAATCGGATTCAAGACGCTCTAGAGCTTAAATCTTCATGTAAGAACTTCAAACCAAAGTTCTATCTTTTTCAGAAATTCCGAAATATGTGTTGGGTGTTTATGTGATTTGAATAAAGTTCAAACCATGGTATTAGTTAAGCTTTGTGACAAGGTTTGATAATTATTATGGTTATGATCTTAATCTATTGGAACTAGGATTGACCTATGCAATTGAGTGTGCTCAAGTCCTAACTTGAATTGAGGGAATCATGTTGATGAACAACACATGTGTTGGATTGCTTTGATAATATAACCGCTCTATCATCCGACTAGATAAAACTTAATTTCGATTCTAGTTGAGAAAGTGAGAAACCATAGCGAATGATGCATCTAAGGAGAGCTATAAGTGGATCCTTAATGCTCTAGTTATCTTTTCATTATTAGATTTTCTATTTTATGTTTAAAACCAATTTCACAACCCTCTTAAGATTCTAGTTATTAGGATAGTTTGAATTGTTTACTTCCTTCTCTGTGGATCGACCTCGGTCTTACCGAGATTATTACTACATCGCAACCCTACACTTGGGAAAGCGAACAAGTTTTTGGCGCCGTTGCCGGGGAAAGAGATTAAACGGTTCTAATTGTTCTAGTAGCTATAGAGTAGTCTTAGTTAAGTAGGATTTTCAGTTTTTATAGAAGTAGATTTTCTGATTATTATTTTTTCTAGATTACTAACAATTTTTTGTTGGATTTTGTAGGATATTGTTGCTGACATATATCTCACTCTATTGGGTAACAGCTCTCCATCTCCCTTCTTTTTGTTCTTTTTTCTAGATTAAGGTAGTTTCCAATTCCTTAAAATTTTCATCATGTATGATTGGACGAAAGGTGCATACAAGTACCTTTTGGAGGATGAGACGTCGGATTGGGAGACCCAAACTCATTGTGATCGGGATTCCTCCAAGCATGAATATTTTACTGAGATTCAAAGAACCTCCACTACCCCCCAACGTAAGACGCTACGTGATTACTGGGTTGAAAATGACAAGAGTGTTCCACCAAGTTTAACAGGAGGTAGCAATAAGAAAAAGGACCGGGGGAGTAATGACCAACCGGTAAAGACATTGCGTGATCACTTGTATGGTTATGCCTATTAACCATCTTATCAGTATTCGTCATATAACACGTATGGTCTTCATCGAGAGAGTCCTCACACCTCTAGTCCAATGAAAGATGAGCCAACCATGGATGCCAACAATTATCCTCAAGAGTTTCTTTCTCATGATCCACAACCAACATGAACTCTTGAGGATACGCTGCGAGAGTTTATGGAAATAACTGAGCAATGCATACAAAACCTCTCGCCATCTCAAAATCCTGAACCCGACATAGGGAACACCGAATCAATCCCCAACATGGAGGAGGATGTGGCTATCCAAGCCCAACCCTCTTCCGATTTGATGACTAAACTTTTAGGGGATATAGATCTCAGTGATCCCACCATTACCATCGATTATGATGAATCAACTATCTCTTTTAGCTATTCCGATTTGAATGATGAAGAGATTTCAAGGGCGGTTGACGAACCCAAGGAATCTACAAAATCTGAAAGTGATAGTTTGATTGCCTACAATGAGGGTTTGAAGGATGATTGTGAGCCCATGATTTCTTCTTCCAAAGGGCCGAATGTTTATGAGTCAGCCAGAAGATATTCTTGCTAGAGAGATGGCCGAAGTTGATATTTTTGAGTCCTTCCACCAACAACACATGTCGGATTCTATTGTGGAAGAACTCCCTTGGGTTGAAAATTCTGTTTCTTTGGATGATGTGGTGGCACAATCTGAAATTTTAGATCAACCAATGCTATATGATGTGCTTACCAATGAATCTGAAAAAATTTCTTTGGAAGACCTCCCCTCTATAGAGGAGGAATTCCTTACCCTTGAAACAGAATTTCCTCAATCAGTTAGGGAGAACAAGGACCCTTCAGCCGACTCTCTCAATTTTCTAGAGGAATGCATGACCCACCCCTATGATCTGGATGATGAGATGATTAAGGAGTTGGATAGTTTGTTAGACACGGTGTCGGTGCCTAAAGAACACCATTCCACTGATTTACACTCTTTACCATTATTTGTGGAAACACCCTGCAATTCTGAATTTGTGGAGGAGACAACCCAAACTGAAAAATACTTAATGAATGTCTCTCCACCATCATGGGTTCTTCAACCCATTGAAAATTCTGATTGGGAGGACCCGTTTTTAATCAATTACAACCCAATTCAGAACTTGAGGAGATATCTTTTTGCTGCTCTTATCTCCTCCTTACATGCGTGTGGTGCACACTATGATTGGACCTTCATGAAGAAACGCACCCATGTATACATTCGAGCAGGACTTTGGATGGTCCTCATGAGAAACTTGCTGCAATTCATGAAGATCCTGCTCAAATTTGATCATGTAGCCGATCGGACTAATCAAAGGTAGGTAGGTAGGTTAGGATTTCTTTATGCATTTAGGATTAAATAAGTCTCATTGAGACAATGGAAGATGCTAGAATTGATCTACTTGCTACCTTAGGTACTATCGTTCTCACTCTCCTTTGTTTTATGTCATTGCTCTCATGTCATGCATATTGCATATCTTATTACATTGAGGACAATGTAAGATTTTGGTTGGGGGGTAAGATTCCTTAGATGAATCTACTAGCTTTTGTGACATTTCAAGCAAATTATGCAGAAAATTTTTGATTTTTCTAAAATTCAAAACTCTTTTGGAAAACGTTATTTCTATGCATTCAAGATGATACGAGCATAAGAAGAGGAGATACGAAGTGAGTGATGTTGCAAGCTTTGAACTTCTCTTAATATAATGGTTTTATATGTGAATTCCCCTATTTATGTGAGTGATAGAAAATTTGAACAGTTTTACACCTAGTTCACATTACACGATTTTCATGGGTTGAAAGGATTATGTGATTTGTGGATTAGCTATACTTTGATTTAAGGTGTTGAAAAACCAAGCTGGGGTACTTTGTCCATCCTTGTCTATGGGAAAATAACAAAAGATATGGATTTCTAAAAATCCTATCTAAAGTAAAAAGAAAAAGGAAAGGAAGGATGAAATTGGGAATGATGGAAAAATGGTGGAAAATTCCGATTAGGGCTACCTACTACCAACCGGGGGATGGTCTACCCGTAACCAAAGCCGAAAATGGGACGTAGTGTGAAAGCCGTCGGAAGGACGGTAAGACAAATTCCTGTCATAGGCTTGTTGTTGCTCTATACACCTTGAGATCTATAGTTTAGTTGATCTATGAAAAAGATAATCTCGAAAACTCATGAGATGAACTTTCACTATGCACACTAGGTTGAATTTGTTCAAGTTCTTCTATTTATCAATCAATCAGCGGGAATTTCATATAAACACTTATTATGTTCTAAGAGTTTAAGGTTTCAACCTCTATCACCTAATTTCTCTGATTTTTATGCTTGTGTGTCTTGGAATGTATAGAAGAATAGTTTCTAGAGGAGAGTTGCATTTTGGAGAATGAAACTTGTTTCACGCATGTTTTGCTCGGGACTAGTAAAATGCTGGTTGGGGGGGTGTGTTGAGCTTTAATTGTGCATATTCTAACCCCAATTCATCACTCATTATGCTTTGGATTTTATGTTTAAAAACTATTCTAATGCATGGCTTTGTGATTGTAGGAATGAGAGTGGCTTTGCCCAATTAGTGACCAAAAGGGCACATTTAGAAGCCTTGGATGAAGACCCAAGATGGGCCAAAGAAAGAAGAAAGTAAAGAGAGAGGAAGGAGAGAAGAAAAGAAAGAAAAGAAAAAAGGAAAGAATGAAAAAGGAGCCCCAAAAGGTCGTCCGACTGGTCAAGACCGGTCGGCCAAACAGGCCCCGACCGGTCTAGACCGGTCGGCCAACATTGCAGCCTTCTACAGAGCTTGCTGGACTAGACCAGATAGGTCACGACCTATCTTGACCGGTCGGCCAGCCCTGTCCGACCGGTCTACACCGGTCGGCCATGCAAGTTCAGCTTTGCAGATTGCAGACAGCAGACCATTCCCGTTTCTAATTTTTCATGACCAGTTTTTTAGGCCCATATTAATGATATTTAGAAATCCAATATATCCATGTCGAAGAGGAGCTCGACGCCAAACTAACCCAAGTGATTTCGTGTCGATCGGAGCTACGGACTGATCGTGGTGGCCAAAACAATACAAACTGTCCAGAAAGTTCCAGATTCCGCCTACTCCACTCTGGGCCGGTCCAGGTGGCCCATCATTGATGATATGAAGAATCTACTTAGACCATCTTCTAGACCACATCCATATATGAATAACCACAAAGTTTCAAATCAAAAAGATATGTGGTTTGATCGTACCGGTTGAAGAAAGATGGACCATCCAGAAAGATCCAACTGTGCAGAGTTTATAAAAGCCCTAAGTGTTCTAATTTTCGGACCACATTCTGGGATTGTTTTGTACAATCTAATCCTTCTATCATGTAGAGGAGGAATTTTTCTACCAATGTTCAAAATTTAGGATCAATCCGACATCTGTACACTCCGGAACGTTGAAAGCAAGATGACTGATTCTGAAGGTACTCGAAGTACGCGATTTTGAGAGGTGGTCGGTGATATGATTAGTGGGCCCATTCAGAGGATAATCTTGAAAATCTAAATCATCTATGAGGAAGATCACATTACAAGGAAGCTATAAATCAATTTTGAAGGCAATCCGACCATCGGTCAAGCCGTACGAAGCGAAACAAAATCTGTTACGTCGCAGTACTCTTGCTGCACTATTAAAGGGGGTGCTCTTTTCTATTCCAGGGCAAGCAAGGACGTGGGGAGCAAGGAGTCCAAGTCATAGGAGGCTTCCTAGCCTCCTCCAGCTAGTTTTTCTTCCTTTTCTTAGTTTTAGTTTTATTTTTAATATGCTTTTCATTAGCTAATCTCTTAGCTAGAGCTAAGAGGTGAACCTTATAGTTTTCTTAGATTGTTTAATTCGTTTTATTGGTTTTAAAGTTGGATTTCATGTTTATGAACAATGGTTTGAAGTTAATACAAGTTCCAAGTAGTTTTTCTTAGTCTTATGATGACTCATGGATGTTTGGGAGAATTGCTTGAGTTCTTAATGATTGTGTACTAGTCTAAACCTGTATGATCCGAGGAATTGGAGTACGCTCTAGTACTATGATCTTCATGTGGGAACTTCCTACCAAAGTTCTACTTTTCTGGAATTCCGAACTATGTGAGACTGTGTATGTGATTTGAATCAAGTTCAAATCATAATCTAGTTTTGTCTTGTGACAGGATTTAATGATGGTTATGATTGTGATCTTAGCCTATTGCAATTGGGATTGACCTATGCAATTGAGTATGCTCGTCCTAGCTTGCATTGAGTGAATCATATACATGGATCATACATATGTCAGGTTGATTGTTTTAACCGCTCTATCATCCGACTAGATAGAACTTAATTTCGATTCTAGTTGAGAAAGTGAGAAACCATAGCGAATTATGCATCTAAGGAGAGCTATAAGTGGATCCTTAATGCTCTAGTTATCTTTTCATTATCAGATTTTCTATTTTATGTTCAAAACCAATTTCACAACCCTCTTAAGATTCTAGTTATTAGGATAGTTTGAATTGTTTACTTCCTTCCCTGTGGATCGACCTCGGTCTTACCGAGATTATTACTACATTGCAACCCTACACTTGGGAAAGCGAACAGCTATTCTAATCCAAGTAAATGGAGTAGCGACCAAAAGATGACTTTGATTCTACCAAGGGTAGATGATTGGCCAAGAGAATGTATATTCTCTTCAGGGCTATTCTAGTCCAAGTAAATGGAGTAGCGACCAAAAGACGATTTCTTCAATTCTTATTCATTCGAATGTCGTTAGGAGTTACATCGAATCAAGGAAAATATTGTAGCAAGTGTTCCACGTGCCAGGGGCGACGTACGAGTCTTCCTGCATATCTTCAAGATAATAAGTGCCGGGTCGCACAATTTTGATGACTCGATACGGGCCTTCCCAATTTGGATCAAGCGATCGAGCAGGAACTCCAAGGTTCTGTCTGAGGACTAAATCGCCTAGCTGGAAAGCTCTAGGCCGAACTTTAGTATTTCGGTAGCGAGCAATCCGCTGTTGATATGCGGCTGCTCGCATCTGGGAGGCATTTCTTCGCTCTTCCAAGAGATCGAGATGAAGTCGAAGACTTTCCTGATTACATGTGGGGTCATACTGCTCGATTCGATACGAGGGCACTTGAATTTCAACTGGTACTACTGCGTCGATACCAAATGCTAGGGAGAAAGGAGTTTCGCCTGTTGATGTACGAGTTGTAGTTCTATATGCCCATAAGACTTCCGGCAGGAGTTCTGGCCACACACCTTTACACTCACCAAGCTTGGTCTTTAAATGATGCTTAATGATTTTATTCACTGCCTCAACTTGCCTATTTGCCTGAGGATGATATGGAGAGGTGCGGATGTTGCGTATCTTCCACTTTTCGCAAAATTCATCGAAAGCGGCATTGTCGAATTGTGTTCCATTGTCGGTAATTATAGTGTGAGGGAGTCCATAACGGCATATAATATTTCTCCAGACAAACTTAGTAGTCTGTTTTTCAGTGATTTTGGCTAATGGCTCCGCCTCGGCCCATTTGGTGAAATAATCGACAGCCACGATTGCGAACCTATTTTGTCCTTTCCCGGTAGGTAAAGGCCCGATGATATCAACCCCCCATTGGGCGAAGGACCAAGGGCTATCAATTGGTGTCATTTACTCGGACGGTGTATGAGGTATGGGAGAATATCGCTGACATTTATCACATTTTTTAGAGAATTCGATTGCATCTGCCTTCATAGTGGGCCAATAGTACCCTTACCTCATCGCCTTGTATGCTAGGGATCGTCCCCTTGGGTGGTTACCACATGCCCCCTGGTGTATTTCATCTAGAACACGATGTGCTTCTTCTGGGTGAAGACACCTTAAATAAGGCAAAGAAAAACTCTTACGTAATAAGATCCCATTCTGTAAAGTGTACCTGGTAACTCGATATCGGATTTGTCATGCGGATTTCTTGTCGTCTGGAAGAGCTCCATCTCTGAGATAAAGGGTGATGGGATCCATCCAACATGGAGAGGGATGGACCTCGGTTGCTTGCTCAGGAATTATTTGGTTGATACTCAATGTCTGGAGGTGCTCGATAGGAATTGAACGGGATAACTCAGATTCTGGAGCGAAGGCTAGCTTTGCTAAAGAATCTGCGAGTTTATTCTTCTCGTGAGGGATATGAGTTATTTCGAATTCTTTAGTTTTGCGAGCAAGATGAGTACTCGAGATTTGTATAATGCCATTCTTTATTCTTTTGCTTCGAATTCACCGAGTACCTGATTGACTATGAGCTGAGAGTCACTGTGAATAAGTAGGTTCTGAATGGAGAGGACGTTAGCCAGTTCGAGGCCGACGATCAGAGCCTCATATTCTGCCTCATTATTTAAGATGCGAGAATCGAACCGTAAGGCGTACTGGAAATGCGACCCATCTGGGGCAACTAGAATTAGGCCCGCTCCACTGCCAGTGACCCGAGAGGACCCGTCCACAAAGAGTGACCAGGATGGTTGGTCGCTGGTCGCGGAATTATCATCGGGAGAGCAGTATGTGAATTCGGTGATGAAGTCAGCCACGGCTTGTCCCTTGATCGCGGTCCTAGGGCAGAAGGAAATATCGTGCTCACTGATTTCGATCACCCATTTAGTTAATCGCCCTGAAACGTCGGGCTTTTAAAGGACTTGCCGTAATGGATGATTTGTTGGTACTAATATAGTATGGGCCTGGAAGTATGGTCGCAGTTTTCGGGCTGCCGTGACTAAAGCAAGGGGCCAACTTCTCTATATCAGAGTATCGGGTTTCGGCATCCACCATTGCTCGACTAATATAATAAACGGGTCTTTGTACCTCGGAATCCTCTCTTATTAGAGCAGCACTAACGGCCGTAGAAGACACAGACAAATAAAGAAGAAGTTGCTCGTGCGCCACGGGCTTTGATAATATGGGGGGTACGCTCATGTATTGCTTCAGTTGTTGGAACGCTTCTTCGCATTGCGCCGTCCACTCCCAACCAGACTTAGTAGTGGTTCAGAGGAGTTTGAAGAAGGGTAAGCACTTGTCAGAGGCCCGCGAGATGAACCTATTTAACGATACAATGCGACCAGCCAAGCGTTGGACATCCTTGAGAGTGGCCGGAGAGTTCATTTCGATCAATGCTTTTATCTTTTCGGGATTCACCTCGATTCCTCGCTGACCGACCATAAACCCCAAAAAAATTTTGGCCGATACTCCGAACGCACATTTCTCTGGATTTAATTTCATCTGATACTTCCTCATTAAGTCAAAGGCTTCTCGAAGATCAGCAAGGTGGTCTTTTCCTATGACGCTTTTCACGAGCATATCGTCGATATAAACCTCCATATTCCTGCCGATTTGTGCCTGCGAATATTTTATTGACGAGACGCTGATAGGTGGCCCCTGCATTTTTTAGACCAAAAGGCATCACTTGGTAGCAATACAGACCTCAGTCAGTGATGAAGGCTGTGTGTTGGCGATCAGGTGGGTACATCATAATCTGATTGTAACCAGAATAAGCGTCCATGAAACTTAGCAGGGCGTGCCCTGCCGTCGACTCAACCAGTTAATCGATTCGTGGTGTCGGGAAGCTGTCCTTTGGACAAGCTTTGTTTAAATCAGAATAGTCAACGCACATCCTCCATTTGCCATTGGATTTTCGAACGAGAACCACATTCGCAACCCAATCTGGGTATTCGACTTCCTTTATAAAATTGACTATAAGCAACTTTTCAACTTCGGCCTTGATTACCACTTGCCTTTCTGCAGTGAAGGCACGTCGACGCTGATGAACGGGTTTATACTTTGGGTCAACATTCAAACGATGTGCTATGATACTGGGATCGATGCCAAGCATATCTCTATGAGACCAACCAAACACGTCTTGGTATTCGGTGAGAAAACTAATCAGATTTTTTCGAAAGACGTCGGTTAAAGAAGATCCAATATATACGACTTTTAACGAATCTCCTTCGATTAAGGGGATTGCCACTAGTTTCTTCCCCGGGAGCTCCTGATTGGATAGCATTCTCCCTCGGATCCAACGATGCGGCCGTCGGAAGACTTGATGAATCTTGTGCCACTATCATAACTGAAGTCGCCTGTGCTTTCTTTCGATCTTGTACAGCTATCTCGTAACATGATCGGGCTTCTTTGATCTACAACGAGGAAATTCACAAAGATAGTCGTTTTTGATAGATTCTCACCAAAGGTTACTGGAAGGTCGATGCTTCCTTCTGGTGTCACCACTTCGCCCCCGAAACCGACGAGAAGAGTTGAGACTGGCTTGAGCAGGCTTCTAGCGAGTGCCATTTTATTGAAAGCCTCCAGGTAGAGAATATCAGAAGAGCTACCTGTATCCACCATAATACGATGAGTCAGATAATTTGATACCTTTATCGTGACTACGATGGAGTCTTCGTGAGGGAAGTGAATTCCCTCCGCATCTTCGAGGGAGAAGGAGATCGAAGGATGGCTGAACTTTGGAGTATCGGGAGTTCGTTCCAGCCAGTAGATATGCTGAGGCTTCTTGGATGCCTTACGGGTATACGCTTTTCTTGAAGCTCGAGAATCTCCCCCGCAAGCCGGTCCTCCGGCGATGGTCCGTATCTCCCCGGTAGGCTCAGCGTCTTCTTGTGAAGTCTGTCGATGAGGTGATTTCTTCTGATGTGGCTGGGCTTCCCCCCTTTTTGGTGAGCGACCTTGTCGGATAACATAATCTTGAAGATGACCTTTTCGAATAAGAGCTTCGATGTGGTCACGCAAAGATATATAATCTTGAGTGTTGTGCCCATGATCTTTATGGAAATAACGAAACTTGTTCTTATCTCTTTTTTCGGGATCAGATTTGATCTTTGCGAGCCATTTCATATACGGCCTATTCTTGATCTCCATTAGCACCTTTTCCGGAGGCCGGTTGAGGGGAGTGTAATTATGGTACTTACCGGAGTAGACTTTCTTGGGAGAGCGGTCTCGCCAGTCGCGCCGATATTTCATATCCGAAGGAGATGTTTCCTCCGGCTTGTGCTTCTTGCCCTGTATGTCATGATGTGCTAGAGCAACTTCTTCTGCATTAATGTACTTCTGAGCTTTAGTTTGGAATTCTGTCATGGTTTAGGAGAATTTTTGTCCAAAGCGAATCTGAATTTTTCGCTTGTAATTCCGGCTATGAGGGCGGTGAGACCTTTTTCTTCGATATAGCCTTCAGTTTGGATGGCTTCGGTAGTGAATCGTACTGTAAATTCTTTTATTGTTTCCCCATGCTGCTGTTTCAAATCCATTAAGTAGGACGCCGGCTTTTTGGTGCGGATACTTCCCATGAATTGAGAGAGGAATAGCTCCGATAGCTGTGAAAAGGAACTAATAGATCGAGGCTTTAGCCCCCGGAACCACGTACGAGCTGCCTCCTTTAAGGTTAGGGAAAAAGCTCTACACATGATTTCCGACCCATGTCCTTCCAACTCCATAAGAGATCTATATGTTTCCAAGTGTTCGAGAGGATCGCCGATACCTGTATATGGAGCGATGACGGGCGTACGATACTTTTTAGGTAAAGGTGCTTCCATAACCTCACGGGTGAACGGAGACTCGGATCGGTGCATCGACGCCATTACGGCAGATGGTCGATTTGCCTGATATCGTTGTTCCATGTCATCAAAACGATCATGCATTCTTTTGAGGTCTCCTTCCCATGATAAAGTATAAGCTGACGTTTCGACGGTGGACCCCTGAGGTTGTTGTTGGTGAGAAGCACTGGAATGAATGGAATGCGGGGACAGCACAGGAGGTTGGTTGCCGAGTGGCATTCAGTTTGATGGAGGATGGTTTGGTTGGACCTGTGGTTCGTCCACAGAGTGTCTGGAAGCCACCGGTATGGGTTGTGCCGGTAACCCTTCGGAAGGTAGTCTCTGAGGCCCCAGGAAATGTTGATCAAGACGATTCGACAGGGCTTTAAATCCAGCGTTAAGGGTTAGGAGTGTGTTTCCGAGGAAACGCATGGCATCTTCTTGATTGCCGAAAACCTCAAACAATGGATTTTGTGATGGCACGTTAGGATCTCCTTGAGGGATGCCTGTCGAAGTAGCTGGAGGGATAAGCATTGGTTCCATGCTATCAGGTGGAGGAGGTGCCTGCCTTGAAGTGGAAGGATGAACTGTCTTTTTAGGAGGCATAGTGGAAGGATTTTGATCAGTGGTGAGAGTGACAGATTTTAATAATCAAATCGTTCCCACAGACGGCGCCTAAGCTGTTTACGTCACGTTTTGTAACAAGATCCTTCAGATATTCGCCTTCCTTCCAAGGGATTCCCTTCCTGGACCTGAAAAGAGTCAAAGAGAAACTATGGGTGGCCGGCGTCCAACCATTGGCCCTCCGATGCTTAAGTTAGATAAGGCAGGGTTGGAAGAAGAACAAAAATAGATGATGAGGCTAGAGACTGAGTATTGTATACCTTCTTATTGATGAAACCATTTGTTTATATAGATCCGAATGTCCCACTCTGTTACGTAAGACACCGAGATCATCTACTGATTTCATGGGATAAGGTGTTTATCCTGCTTATCCTTAGATAAAGGAATAATCTAATCCAATTAGTCATCTGGTCAACTACGTTCCTTGATAGCGATCCCTTGAGATACGGAACCGTAAACGAAGATAAGCCCAAAATCGGCCTATACGGGCTGCTAGTACTATAGGCTAAGGGATGTCATCGCTAATCATCAGTAATCAGAGCCGCTCACACGTCGGGAGCTGCTCGCGAGACAAACTGCTCGCATATTAAGATGTAACGCCTTTTAACGACTACGAGAAGGACTGCTCGCAGGTCGAGAATGATATTTCCCGCCTTCCAATATTCGACTATTGACCATAAGGGCTCGAAGACTCAGTAACTGTGTGCCATATTTACCTAATATGCGAGAGGCGACCAGATGAGCTCGTGAGTCGAATAAAGCTGCTCGCAGAATCAGGACATTACGAGAATATATGATTATAGCTATTTTAACTATAACATATATATATATATATATATATATATATATATATATATATATATATATATATATATTCCAATACTTTCCATTCGTAACTACGGATAGGACCCTCATTTTGTTGATCCAGGACTATTAGCATGATAAGCTCTGCATGCATGCAACTCATCATTATTTCATGTTTGTAAAATGTTAGCCTATCAATTGGACCAAATTAACATGGACCATTGCTTGTCATTAGTGTTACAAGTGGATCACATTTTTATAGGCCACATGTTAATCGATGCACCCATTACTACTACTACTATTATTATTATTATTATTATTATTATTATTATTTTAAGATTTAAAAGATGTTATCATTTTGGGCTTCCTTTCTTAAACAAATCTTATAAACTTTCTTTCTCTATTTTAATAAGGGGAGAGGTTCATGTTTAAAATAAATAAATAAAAAATTAAGCTTCTTTAAGAAAACCCAAAGTATGAATCGAACATAATTCAATCTTTCCCAGGCTTCCTTAGGAAAACTCAATAGTTCTCAACCAATTTTCATAATACTAAAGAAACGTAAAAATCAGAAAATAATTCCCCCACATCCAAATAGGCTCTTAATTTTTCAAAAATATTTTCGATTCCCATCCAGCAAGCTAATATGAAAAAATAAAATTTCGAATTGCAAGCGTCTTTAGCATGTCTTGAATTAGTGCGCTTCTTATATTATAATAACAAGCAGGCCCCACCATGCACTTCTTGATAAGTCTGAGTAACCTGGTCCATATATCACAATTCTAACATCCAATAAACTTGAAACTATAGACAAGTCTTTGGTATATTAAAACCACTTGTCTAGTGCACTTCTTTGACTAAATGGGTGGACCCTGTGATGTCGGATCAACTCCACACTTCTCACATGCCTTCGATGCGTAAAAAAATTCCTGATTTATATGCTTCCGGAGGGATGGGTTCCTGCTTCACATCTCTTAATGAGTGATAATAACTGAACCCTATCATGTAACTTCATAACTATCTTTGCTTTGTTTTTATCCTAATATATTGTAGATTTTATCTTACAACAATAATGTTGAGAATACACACCAAAGTAACATCAACTCACTGCAATCTAGCCATCTCATTTAGAGTTCTAAGGATACATTAAGTCACTTAAAGGAAAAGCATACTTGCATCGGAAAAGACTATATATAATAGATGCATTGGTTGTAGGCAAGTGATTTTAAAACACATGTAGCTTTCTTCACATACGGTTGATCAAGCGGTCATGGTATATGCCATTATCATGTGGGATCTCATTGATCATCCTATATAAATCCTTGCTACAAGATATGGGCTTATAAAATTTAAATTGGTAGCGACCTAATCATACCAATTAAATTGAGATTTCGAGTGTATCTCCTCATGGATCAAGGTATCATACATCTCATATATATGAGCCTACATCTAATCATGCACTACTGGGATCATGCTAATATGCAAAATGGCCTAATGTTGACTGAAACTTTCAATCTAAAATCATTTGTAGGGGTCTCATAGTATCTCTACATGTGAAGGATAATGTGTATATATCCCATATCTCATGCATAAAGGGCATTAACCTCACAAGTAACAGTAACAGCCACATTAAATAACCATAGCCATAGGCCTGACAAGCAGCATACAATCTAACAGTACCACATCCATAGATGTGTTCATCAAATCAAAAGTTTGGAACCACGGCCATGAAATTTACAATATCTTGAACATTAGTAAATTATACATTCGTAAATAAGTAAGACCCATGTAATTCACAAAATCAGTGGGGATAGATGAAGATGGTATGTTAATCAAATTGCAATAAAATCTTTAGATATCCAAATTTTGAGGCTCACTTGAAATCTGAAAAGGCAAAATCTTGAATTTCAGTATAGTATGGAAGAAGGTCCAATATCATGATTCGGCCTGACATGGGCTTTAACAGCTTGAATCAAGGTGGATTTTTATTTCTCAGATACAAGTCATAAGAATAAGCAAAATCGTACCATAATGGTACATTATGAGATATAAAAACACTACCTCTTGAAATTGGATGGCTGAGATTCAATAGGAGGCACGTTAGTTGATAAACTAAACCTTCTTTGTTGAGTTTATATAGACATAGATCCACAACAGATGAACACGAGAAGTTATACAAAAAAAAACAAAGTAAAAAGTGTCAGATTGGCATTGCTTCTAACGAGGGTAAAATCAATTCTCATTAAACAATGCATAAAACCGCTAGATTGGAATTACTTTCAGAATTATTAATTTATTGAGAATTTCTTATGTAAAATTAATTCTCAAGCTCAAACTAATTTAAATTTTTTAAAGAAATGTTGTCTTGAGTTCGGGTTTACGGGTCCTCAATGGTTACTGGGAATCTAACAAGCATTTCAAAATGCAATTATCAAATGATTCATTTTTATAATAGGTGTTGGGGTCCATTCCCATTGGCATATCATATTGCCTACAACATTTGAGTAAGTTTGTCCAATTAATGTACTCAGCTCACATCTTCTGATTTCCATCTCATCCATGACTTTGGTGGTCCCCACACTCCGAGCTAGTGCAGACTCGCACATCCTAGTTGGTCATTTTTTTCCTACACCTATATTGGCCAAGTTTGCACACAATCTAAGTGGGCCAATCACCTTTTTTTTTAGCAAAAAGGGGTAAGTACCCATTGACTTGAGGGGTGCAATGGGCCCACACATGCTGGCTTTAGTTGTTTTTCTTGGGAGAACAGTAGTTTTAAGACCTGGGCTGAGTCTAAAAAAGGGGGTAAGTACCCATTGACTTGAGGGGTCCAATGGGCCCACACATGCTGGCTTTAGTTGTTTTTCTTGGGAGAACAGTAATTTTAAGACCTGGGCTGAGTCTACTCGTCTGTTTCAACTCAGATTATGTCAGATTCAATCTAGTTTTATACCACGAGTCACTTGGCCAAGTTATGCTGATTGACCCTTCAGTTAAGCGAGTCATGACTCAACTTGAGACTGGACAAGTTGGTCCGAGTGAAAGAGCCCATTGTTGTACGGAGCTATTTAAGGTGCACCCTAGTGGTCTCTTTGTAGGTATTATACGGTGCTTGACATGAGAATATCTACACTACCCTGTTTGGAAAATAAAAGATAAGAAATACATATGTGGCATATGGTACAGTGATCTCAACCATTAATATATAGCCCACAGTGCCAAACTCTCCTACGCGAGTGAAAATTATGGTTAGGAAAGAAATACGACATCAGTCAATGTTCAATGGAAGAGAGTCCAACGGTTCAATAGGTAACACGTTCAAATCCTGGAATGTTTCGTTGTATGGAGCATTTTCATAGTGGGACCCATCTCATCACGGGTTGGATCACAGAGCCATCCTGGCCCCCTTCACCGTTTGTAGACTTGTGGGCCATTGGTGAAATCTTTTATTTCCTGATTTTCCGGACACATGACCTTGGGACAACCAGATTTGCATGCCTAGAGCCTGTTTGGCTGTTGGTTTTGCATTTCAGCAATAATTACATTCTATGGTGCCTGTCTTCTAGTTGGTTTTTACATTCTATTTGCTTCATTTTTGCCTCGGGCTTAAAATGGGGGAAGGAGATTGAGTCGACTTTAGCCGTGTGTTGTAACAACCCGAAATTTCGACACTCGAGTACGAAGACTCTGATCCCGAGTTCCCGAGTGTTAACTTAATAAAATGCTATTTTAGGAATGCCACATGTGGAAAATGCACCCACATGTGTCCTCAATGAGATTTACATTCATTCCATTCACAAATAATCAGAGTAATGCATTTCAATTAGCGGATCATAAGCAAAGCGGAGGTAACTAAATTAAAAAATATAGGGCTAACACCCTAGATGTACAATTCAATCGCAGTGCAGGCCCATATGAGAATTATACGAATCGCAATAAAAGTAATAGGAAGGGAAAATGCATCTACCAAAAAGGACGAAGCTAAAAGATTATAAGGCGCCCGTGCGCACCACCAACTGGTCCTATTCTTGAGACATCTGCATATGTTAAATAGAAGGCGTCAAAACGCCAACATAGTGAAAAAATAACCCCAAGGTTAAACTCGGGATATTTAAATTATAAACAGATTTATATAAGTGTATCATTCTTAAGTATGTTATCAAATCAATCAAGTTAGGGTAATGTCCACATACAAATCATACATCATCCTAGGCTAGTTGATTAAATACATGGATGTCATAATTCCGCACACAATGCATGTCCCGGGCAAGCCCTGGCCCGACCAACTGGTGTCAAAATCCACAGTCCACCTGTCTAGCAGGTCGTAAGTCGTGATTGAGTACACAGCCCGGATGACACAGAGAAATGACATGAGGTGCTCAAGATAGCGTTAGCGCCACATCAAGCAACCAGGCTACACGAGTCCCCCTCAAATGCAATGTCATGTATGCATGATTAATTAAAGTATTTATTTGTCCAATTCATCCAGCAAATTGGTGAAGCCAGAATACCACATCGTATCGTAAAGTCTAACCGGGACTATCTGCTCCCTGTGATGCGTAACCAATCATCGCCAGTAACCCCTCGATCCAAAGTTGAGTTATCCTACCATGAAAGCCTGGTTCGACCGTGACTCGTCAGCCACGACCAAATCAAAGCGGGAGGTCTCATATCCCAAATATCAAATACGATTAATTTATTCAGAGGTGCGGGCGTTTCACTCGGAATTATCCCAATGCAAGCCCGGGTCGTTCGAATGGTGCACAGGCACGCAAACATCGGCCAAGATCACATTTGTCACAAGGGTCATTCGAACAACAATCGATCACCCCTGTCAATGCTCACTGGTCACTACGGGGAGGCACCACCCCAGTGTAGGCCGACAGCTCAAACACGGTGTTCCATACCACCATGCCTGGCTCATGAGACTTGGTGGATCGAGTCGCAATATGGTTTTAAGTGGACTATTCACAGTGGGAATGATGGTATTCTAGATTCCATAGGATGTGATTCAACAGTCAAACATAATAATGATTAACTCTGAACGAGGTTTATTCGATGGACCCAAGAGGACGATGATAAACCAACAATGGCTACTATCGGTCGACCGTGTCCCACCTAGTCGATCGAATAAGTCCGTGACTGCCAACCTAGTGGCAGGCAGTACACTATATCCACGGTTTTCATAGCTTAATCCAAAGAACGGATACCTTATTATAATAGTAATTTAGGTTATTAAATACCTAATCATAAACATATCTAAGCACCTGGCCCGACCGACTAGCCCGACCGATCCAAAGGACCTGGATGACATAGCCCGGATGACACAGGGCACCACATACATCCACAATCATAGATATATTACAATATTGTAAATTTATATCATTCAGGCATTTCATCGAACATGTTATGCACACATCAACAATTAACATATAAACTCAAGCAATCATTAATTAGGATTTGTTGAGAGTAAGCTTGAGGATAGATCTTCACCTTGGAATCGAAATTACTCGATTCAGATGAGGCCGGAGCGATCCAAATACAGTCCAAACGCCGGAAATTGGGGAATACTTCAATTACCTACAATGAATTACAAATCTAGTGTTAATCAATTAAGGTTTAATCTAATTAAGTGTTTAATTAGGGTTTAGGGTTTTGGTATCTTGGATTTGGAAAAATCCCAAATCGATTCAACGAATCGGGGCCCAAATTCGGTGCACCGTCGAAATCCCAACGGAGTCGAGCTTGGTTACGGCTTCTACAAAGCGTGGGCCATACCCAGTCAATGACCGGGATCCCAAATCCTAGCAAGAGGAACCCTAGGGTTAGGGTTCCGTCGGAAACAAATAGGGGTTTTTAACCCTAATGGTCTAAAAATGAAGAAAATAGAAGGAAAAGGAAAAGAAGAGGTAGCTGAACACCTTACCTAGCATGAGGAGGAGAATCCGACCCAAAGCCACCAGATTTTGGCCGGAGAAACGCGAGAACGGAGGTGGAGGCCGGAGAGAGCTCGAAAATTCAAGATTTCCATGAGCATGACGGAGGATTTGAGGAAGAAAGGAGGTTTGAGAAGGGAGGAAGAGAGCTAGGAGGGCTTAGGAGTTTAGGGGAGAAGAGAGTGGAGGAGAGAAATGAGAGAGAGATGGATTGAATGGGGTTTGCAACCCCCCTTTTATAATCGACCAGCCACGACCGGTCGGCCGGTTGTCAAACCGGTCGGCCGGCTACCCTTGGCCATTTTCTCTGAAAATTCAGGATTTCTTCCCTGCATAGTGAGTTCCCACACAGTCCAGGCTACTTGTCAGCCTTATTTACAAAATAACATTTAGTAAATGTCATGTTTAATTTATGTTTCCATTTACTTTAAGTTATTTATGTAAATAAGGAAGTACCCCCATTTGGATTCAATAAAAAATACAAAAAAATCGAAATCCCAATAATAAAGATTTTGATTTTCCCCTCCAAGTACAAATTGCAACTTTTTGACATTTCCAAAACTTAGCGCCTTTTAAAAGAGAGAGTTTTTGCCAAATCTAAACCGTTCAAAAAATCTGAAATACCTCAAATAGGCTAAAACACCAAGGTCCGGTAAAATATTCATGATGGTCTCGTCAATCTACGTGTGGATTAATAATTCAGGGTTCTTTACTTAGTCTCTACAGACAGCAACATACCCGAGTTAACCCAATCGTTGGAAAACTCTTCCGAACCATGTGATCTTCCAACTCCTAAACTAATTCCATCATTTCTTTGGTAAAAACATTCATTTAGTCCTCAATACATGTGAACACACGTGCGGGTACACCCTAAAACCGACACACCGAAGGTAATGCCCAAGGACTTCCAATTTCCAAGTTAGTGAAAATCCGGAGCGTTACATATGTTGACATCACCAAGTTCCGTGAGCCCTACCATGATTTATGTGTTATATGCACCCACACTTCTATCTACTTTGTGAAATTATTTTAGGATATGGACCCAAAAATGAGGTACATCCAAAGCTCCAATGAACTACATAAAATAAAACAACAGAGTTTCAACTCCTATGATTGAAAATAATGAACTACATCAAAGAAAGCAATGGAATTTCAACACCTATCATTGAAAACTTCTTGATTGCCACACAAGTTTTGTATCAAACTAATATTTGTATTTTCCCTTCATCCACATCTTTGTGAGTTGGATAGCAAATAAACACCATTGCGAATTTTCTGCTAAAGCCTTTCATCGGGATGCTAGGTGGAACCCGCCGTGAGCTGCACGAGAGGAAACAGTGGGGATTTAATGACCATCATTGAAACATTCTTATAGCTACAAAAGTTTCATATCAAGCTAAGTTTTTAAAGTTTTAACTTCAACCCAGTGGGAGCGACCTTAAAAGTGGTTTAAATAACATATAAACATCAAGGTGGAGCTCAGAAAGTTTTCAAGAATAGAAAACTCTTTCCCCAATTTTCTTAATAAGGTTGTCTTGAGTTTTGAATTTACATAATTTTTTTATCTCATTTCTTAAAATGACATAGATAAACGGATGGATAGAATAAATTTCTCACAAAAATCACGATGCCTAAGACTTTCATAGGAAATCTATATCTCACTAGTGGGCATTACAGTTGCCATTGCTTTCTATGATATAGCCCACATTCACTTTGATTCTGTCTCATTTTTTGGGCCTTGCATTGAAATGATCTTACAAAATGAATGGCCTATGTAACTATAACACACACATCACAATATAGCTCAAAAAACTTAATGACATCAACACACCACCCATGTTGGTCCGCACAATCTGCTTTGTAAAATGAGGTACAAAATAGAAGGACAATATCATAGTTAGCTCGATGGAACTTAAAAAAGGAGACACGTGGTCAATAAAGTGAAGCTAAACATATTTGAAAGTTGTTCAACGAAATACAAAAAAAATCCAAATCTTTTGCTCACCCTCACCAGGAATTTAATTTTACTGTTGAGGATGCTAATTGGTCCAGCTCAGCAAATGTCAACACTGACTGCATTAAATGCAGCAGGGCTGACAACGCCCGTGCTTAGCTGGACCACGGCGATACGGACTCAATGCTGAATGAGCCCCACTCGATCAGCCTCATATACTACTTTTAAAACATGGTAGCTTGTAACCACGGCCGTACAGGTTGGGCTGGTGCCCAGTCCACGTCCGCCGGTGCTGGCAATCCGTAGCAAGGATGACAAACGTTCCTTTCGGCACAGGTGGTCGGGATATGCATGATCTTACTTCGATTTTTGCACAAAAGGGCCTATGTACTGTTCGTGCAGACCATTTATCTGATGGAATCTGATTGGAAGATTACAGCCATCCAATCTTTAGCCCCTACTAATCGATTGAACTTGGATGACTGCGCTTTTCTTCTCAACCCTCTATTTCGTAAATAATTATCATTATCGATAGGGAGACTATTTTTGGAATATGATTCATAACTAGGTGCAACCATCAATTCAACGGTCTGGATCACCAAACCACGTGGCCCACTTGTACCGATTAAGGGCCCAAGGATAGAGAATCACAAGAGTCCTTGGGAATTGCATTTTATAGCACGTGGGAAATTGATGGAAATGTCCACCGGCGTCACCTCATCCTGACGTGGCGTAGTTATCTGCTGACCGTACGGATGAGGGATGACGTAGGTCTTCCTCATCCAATGAACTCTCTTGGTTTCTCTCTCTGCGAAGAACACGTGTTAACCTAGGACGCATGCGAGATCCGAGTCATTAATCAGGAAAAGAGATGGGTCTTGAGTTACTAACCGTCCATCTTTATTCGCCTTATCAGCCTACAAGTCTTGTTTTGGGATCACAGCATGATAACAGTGCACCCCACGGCTGCTCCATCCATTGAAATCGAATTGCGTACCGAGTCACTCAGTCCGCTTCTATTGTACTTAGTAAACCGTTGGGCCCACTGTGAATGTATGTGGTTTATCCACGCCGTCCATCCATTTTTCCAGCTCATTTTAAGGGTTGACCCCAAAATTGAAGTATATCCAGATCTCAATTGGACCACACCACAGGAAACAGTGGAAATAATGATTTCCACCGGGGCCTACAGTGATGTTTATTTATCATCCAACGTGTTCATAGGATCAAACAGACAAGGATGAAAGGAAAACACAATATTAGCTTGATCCAAAACTTCTGTGGCGCTCAAGAATCTAAAATCCAGGTCAATCCAAAACTCATGTGAGCCATACAGTCTATCTAATTGGGTAGTGTCTCGCCTCTTAGCCCAAATAGGCGTTTCAACGGGTGCTAAAGAGACATTGTGTGACTAACTGTGTGTGCGCATTGCCCAGATAATAGAGTGGGTGCGTTGCAACCGTTTGGAAGTCATGATCAGCTCCATAAAGGTTTCAGTGTAGCCCAATGTGGCCTTTCAAGACATATGGACGAAGTGAATTTGTCACGAACATATATGTGAGCCCCCACACAACCCTGTTACAGTTGCATCTGTGCCCGGGGTCACCGGCAATCCGCTCCCCTCATTTTTGGAGCTGATCTGGCAAAAATGAAGGGCCGGGGTGAATTTCTCACGGTGGGCCCCACCTAGGTTCCTGGCAATCCGTGTCTGTCGTTATTGCATTCCGCCTGTAGTAGTGCGGCTGATTGAGGATCTACGATATCTGGAAAAGGACCGACCGGCGAATCGCGACCAGTGGCTCGTTGGAACTCTAGTGAGATAAATCGTTCCAGTAAGATTTTCAAAGTCTTAAAGATGCATGTGAGGTGCATGGACCGTCCCATTGCCCTTGGGAGAGGGTCTCCAATGGGCGTGCTACCCTGCCCTTTGCAAAACGTGACTGATTTGATTGGACGGTAGGATGTCATAGATGAGGGTATGCAAAGCAAAAGTCCAAAACGTGACTCATCCAGGGCTCTATGGGCCCCACCATATGATATATGAATTTTACTTCGTCCATTCATTTTTCCAGATCATTATATGATATAAGCCAAACAAATAAAAAGAAGACAGATCCAAAGCGAAAGAGGACCGCACAGTGGGGATTGAATGTCAACCACGAAGAACTTTTTGGAGCCTTGTGTGCAGGGTGTTTGTTTTTCATTTTCATCCAATAAATGGAAATAAATGGATGCAAGGATGTAATTATTATCATTTTTTCTATTTAATACTAAGAGTATTCACTCCCGGTAAATATGTTCAAAAAAGCATATTCATACATTCGTGGGGCTCATTGTGATCCTTGTGACATATTTATGCCGTCCATCTATTTTACCTGAATAGTTTAAAGGATAAGCCTAAAAATGAGGTATATCTGAAGCCTTAACAGTTTAAAGGATAAGCCTAAAAATGAGGTATATCTGAAACTCAAGTGGCCCACACCATAAGAAATCATAGTCATAAATTATTTTTTATGGTAAATATTCAAACCACTATTTCATGTGATGTGGTCCACTTAAGCCTTGGATTTACCTCAATTTTGGAGTCCATGCCCTAAAATCACCTTGCAAAAGGGATGGACAATGTGGATAAGCCACATGTATCAAAGTGGGCCTCACAGAAAATATATTCCTTCTTAATTTTAGTGCTCAAAAAGCAAAACTATCATTGTTAAAAAGTACAAAAATTACATGGTAAGTAATAATTACCCATTTGCTTGTATTCACACCATGAAAATGGCAATCAAACAGGCCCACAAAGCTCCTACATTGGTCTCAATGCATTGCTTAGCCACAAATGCCACACATTTCTACAATGAAGTCTAGGGTTCGAGTGCCTGTGTGAGGAGTGTGTAGGTGAGTTAGTGTTTTAAAAGAAACAAAAATGTCACCATGGAGTGAGTTCGCCATGGCCGGACCTAATCTTCTTCTACACAAAGCATGTTTGATATTTTTTGGTCAAGTGCATACTTAACCAGGCCTAACGAGGCCCATATCTAACAGTGGCCTCCTGACCAATTAAATTCTACCATGTCGTGTCTTCCCTGACTTAAATATAGGCAGAGCACCTAATCCACATCCTTGCAAGAGTAAAAATGATTCGCACTTTACTGCATTGGGTCATCCATCAAGTTGCCCCATTGTTTATGTTCCACTTTCCATAAGACTATGACAGTTAGGAATAGCAATGGGCCAGGAGGCCTGGCTCGTGGGGCCAGGACTTGAACCCCTAAACTTGGCCAATAACCTGAGCTTAGGCTCAAAATCTATGCCACACCAATGATGAATTGCATGATTGACATTTGACTGTAGATGGAGCACACAGAAAAAAATTGGCTGTAAATGGACCACCAAAAAAAATCTTTAATAGGACTATCTCAAACCTACATCATTTAAATATTTTTCCTTATTAAGGGACTGATAGGACGATAGTCAGGACTTGAGGAACCCCAGCCTGGCCCATTGCATCCGTAAAATGCAGGTTATTGGTCACTATCCATATTCTACTTGCGGTCGCGGCCCGCTCAGGCCACAAAACAGAAGTGGTAGGCCAAACCAGATGAACGGCCTAAATCTCATACGAGAGTGCCACGTCGGCACATACATAAAGAGTAGGACGTGGACGTGGAAATCCAGACAGGGAATTTTAGCACGTGTATTTTTCCGCCAAAAGCCCAAAAGTATTCAGTATGGTTCTGAATCGAGCTGTCCAACCAATGGGCCCTACCATGGGCAACCGCCATCTAAAGTGATGGCATTGATTGAAAGTGGACCATCGAACCTTGTTATTTTAATCACGGGTCATGAAGTTTAGGGTTGTGCTAGAGCTAGGGCTGGGTTTCTGATTGTGGGCCATATTTCACAATAGATCCAACCAAATCGACGGTGCGGATTCATCAGCTGCATAGCAATGTTGAGTTAGGTTTTATTGGAAGTACAGATTGTTTCGGTTTGTTAGAATAACCATGCAGAATTATAGTTCCTGTAATTGGGTTATGTCCTTAAAATGGCTGTAGGATTGGCAGTCATGGTTAAAATGTGACTCGGACTGACTCGTTCTGTTGTGAGTCGATTGGCGACATTTGAGTCGGGTCTGAATTGGCCTGACTCAGGAGACTGACTCGCGGGTCCAACCCAATCTAAGTTGCATCAGACTCATCCAAGTCTTAAACCCTCGGCGGCAAATGGTCAGGGTAGCCCATGGATCAACTGGCACGACTCATTTTTAACCGAGGCAAGTTCATGCCAAGCTAAATGTTAATGGGTCGTTGAGTTGGGCTTGGATTGAAGACAACCCAACCCGGCCCACCCATCATGGTATTGGATGGGCTCAGCTGCCCAAAACGAACTAATACATGTGCAGAGACATAGAGATGATGAAATTTTAAGTGGTCTAGGTTGGGCCACAAGGTATTGGGCTATAAGTGGCCCAGAATGGCTGGCCTTTTAGTGAATCGGTTGGGCTTCGGTTAAGCTGACCTCAACACAACCCAAACCAGACCCATTGCCACCCTAGCTTACTAAGATTAGTGTTAGATAATGGTAACCAACATTATGAAATGGAATATTAGAAAAGGCAGTCCATGGCAGGATTTTTTTTATTTTTTATTTTTTGAAGTCCGGGTGAAAGTGCATAAATGCAATGCAGTTCTATATTGTAAAATGATAGTAATGTGATTTGAACCATCCGGTCACACTTCAAAAATGATGCATTGATTTTGGAGATAAGTGAGAGCAGTTGAAAATTTTCTTTTCAATGCTGTAAATTCATCCGGGAGGCACGGGATGTTCGGAATTATCTGTTTAGCCATGTGAATCATAGGGTGTCCCGTTCATCATAGTATTCAGTGTGTGGATGGCTCTGATTGTTTGACCATCGCAGAATGTATGTTCCAACTAACAACACACTAGTTGGGTACAGCACATGTGGTTAGAAATAAATTTTACATAGAAAACTTGAATTTGAAATGAAATGCTTACGGCATGGGGAGGATTGCTAGGGTTGCTGATATCTGGACTTGGCCAGGCCCATTTTGTTTTTGGGCTTGAAGTTAGGGTCTGGGCCCATTAATGAACCTAAAAACAGCCCTGGGCCTGATCTATAAAGGCAAAACGACCTGAAGTCATGAGATGTTTGGTTGTCCACAAACTCTATAAAGTTAATGGGCCTAAAAATAGCCCCTGGGCCTAAAAATAACTCTGGGCATGTTCATAAGATAACCAAGACATGGATAAAGCGGAATATATATATATATATATATATATATATATATATATATATATATATATATATATTCACCTTAATCCAAACTTCTTTGAACCCCAAGAAATTTTCAACGGTAGATGCTCAAGCCACACTATTTCCTGTGGTGTGGTCCACTTGAGCTTTGGATATGCTTCATTTTTTATCTCAAGCTTTAAAATTATCTGGTAAAATGGATGGTATGAGTGGATAAAATACATTAGTCATGATGGTCCCCACAGAGTTTACTCAGTACGCAATCCACTTCCCTCTATCAAACCTTTGGCTTGGGGCCCAGCCATTTGTGCCTCAAAATGAAGCCTAGGACGAGCTCCTTACTGGACGAAGAAGCTGGTGGGTCCGCCCAACAGATTGACAACCAATGGAAATGACCCACCACATGAGGATCACACTGTTCATCTATAAGGTACCGGTATCTCTATTAACAAAAGATCTGGGCTGTCCATATTGAAGGGGAATTAGAAAAAAAAAAAAAAAAACAAAAAAACAAAAAAAACGAACCTTTGTATGGAGCAAAAATCTCACTGACCAAAGAAAACCGCATGACTTAAAAGGGCTTGCCAGCATATGGTACTGGTACCGGACTGCAGTGAGGCCTACCCAATTTTACATCCAATCAACGTCATTCATTGTGCTCTCCCCCTCACTCTTATGCAAGGAACAACATAAAATCATACTTTACACCTCTAAATTCACAGTGTGGCCAACATGGTTTTTTGGATGGCAGGATTTTGGTGTGGCCCCTTCATCTTAGTGGTGCATGTCTTGTGAATGGATTAGATGGCATATACACAAGAGTGGGCCCCACAAATAGTGGAGTTTATTGATTGTGTTGGGGTTGTGCCTTGAAAACGAATGTGAATTTTATCCATTGATAGCATGGATCGTATCCAGTGATATTGATAACTTTGATCATAAATCATAATGACTATGAGTTGTAGATGTATATGTGATTATGCCACGATTAATATATGGGAGTATCATAAATGAACATGACACATTCTAAAAGAGACGGATTCCTGTTGTTGGTCATGGGAATTTAAGCATGGACACAATCCTCACTGAATACGGGAGAATTGTGCCCGAGGGGGTACTATAAATTTATCTCAAGTATTGGTTTGTGCCCTCCTCCTCCTCCTTCTTCTTCTTCTTCTTCTTTTTGAGTTAGTTGTGCAACACACCCACCCTGTTAGCTGGGCAACACACCCACTTGGTTAGTCACATGATGCATCCACCCACCCACCCACCCACTAGCGGGGTTATTGTGTCTCATTAGCACTCAAACCTAAGAGCTGCTGTTGAAACGCCTAGGCGTCTTCTAGCTGGGCTAGCAGGCGAGACATGGTTTGTGCCCTTAATTAGGATGTCCAAATGAACTCCCAGGCTGGCTATCCTTTGGGATAAGTACAATAGAAATTCTGATAGCGGACTTGCCCAGTTACGATACTTACCAGTTTGCTACCACATTGAGCACAGTACTTTGTTGTTGCCATGACCACTTAGCAAATTATAGGAAAGACTTATGGTTACTATCATTATTACGTAGGTATCTGGTATAAAGGGATTAATGATGAGTCAAGATGGAAGGTCTTGACCAACGTACATGACGACGAGTCAGTGTGCCTTAATTTGCTCTACGTCATATAAGACTATGAGTGTGTCATGGAAATAGTCTCTTGATTTTGAACATGTTGGGCACTTGTATTGGTGGATCGAGTCAAGCCTCTAAACTAGGAGGCTCATCATTTCTAGACTATGAATGACTCAAGGATGTATTAGCCTTAATTAATCCTTAAATTAGAGGGTGTTTGAAGAGTTTGAGGTCTTAATCACACATATTTTGGCTCACTTCATGAGGTCATCATATGCCCAACAAAAGTGGATGTGCTATGTCTGTTAAAGCTCACATAGTCTAATAAGGGATTCACTAGTTTCCTAGGAACTATTTTATAACTTATTTGATGTTATCAAATATTAATTAAGTAGTTTTTTCGCTGAGCACAATACTCAGCTATTATAATCTTATTTTAACCATTAAAAAAGTTTTGATCCCACTTGATAATGATTTGACAATTTAAATCTGGTGTTGGTCCACCATTAAATCTTATCAAGTGGGGTGTCCTTTCCAAAGTGTTCCTTAACCCACCTAAATTTTTGTCTACGCTGAGTTTTTGCCCCATAGATTAACATTTAAGGTTGCATCTAATGGATTAGATAGGTCTTATGCACAACCAACATGCCCAAAAATAGCCTAATACTACACCTAGTAGTACTCATACCCTTCATCATCGTTAAGCATAGTGAAACTTGGGTCATTTCTTCTCTAATGACTTATTGGGCTCTCTTGTCCCAATTTGTTTGAAATACACTTAATTCGTAGGTCTCTAAATGACGAAACTGGAAGCAATGTTCTAGTTAACTCAAATCCTTTCAATGACAAGCATATCTCTTTTTTCACCATTCACAAAGGGCTCACTAAGACTCAACTTGAGGAGAGATCGGTCAATGTGAAGGTCATGACTAAGAGTGTTCTTCAAGTAGTGTAGAATCGATTTGACGAGTGCTCAATGAATTTTAGTGGGTTGTTGCATGAATTAGTGAGCCTTATTTACCGCAAATGAGATATCAAGCCTAGATAGTGTAGCATATTAGACTGTGCCCACCGTGTTGCTATAGAGCGTGGAATCAGTCGAGAGAATGTCTGATTACTTCGAAAGCTTGAGGTTGGGAGCACTTGTTGTAGTAACGAGTTTCACACCATCCATTTTCGTATGTTGGATAAGATACAAACACACACACTTCTGTCAGGAGATATGAAGGCTGGTAGGAAGAGAATAAACTTTGACACCCAAGAAAAAATATAGCGGTCTGTGATCTTTAATAGAACTCATGGCCAAGACATAAAAGGAGATGAGAGAGAGAGAGAGAGAGAGAGAGAGGGAGAGCCATCTTTCCCAAGTATAAATTGAGGTAGACATTAACTTGACCCATCCATGAAACCCATAAGATTATAGCCCTTTAAGATCAGTAGAAACAGTGATTATTAAACAAAGTAAATTATCATCATTAGTTTAAAGCAATGATGTTGGGCAACACATTAGAAAAAGAAGAGCATGAAGACGACATTTTTGAGGAGTTAGGAAGAGCGTGATGCTCCAATACCATTTAAACACAGAATAAGTTTATGTGAATTGTATTCTCCATCTCACTTATTATTATAATTATTATTAATTATTTTGAGTGAGAAGAATTTGAATTTAAATATTATTAATTGATTACAATATAGCCTGTTGAACTCTTTCTTTTCTTTTTAGCCTGTTGAACATTTGCATGACTACAATATAGGGATATGCAAAATAAGAATGGATGCAATATTCCTAAAGCTAAGCAATTAGTTATTAACTAAATCACAATCACATCAGTGGGATATGATTCAGTTGGTCAATTTCCTTAACAAAGGGAATGTAAACTCCAAAAAAACACTTTTATCACTCCTCTTTAGGATCCTTCCCAAGCTCTTTGAGAGTCCTGCATGCAAGACAAAGTAGCTCACTCTTTTATTTATCTGTGTAGTTCATGAACAATTTCTTTCATTTCTCATTGATGTTAAGCAATCCATGTTGTTCTCTTTGATTAACATCGATTCTAATTCCTCAACAAGGTCAATTAGGTGTGCTTTTTAGAAGAAGATAGTGTTAATCGAGTGCCTTCAATCTAGTACAGTGCAGTTGGGTCAACCAAAGGTCCAGTTGGGTCGACTGAAGCATGCTGTGATGTTCTCAGTCGATCGACATTTGTTTCGATTGACGAACAGACTTTGTGATGGTTTCGGTCCACCGAAGGTCCAGTTGGGTCGACCGAATGGGATGCGTAAGTTGTTTTAGAAAGTATAGGTTTTGTTTTTAATCTTTTTTAAGGCTATAAAAGTATTCTCTAAGCTTAATTAGGGTAGAACAAGGAGAGTCTACACGATTTTTAGAATTTTGAAGGAAAAATCTAGGGTTTCTCTATTGTAAGTTGTTCCATCTCGTGTAATTCATTGTTCATAGTGGATTGATCATCACTTTGTATCATAGTTTTTTTCCCGTAAGGGTTTTCCATGTAAAAATCTTTATGTTCGTTGTGTGTGCTTGAATATTTTTTGTTCTCTATTAGTTATTTGATTCATTTTGAGGTTGCTTCCATGCCCAATAAGGGGTATCAAAGAGTCGTTGGGGTTTTAGATTGAATCCGAAGACATGCCAATGAGGGGATTGAATATAAAGTTCGAGATAGAGAAGTTCAAGGGTAAAAATAACTTTGAACTTTGGAGGTTGAAGATAAAAGTAATCCTAGTTCAGCAAGGATTGCAGCATGCACTCCTTGGGAAAGTGCATTTCCAGAATCTATGAAAGAAGAGGATTGGGATGAACATAATCAGAGGGCAATTAGCGCAATCCAATAGTGCTTTGGCCAATGAATTCCTCTGCAATGTCATCGATGAGACGACTAACGTGAGCTTATGGACGAAGTTGGAGAGCATTGACATGACGAAGTCACTCACCAATCATTTATATATGAAGAGAGAGTTTTACACTCTAAAGATGGTGGAAGGGTTGGATCTCTCTAGCCTGCAATGGCTACTCGGTCAGGATGACATGATTGGATTCATTCAGGAGTACGACGTACAGTCGAATGGCAGACGAATAGTGTAGCCGACTTATCAGAAGCCATATCCTGAGTGGGTCAACCGATGTAATGAATTCCCTAAAGGTTTAAAATTTTCAGAATTCACTTTATTCTCAAGGGACAGATATGTAAATGCAAGTTTTTATCAATTAGCCTGATTCATAAGTCATCGAGTCTAGTGAGCCTAGTAGTAGTAGAAGATATGAAGATTTGAAGTTCTACGACGCCAAAGTAACTCAAGAAACAAGTAAACTATGTGGTGCCTTAGTCTATTCAAAACCTAAGACCTTGTAATCCCAAAAATAAAATCCTCTAGTGACGAGCCCCCATCATTAGAAGTGGGCTCCAACGAAATTACCTGGTCATCAACTAATAGATCGGCCTCGTCGCCATAATCTGCAATTAGTGAAGTGGTCACCACCTCATCGAATGATGAAATTTTGTCTATAACCACGACCATATCAATAGGTTGTTTGGCAGGCACTGTTGGAACAATTGCTAATGCAGGAGCCTGCTTGAGAGGAGCAATAGTCTCTAAGCTCATCGATGCCTTTTCTAGAGTCTCGTCCTCTTCGGAGGATATTGCTGAAAGGGCAAATGAACTATTAATCATTCGAGAGGTAATACTCTTCCAAAAGATTAGTTGATTGACCAGGATTCCCTCCAGCCTACTAGGGGAGAACAAGTGGGGAATTGGTGACAGGTCAACTTGTGAGGCCCGATGTTTTTTCGCTAGTGGTTGTTCGCTGGCCCCAAGCATAAGGCCATGATATAGTAATAACTCGGTGAGACAGAGATCGATCCACGAGGATTATATAATAACAATTCTGAATTATAGTAACTAGAGCTATCTAAATTCAGATTTGTATGATGTTCCAGAAATATAAACAGTAAAAGATAATTAAGAAAACTAATCACTAGGGATTCAAGAATCCACTTGTAATCATCCACAATGTTAATCTATTCATTCAAGTAGATAACTCGATTGCAATCAGAGTCCTATCTCTATACAATCAGACAATATATTCAATTAAACTATAGAGCATAAGCCAACAAAAACATGAAATTCCATAGATCGATTCTATATAAAGCCTAGAGTACTTAACTTGTAAAATTACAAAGCATTCACCATAATTATGATGAATCTAAGAATTCCACAATTTAAAACTCTTATAAAACCCATTGATCAATTTTAGTAAATAAAAAACATCTTAAGCCATCACAATAAAAAAAATGAAAAATTAAGCTAAAACTATCAATCTTATTCATACCAAAACTATAAATTATTCATCATTAAAACTAAAATTACTTTAATCAAATATATTAAAATATTGCAATTAACTATAAGCTTCCCCTCTTAGCCCTAGCTAAGAGGTTTAGCCAACCATAGAGATAGTTGAACTAAAACTACTTAAAAAGAAGAGAAAAACATGAACCAAAAGAAGAAGAACTTGAAGTAGAAGCATCCACTTCATATTTCTCTACCTCCACTATGTCCTAAGATGATTTTAGAAGCAAGGAGAGAAGCCTTTTTATAGGAAAAATATGTTACTACCTTGAGTTGCATAATATTTTACACACTTATGCCGATTTACGACTAGTTGTAGGTGGCCTGCAACCTGTCTCAGCTCAACTAGCGATCTGTCTTCACTGACTTTTGACTTGTCTCAACTAGTATTTTTTTGTCCAACAAGCTTTACTCAAAATTTTCATATTTCAAGGAATTTATGATCGGTCGTAGCTGGATTACGACCGATCACAACTAGTCTGCGACCTATCTCGGGGAGTCTACGACCTATCTCAAATCACTTGAGACTTGTCTTAAATTTCTGAAGACGTGTGTTAAATTTCTGTTTCTTCAGAAACTTCAATCATTCCATTTCTTCTTAAGAGGTTTGATTCTTCCCATCTTTGGTTCATTTAAACTTGATCTTCTAAGCTCTCTAAATCACCATTTTTAGCTTTAAAATCATTGGGTCTCTTTACTACCAACAAACATAGAAACATGCATAAGTCATTAACTTTAACAGTCCAAACCATGTAAACATGCTATGGAATTGGGGATTATAATGCATAATTCAAGGCTCAACCCCCCCCTGTTCGCTTTTCCAAGTGCAGGGTTGTGATGTAGTAATAATTCGGTAGAGACCGAGATCGTTCTCAGGGACTTATTAGGAATTTACAAAACTACTTCTAATATTCTTTAATTGAGATCAAACTAAACATATTTCTAGAATTGAATGTAGATAGAATTCTTAAACTAAAGGTGAATGTAATCAATATAAAAGAGCACTAGGGGTCCAAGGATCCACTTGTAGCAATCCTTGATGCTTAATTCACTATGGTTTCCCAATTACACAATTAAAATCGAAATCAAATCCTATCTAGTCGGATGATAGAGCGGTTATAACAAATAATCTGTCATATGTATGATTCATACACATGATTCCCTCAATTCAAGTTAAGACTTGAGCACACTCAATTGCATAGGTCAGTCCTAGTTCCAATAGATTAAGATCACAATCATAATCATCATTAAACTCTATCATAAAGCATAACTAGATCATGATTTAAACTTCATTCAAATCACATACATAATCATCCATAATTCAAAAAGTCAGAAAAGTAGAACTTTGGTTAGAAGTTCCCACATCAGAATCCAAGGTCTAGAGCATATTGAATCCAATTCCTCGGAGTGTACAGGTCTAGATCCATTCAAAATAATTAAGAATTAAAGTAACTCTTCCAAACATCCATGAGCCATCATAAGATTAAGAAAAGTACTTAGAAACTTTATTCAAACTTCAAACCATTGTTCTTCAATAAAAATTCCAACTTCAAACCAATGTAAACGAATTAAAACATCTTAGATTCACTACAAGCTTCACCTCTTAGCCCTAATTAAGAGGTTTAGCCGTTCATGATCCAAGGAAACATGAAAGCAACTAAGGAAAATATAAAAACTAGAAGAACAAACTAGGAGTTGTAGAACTCCGGATCTGACTTTCGATGCCTCCCACTATGGTAATTCTCTTCTAGGATGCCTTAGGAACAAACCCTAGGTGTTATTTTTATAGTAAAAAGGTCCTACCGCCTTAGAATCTTCCAGAATTGTGTAACACTTACGCAATTGAGCACAAAAATCGGATCTTGCTGAAGAAGTTGCTGGAAAATCGAATATTCTGTGAAATTACACATGACCGACCGGTCTTGACCGGTCGGACCTATCTAGCTGAGGTCCAGAGAGTGCAGAGAGGGGCTGGGGGCTACGGTTGACCGGTCAAGACCAATCAGACCTGTCTGGGGCTTGCTTCAGCAACCTCTAATAGCTGTTGGAGTGTCTTGTGAAGGGTGGCAGACCGATCAAGACCGGTCGTGGCCTCCTTAGCAACCGATCAAGACCGATCAGACCCTATTTGCTTTATTTTTCTTTCTTTCTTTCTTCCTCTCTTTCCTCTCCTTGCTTTCTTCTTTCTTTGGCCCACCTTGGGTCTTCATCCAAGGCTCCTATATATACTCTTGTAGTCATCAATTGAGTGAACTCTCTCTCATTCCTATAACCACCAAAACCATGCATTAGAATAGTTTTTAAACATGAAAACCAAGCATAGTTAGTGATGAAATGGGGTTAGAATATACACATTTAAGTCCTCAACACCCCCCCCCCCCCCCCCCCCCCCCCCCCCAAACAGCATTTTGCTATTCCTGAGCAAAACATGCGAAAAATAATCTCAATTCTTAATTTTCAACCTTTCCCAGAAAGATAATTTCTATGCTTTAAAGATACTTGAACAGAACAATTCATAAACATAAGTAATATAACCATCATCAATCCAAACCTCTAGAACCATTAATGAGCTTTCAACACAAGTTCCAATCATCAATGAATCAATAGATTTAATTCAAACATTAAGATCATAGAACTTGTAATATAAATATATCTGCTCCCATTAAAGTTCTACTTCAACTCGTATGTTTTAAGACTGAAATTTGTCAAAGGGCATAGATCAAAATAAGACATTGATTCCAATCCCAGCTCATTTCTTTCTTTTCTTTTTCTCTTTTTTCTCAGCTTTTAATTTTCCATCGGCGGCTTTCACTCTAATCTCATTCCCTTTTTGGGTGGTCATAGGTAGGCATTTTCGATACCATTATTTTTTACCTGATTTCCATTCTTTTCTCCTTTCTTTCCAAATAATAATCAATAGTTAAAGACTCCAAAAGGCTCACTTTGTACTAAAGTAACGTTTTGTAATAGTAACGACAAAGGATTAAAATCATTGCCCCATATTATTGATAGTATTCATTCTTTTCTCTCTTTTCAAGGTAGATAGGGATCTTCAGGCTTAGTTCCTAACACCTTTAACAATATTCATCTAACTCATCAATTTCAGTTTTCCTCTAATTGTTATAAATTGGATATTAATTTCTAGACTCAATCAATGTTTAGATGTTCTACTGATTACTCATGAAATGAATTCCTTTAAAAACCACTAATTAACTAGATTCTAGACTTCAAACAATCAAAATATTATAGTCTCTTTATATTCTATCTAAATAATCTTGAATTCACAGAATTTTGAAAAAATATTTGCTCAAAATATTGCAAAAATACTAGTAGATCCGCAAGAATCTCACCCCCCAACCTAAAGTTTACATTGTCCTCAATTAATGTATAAAAGATATGTAACATGAGAGCAATGATACAATAAAAAGGAGTGAGTAAGAGAGTACCTGAGAAAGAATTTTAGCATGGAGACTATTCTACTCCTAACAAAACTATTCAACTATAAAGTAAAATAAACCTACCTACTCTATTCTATAAAGAGAATTTTCATCGGACTAGGAGATTCGTCCTAAAAATAGGATCATTAAAAAGTATAAAATCAAGAAGGATCATTAAGTGGTATAAAAGACTTCACAATGATATCATCCAGTATCCTATGATACAATATACATGGGTGTTCTTAATCATGATGGACCATTGAAAACCCCACCAAAAAATTTCAATGGGTTTTCTAAATTTCTCACCACATGTATAAGAAAAGGAGATATTCTCATATTTCACTTTAAAAAAATCTCTCTAATGTATTTTCTTAGTAATGGTTGATTAAGTATGGGTCATCCTAGGGTTGGTGATCCTCAGTTTAAATAAACCAAAGAGATGTGGAGACTTTAATCATTTTTTCATCCTAATAGGGTATTGTCTCCACAAAATCATAAGTCACCGGTGCTTCCACGATTGATGTTTCAGTTTACACTCCGAAAGAGACTTTTCAGGCACCAGAGGGGTCTCCTGTAAGGCATTAACAATATTTCTAATGATAGGATCATCTGAATCCTCAAAATATGCCAAGCACTCTTCTAAAGATTATGGAGTTTCGAGATTAGATCGAATTTCAGTATTTGATCATTGAATTCTTTCTCCATCCCAATGGTTTCTTCAGAATTATGCCTCTCTTTAGGCAAGTCGAGCACCACTTCATTAATTTTCTACACAACAAAATTCTTAAGATTAGAAATTGGTGACTTGTAATTCAAATTTTCAGAATTTGGCTCTTGCAAAGCCTCATCAATATCTAAAATTATTTTATCCTTGAAATCAGCAAATTGAGCCAAACAAACTTCTAAAGTTTCAGGGTTCTTAGTCAAGAGAGGCACATCATCCACAAATGCATCAATAATGTTTATCTTGTGGACCACATCTTCTTGTTGTTTATACAAATGAAACACATTCAGCTTCATTGCCGTATTCCCAAAGGATATCTTCATGATTCCATTCCTACAATTGATTATGGTGTTGGCAGTTACTAGGAATGGTCAGCCTAGAATGACAGGAACCTGAGTGAACACATTTGTAACCAGTTGTGTATCCAATATGAGAAAGTCTACCAAGTAGTAGAACTTATCAATTTGGACTAACACATCCTCGACTACCCCTAGGGGTACTTTGATTGAGCGATCCACGAGTTGTAAAGTTTTCTTGGTGTGTTTCAATTCACTAAGCCAAAGTTGCTCATATACCAAAAAGGGTATCAAGTTAACACTCGCCCCTAGATCAAAAAGTGCTTTGTTGATTTGGAAATTACCTATTACACAAGATATCTTAAGACTTTTTGGATCCTTGAATTTGGGGGGTTTGTTTTATGATTGCACCCACTTGTTCTGTCAAGAATGTCCTTTTATACACATTTAGCTTACGCTTAACCATGCATAAATCTCTTAAGAATTTGGCATATGAAGGAATTCGTTTTATTGCATCCAACAAGGAAATATTGATTTTGACTTATTGAAAAACTTCTAGAACATCCTGATTTTCACTTGGCCATTTTGTTAAGAGAAGAATGTTGATTTTGACTTATTGAAAAACTTCTAGAATATCCTGATTTTCACTTGGCCGTTTTGTTAAGAGAAGACGTTGGGGAAACGGGGACATAAGTTTAAATTCATGCTCCGGCTCTTTGTTTTGTAGAGCATTGCTTGATTCACCCTAATCCTCAAAATTCTAAACTTCCTCAGGTTTCTCAACCTTCTTAGGAGTTGTCTTAATGATCTCTTTTTCACTTCTTAGGGTAGTGATGGATTGAACATGCTCCATACGTTGGGTTGAAGAATTAAAATTACTCATTTCAAATTGTCCCTTGGGGTTAGGTTGAGGTTGGGCCAGAAAAGTCCCTTTCTCCCTACACCTAAATGTGTCTTAATTCTTGCAACCAACGTTTTAAGTTTGTTTATGGCCTACATGGTGGACTGATTTATCTGAGCTTGTCCATATATGAATGCATTCAATGTTGTTAGTGCACTTTTCTGTAGCATACTAGTGCACCTTATTTGTTAATTACTTAGGTCAGTGAGTCTAGTGTCGGTTAAGCTTAATGAAGACAAAGACCGAAGACTCAAAATGGACCTGTTGCATCAAGAAAGAAGAAACATGTGAAAGTGATGCCTTGGTGAGCCTTTTACCTTGTACCTATCCAAAAACATAAACCTCCAGATGACCATGACCAATAGGTATACCTTTAGTCATCTTAGATTGGCCTTAAATGTTCCAAAAAGATCACTAAAAGAATGGCCAAGAGGTTGCATGTTCTGCTGAAAAACATAAACGAATACAGCAAAAAAAATGCCTGACCGGGCGCCCGACCAAGTGTCCACTGGGCGCTTGACCTATAGGGAAATCCGTCCAAAGAGTTGGCCTGAAGTCCAATGGTCATCAAGCACCCAACCACAACTTGTCCGGGCGCCCGACCAGTGCAAAATCTATCCAGCAGCACAGACCAATATCTAAACTGAATATCGAGTGCCCGACCAAGTGTCCATCGGGCGCCCGACCAACTCCAAATCTTTCCAGTGACTAAAACCTTTTTATGAACCGGATTTCGAGCTCCCGACCCTGCACGAATCTGCCCATTATTTGACCATTGGGAGAAACTTTATAAAAGTGGGGGGTTCGTTTTTAGGGCTAAGAGGGAGGATTTTAAGGAGATAGAAGCTACCATTGCTAAAGACCATAGAGGCTCTATTCCAAACCCATAGCAAGTCATTCTCCTTGTGTTTCATCACAAGCTTGGGTCATTCAATGGTAATATGATAATGGACTTGTTCCCTCTTGATTTCTAGGAGTTTAAACACCTTGATCATAGTTAAATCCCTTGTTTAAATACCACCTAGGTGTCCAAATAGGTATATCCCTCTAGAAAACCCATTTTCTATCATTTGTAGAGGTTTCACCATTCCCTAGCACCTTGGGCATCTCCAATGAAGCATCACATGCAAGGGAGTTGATCTTGGAGCTGAAGCCTTAGCAAAGTAGCGGCATTAAAGATCGGGATAGCACAAGGGTAGCTGATTAAAGCATGAGAGAGTGGACATCAAGCAACCCGAAGCGGCGCTGAACAAGGGGCTCATCCGACTAGTAAAGTTGTCTTTGTTGAGAGTTCATCCACTCAATTCCTTATGGGAGTTGAGTGTAGAGTTTGTTAGTTAAACTTAAACTAGGGTTGTTTGCCGATCCTTGGCTTGTTTGTTAAGCCTAAAACTCTAAGGACGTTAGCTATTCCTTGGCCTATTTATCGGCCTAAAGACTAAGGGTTGTTTGGCACTCTTTGGCTCATTTGTCGGGCCTAAATTCAGAGACGTTTGCCGTTCCTTGGTACGTTTGGCAGGCCTAAACAATCTCCAAGGGGAGCCACCAACACGAGTGTGAACGTGTAAGTTAGGAGGAACCTGTAAACTCCCCAGTTGGGTGAATCCGATTTAAAACACCTTGGTTGGGAGGAACCAGATTTAAACTCCTTAGTGAATGCTGGTGTGCTCAAAGGAGTTGAGTACTTGAACCGGGAGTGGAGTAGACAAGTAGTCGAACCACTATACATGCTTGTGTTTGTGATTGTATTTGAGCACATTTCTTATTATGCATTATGTTTAATTGCTTCATTATGAATGCTTAATTAGGAATATATGCTGGGCACTTGATAGGCACATCCACACACACAAGATGTACTTTTACTCCTCATGTAGACTTGAGCTCATGTTGATTCATCCTCTATAGTCTACTTGTGTTGCTTAGACTAGATTGTTAATTGCCTTAATCATTTGCTAGTCTATTAATTAGACCCACTTAGACTTGAAAGCCAAAGTGTTCTTGCTTGCTTAGTTTAATTTGTTAAAACTATTAAGTAAGCGAAAATAATTTTAAAAGGTCCTAATCCCCCCTCTAGGACTTAGCCATAATTCTAATTGCTCATTAAGCTTCCGCACGCATATACGTAGGGTGTCGTGTTAGACTACCCGACGTAATTTCAAATGTATCCTCAAGGGTGCTCTTTGGTAGAGGCCCTTGGGGATTATTATTTATATTTACCATTGGTCCATTCCTCCAATTAAAATTGGGATGATTCCGCCAACCAAAATTGTTCATGTTAGAATTTTTTGTGCACTAAAGGGGCGTTGATAAGCGTTCATGGCATTTGCTTGAGCTTGCAATACTTTTTAAAAAGCAGGGATTGTCAAACAATCCTTTGTTGAGTGAGCATCACTCTCATAAATACCACAAACACTTTCCACAGCCTCACCGGTATTGACTACATGTATGTCATTTAGTTTCATGGCCTCAACCTTCTTTGTAAGTCTCTCCAACCGTGCATTAAAATCATCATCCTCTTTTAACACATGTATTCATCTCTCTTTGTTTACTTGAAATTTCTAATTGGGTTAGATATGTCCCAAGATTGGGCATTCTCAGCTAATGTATCAAAATAATCTCAAGCCTCATCAGGCTCTTTGTTCAAAAACTCACAATTACACATCATTTGGACAAATTAGCACATGTTTGAGCTTAATCCATCATGGAAAAAGTTAATCATGCGCCACTTTTCATAACCATGATGTGGGCATACAAGTAGAAGTTATTTGAACCTCTCCCAATATTGAAAAAATGCTTCATCTTCCTTTTGGAAGAAGTTCATTATTACATGCCTCATAGTATTATTTTGTTAACCGAGAAGAACTTTTTAAGAAACTCTCGAATCATCTCAACCCATGTTCCGATGCTTCTAGGCTTTAAAAAGTGGAGCCATGATTTGGCTCTCCTTGAGAGAGAAGGGGAATAATTTTAATTTAATTATATCTTGGGAGACATTAAATTGCACGGTGATGACAATCTCCTTAAATTTTCTTAGATGTGAGTATGGACTTTCAGAGTCAAGTCCATGGAACTTTAAAAGTAATTGAATAAGTCTCGGCTTAAAGTCCACGTTTCCTACATTGAGTGAAAAAATCATGTAGAAAGGTATGCTTGTTCTCTCCTGGTGTAAATAATCACGCAGAGTTTTGACCGGAGGAACCTAGTACACCTCATTCTCATTTACGTTCTATCCTAGTTGGCGGTGTATCTCGCTCATCATTATGATCAATATTTGGCTCATTCTCAACCATGTTTCTGGATAGTTCTAGACATTTTCTAACTCATTTTTTAATAAAAAGCCCTTCGACTAAACCCCCCTCACTTAGAAGTATCAACGTATGGTCTCTTACCCAATTGGACATGAACTACACAAGAACTACGACTAAACTTAAACCTATATTAAAAATCTGAAACAAAAGCAAAACTAACAGATAAATTTTTTAAAGAGGTCTAAGTTAAAACGGTAGTACCGGATTGTTGAAAATATGTTAACCAAAAATGCTACACAACAAACAAAATTTGTTAATGTTTAAAGAAATCTGAGAAAACCTAAGAACAAAACAAAAGTTTTCCTAACCTATCTAAACTAAGATTTAATCAACCTAAATCCCCAACAACGGCACCAAAAACTTGTTCGTCAGCCCCAAATATAAGGCCGCGATGTAGTAATAACTCAATGAGACCGAGATCGATCCACGGGGATTGTAGTAACAATTCTTAATAATAGTAACTAGGGCTATCTAAATTCAGATTTGTATGAGATTCCAGAAATATAACCAGTAAAAGAGAATTAAGAAAACTAATCACTAAGGATTTAAGAATTCACTTATAATCATCCACAATGTTAATCTATTTATTCAAGCAGATAACTCAATTGGAATCGGAGTCTTATCCCTATACAATCGGACAATAAATTCAGTTAAACCATAGATCATAAGCCAACAGAGATATAAACTTCTATAGATCAGTTTTATACAAAGCCTAGAGTACTTAACTTGTAGAATTACAAAGCATTCACTATAATTATGATGAATCTGAGAATTCCACAATTTAAAACTCTCATAAAACTCATTGATCAATCTCAGTAAATAAAAAAATATCTCATGTAATCAGGATCACAAAAGATGGAAGATTAAATAAACTATCAATCTTATTCAAACTAAAACTATGAATTGTTCATCATTAAAGCTCAAAATACTTAAATTAAATAGATTAAAACATTACAATTAACTATAAGCTTCCCCTCTTAGCTCTAGCTAAAAGGTTTAGCCAACCATAAAAATGGTTAAACTAAAACTACTTAAAAAGAAGAGAAAAACATGAACTAGAAGAAGAACTTGAAGTAAAAGCCTCCACTTCATATTTCTTCACCTCCACTACAACCTGAGATGATCTTAAAAGCAAGGAGAGAAGCCTTTTTATAGGAAAAATTGTTAGTGCACTTTTCTGTGGCATACTAGTGCACCTTGTTTGTCAATTACTTAGGTCAGTGTGTCTAGTGTCGGTTGAGCTTAATGAAGACGAAGACTCAAGACTCAAGACGGACCAGATGCATCAAGGAAGAAGAAACAGGTAAAAGTGATGCCTTGGTGTGCCTTGCCTTGACCAAAACCTAACTCTTAACCTCTTAGATGACTTGCACCATCTAGGTATACCTTTAGTCATCATCATTAGTCGTAGAACTCCATGAAAAACATGATAAATTAGACTAATTAAAGAGGTGGAAGCTGCTGTAATCAAAACAGCTCAAACAGCAGTTTCCGATTGATCTCCGATCAATCAGACGTTGGCTCCGATAGGACTCCGATCAATCGGACAGAAGTTCCGATCAATCGAAAATTGTTCCAGCAACCTTGAAAATCCACTGGACATATTTCTGATCAATCGGACAGTCTTCCGATCCATCGGAAAGGGTCTGTCCAATCAATCGGACCATATTCCGATCAATCGAAAAATCCTCCAGAGAGTCCTCTGGACTAAATTCCGATCAATCGGACATGTCTCCGATCAATCGGACTGGTCTCCGATCAATCGGACCATATTTTTTATCAATCAGAAATGCGAGAATCTGCCCCTTTTTTTACCGTTTGAAGAAAATCTATTTAAAAGGGGGATTCATTTTTTGAGCTAAGAGAGGGGATTTTGAGGAGATAGGAGCCACCATTGTTGAAGATCATTAAGAGCTTATTCCTAACCCAAACAAGTGATCTTCCTTGTGATTCATCACAAGTATGGAGCATTCAAAGCTCAAGAAGAAGATGCACTTGTCCCTCTTTTGATCTCTAAAGATTGGATTGATCTTTATAGTCATATTCCTATCCAATACTCTGTGATGAGATCGTTGTAGGTGAGACTCTCCAGGTAACCCATTCCCATAAGTTGTAGAGATCTCAAACCTACCCTCGCTAGCACCTTGGGCATCTCCAATGGAGCATCACATGCAAGGTAGCTAATCTTGGAGCTGAAGCCTTGGCAAAGCAGCGGTGTCAAAGATCGGGGGAGCACAAGGGGAGCTGATTCAAGCACGGGAGAGCGAGAAGAAGCAACCCAAAGCGGCGCTACAAAGGGGCTCAATCCGACAAGTAAGGTTGTCTTGTTAGGAGTCCATCCACTCAATTCCCTATGGGGGTTGAGTGTAGAGTTTGTTTGACAAACTTGAACTAGGGTCGTTAGCCGATCCTTGGCCTATTAGTTGGGCCTAAAATCTAGGGACGTTAGCCATTCCTTGGCTCTGTAGTCGGTCTAAACAAAGTCTCCAAGGGAGAGCCACCAACACGGGTGCAAACGTATAGGTTGGGAGGAACCTGTAAACTCTCCGGTTGGGTGGATCTGAGTTAAAACACCTTGGTTGGGAGGAACCAGATTTAAACTCCCCAGTGAATGCCGGTGTGCTCAAAGGGTTGAGTACTTGAACCGGGAGTGGAGTAGACAAGTAGTCAAACCACTATACATGCTTGTGTTTGTGATTGAATTGAGCACATTGATATCTTAGCATTGTAAGTTTAATTGTTTAATTATGAATGCTTGATAGGAATGTATGCTAGGCACTTGATAGGCACATCTACACTCACAAGATGTACTTTCACTACCTCATGTTGACTTGAGCATTTCTTGAACCATCCTCTATAGTCCACATGAGTTGTGTAGACTAGGTTGTTATTGCATATATCATTTACTAGTCTTTTGATTGGACCCACTTAGGCTTGGAAGCCGAAGTGTTAATCGCTTACGTAGTTTAATTTGTTGAATTATTTAAATGGCGAAAAGAGTTTTAAAAAGGTCCTAATTGTTCGCTCACCTCAAGTGTAAGACTGCGATGTAGTAATAAATCTCGGTAAAACCGAGGTCGATCCACAGGGAAATAGAAACAATCTCCAAACTACTCCAGCAACTCAGTTTTTGGAAGAAAATCAGATTAATTGGGTAATTAACTAAACAGTAACTTTAATAGAAAATCAGTAATTCAAAGTACTAAGGCATTCAAGGATCCACTTGTAGCAATCCCATGTCAATTTAATCAATCCAAGTAGAGAACACAACTAGATTCAAAGTCCTATCTCTCATCTAGTTGGAAAATGAAGCATTCACACACATTCAATCCAAATCAAGTTGAACTTCTAAGTTCTAGTCCCATTCAATCAATATAGAATTCAAAACCATAGCCTGCGGAGTAACAGCCATGCCTATGGACTATGGCCTGCTCAAGGGTTACTATAATTCGAATCTAAACAAGCATTATATGATAATCTCAGAGAATTGCAAGGAACTCATGTCCGGAGCACATGAACTCTCATAAAACATCTCAAACTACCACTTTTGGAAACTAGAACATAAGAAAAATTCAAACTTGAATTAAAATTACTTGAATTAAACTGAATCCAACATGGAATTGGCTACAAGCTTCACCTCTCAGCCTTAGCTGAGAGGTTCTAGCCGAGCATATTCATGCTACAATTAAAAACTCTTAATGAAAGCATAAAACTAGAAAAACCGAAAATAGAAGAGTCGCAGACGCTCCACGACAGCTTCCTCTCTCCAAAACCACGTCCCTTAGCTTCTCTGATGACCTAGGAAGAGCCCCTAGGTGTCATTTTATAGTAAGAAACCTCCCTTGCGTCGGAAACATCCAGAATCTGCGAAAGGTTACGCAATGCGCAGCAGTTTTCGGAGTCCTGATTTAGAAAGAACTCGACTTACGCAGAGCCGACCGGTCTAAACCGGTCGGACTGGGCTTTTGAACAGTCCAGGGAGTACAACCGACCGGTCAAGACCGGTCGGGCTTGTTTTAACAGGATGGACAGCGTGCATAGCCGACCGGTCAAGACCGGTTGGGCTTCATTCTTGCTTCCAGTACGCATGGCCGACCGGTCAAGACCGGTCAGTCTGGCTTTCTTCTTTGGTCAGTGCACATGGCCGACCGGTCAAGACCGGTCAGCTCTCTTTATTTTGTTCTTCTTTCTTTCTTTTCTCCTCTCTTTGCTTTATTCTTTCTTCGGTCCTCTTTCATCCTTCATCTACTGGCTCCAAAGGCTTCCTTTTAAACCCTAATTGAATGAAGTCCGCTCTCATCCCCTATAATCACAAAACATGTGTTAGATGGGCCTTTCAATCATGAAAATCATGCAAACCATGTCATGTAATGGGCAATGCAATGTATAAATTGGAGGTTCAACACACCCCCCAACCAGCTTTTTGCTAGTCCCGAGCAAAACATGCGTGAAACAATTTCAAACCTCCAAACCCAACTCTCCTTCAGAACCCATGATTCTATCCATTCCAAGGTGTATAAGTATAAAATTTGGAAAAATTAGGTGATAGAAGCTGAAACCTTGGACTCAAAACATAAAAGGTGTCTACATGAAATTCCCGCTGACTGATTGATAAATAAAAGAACTCGAACAAATTCAACCTAGTGTGCATAGTGAAAGTTCATCTCATGAGTTCCTGGGATCATTTTCTTCATAGATTAAGTAAACCAAGGATTTTAAGGTGCACAGAGCAACAACAAGCCTATGACAGGAATTTGCCTTACCGTCCTTCCGACGGCTTTCACACTACGTCCCATTTCCGGCTTTGGTTACGGTTCGACCATCCCCTGGTTGGTAATAGGTAGCCCTTTTCAGAATTTTCCACCATTTTTCTTTCCTTCCCGATTTCATCCTTTCTTTCCTTTTTCTTTTAAATTAGATAGGATTTTTAGAAATCCATATCTTCTGTTATTTTCCCATGGACAAGGATGGACAAAATACCCCAGCTTGGCTGCTCAACACCTTTAAATCAAAGTCTAGCTAATCCACAAATCACATAACCCTATCAACTCATGAAAATCGTGTAATGTGAACTTGGTGTAAAGGTGTTCAAATTTTCTATCAATCACAACAATAGGGGAACTAACATATAAAACCATTATGTCGGGAGAAAATCAAGACCTACAACATCACACACTTTGTATCTCCTCTTCTTATACTCATAGCATCTCAAATGTATAGAAACAAGATTTTCTAAGAGAGTTTTGAGATGTTAGAAAATTCGAAAAAAATTTACGCATATGAAGCTCGGAATGTTGCAATATGCTAGATGAGGAATCTCATCTCACCCCCCCAACCAAATCTTGCACTGTCCTCAATGTAAAAAGATATTCAAGTAGCATGAACATGAGAGCAATGATAAAATATGAGAGAGTGAGAATCAATAGTACCTGAGAGAGCGATCATGGAAGTCTCCAACCCAACAACTAAAACCTACTAAAACAGTAAAACTGAAGAAAACCTACCTATGTTATACCTCCATCAGACTAGGAGATCAATCATCCTGATAGACAGGATCATTCAGAGTGATGGACACGTCCTCTGAATCAAATTTCTCGACAAATGGTTTAAGGCGTTGTCCATTAACTTTAAAACAGTTACCATTTGCTGCATTTTCAATCTCAACAGCCCCATGAGGAAAAATTTCTTTGATAATATATGGGCCGGTCCATCGAGATCGTAATTTTTTCGGAAAAAGGTGAAGTCGGGAATTATACAAGAGTACTTTCTGTCCTTCATGGAAAGATTTCCTGAAGATGTGTTTGTCATGGAAAGCCTTCATCTTACTATTGTAAATTCTCGAGTTCTCATATGCATCGTTCCGGATTTCATCAAGCTCATTTAATTGGAGTTTGCGAAGCGAGCTAGCCTTATCCATGTCAAAATTTAAAGCCCGAATTGCCCAATAGGCTTTGTGCTCTATTTCCACCGGCAAGTGGCAAGTTTTCCCATAGACAAGTCTATAAGGGGACATTCCAATGGGTGTCTTGTAGGCGGTACGGTGAGCCCAAAGTGCATCATCTAATCTTAGGGACCAATCCTTGCGATCCGGTCTCACCGTCTTTTCCAAAATCTGCTTGATTTCCCTATTGGAGATTTCAGCTTGCCCACTTGTTTGTGGGTGGTATGGGGTACTCACTTTGTGCCTAATACCATATTTCTTCATTAAAGTTTCGAAAGGTCTATTGCAAAAGTGAGAACCACCATCACTAATGATGGCCCGAGGCGTCCCAAATCTAGAAAGTATGTTTTCTTTGAGGAACTTGAGAACCGTACGATGATCGTTGGTTCTACATGGGATAGCCTCTATCCATTTAGACACATAGTCTACGGCAAGCAAAATATAGACATGTCCAAAAGATGAGGGGAATGGTCCCATGAAATCGATGCCCCAACAGTCAAAGACTTCAAGATGTTGAATTGGGGTGAGAGGCATCATATTTCGATGGGATAATCCTCCTAACTTCTGGCAGCGCTCGCACGCTTTGCAAAACTCGTGGGTGTCCTTAAATAACGTAGGCCAATAAAAATCATACTGCAGAATTTTCGCAGTTGTTTTCTTGGCTGAAAAATGACCCCCACATGCTTGATCATGACAAAAGGAGATGACTGAATTGTGTTCATCATCAGGGACACATCTCCTTATAATTTGGTCTGGGCAATATTTAAACAATAAAGGTTCATCCCAGAAAAATCTGCGCACTTCCCTTAGAAATTTATGTTTGTCTTGCGCAGTCCAATGAATAGGCATCGCACCTGTGGAAAGATAATTAGCTATATCTGCGTACCATGGTGGATGCATAGCAACAAAGAGTTGCTCATCAGGGAATGAGTCCTCAATAGGTGACTCGTCAATGGAATTTGGTAGGACTAGGCGGGATAGATGGTCTACCACCACATTTTCTACCCCCTTCTTGTCTTTGATTTCCAAGTCGAATTCTTGAAGGAGTAGGATCCATCTAAGCAGACGGGGCTTAGCATCCTTCTTAGAAAGAAGGTATTTCAGCGCGGCATGATCCGTATAAACAATGACTTTGGATCCTATTAAGTATGGCCTGAATTTGTCCAAGGCAAAAATGACAGCTAGGAGTTCTTTCTCCGTAGTGGAATAATTAACTTGGATGGGATTCAAGGTCTTACTTGCATAGTAGATAACATGGGGCTTCTTATCCTTCTTTTGGCCTAACACCACCCCAATAGCAAAATCGCTCGCATCGCACATCAACTCAAAAAGAATGGACTAATCTGGTGGTTGCATGATAGGAGCGGTTGTCAACATGTCCTTTAGCTTTGAAAAAGCTAATTGACATTCGGCACTCCACTTAAATTGGTTCTCCTTTTGTAGAAAGTTGCATAAAGACCTTGAGATATGACTAAAATCCTTTATAAACCTTCTATAGAAACCGGCGTGTCCAAGGAAGGACCACACATCGCGTATGCTTTTGGGTGGTGGTAGATTGAAAATTATGTCAATTTTTACCCGGTCTACCTCTATTCCATTGGACGAGATGATATGTCCAAGGACTATTCCTCTTTGTACCATGAAATGGCACTTTTCCCAGTTTAATACAAGTTGCTTCTCCTCACACCTCATCAAGACCAACTTCAAGTGCTTGAGACACTCATCAAATGTACTACCAAAAACAGAAAATTCATCCATGAATACCTCAAGAAACTCACCCACCATGTCCGAGAAAATACTCAACATGCATCGTTGGAATGTGGCGGGTGCATTACATAACCCAAATAGCATCCTTCGGTAAGCGAAGGTGCCAAATGGGCATGTAAATGTGGTTTTTTCTTGGTCTTCCAGAGCTATCTCAATTTGGTTGTATCCGGAATAACCATCTAGGAAGCAATAATAGGAATGGCCTGCCAACCTCTCTAAAATTTGATCCATAAATGGGAGAGGGAAGTGGTCTTTCCTAGTAACCGTGTTGAGCTTCCTATAATCAATGCACATACGCCAACCGGTGGTCACCCTAGTTGGTATAAGTTCGTTGTTGGCGTTTTCAATTATGGTAATACCGGATTTCTTGGGGACAACTTGGTTAGGACTCACCCATTGGCTATCTGAGATAGGGTAGATAATACCCACATCCAATAGCTTTAACACCTCGGCTTTGACAACCTCCATCATGTTTGGATTTAGCCGTCTTTGAGGTTGTCTAGTCGTTTTTGCATTTTCTTCAAGGTGTATTCGGTGAGTGCAAACCGAAGGATCTATCCCTTTGAGATCCGCTATGGTCCAACCTATGGCTTCCCTATGTTCTTTGAGTAACTCAATCAACTTGAGCTCTTGGTCTTTCTCAAGGTGGGAGGAAATGACAACTGCGAACGTTTCCTCTTGACCCAAATATACGTATTTAAGCTCGGATGGCAATGGTTTGAGGTCAAGCTTCGGTGGTTTGATGTTAGACGGTAGAGGCCTTGATGTGGTTGGTGGCAATTTTTCAAAACGGGGCCTCCACCGGCTAGTACCAACTACCTGTCTTTCTATATTCAATGCTTGCACAATTTCACTAATGATGGGGTCTTTGGAATCCATGAAATGTGCTAAGCATGTCTCCAAGCTTTCTAGTGGTTCAAGTTGGAGGAGTTCTTCTTCTTCAAAAGTTTCAAGCATGTTTACCTCAAAGAACTCGTTATCATCGACATCCCTATGCCTTTTGCCCAAGTGAAACACATTTACCTCTAGTGTCATGTGTGGACCCTCGCAGTTTCCGCGCTCCCACAAGACGTCGTTCTCGTCCCTTCCCCTTTCGGAAAAGAAGGAGAGGAAGATGCGTGAGTGCGAAATCGCCGTTTGTGCCACTGGCTTGCCTCGTTCTCGAGGGCTTTGTTTGATTGTCGTGTTAAGCTGGATGTGTTTAAATGAGTTTGTATAAGACCAGAGTCGCCACTAGCCAGTTACTTCGAATCTACAGTCGGCTAGACCCCGTAGAAACGTTAGAGAAGGGGATCCGAAGATTCCTTCCTCTAAAATGACTCCTTTTGATCTGCGGCCAAAGATTCAAGGTAAGGGATCACGGTTACAGGGTGGGAAGAGGTTAATCACCCCACACACTGCTCGTACCGAAGTACGGTTTCTACTTCACAGAATCGAACTAATACTTGAAAGTCTAGTTTAATCATCGTATATTCTCATGGATGACATGATGCATGAATGCGGGTCTGAACAGTAAGAGTTTCTGATGGGCAGGTTCCAACAACGGGCAAGCCCAGAGCGTACGCTCGAACTGACAGGTGCTTAATGTAAGACGTATGCAGTGTGCTTGAATGATCAAGGTGTTTTATGGTGAAGCATGAATGCAGGTCTGAACAGTAAGAGTTTCCGATGGGCAGGTTCCAACAACGGGCAAGCCCAGAGCATACGCTCGAACTGACAGGTGCTTAATTTAAGACATATGCAGTGTGCTTGAAGAATCAAGGTGCTTACAGTGAAGCAGGGGGGTTGGAAGAAAAGTAAATGTTGCACTTATGCTAGATACAAATGAGATGATGCTGGAAAAGAGTAGCTGGGTGGACGGAGGTGTCGCAAGGATTGGCTTCGAGTGGCTGGATCAAGACTTGGATGGCTTGGGAGGCTTGGACCAGTGGTCAGGTTGGGCTGGACCAGGGCTAGGCTCTCCTCACTCGGGCTCTCCTTGGTGGGAAAATGGGCTAAGGGGTGAAGAAGGACTCGGACCGCACCCGGACTGGCTGGACTTGAAGGGATGCTGAAATGAGAAGGGGAGGAGGGTATTTATAGCAGTGAGGAGTGGCAGTTTACGTAAATAATTTTGGGCGGCCTGCTATGGGCCGCCCGTACGGCCGTTCCTCGATTTCCAGCGAGGTACGGTCGCACCCTCGGGACTGCTGTTTGACTCGCTGGGTCGACTCAGTGAGTTGACTCAGCGAGTCGACTCAGTGATTTGACTCGACGGGTTGACTTGACGGGTTGACTCGGTGTTTTGACTCGACAGGTTGACTCAGCGGGTTGACTCGACGGGTTAACTCAGCGGGTTGACTCGGCGGGTTGACTCAGTGAGTTTGACTTTTTAGAGATTTTTTGACTGGCTTTTCTTATGGGGGGTTTTTCAAGGTGATGTTTAGGACTGGGTTGACTGGGTTCAGGCTTGAACTGGGCTATGGAATGGGGCTTACAAGGGTGAGTTTGGCTGAGTCTGGACTTAGGGTTTGAGGGTATGGTCCTCCATTCATCCAGCTATCTCTACCAACATTGTAGCCGAAGGTGGGGTGTCTACAGATGCCCCTCTTTGGCAGAGGTTGCTTGCAACCGAATGCCAAAAAATAGTGGACACCCCACTTCTGACCCGGTCATTCATAGATCATGGTCGGAAATCTTTGCTTGCCTTTGCATCTGTGCCAGTTGATCGTCTGGAACTCGATCACTCGCACATACCGCGGGAGTTTGGAGAAAACGTTGCGATTATCCCTGCAGTTTGCTGCAACCTGGGTACCCAATCGCAACCCTTCCATTCCCGATCGGTACTAACATCGGAAAGGTACAGCAGAGCCTCTGCGTCGCCAGTCTTACGAGGTTACTGACCTTGTGATTGATTGTATGTTCGATGTTCTCCCAGATCACTCCAGGAGTACTTGTTTCGCTTGACTGTCAAAGTGGTTAGACGCCCTGCGTCCGATAGTCTTACGGGATTCTACTACGCCGACTTGGACTCAGTCAAGGTACGTTAGGCATCCACTCCTAGGTATGTGCGGGTGAACTCTTTCCACCCAATCTGCTGATTTTGATACTTGGGTTACAATTCATCGTTTCCACCTGTTCAAATGGTTTCTGTGACCGAGCCTTTTGGCTTTCATCTTTTCGTATCTTGGCATGTGGTACGACCGCACTGACACTAGAGTTCAGTTCAACCGTACTTTGAGTGCATTGGATCCGATGGTCTCCGGGGAAACCGCGAGACATCGAATCTTATTTGATTTTTGCGTCGGCTCCTACTCAGAGATATGGAAGATCTCCTGGTGTTTTAGAGGCATAACGCTCTACTGGGAAAATATTTTTGGATTTTTGGAAAGATACCCACTCTGGGGAGTAATACTCCGTGGGGTTTTTATTTGCGAATAGAAATATTTTTTGTCTTTTTGAAATGAAAATCTGGTTTGCATGTGCCTCCACTAGGGATGCCTGTGGGGTCTTTGGCTAACCGTCTTTTATTTTGAAAGCAAGTAAACATGATGATTGATGCAATGGATGCTGATACATGGAGATGCATGATGAATGCATGGCTTTGGCTCATTCTCTTTCAGTTTGATGATTTTGCTTTTGCTGGAGATGCAGAGAATTTTGAGCTTATTGCTTGCAGGGTTGTGCTCCCCTGGGGATTTTTCTTTTTGATACGGATGTTTGGTCAGCGGGTTGGTCAAGATCCCGACCCGTGATCGATCAGGTCCATCGTCCCAAGATGTTGTTTCTTTGCGAATGAGAATGTACGAGGATGTTATCCGACTTCAAGATGTTCTTCTGAGCATGCGTGTGATTGAGATGGTGTTTAGTTGCCCGTTTTGGTCAAGATTCCAATTGGCGGGCGATTGGATCCGTCATCCCAAATTGTGAAGAGAGTGGAGTTCAAGACTCCTGAAGTGTAGTGCAGGGGGACAGTGACAATGTTTGTGATTTTTGTAAGTATTTGATCCGAACCTTAACCTGAGTAGTCAAGATAGAGATCGGTTATTGAAAACCAAGGAAATATTTTTTGTGATTTTTGAAAATATTTGATTTGAAAGCAAGGGAAATATTTTTTGTGATTTTTGACAATATTTTGATTGAAAGCAAAGGAAATATTTTTTGTGATTTTTTGACAATATTTTGATTGAAAGCAAGGGAAATATTTTTTGTGATTTTTTGACAATATTTTGATTGAAAGCAAGGGAAATATTTTTGTGATTTTTGCAAATATTTTGATTGAAAGCAAGGGAAATATTTTTGTGATTTTTGAAGAGGTGATTTTGCAATGTTTTAGTATTTTGTGATTTTTCTGAAATGCAAGGAAAAGTATGGAATTTTCATCCACTTCCAGCTTCTACTGCTGGTAAGGCACCCGATCCATTTTACATCAGCGAGCAAGACGAGTCTCACACCGTTAAGTGCCGTAGTTTTACATCTTCAGATGAGGAGATTTTGAGGGTTTTCAGTCAACACACCCACAAAGTCGCCTGTTCCTCATGTGCAATGCACATAGACCACGTATCGTCCGACGGACTCCTTCGGCCACAAAATGAGCCACATCCTCACATTTCCCTTAGTCAATCCAGTTTGGGGCCTTACGTTGCTTACAATTCCGCGAGGGTGCGCTCCACCTCCCAACAGCCTTAATCCCCTTCATGAGTTTTAGGAACAGGGAACATCCGTCAGATTCAACAGCGACTTCCAAATCAAGGTTATCTATCACGGTGCGTTCAACACGAACAGGATTGCGGAGTTCTGCCCGCCTCAGCCCTTACCTGTTTAAAAGATTCCAGACACCCGTACGATCAAGTGTCAGCCATGTTTGGAATAGGTTAGGAAAGAAAGCCCCCGAGAAGTTAATCCCAGTGTAGTTTTAGGTCTTCGGACCGCTGGAGATAAATTTGTGCAGTTGAAATTGATGGTGAAATTTTTAATTTTTTATCTTTTTATATTTTATATATATTTTTTATTTTTTATTTTTTTTGAAAAGGTTTCAGAGTTCAAATCAAGTGGTTGAGATTGATACTGGTTTTTATGGAAGACTCAAAAAAATCTTTTTGGTATTTTGGAAATGATCCGGGTTATCGAACCTTGATCCCAGCGGTTGAGGCCAATGCCGGTTTTTGTTGGAAGCGAGAAAGGTCTCCCGAGAAACTAATCCCAGTGTAGTTTAAGGTCTTCGGACCAAAATCTGTACATGCTGAAAATACATTTCTTTTTTTGTGATTTTTTGAAAAATGTTCCAGGTCGTAAATCTCAATTTTGAACGGTCAAGATTGACACTGGTTTTTATTGGAAATCTCTCGGGATGTCGATCCCGACGTAGTTTAAGGTCTTCGGACCATGAAATTGTACAAAAGAGTGCTGGAAATGCATATATATATTTTTTGTGATTTTTGAAAGTATCCGGTGTCGTCGAATCTTGTTTCGAGCAATCAAGACCGATGCCGGTTTTTATTGAAAATCTCTCGGGATGTCGATCCTGACGTAGTTTAAGGTCTTCGGACCAGAAACTGTACAAAAGGGGGCAAACACATTTTTTTTTCGAAATGATCCAGATCATCAGATCTTGGCCTGAACGGCTGGGATCGATGCTGGTTTTTATTAAAAATCTCTTGGGATGTCGATCCCGACGTAATTTAAGGTCTTCGGACCCAAAACTTTAAAAGAGGGGCTGGTAATATATTTTTGTTTTTCGAAATGATCCAGATCATCAGATCTTGGCCTGAAAGGCTGGGATCGATGCTGGTTTTTATTAAAAATCTCTCGGGATGTTGATCCCGACGTAGTTTAAGGTCTTCGGACCAAAAACTGTACATGACAAGGGGAACCTATTTTTGTTCTTTTTTTGGTAAATATCCGGTATCAGCGGATCTTGATTCGACGATCCAGACTACTACCAGTTTTTATTAAAAAGTCCCTCGGGATCTTGATCCCGACGTAGTTTAAGGTCTTCGGACCCAAAACTGTTCAAAACAGAAAAAATATTTTTTTTTTTTTTGAAAAATGTCCGGAGTCATCAGATCTTGACGAAGACCGATGCCAGTTTTTATTAAAAGTCCCTCGGGATCTTGATCCCGACGTAGTTTAAGGTCTTCGGACCATGAAATTGTACAAGAGGGCAGCAATCCAGGTTTGAGACTACGGGAATTCTTCTTGGAATGGTTCGGATCATCAGGTCATACCCCTGGATGGTTGAGATCACTGTTTGACCAAGTCAATCTTTTTCTTTCTTTTCCTTGAAAATTGCATGGAACTTTTCCACATCATCAAGCCAATTTCTCCCCAATTTCTCACAAGATGAGATTTTGGTGAGATCTCTTCTTTTTTCTCACCATTCTCTTCCATCACTTCATTCTTACATGGAGGTACAAGATTCACTTGCAACCACCCTTCCCAAGGAGGAGTTCTTCCCAAGGAAAGGGGAGGAGAAGTCGATTCACCTAGGTAGGGGGTAGGACAGCCTCCTATGGGCCGCCCGGACGGTCTCTGACCCCCGGTTTCTTCGGTGGATTGGGTAAAAGGGTGTCCTCCCATTTTCTATATAACATGGGGCACCCTTGCCCCCTTCAACGTGCAATCTCTCTCTTTTCTCTCTCATACTCTCTCTTTTTCAAAGTTTTCTCTCTCCTCTTGGTGGTTCTTTGCTTCTCTCAATTGGTGGGCCTTAGAGAAGTTTTGGGACAGCAAGGTGGTCCCTCTTTGGTGAGTGGTAAAGGTATGGACCACTTCCTTTCCCTTTCTTATCCTTTTCCTTCTTCATTATCTCTTCTCATGACTCTTTTCTTTTTCCATGTAGCTATTCCAAAAAGAGTGAGGGTGGGCCCAAGTGTTTTTGGCCATTTTCTAGATCTCAAGTCTCTTTCAAAGGTGGTGCAAGGACATTACAAGCTCTCCACTTCATTTTTCTTTCTTCTTTTCACACTCCCTTCATGTGTATGTAAAGGGTGATTTTGCCATGTCATCAAGTGTACATGGCAAAATACCCTATCTTTTTCATGGGAGTTGGGCTTTTTTTCATATGTATCAAATGGGCTCAAAGTGAAGTCATGGCCCTTGGTGTATTTGATGGGCCCAATGCTTCATTTTGGGCTCCCTCATGTTTTCTTGCCCTTGTCATTTCCTTTGGAGCTTTCTTTTCTTTTCCATCTTGTTTTCAAGGTTTGGGCGCATGGGCATGGTAGGGCCCATCTCAAGTTTTGGGCTCATGGGGCTCACTTTGGGTGTCCCCATCTTTCTTCACATATGTATGGACCAAGGTGACTAGCCCATTCTTCACTTGGATCTCAAGTGGGCTAGATTTCTTAGTTGGGCCTTTATAGGCAAATAGCCCAAATCTTCCACCATTTCTTGATTATGATGTACATCCTTGTACAAAGTGTAGTGGGCTCCTTGGAGTCTTTCCATATGGATGGGCTTTTGGGCCTTCATTGAAACTTGTGCACTTCTTTGAACCATGTGTGCCCCACTACACTTTATGCATGTAGGATTTTTTATTTTTTTTCATGCTTTTTTTTTATGGATGGAGGACTTGAGTTACTTGATCATCTACAAGTCCCATGAGTGAGTTGTTCCAACAATCTCACTAAGTTCAAATGGTTTTTCCTTGTGGTAGGGATGTGGTTCTCAAGAGTTTCCCCTTAATGTTATCAACCTCAAATGGATGATCCTCAAGTGAGCTATCCATACAACTATGGCTCCTTGATCTTTTCTTTGGGGGCTTGGTGGGTCATCCACCATCATTCTCAAGTATGAGTGATTTCTTCTTCAATTTGTGAGAAAGAATGATACCCATAAGTTGCCCATTTTTGTCCCATGCTTAGGGACATTTTGGATTTTGATCTTCAAATGGGCTATGTGTACCATTCTTATCCATTTTCATGATGGTTGGGTGACTCATCAAGCCATGCCTTCTTGTGCTCAAATGGTCTCCCTATTTTGTAAAGAAATTGGTACACATAAGTTGCCCAAACTTGCCTTTTCATGGGCATTTCCAACTTTGACTCCTCATGTGGGCTATGTGCATCAAAATTCTTACCATTGGCCTCTTTGATTCATATGTTTGTGGGTAGACCTCCTTGTTGTATTCTCATGGTCAAAACTTTCATCAAGATGAGGCACATAAGGTTGCCCATGGTTAACCCATGAATGGGTCCTCATGTTCTTCAAAGTGGGCTATGTGCTCTCTCCAATCCATTGAGATGAGTCATTCGGGTTGCTCTTGGGGGCCCACTTCCCTCCTATTCTCCACTTGTCCATATACACGTGTAAAAGGGTGGAAACACCTTAAATGAGAATCATGGCCTTGGCATAAAAGTGGACCAATCCTTGGCCACATATAGACTTTGAAAAGGGATTTCTCATGTGAAGTAGGATTCTCATCCTTTCTTGATCTCATGGCACTTGAGTGCATCTGTTGTCCAAAATGTGTCCTTGGATGATGGGCTTTCCTTGCCCAAGACATGCCATGCAACCCTCTTTAAGGTGGGCCTTACTTTCTCCAATGGGCCCAACACATATCCTAGGTGACACATGGAGTTGGACTTTAGACCTTGCATTTAGATGTGAGTCCAATCCCATGGGTTTCCTGGATGATAATTTGAATTTTAACGGGTAAAGGGATAGGGACTTACCTTGCCAAGCTTGTAGGATTCAATGGCGGATGGTACCAGAGGTCGCCGAGTGATTGATGAGGATGATCCTGCTTTCATCGTCCGCCGAGGGGACCACATGTGTTCCTTAGCTATGGAGCATCAACCTCTTCCTGCTATCAAGGGTCGAGGTACCAGGGATCACTGGGACAACTGGGTGAAGGATCCACAGCCCTTGCTTGAACGAGTACTGGATGGTACTCCTTTTGCTGGCCTCCTCACCTTACGTTTTCGTAACAACGATGCTAACCGCATGATGCTCGCGGCCCTTTGCGAGAGGTGGCGGGATGAGACCCACACCTTCCAGCTCCCTTGTGGTGAATGGGGGATAACTCCCCTGGACATTTATATGCAAGTAGGCTTTCCGTTTCATGGAACAATTGTTCCTCAAGTCAGCTATCTGGCTCCCCTCACTTCCACTGACTGGCTACGGCTTGTTGGTGATGTCCCACCCGAGGGTGAATTTCAAGGCCATCAAGTAAAGATGCGATGGTTCTACAACACTTTTGCCTCCGTCATCCCTACCACCGAGCGAGAGGCCCTCCATAAAGCACGGGCCATGATCACTTATGCCTTCGGGTCCTTCCGCTTCTGCCATGTGAATGAGAGGGTTGATCCTAAATTCCTTCGTTTAGTCGAGGATCTTCATCATCCCTATAACTGGAATGGGGCTATCTTGACCCATATCTTTCAAGGTCTGGACAAGACCTGTCGGCATAGCAGGTCCTTCACAGGCTTCTGGCCTGTCGTTGAGGTACCTCTTCTTTCACCTTTCTTGAAGGGCTTTCGCCTTTTTTCTTTCTCTGATCAATAAATGTGTCTTTTGCCCAGACCTGCTTTTATGACCATTTTCCCCATCTTGCGCCGAGGATGCAAGACGATGTTGAACCCTCTCTGTATCGCCACATGTACTGGCACCAGCAAAACCGTCAGCGGAACGCCCGAGTTTCTGGGGATAATTGGCGCGCTGACATAGACGGGTTGACCGTTGAGGACGTAAGTATCTTGCTTTTCTTTACCCTCGTGCTGTATTGTAACTGATCGTGGTGACCTCATTTGCTGCAGCTCACTCGGATGCCGTATGCCAGTTTCCCTCTCTATTATACCTCCCAGCGTGTGGAAGCATACGATGTTTCATGTCTCCGTATCATGCTTTCCGACGCTGAATCTTTTCAGTGGTATCTGGGGGAGAGGTTGCTTCGGCAAGTTACTGGGGTGGCTCGGGTCCCTTGTTCTGCACCTCCCCCAGCTGCTCGGATGCCAGTTGATGAGAGAGTTGAGGCTCTCGTGGGCCAACCCGAATTTCATTTCACGATCCCGGATCGTGACTATGATGAATGGTATTTGCTATTCGGCCAGGGGCCTCTGCTTCCTTCGCTTTATGTTCCAGGTGGCCGTCGCAGATATGCTGGAGGCTCAGTGACTGCTCCTTTGATGGATCTTTATCATCGGGAGCGGGACGAGAGGAGGGATGATGATGACTATGTTGGTGACTTGTAGCTTGCTTTGGTATTCTGTTTTGTATGGCCTTGTACTTTTACTTTTGTCTTCTTTTGTATCAAGCTTTCTGAATGAATATACGGTTCTTGACTTGTCTCAAATTCTTTGATGATGTCTGGATGCTTTGACCTTTGACTTGTTCCTTAATGATTTGCTGAAGATGAGGCTTTTTAACTGCATGGATGATGACTTGAACGGTTCAGATTGCTTGATTAGGCCTTGTGGGCCCATTTGATGATTAGATCTTGGATTCTGGCCTTTCTTTTGATGATTGAACCTTTGATCTTGCTGCTCCAAGACTTGTGTAAGCTTTCCAATGGTTTGGATTCTGATGATTTAGCCCTTGAATGGTTCAGATTGATAGATTTGGCCCTGTGGGCCCATTTGGGACCTTGGCTTTACTTTGGGGCACCTGTTTTGATGACTTGTGAGGCTAAGAAGGCTTCTCATGGTGTGGACGATGGCTTGAACGTCTCAGATCGCTTGTCTTGACTTTGTGGGCCCACTTGATGGTTAGATCTTGGATTCTGGCCCTTCTTTTGATGATCAACCTTTCGATCTTATTGTTTGATGGCTCATGTAGGTTCTTCAATGGTTTAGATCATGATGATCTAGTCTTTGAATGACTTGGATTGCTTGTGGCCCCACTTGATCACCTTTCCTTCTTTTTGACTTGATCAGCCATGCTCTGGCCGCATGGCTTCGTGATTGGACCGGTGGGGCACCTTTTATATGATCTTGATCAGCCTCAGTCGAAATCTGGAGTGGACCGGAGCCTTGGGCGGCCCACGGAGTGCCATCTGCTGACGTGGACTGTCAGCCTCACCTACCAAGAACCCTGGAGCCAATCCCGCGGAGAGAGAGGAACCGCGTCCGTACGGGCGGCCCAGAGCAGGCTGCCCAAGGCTCGCCTCTTGAGCGGCCTGGGCTGGCTCTGGTTCGGACATTCTCTGCTGTCCATTGTCTTTGTCTCCTCATTCCCTGCACGTCCGGGTTCGATTGCAGCCATGAATATTCCTTTTGTCCCTTCTTTCCTTCTCTTTTTGTCTTTTTCTTTATTGATCCTCTCTTGGGCAGCCATTGATGATGGCTTGGGGGCCATTGTGGGAGAGATTGGTGGGTCCCATGTTGCAGCAATTGATGAAGGCTTTAAAGATGGTGAGGTGCCTTTGATTGATGGTGGGGATGGAGCATTGAATAGGGGTATTGATGATGAATTAGGGGGGGTTGTTGGGAGAGCTTTGAATGGCTCTAATGGTGGAATGGCTGTAATTCCAGATTTGGATAGGCCTTTGATTGTGGGAGAAATGGATGGCATGGATGAGATGGGAGGATGGGACATAGGTGAGGCTATGCATCCCTTGAACGTGGGTCGCATGGATGATGTGATTGATGGAGGTGATGGGACCATGATGGACATAGATGGGCTAATCTCATGCTTGGATGGGATGGATGGTTCAGATGATACCTTTGACGGTTTGGATGCTCTTGATGAGGGCCGGGATGTGCGGTACACTTGTTTGGGTGTTCTTGATGTGGTCATTGATGATGTCCCCCTGATGATGGACAGGTGCAGATGCCTCGATGATCCCTTTGATCGGCCAGGATGATGTTTGGATTCATGATTTCCTACTGGAGAGGGCTGCAGGTCCGGATCTGGCCGTTGATTCTTCGATCGGGGTAGCCGGGACCCTTCTGGATGGTTCAGATGCTTTTTTTGACAGTCAGATTGGTCCGGATGCCACGATGTGCGGTGTGATCTTTACTGGTAGCCCTTTTGATGGAGAGCATCGCCCTTCTTTTGATCGTCGGTCTTTTGCGCACTCTGTTCATGAGGTGGGCGAGTCTTCCCATGCGGCTGAGGTTATGACAGTTTCAGATAGTGATGCGACTATATCAGACATAGCCGTTACTACGGGCAGGTCAGGGGCTGTTGAGTCTGCAGAGGTTCCAGCTTTTCCTTCTCCTTCGCCCGTTGACCTTCCGATCCTTGATGAGCTTTCATTGATTTCTGGGCCTTTTGTTCTGGAGGGGGTACCAGTGAGGACTTGTCAGCTGCTTCCTCATCCTTCTTGCTCGCCACGACTGCTTGCTTGGCTTGACAGCTTGTCAGCTTATGAAATTCGGGAGTTAGAGTCCTATGGCTTTGGCAGTCTGGTCCATATGGCTAGAGTTGATATTGATTGGAGGATGCTTGGAGCTGCCTTGATTAACTGGGTCCCTTCGTTGAACTTGTTTGTGTTCAATGATATGGAGATAGGACCTTCTTTGGAGGAGCTTGCACTCTTGACAGGCCTACCCTGGGATTATACTCAGTATTTCTCGCCGAAGACTACCACACCGCAGAACTGGTTCGGGATCCCTTATCTTGTTCATCCTGCAGCTGCCGGCCAGGATGCTGTAGTGTTCTCCTTGGACTTACTTTATGATCTTTTTTCGGGTCCTTGGAGTGTGGCCGGTTCTACCTTTGCTCGGAACGCACTGATGTTCTGCTTGATTGCTGAGGTGCTGTTCTCGGGATGGCGCAGGTCCCAGACTCCTCTGCTTTTTGAGGCGATGAGCCGAGCTATCCGTCGGCAGGGAATCATTTCCCTTACCTTGGCCGAGCTGTTCAATGGGCTGACTGACTGCGCCCTGGGCCGCACTCGTATCCTTCGCGGCTGTTGTGCCTTTCTTCAAGTATCTTTTCTGCATCCTTTTTCTTCTTGCTTTGCTAGGAATTGCTTTGCTTTAGCTGAACTTCTTTTCCTCTTTTGTGATTAGGTCTGGCTATGGGAGCGTCTTTCGTTGACCATTCCTGTATCTTTTCCTGACACTCGTTGCCCAGACCTTATGCGACACATCATGGAGTTTCTTCCTCATATAGTTAGGATGAGCGAGCCCTTGTATCGCAGGATATTCGCTGAACTTCGTGACTGGAACGTTCGTTGGGAGTCATCTTGGCTTTCACTTCCTCCAGTGCTTTGCAATGCACACCGCCTTCCTCTGATGTTGGTAGGCTTTCGATCCTACTTTTCTTATCATCCCATTCGGTTCCTGCGGCAGTTTGGATATGAGCAGGATGTTCCTCTTTTCGCTTTCACCGGTATCGGGCGTCGAGCACTTCCATACAAATCCTCTGACTTTAGGACCCGGATTGATTGTTCTTGGGCGAGTTATTTGACTGCTGATTTGCTAGGTTTTGAGCTGCGGACTTTTCCGATGGCGACCGCCCCATATCAGTACTGGGTTGCTGAGCAGTCTTTGTACCGACGTATCCCTTGCTGGCACCAGACTGCTGATGAGGATGAGCAGGATATCCTTGGAGATGCTGGCTCTTCATCTGGTTCATATGAACCTTTTGAGGAGCGCCCTTTCATTGATCCTTGCTTCCTTTTGGCCACTCATGGCCATCTGCTGTCTGAGATCTCTGCACTTCGGTATCATTGTGAGATGATGTCGAGGAGATTGGCTGCCGATCAGAGGTTGTCTGACGAGGAGACAGCGATCCGTACCCTTGAGCGCGATGAGGCGCATTACCTGCGTATGGAGGTGAGCAGGTTGAGAGCGAGACTATCTTTTTATGAGTCAGATGACTTACCTGATGTGGCCGAGGAGGAGGGTAGAGATTGATTGTGTTGGCCACCTGCACATTCTTTTTTGCATATATGATTGATGATGATGCATTTTTGTATTTTTTTTTTTTTGAAAAAGATGATATGATATGTGTAAAAGAAATATGATGCATTTAATTGAAAAAAAGAAAACTGTTTGAAAATCTACAGTGCCACGAGTTGTCTTGTGAGTGAGTGTGTGGATTTTGTGTCGGGATATAGGAATCAGAACTGGGGCTCGGCCAATGTTTTGACCAATGTCTCTAGACTTGACTTGCTTGATCCTTTGGTTCCCTAGAGGTGTAGGCAATGGAAACTGTTGCTTCTTGAGATTGTCAGAATTTACAGAGTTCTTCGCTCCTGACTGCACTTCTTCTTGTTCTTGAACTGTGACTGCTTAAACCGATCTGGACTGTCTGATTTTTTGGTACCTGCACTTTTAATTTTTTTTTTTTTTCTTTTTGAACCATTTTTGCCTGCAGTGCTCTTTCGAGTTTTCACCACAGCCGGCCTTTTCCCGTCATTTTTGCCCGTGGCGCCCTTTCGGATTTTCACCACGTCCTGGGTGTTTGATCTTGCCTGCCCCTTGGCAGCTATGCTGTTTTTACCCTCGGCGCCCTTTCGGGTTTTCACCAAGTCCGCTGTATGCCCACTGTTTTTACTCGGAGCGCCCTTTCGGGTTTTTACTCCGCCCTCTTTGTTTAGGCACACATTTTCTTTTTCTTTTTTTTTCTTTTTTTTTCTTTTTTTTAATTTTTTTTTTCTTTCTGGATTTCTGGATAACTGTGGCTGCTAGAGGTCGGGAATCCGTCGTTGTCGGCCGATGGCAGTCTTTCAGCCCTTATCCTAAGTTACGATGATAGAGTTGTCGGTCTTTGCTAAAGACCCCTCTGAGATGAATGGATGGATGATTATGTTTCTTCTTGGACTGATTTTTTTCTTAGGTGCCTTGCTTTGGCTTCCCTTTTTCTTTCTCTTTTCTTCTTTTTTTTTGTATTCTTTTTCTCTCTTCTTTTTTTTTATCTTTTCCCCTTTTTTTTTGAATCCCCTTATTTGAAACACTTATTGGTGGACGGAAATGATTTCTCAGAGGTCTCAACTTTGACCTCTTGACTTCAGCTCTATTAAAGTAACTCTTGATAAGGTCAGAATAACTTACCCGTGAAAGATCTTCACGTTGTCGGCGTTGGTTGGCTCAGGAAGATCCACCCCTCTCATGCTGGTGAGTCTGAGGGCGCCTCCGGGAAGTACTTCTCTGATGATCAGCGGCCCATCCCAAGAGGGTTTGAACTTCCCCCTGGGATCCGGAAGATGCGACGGTAGAATCTTCTTCATGACCATGTCGTCTACCTTGAAGCTTCTTTTTCGGACTCTCTTGTTGTAAGCCCGAGCGATCCTTTTCTGATAGCACTGTGAATGACTTAGTGCACGCATGCGCTTTTCATCTGCTAGCTGCAACTGATCGAATCTGGCCCATTGCCATTCTCCTTCTTCAACTCCGCTTTCTAGTAACACCCGTAGCGATGGTATTTCCACCTCGACTGGTAGGACTACTTCCATTCCGTAAGTAAGCTCGAAAGGAGTAACGCCCGTAGCAGACCGTACAGACGTTCGATAGGCCCAAAGTGCATATGGGAGCATATCTGACCAATCTCGATAGGTTACGACCATCTTCTCGAGTATCCTGACGATTGTCTTGTTTACGGCTTCTACCCCACCATTCATCTGAGGACGGTAGGGGCTTGATCGATGACGTTGGATCTTGAATTTGCTGAGGAAGTCATCCATCTTCTTGTTGACGAACGGGGTCCCATTATCTGTGATGATAGCATTAGGGATTCCATACCGGCATATGATGTTGTTCTTCATGAATTTGATCACCTGAGATGCTGCAATCGTGGTGTAGGAGGCTGCCTCTACCCACTTGGTGAAGTAGTCGACTGCAACAAGTATGTACTCATGACCGTTTGATGCTTTGGGACTGATCTTGCCGATAATGTCGAGTCCCCACATGGAGAAGGGCCAGGGGGTGGTCAGGTTGTATAACTCTGATGATGGGGCATGGATTTGATTCGCATGCTCCTGACACTTGAAGCATTTTCTGACGTGCTGGCAACAGTCTGTCTCCATGGTGAGCCAATAGTAGCCGAGTCGTAGAATCTTCTTTGCCATCATGTGCCCATTCATGTGTGGGCCATAGATTCCTTCATGTATTTCTCCCATGATCTTTGCAGCTTCTGTTTTATCGACGCATCGAAGGAGGATGTGATTATAGGATCGCTTGTAAAGAACTTCGCCACTGATGGTGAATTGGCCTGCCAAACGCTGGATGGTTCGGCGATCTGTTGCTGTTGCTGACTCTGGATATTCCTGAGTTTCGAGATATCGCTTGATGTTGGCATACTAGGGTTTGTCAGGGACAGCTTCAGCTTCTTCTATTTGCAGGCAAAAAGCAAGTTCTTCTTGAATTTCGACTGTGAGCTCCCATTCTGAAGCTCCTTTTGGTATCTCGAGCATTGATGCAAGTGTGGCGAGAGCATCAGCAAACTGGTTTTTGGCTCTGGGCATGTATGAGAAGGTGATTTCCTTGAATTCTTCGATCAGATTGTCAAGATACACATGATATGGTATCAGCTTCTCGTCCTTGGTTTTTCATTCGCCATTGGTCTGATTGATGATAAGCTGTGAGTCTCTAAACACTCGTAGCTTCTTGACGCCCAAGATTATGGCTTCCCTTAAGCCAGCGATGCATGCTTCATACTCTGCCATGTTGTTGGTGCACTCGAATGCTATGCGCCTCGAGATAGGAATAGGGACATCTTCTGGAGAGTAGAGGATTGCTCCAATACCACTCCCTTTAGAATTTGCTGCGCCATCGAAGAATAACGTCCACTCACCTTTCTTCTTTTCTTCACTTTCGACAAGCAAGAGATCTTCATCAAGAAAGAACGTCTTAAGCGGCTGATAGTCCAGGAGAGAGTGGGCGGCAAGATGATCGGCGAGGGCCTGTCCCTTGATTGCCTTCTGAGTGACATAGGTGATGTCGAATTCAGACAGGAGTAGCTGCCATTTAGCTATCCTTCCAGTGAGTGCCGGTTTCTCGAACAGGTACTTGAGCGGATCCATGCGAGCGAGGAGGAGAATAGGGAATGCAATCATGTATTGACGGAGTCGCTGAGTTGCCCAGACTAGGGCGAGGCAAGTCTTCTCGATCGGGGAATACCTGGTCTCGTAGTCGGTGAACTTTCGGCTCAAATAGTATATTGCTTGTTCCTTCTTCCCGGTCTCGTCGTGTTGGCCGAGGACACAGCCAATGGCTTCTGCTGCTACAGAGATGTATAACAATAGTGGTCGTCCAGGAGTGGGCGGCACTAGGACTGGAGGATTCATGAGATATTTCTTGATGCGGTCGAAGGCGACTTGGCAATCATCATTCCATTCTTTTGGAACGTTCTTTCGGAGGAGCTTGAAAATGGGCTCACAAATAGGTGTAAGCTGTGTAATGAAGCGACTGATGTATTGAATTCTGCCAAGGAAGCCACGAATTTCTTTCTCTGTTCTAGGAGGGGGCATCTCGATGATTGCTCTGGTTTTGGTCTCGTCGACCCTGATGCCATCCTCGCTCACCATAAAGCCGAGGAGTTTGCCTCCCATTGCACCGAAGACACATTTCTGAGGGTTGAGAAGGAGCTTGTACTTTTCTAATCTGTTGAATAACTTCTTCAGATCTTCAAAGTGTCCTTCAATTGTGCGAGATTTAACGATCATATCGTCCACATATACTTCAAGCTCTTTGTTCACCATGTCATGGAATAATGCTGTCATTGCTCGCTGATATGTTGCTCCTGCGTTCTTCAGACCGAACGGCATTACCCTGTAACAGAAGGTTCCCCAGGGAGTGATAAAGGATGTCTTCTCGCGATCTTCGACGGCCATCTTGATCTAATTGTAACCTGAGAACCCGTCCATGAATGAGAAGATCTTGTATCCAGCAGTATTGTCGACCAGAGTGTCGATGTGTGGCAAAGGGAAGTCATCTTTTGGACTGGCTTTGTTGAGATCTCGGAAGTCGATGCACATTCGAACCTTGCCGTCCTTCTTTGGTACTGGTACGATGTTGGCGAGCCATTCAGGGTAGTTGGAGACTACCAAGAATCCCGCATTGTACTGCTTGATGACTTCATCTCGGACTTTGAGAGCCCATTCTGGCTTCATTCTTCGAAGTTTCTGCTTCACCGGCTTCATATCTGCCTTGGTTGGCAGATGATGTACAATGAGCTCTTCATCGAGCCTCGGCATGTCTTCATATGAGAATGCGAAGTTGGACAATCTTGGAGCTAGGAACTCTATCATTTTCTGTTTCATCTCAGGTGGCAACGATTTTCCAATGCGTACCTCCCTAGGGATCTCAGGCGTCCCCAAGTTTACAATCTCAAAATCATCGGCTACAACATTGGCTTTAGATTAGAACTTTTTGAGGAGATCCTCTAGTTCGGGAGCCGGATCATCATCTTCCTCATCCCGAGCTTCGTCCAGACCCATGAGCTCGAAGTCTAATTCGATGTCGAAGTCATATGATTCGACTTCAAACTCATGTGACTCTTTAGACGAACTTGGCACACTATTGAATGCAGGAAAAGAAATGTTTTTTGGTTTTTGAGATTTTTCTGAAATAGAAATACTAGATGTTTTTGGCTTTTGAAAATTTTTGATTTTTTTGGCTTTTTGAAATTCACGGGACCTTGAACAAGCGGGCATTGCAGACCATGATTGAGCCCAACTTGTTCCAAAGTTCCGGTCACTGCTTAAACAGGCTTTTTTTTTGGAAGCCAGAGCCCTCAGATGGCTCTTTGGCTGATTCAAAAGTTAGGGGAACAGATGACAATTCAGGACCCCACACTTCCTCCCCTGGAGAGGTGGGGGTTGATGCTTTGGGCGAAGAATCATGGTCTGGCCCAATGACCATGACTTCTCGCTGGTCGGTTTCGAGATCTGAGTCGCACTCAGTCCCTCCCGGGTCACTTACCTCGCATTGCAGCTCGTCTGGTTCTACGGCTAGTCACAAGTTTGGAATCTGGACATTAGACCAATCTAGGGCTGGCCATTTCCCTTTCTCGGTCCAATGGATGGGCTGCTTCTGCCCCTGGCTGGTTGATGTTGATTCTGCAGAGATGGGCAAGTCGTGCCCCCGGCTGGCTAAAATTGAAGTGGGCAGGTTGTGCCCCTGGTTGATTGATGCTGAAGTGGGCAGGTTGTGCCCCTGGTTGATTGATGCTGAAGTGGGCAGGTTGTGCCCCTGGTTGGGAGCAGGTGTCAGAGTAACCTGATCCTGAAGCTGCTGTATTTGACTTCCTTCTTCATCTCCTTCTTCTTCTGGAGGCTTAGACGGTTCGAGAATTTGATCCCATCGAATGGGGGGCCATGTGGCCCAAACTAGGCTCATCGGGAGGCCTTTGTGTAGTGCATTCGGTTGATTCCCTCCTGGATCTTTGCAAGGTTCTCCTGGCTTAACAATTGGATGGGTGAGTACCGAAATTTCTTCCTTCTTTTGTCCGTGAAGACTGTCTTGTATCCGAGTCTCCATTTGCGTTGGTTATATACCAGCGGTACCTTTCTAGACTTGAAATGATTCTTCATTCGGTATTTGAGACTCAGACGTTCTGCTGGTGAAAAGACACGGTCCACCCTTATCGGTTCTGGATTGGCGATAGAGTTCACAGTCTCAAATTCGAAACTATGAAACGGGATGTCTTCTTCAGAGTGCTGGATATCGATGACAGGGATGTCTGGTTCAGTGGCAGCAGCATTGGAAGGAATGATGAGCTCCTTCTCTGCGTGGATAGAGATTACTTGATTTCCACAGATATACTTCACTCGTTGATGCAGGGTTGATGGCACAGCTCCAACCTTGTGCAGCTACGGTCGTCCGAGCAACATGTTGAAAGAGGCTGATATATCCAGGATTTGGAATGTGATGGTAGAGACTTCCGGACCTATCTGTACCTCTATGTCGACTTCCCCTTCTACTAATCGACGGGTGTTGTCGAATGCTCTGACGCATATGGTGCTGGGTCGGAATGAAGAAGGACTGATTCCTAGATGTTCCGCGGTCTTGAGCGGGCAGACGTTTAAGCTTGAGCCATTATCGACAAGGACCAATGGGACGCAGAGGTCCTTATATTGTAAGGCTATGTTGAGGGATCGCCCATGATCGCGCCCTTCTGGTGGTAACTCATTATCGGTGAAGGTGATGGCACGTGGAGCCAGGAGTTGTCCAATCATCAATGCTATCATTTCTGGTGCCGTATCGGAGGAGACGTAAGCATCGTTCAAGGTTTTGGCAAACATTTCTCGGTGTATGCGAGATGTGCAGAGTAGCTCCCATACTGAGATTTGTGCAGGGATTGACTTGAGCTGAGTCGCCACATCGTATGCAGCTTCATTTTTGTTACCGAGACCTGAAAGAGCGCCTTTGGGATCTCCTCTGTTCTGATTATCTCTTCGGATGCAACGCCCATTGGGATTCATGTTTCCCACTTCCGCACATTTTGGATAGTGCCATGGGACCTCTTTATAACTTTCCTCACCTTTGCCTTCTAGGATGACCGGTTCTTGCGACAGTGCTGGTGTGGGTACCAGGTCTTCCTCGTATGGAGCTTTTGCCTTGAGAACTACATTGTTGCCTGTGCTGAAGGGGTAATATCGAGGCTTATCTTCGTAGATCACATAAGGTCGTGGTCCTGGCTTGACTGTTCCTAGGGCAGGAGGCTCCCATGGAATGAATACTGGTCCTCTTAATATGGCAGGAGGTTTCTCTGTTCGTCCCAACTGTCGTAATGTGATTGACACGCCTCTAGGATTTTCCCCTTGCAATATGACCGGCTCAACTGGAGGAGCTCCTTCCAAGACAATGGGCTCTTGCTGCTGATGAGTATAATCCCTCCACTGCGGATTCGATTGTTCTTGAACTGGAGTTGCCCCTCGCAAGATGATAGGTTCGTATGCGGGCTCGATGTATGATTGTGCTCCTTCCAGGACGACTGGTTCCCAGCATGAATGGTTGTAAGGTGCCCCTTGAATAACTGGCATATCATATGGAAGTGCTCCTTCGAGTACTACTGGCTCAGAGACTGAAGGAGGGAAGGGACTTGCCCCTTGCATGATCGGAGGAGGATTTGTTGGCCCATAAGAGTAGGCATGAATGGATTGGATGGGGGAGAAGAAGCGATCGAGATGGTCCCCTTCTTCTATACTATTGACTGCAGGGCCACGAGACGAACTGGGGTCCGTCGGATGTTGAGGCAGAGGATTCTAAAGGATGTTGGTGGAAGCTGCTGGAGAAGTTCCAGGGACCGAGATGACGATCTTGCGGTCATCAATTAGGTCTTGTATAGCATTCTTCAAAGTATAGCATCGATCAGTGGCATGGCCACGTCCTTGATGATAGGCACAATACTCATTTTCTCGGTAGTTCGGTGGTAGAGGATGAGGCGGAGGCCGAGGTGCCATTAGGGTAAGTAACTGCTTCTGCACCAGCGTAGCCATGACTTGACTGAGTGGTTGAGAGAGGGGAGTAAATTTTCTGAACTCCCTGTAGTTTTGCCTATTTTGATATGAGTATTGACCGTTTCCTCTGAATTGCTACTGTTGTCGAGGTGGTTGTGGCTGAGGATTCGGTTGTGGCTGATACCGCTGAGGCTGATGCTGAACTTGATTCTGCTGATACTGTTGACGTCCCTGTGGGGGAGCATGTTGATTTCCTTGAGCAGTGGTGTTGATGTTGTTTACCTCTGTTGGGCGGGGAGGAGAACCACTGCGGTTTCCATTCCCATGCCCGATAGGTCTTCCTTCCACTCTGTTCCTTTTGATTGGAGTGGCTTGATGAGGCCATGGGGAGATTGTCCCGGCACTGATTCCTGCTTCGACTTGCTCTCCAGCACGGATCAATTGTGAGAAATTTGCATATGGATGAGAGATGAGATATCCGGATATGCCTGGATATGTTGAATGAACAATCATGGAGATTTGTTCTTCGTCGTCGATAGGTATTCGCATTCTGGCTGCCATAGCTCGCCAACGTCCCACATAAGCTGATAGTGTTTCGTCACTCCTTTGTCTGAGAGCCGCAAGGTCGGCTCTTCTGGGTGCCATGTTGAGATTGTACGCGAATTTGTCAACGAAAGCCTGGGAAAGTTGTTCCCAAGTCCGGATGCGATGACAATCCAATGAGGTGTACCAATCTAGGGCATCGCCCTTCAGAGATTTTTGGAACAAGCGAATGAGGGCCCCTTCATTTCCTGAGATTGCACTCAGCTCTCCACAGAAGGCCTTGAGATGTGCTGTAGGACAACCGCTGCCATCGTATCTTTTGAATTTTGGAACCTCAAAGTTTTGAGGTACTTGAGCATCTGGGAAAGGACACAAGTCCCTGAACTTGGTCGAAGGTAAGTCGATTCCTTGCTGTCACTGAAGCTGATTTTGCAAGATCTGGAACTGCTCCCGCAACTCGTCCAGTCCTAAGTGATCTGTTCGAGCGACTGGTGCCTCATGGAGTAAGGCACGTTCTTCTTCGGCATAGTGGTCGATGTCTTCGACCCTATGTGCTTGCTGAAAAGCAACCGCGGGTTGCTGAAATTGATTTGATGACTGAACTGGATTCTGATGAACTTGTGCTTGAAATGATTGTAACTGAACTGGAAACTGTACTGAAGGTTGAACTGGAACTTGCTGGAAATTAACTGGATTTTGCTGAATTGAAGATTGCTGGAAATTAACTGGAATCCCATCGGCTGGGATGTGCTGGAATTGAAAAGTGCTCCTGTTTGCAGGAGGCTGAGATGCTGGGAAGTGACCCCCTTGTTGGGTATTCGCCACTGTCCGCTGGTTGATGTGGGCTCGACACTGACCCCCATTGTGGGCATTCGCCAGTGTTGTCCCTGTTGTTGGAAATTGAATTGAAATCCCATCGGTGGGGATGTGCTGAAATTGAAAAGGTGTCCCATAGACGGGGACATGCTGAGAAGGAAAAGGGGTCCCGTCGACGGGGACATGCTGAAACCTACTGAGATTATTGTTTGCAAGATTGACTGGAAGCTGACTGGATGTTCCTGCAACGGAAGTGCTCTGAGATGGCCTTGTCGTCGCAGGAAGATATTGAGAAGGATGCCCCATAGCGAAGAGCTAAGATGGCTGCTGTCGGTAGTCTTGGGCAGACTCCGATGGTTGCGCTTGATTTGAACTGGAGACCGGAAGGACCCGGCATGGCTGCTAAGATTGCTAAACTGGGCCAACCTGATTGTTGGCTGCTGCGGTGGCTTGTGCTTACATGAATTGCAAGAGCATTTCTTGCATTGCTCTCACTCCTTGTGTCAATTCTTGTATGATTGGCGTATTATCAATGGGTTGTTGCGCTTGAGGTTGCGCTTCGGTCATCTCAAGAGCGGTGAGGAGATGAGTTTCTTCTTCATGGTCGGACATGGCTTGTTGAGCCCGAGTGCGGATTATGCTGCGGAAGGGAAGTTGTCTCCGCGTACGTTGAGCCCGATGAGGCGCAATGGTGAGGACTATACTCTACTCTTTTTGGGTTTTGGGATTTTCTATTTTTTTTTTTTTTTGGTTTTGGGATCTTCTATTTTTTTGTTTGTTTTGGGTAGAATGCTATGCAGATGAGATTGTATGATGATTAGTGACTTTCAAGTACGGGAAGGATTCTGTTTTTCAAGTCGGATCACGACTAGTGGGACCAGCTCATCCCCAGCGGAGTCGCCATTCTGTGGACCCTCGCCGTTTCCGCGCTCCCACACGACGTCGTTCTCGTCCCTTCCCCTTTCGGAAAAGAAGGAGAGGAAGATGCGTGAGTGCGAAATCGCCGTTTGTGCCACTGGCTTGCCTCGTTCTCGAGGGCTTTGTTTGATTGTCGTGTTAAGCTGGATGTGTTTAAATGAGTTTGTATAAGACCAGAGTCGCCACTAGCCAGTTACTTCGAATCTACAGTCGGCTAGACCCCGTAGAAACGTTAGTGAAGGGGATCCGAAGATTCCTTCCTCTAAAATGACTCCTTTTGATCTACGGCCAAAGATTCAAGGTAAGGGATCACGGTTACAGGGTGGGAAGAGGTTAAGCACCCCACACACTGCCCGTACCGAAGTACGGTCTCTACTTCACAGAATCGAACTAATACTTGAAAGTCTAGTTTAATCCTCGTATATTCTCATGGATGACATGATGCATGAATGCGGGTCTGAACAGTAAGAGTTTCTGATGGGCAGGTTCCAACAACGGGCAAGCCCAGAGCGTATGCTCGAACTGACAGGTGCTTAATGTAAGACGTATGCAGTGTGCTTGAATGATCAAGGTGTTTTATGGTGAAGCATGAATGCAGGTCTGAACAGTAAGAGTTTATGATGGGCAGGTTCCAACAACGGGCAAGCCCAGAGCATACGCTCGAACTGACAGGTGCTTAATTTAAGACATATGCAGTGTACTTGAAGAATCAAGGTGCTTGCAGTGAAGCAGGGGGGTTGGAAGAAAAGTAAATGTTGCACTTATGCTAGATGCAAATGAGATGATGCTGGAAAAGAGTAGCTGGGTGGACGGAGGTGTCGCAAGGATTGGCTTCGAGTGGCTGGATCAAGACTTGGATGGCTTGGGAGGCTTAGACCAGTGGTCAGGCTGGGCTGGACCAGGGCTAGGCTCTCCTCACTCGGGCTCTCCTTGGTGGGAAAATGGGCTAAGGGGTGAAGGAGGACTCGGACCGCACTCGGACTGGCTGGACTTGAAGGGATGCTGAAATGAGAAGGGGAGGGGGGTATTTATAGCAGCGAGGAGTGGCAGTTTACGTAAATAATTTTGGGCGACCTGCTATGGGCCGCCCGTACGGCAGTTCCTCGATTTCCAGCGAGGTACGGTCGCACCCTCGGGGCTGCTGTTTGACTCGCTGGGTCGACTCAGTGAGTTGACTCAGCGGGTCGACTCGGTGATTTGACTCGACGGGTTGACTCGGTGTTTTGACTCGACGGGTTGACTCAGCGGGTTGACTCGACGGGTTAACTCAGCGGGTTGACTCGGCGGGTTGACTCAGTGAGTTTGACTTTTTTGAGATTTTTTGACTGGCTTTTCTTATGGGGGGTTTTTCAGGGTGATGTTTAGGACTGGGTTGACTGGGTTCAGGCTTGAACTGGGCTATGGAATGGGGCTTACAAGGGTGAGTTTGGCTGAGTCTGGACTTGGGGTTTGAGGGTATGGTCCTCCATTCATCCAGCTATCTCTACCAACATTGTAGCCGAAGGTGGGGTGTCTACACATGTTTCCAAAAAATAGTTGCATCACCCCATTCCGGCAATTGATGATTGCGTTTGATGTGGCAAGGAATGGGCGGCCTAATATTACCGATATTTGGGTGCTAGCATCCAAAACCGGTTGTGTGTCCAAGACGATAAAATCTACCGGGTAGTAGAATTTGTCAACTTAGACTAGAACATCCTCAACTATCCCCCTCAGTACACGGATAGATCTATCAGCGAGTTGCAACGTGGTTTTTGTGGGTTTTAATTCACCAAGACCCAATTGCTCATATACCGAGTATGGGATCAAGTTCACACTCGCCCCCAAATCTAACAAGGCACGTTCAATCCGGTAGTCTCCAATGATACATGAGACGGTTGGACTACCGGGATCTTTGAATTTTTTTTTTTTTTTTGGGGGGGGGGGGTCTTTTGAGTGAGGATGGCACTCACTTGCTCAGTTAAGAAGGCCTTCTGCTGCACATTATATTTGCGTTTTGTTGTGCATAGGTCTTTTAGAAACTTAGCATAAGAGGGGATTTGTTTGATGGCATCAAGCAAAGGGATATTAATCTTGACTTGTCTGAAAATCTCTAGAATATCATGAGAATTTGGGAGAGATTTTGGGGCAACCAATCTTGAAGGGAATGGTGCCATGGGCTTGTAAATGCGTTCCGGTTGTTGTGGGGCTAAGTTAGATCCATCTTCATCCTCAGAATTTACCGGATCATTAGGCTCATCGGCCTTCACCGGAATAATTTTGTCAATTTGTTTACCACTTCTAAGGGTGGTGATGGATTTAGCTTGCTCCATGTTTTGGTTGGGAGGATTAGGGATGCTCACTTCATGTACTTGCTTTGGATTAGGCTCAGGTTGGGCAGGAAAGGTCCCTTCCCTAGCATGCAAGCGTCCCTTAATCTCATCAACCGAGGCTTTAAGCTCTTGGAACATTTGCTGATTCGATTGATTGATTTGCGTTTGCCCTTGCATAAACGCCTTCAAAGTATCCTCCATTGAGAATTGAGGTGGGGCCATATTTTACATGGGTGGCCCTCTTTGAGAATTGGTTGGATTGCTTGTAGGAGCATTCTTCCAACTAAAATTTGGGTGGTTCTTCCAACTCTCATTGTATGTATTACCTACCGGTCCATTGAAAGGCCGTTGATAACCATATGTGGCATTGGCGTGTTCATGTAATACCTCTTGGAATGCAGGAATTGTGGGACAATCTTGCGTAGCGTGTAAATCGATGAGGCAAATCCCACATATGGTTTCAACAGCTTCATTGGACTTGGGAACTCCACTTTTACTAAGTTCCATGGCTTCAACCTTCCTTGTAAGGTTGGCTATCCTTGCATTCACATCGTCTTCCTCCTTAAGGACATAGATCCCTCCTTTCTCTTGAGTGGGCTTGGAGTTATTGGGTTTATCCGATGTATCCCAAGATTGTGCATTTTCAGCCAACATGTCCAAGTAACTCCAAGCCTCATCTGGATTTTTACTCATAAACTCGCCATTGTACATCATCTCCACAAATTGGCGCATATTGGAACTTAACCCATCATTGAAAAAGTTTATAATTCGCCAACTCTCATAGCCATGATGTGGGCAGGCAAGCAAGAGATCTTTAAATCTTTCCCAACATTGAAAGAAAGATTCACCTTCTTTGGCCGAGAAATTCATTATGGCCCTTCGAAGGGTGTTCGTTTTATGAGCCGGGAAGAACTTTTTCAAGAATTCCCGGTTCATCTCAACCCATGACCCAATCGAATGTGGTCTGAAAGAGTGAAGCCAATCCTTGGCTCTTTCTTTCAAAGTGAAAGGAAAAAGTTTAAGTCTGATAGTATCCTCGGAAACATTGGTGTAATGCAAGGTGGCCAACACTTCTTCAAATTCTTTCAAGTGTAAGTATGGGCAGTCAGAATCTAGCCCATGGAACTTTGGTAAGAGTTGAATTACACCCGGTTTTATGTCAAAATTTCCACCATTTGCTGGTAGAACCACGCAAGAGGGTGTAATTGTTCGGGCAGGTTGTAGGTAGTCCCATAGTGATCTCATTGGAGGAACATTATGTACCTCATTCTCTCCTACTCCTTCCTGATTTGCGTTTGTCGTTGGAGTAGGGGGGGAGGATTCCTTAAAGGTGTTTGTTACATACTTCCCAAACTTTCACAATGCTCTTGATAATTTCGAACTCGTCTATGAACTGACAATAGTCCAACTAAACCACCTTCAGATTGGAGACGATTTGAGTGATTACATTCCCAACGGGACATAAACCACTCAACCAAAAATCAAAACTAATCCTAAATCCTAGAAAATTGAAATCTGAAATTAATCTGAAAAAAATTCTGCAAAGAGCTAAGTTAGAAAGGTATCACCTGATGTGCTTGAACTAGAGAGGAATTCCTACAAAACAGAAAAGTTTGTTAGTTCTAAGAAAATCAGAAAAACCTATCTATTTCTACTTCTACAGCCACTGAACTATTTAAAAACCATTATCTATATCCCCGGCAACGGCGCCAAAAACTTGTTCGCTCGCCTCAAGTGTAAGGCTGCGATGTAGTAATAAATCTCGGTAAGACCGAGGTCAATCCATAGGGAAATAGAAACAATCTCCAAACTACTCCAGCAACTCAGTTTTTGGAAGAAAATCAGATTAATTGGGTAATTAACTAAACAGTAACTTTAATAGAAAATCAGTAATTCAAAGTACTAAGGCATTCAAGGATCCACTTGTAGCAATCCCATGTCAATTCAATCAATCAAGTAGATAACACAACTAGATTCAAAGTCCTATCTCTCATCTAGTTGGAAAATTAAGCATTCACACACATTCAATCCAAATCAAGTTGAACTTCCAAGTTCTAGTCCCATTCAATCAATATAGAATTCAAAACCATAGCCTGCGGAGTAACAGCCATGCCTATGGACTATGGCCTGCTCAAGGGTTACTATAATTCGAATCTAAACAAGCATTATAAGATAATCTCAAAGAATTGCAAGGAACTCATGTCCGGAGCACATGAACTCTCATAAAACATCTTAAACTACCACTTTTGGAAACTAGAACATAAGAAAAATTCAAACTTGAATTAAAATTACTTGAATTAAACTGAATCCAACATGGAATTGGCTACAAGCTTCACCTCTCAGCCTTAGCTGAGAGGTTCTAGCCGAGCATATTCATGCTACAACTAAAAACTCTTAATGAAAGCATAAAACTAGAAAAACCGGAAATAGAAGAGTTGCAGACGCTCCACGACAGCTTCCTCTCTCCAAAACCACGTCCCTTAGCTTCTCTGATGACCTAGGAAGAGCCCCTAGGTGTCCTTTTATAGTAAGAAACCTCCCTTGCGTCGGAAACATCCAGAATCTGCGAAAGGTTACGTAGTGCGCAGCAATTTTCGGAGTCCTGATTTAGAAAGAACTCGACTTACGCAGAGCCGACCGGTCTAGACCGGTCGGACTGGGCTTTTAAACAGTCCAGGGAGTACAACCGATCGGTCAAGACCGGTCGGGCTTGTTTTAACAGGATGGACAGCGTGCATAGCCGACCGGTCAAGACCGGTTGGGCTTCATTCTTGCTTCCAGTACGCATGGCCGACCGGTCAAGACCGATCGGTCTGGCTTTCTTCTTTGGTCAGTGCACATGGCCGACCAGTCAAGACCGGTCAGCTCTCTTTATTTTGTTCTTCTTTCTTTCTTTTCTCCTCTCTTTGCTTTATTCTTTCTTCGGTCCTCTTTCATCCTTCATCTACTGGCTCCAAAGGCTTCCTTTTAAACCCTAATTGAATGAAGTCCGCTCTCATCCCCTATAATCAAAAAACATGTGTTAGATGGGCCTTTCAATCATGAAAATCATGCAAACCATGTCATGTAATGGGCAATGCAATGTATAAATTGGAGGTTCAACACTAATCACCCCCTCCTATAGGTTTAGCCATAATTTTAGTTGCTCTTTAAGCTTCCGCACGTGTATGCATAGGGTGTCGTGTTAGACTACCCGACACAATTTCAAAAATCCGTCATCGCCTTGAGTTGCATAATTTTTTACGCACTTATGCCGGTTTGCGACTGGTCGCAGGCTACTTGCGACTTGTCTCAGCTCAACTGGCGACTGGTCGCAACTGGTCTTTTCTAGTCCAGCAAGCTTTGCTCAAAATCTGCATATTTCAAGGAATTTGCGACCGATCGCAACTAGTGTACAACCTGTCTCAAGGGGTCTGTGACCTATATTAAATAACTAGAGACATGTATCAAATTTTTAGAGACGTGTCTCAAATTTCTGTTTCTTCAGAAGCTTCGATATTTTCATTTCTTCTTCAGAGGCTTGATTCTTCCCATCTTTGGCTCATTTAAACCTGAACTTTTAAGCTCTCTAAATCATCCTTTTTAGCTTTAAAATCATTAGTACTCTCTACTACCTACAAACAGAGCAACATACATAAGTCATTAGCTTTAACAGTTCAAACCATGTAACCATGCTATGAAATTGGGGATTATAATGCATAATTCAAGGCTCAACAGTGGTTGGACCTCCTCAGTAGTACTTCGCCCTATGTGAAGGCAATGAAATTAGATAACATTAAGTAAATAAAAAGTGTAACAGTCAGGATGGAAGATTTGGTGTTTAGGATACCTTCGCTCGAAGAAATATCCACAACTTTATGCGACAAAGTAAATGGAGAAAGTGGCCACTCGACATTATCTAAATCAACATCTAAGAGAGCTAATCAGTTTCCAATAGATATATCGTTGAAAGGATGAGCCAATTTGATCATACTATCACCTATGTCAGAAGAAGGTGTCTCAATCAATTGTTTTCCTTTGTCAATCCTCGCCATCAAAGTAGGAACCGACTGGGAAACACAGCTACTGGAGAATGAATATCACAACCAGTTGGACCTCGAGGCAGTCGAGATATCCCCAAGTTCAATGGAGCTTGCAACGGAGAAGACCTCTGAGCAGTCACAACAAGAGAACCACGACCTTGAACAATCGGTCGAGGGATGGTTCCCCAACTAGAGGAAGCGATCATCCTTACTCGACGAACAAGAGGTGGCAACATACAGTTATAGTTAGGCAAGACCAATGAAGGATACCTCCTATTGTACGCATTCCACCAATCCCAAAACTAAGGAATGGTAAGTGGGTAAAAAGAAAGCTCATGATGGAAAGATATGTGAAGAATTACATCTTCAAAACCAGCTTGAATGAGCACTAATTCTTCGGCAAAGCGAAGCTATACCCTTGACAAAGAGAATACGTTCCTTGAGAAGATATAAGGGGGGAGAGGTAGGCCTTGGACTAGCCCAAATTGTCGAGCGCATAAAAAATATGGGTACCTCTGTTTGAAAGGTCATGAGGGATCAGCGAATGGGACCAAAAGTCATATACAAAATAAGCATCTTCATTTTCAATGAGACCATGTCATGTACGACGAAACCAAGTGGGCCCATGAGTCATCTCGAGGAATGAAAACAAACTTGCATCAGGAAATGTTCTTAACTCAACAAGAAAGAACTCCAGATAGTCACAAAAGGTACGCTTTATAATGTGGAAATGGCTAACCTCTGATAAACATAAGTTGGAGAATGAGCCGGAGGTGCACTCACCATGGTGGAAAGGAAGAAGTGGAAATACTTACATGACCACAGTTGGAGGAGCCACAATGGCCCCCCATAGCTATGAAGGTTCTCATCTACAAGTAAGAAAATGTACCAGTACAGGTGAAAAAGCACGAAAAGTATAAGCGTAAGTTGTCGACCAAGAATTAAAGCTTCAACTAAAGCACCATATTCTTTAGTCATCTGCATAGCCCTCACACAAAAAATGAAACAAAAGAGCCACTGTAAAAGAAAAGAACAATGTTCTTAATGGATAAGCGGGCATGTACCCATTTTGGTTTGAATATACCTGCCATAGCAGAACACATTAGCGTTCTAATTTTTTAACTCACTAAAGGACCAAGAGCTGGAAGGTTCAACATATTCATCCTCGGTAGGTGATCCAGTAAGAGCGTTAACATTTAGAATAGTGGGGCTTATAAATCCACATGAAAAATGAAAATTGTTGGTCGACCGACTCCAAAAACAAACGATCGGAACAAGCATTGGAGACTGCATGGGGATTGAAAAACAAGAAAATTAGATACAGTTAAAGATCCCGATTTGTTGCCAAAAGGGACCAAACGTACTTTGGACCTTTGGACCTTGTCCAGACAGTCTATCTAATCAGGGGATGGGTCAGGCCAGAATCAGAATTTTGCACCAACCGTCAGCCAAGGACTCCATGACAAAGAACAACTTCATAGTAGGGTCTCCTCTTCTGAGTATAAAGGAAAGAAAGGAGATAGGGTCTCAAGCTTGGTGGAGGGAGCGAAAGAAGGACCAAGTATGAGGCTCGTAGCGGAAATAGAAGAATAAGGAGTCAAATGGTTTAAGCGATGGAGTCCCCAAGGGAATTAAGAATGGGTTCAAGGAAGTTAGGAGCAGGAATTTCCATGGCTATTGACATAGTTGCACTCTTCACAAGTTTAACATCTCGGAAAGAAGAAGTCATCACGCTTGAAACCTAGGAGAAACAAAGAAGGTCGAAAGACGAGGGAGTATTGATTGTGATGAAAATGTAACAATATATAAACATATTGAAATATCATAATTCGCATCCACAATGAAAACTAGCAATCATACAAAGAGAAATTTAGCGTCAGAAATAAAGTCATATGACGGTCGAGTGTAAGCCCTGCGATGTCGCATGTCACATACAAAAACGATTGCAGAGACCCAGACGTCATACATCCCATTGCATCTCTCGATATGAAGGGACATGGGAGGCATTGTTTACACCTATTTCCAGTGCCCTGATGTGGACTAATCAAAAGCCGCTACGCGTTGGCACTATGTGACCGCGAAGGGCGTGAAACTTAATCTCAATTAAAAGTATCATCATTTGATAGTCCTTTACGATACTCATTCAGTCATTAACAAAGGCACAAACCCTTGTGCTCTCCTTTTGGAGAGAAAATCGTCACATGTCATGTGGCCAACGTACATATTGATAAGGCAACGTGCCCTCCACATCTATAAGAGGCCTGTTGAGAGAACAGATCTTATCACAAATCCAAATATGATCTTCTTAGCAAGGTCGTCTCTTGCATTTCTTCCAAAATGGGAGATATTCCCAAAGACGTTCGAAGGAATTGTAGCGTTCGATAAGATTCTAAAGATCCATGTATCAAACTGACGTCCAAGCAAATCCATCCGTGTATCAGACCATGATCAGAAGGAACAACCACATCATTCGGGTTGGGTCCACAACCGTGTCCCATCCGAAATAAAGAGAATGGGAGATTTGGATGAGATCAGGTTTACCTTCGATAACACATCAATGTCTGATATCAAATCTCACTCCTCCTGTCAAGAACTAAGTGATTTACATCATGTCACCTTAGTAAATGATTGTGATTAAGCGTGAGATGCTCTCTTGATCAAGTTGAAAGGATCCTATAGGGGAACATCTACTTGCAGGAGTGAAAATTTAAGATCTAGCGACTACTAACTTTTTAGGGATCTTCTTGGTTGAGAGTTTTCAGGTCTACCAAAGAGATACTTAATTTGAAAAGTTCGTGGCATAAGAGAGAATGATCAAAGATCAATAAGGAAGCCATAAGAAGGGTTTCACCATCTCAACATACTATAAAAGGAGTAATTAAAGAAGTGCTTGAGACCCCATACCAAACACAAGAATTTATCTTTTACATTTATCTTTCATTTCCTAGCCTAACCTAATCTTTGCATAGCTACTATCTAACAGTTGCAACTATAGTACTTTAGGAGTAAAATTGATTCTCTGCAACCTTAAGATGTAGATTGTGATCGCCTAAGTTCTAATTTAATTGATCACACGCACCTCGATCGCCTGTTCTAATAGGCTCATCAGGTATTTATCCCTTTATTTTTCATTTTCTTGTTTAATATTATCGTGTTATCTTATAACCTATCAATTGTAATGGGCATCATTTCTACATATTAATAAAATTGGTATCATTTTGCCTTTCTCAATCCATTTGTGTACACTTGTTCTTTTGAGAAATATTGAACTAAATGCTAGTGTGAGAAAATGTCCTTAAGTCGTTGGCTCATGTTTATTATTACAAGGTAGAAAGAACTCATTCGAAAGTCTTCACCTTCTATTCTTTTACAAATTGGTTGAACAAAGCGCAATACAAGTGGTTGAGAGAACTCTAGATTTTGTGTCCCATCTCCAAGCTATCCATCTCAGTGTAAGGGACATCAACAATTCAATCAACCCTTGAATCCAACAGAATTTGGTACATTTGTGCATCATACTCACACACGAATATTTAATCTAGGCCCTTACTCACATGAGTGACACGACTTGATTGAATTGAGAGCAACAGCCGTTAGATGATGGGCTTAGCTCTGATATTTAACTTAGAAACTGGGCTTGGGCGAGCCTGGGCAAGGCCCGCTTATATCCTAGTCATCCATTGATTTAAACAGAGGAACTAGGAACCCATGATACAGTTGATCCGTTAATTAACTGTACCATGGCCTAAACGCTGATCCATTGTGCCTGATAGTCCCAGTTTTTAAACGGCCATAGATGTATTTGGACCTTTGGCAGGTAAATAATTCAACAAAGAAATGAGAAAACTAGGTTTAATCTCACCCGTTTATTCAAAGTTAGGGTTATCAATGGGCCGGGTAGGTCTTGGCCCGAATTTTGCACTATTTTGGGCCGAGCCTATTCAAAATTCTCATTTTCAGGCCCGAGATTGGCCCATTGACTCCCCTATTTAGGGCTCTCAATGGGTCGGATCTGGATCGGATCCAATTAGATCCGGCTCCAAGTCCGTATAACTGTAGACGGATTCGGATCGGATTCGGATCCAACTTGGATCCAAAAGGTGATATCCATATCCGATTCATTTATAAATTGTTAGATCCATTTCCGATCCAAAATCCATATAACTATCGGATTCGGGTCAGATCTAGGTCCCAATCCACCTCATTACAAATCTAAAAAAATATATGATATAAAATATATAATATAATATATTTAATTTAGTAGAAAAATGATGCAAATCCCGCTATTTACTATGGTATGGTCGACATGGCCTAAAATAATTTGTAAAACGGATGGTCAGCATGAATATAACATATACAGTAAGGTGACAATGAGTCGGATCTTAATCGGATACGGATCAAACTCAGATATGTTCCTATGAATCCATATCCGGTCCATTTAAGTAATCGGACCTATTTTAAGATCCAAATCCGGTCCGTTTAACTAATCGGACCTATTTTAAGATCCAAATCCGCATTATACGGATTCAGAGCGAATCGGATCTCGTATCTAACCCGCTCCATTGAGAGCCCTACCCCTATTCAAAGTGCTTGGCCATAGATGTATCCGGACCTTTGGCAGGTAAATACTTCAAGAAAGAGTTGCCGAAAACTAGGTCTAATCTCACCCGTTTATTCAAAGTTCTTGTGATTTGGCCAGGACCTGAGTTGTGGGCCTACAGATCAAGCCCAATCCTAGCATAGAACGGACCTTGATGGAACCCATCGACCCGCCCTTACTTCAGTTCATATTTCGGCACTCATTTCTCATACGTGTTAACATGGAACGGCATGTGCAAGATCGAATGGGTCTGATTTCGTAGATGCCTCATCTCAAACATCAGCCCAACTTTGATCATCAGGTGGCCCACCTTAACCTTAATAGCCTAATTAGATGGTGGGTACTGCCTGATGAGCGGCTGAGATCTTGCCTGCATGTTGCCACTGATGACGTTCTCACGGGTCAGGGCCCATCGGATAAGAATCAAAGCACAAAAATGTGGAATCATATGATCCCCACAAGGACATGAACACATGCTAGAGTTTCAGTTTGTACAGGTGGAGCCATGTTTGGGTGATCCAAAACGTTGACATGATGAGACCTACCATAGATGGACCATCGCCAAACTGGTCCCAGGTTATAAGATCCTAGCCATCGAACTTGAGCCTTTCTTTTAGTTGAATGTGTATAGTTGCGTCTCTCTTCTCAAATCTCTCAACTGTCTATTTTTGGGCCACAAATTGAAAGGCCAGAATTGTCGTTTCGAGGAGACTTTTGAGGCACTTTCCACCACCGTTGGGACCCACACGGCAATTGTCCGTATCACTGATGCATCATCCCAACTTCTATGTGCGTTTTTCACAAAATATTAATTCATGCCAAATCATACACGGTACACTTGGCATGTGCCCAAGCAAATCCAAACCATCAAAGCCATTTGACGCAATATGCATTAGCTGAACCAGAAAAATCACACTGATCTGACGATCTTAACCCTCTTATTTCACCAGTTAAATGGGGCACACGATTCTGACGGTGTGGATTATTGCGGATATGGATGAGTTTCGTCTATAAGAATATAAGGACGTAAAAAAGTGGTCCTTGATCCTAAGAAGTGGTGAAGGGATTTTTACCGCAAAATTCCCAGAAGAATTGGATTTTACCAAATAATGCCCGATATTTGATGTTTTTTAAAAGGGGAAATTACCTTACCAAAAAATTGTGGTGTCCACGTGGCTTGTATCTCACATCCAACCCGTCCAACAGATTCAAACCAACATTATTATTGGAGTAAAAAAATAAAAAAATAAAAAAAAGATCCAATTGTAAGGTAGGCCAATCCATAAAAATTAATGTGCACTATTCAAAATATCCTAATTCAAGTGTAGCCCATCTTATGATCAGATTGACCTGATATGTTTTTTAGTGTTATCATCATAGTGCAGTGCATACGTTTAACGGGTTGGATATTATATACATACCAAGTGGAGCCCAAAAGTCTTGAGTTTCACTCATTCTTCAAAAAGCATCTCCTTTAATTTCTAAACTGTGGAGGCATTATTTCATAAAAATATATATTAATACCGTTTCACATCATATGAGGTGTACAAATAACGACCCCTTTAGGAGGAATCAAACAATACACATGCCTCCTATCATTTCATACCATACACGCCTTCAGTTATGACAAGTTCTGACCGTCGTTTTCTGATCCAGACCTTTGGACCATCCGATCCCGACGTGTATAAACCATTCTCTAAAAATATTCCAATTAACAAAATCCTATAGACCAATTTTAGGAAATTATTTTAGTTGAATAACTGTTGTCATTATATTTCTCTCCTCAACCGTCTATAATGGATGATTTTAAATCCACAGCTCATATACGGTGGGGCACAACAGATAAACCGTTTAGATTTCCAGATAATGATCAAAATTGTCATAACCAGAAATCAATGTTAATTTCTTGAAAATGTGGACCACTTGTCCATATAATCCAACTCGTTCTCAGTACCAATAATGCTGGAAACACTAAAAAACAACAACTCGCATCACCAGCAACAAACAAGCCACAGCTACTCAAATGCTTGGATGATGGCACACCCCTTTAAAATGCAATCTGTGTCCATCCATATGGTGAGGTGAGTAGCCATGGGCAGTCGTCAGAGTCCCAGAGTGGTAGTGGCCGTTGATCTGAAGAAGAAGGCATGGGAGCAGAAGCAGCCTCTTCACAACCGTTGGCACCCAGAGATACCCCATGTGGGACAAGTGAGTGTTGGAGAGGTGTTTAGAGTAGAGATGATGGACTTTTCTGGAGGTGGTATTGGACACACTGACACTGCCCATGACATCAAACATTTTGAGTCTTCCATTGTAAGGTTCTTCTTTCTTTTTATTTATTATTTTATTTAGGCAACTAAAATATGGTGGTCCCAATGGTTCGGCGATCGTAACCGTCCAATCGATAGCTCGAATGGATTTCCAAAATTATATAGGTTGAGATCTGGATTCGACGGTTGGATGGTTAGGATCGCCATGTCGGAGTAGCGATTGTACACATAGGTCAAGTGAGGTTACGCAGATTTGATATATCATGTTTTTGTTTGGGAGGAACCAAAGGGTATGATGTACCTGATATGCACAAGTGGGGTCATTATTCGGTGATCCAGACCATTAATCTGATGGCCCCACTGTCAGTTGGGGGATGCGCCGGTAATATCCCATATTGGAGTATCGTGAGCATTAAACCAGTGGCCTACAAATAGACGGTTCTAGAAGGTAGTTAAAAGGGGACTCGGACTGAGGAGTGGAGCACACAACACGAAGCTCGATATCGGTTGGTGCTAGAAAAGGTATGTATTTTATCCACGTCGTCTATCTTCTTTTTTTTTTCAGCTCATTTTAGGGCATGATCCAAAGAAATGAGGCAAATCAAATCTCAGGTGGACCACACTATAGGTAACAGTAGTTATTGAACACCCACCGTTGAAAACTTCTTTAGGGTTACAAAAGTTTTGAATCAAGCTGATATTCGTGGTTTCTCCTCATCGAAGTCTGTGTGACCTAACTAACAGGTTGGTTGGCAAATAAATGTTACAGTTGGTTCTGAGAAGTTTTTAACTGTAGGTGTTCAATCGTTCTTGTGGTGGCTCTGAGATTTGGATCTGCCTTATTTTTTAGCTCATGTCATAATTAAGCTGAAAAAATGGATGGACAGCCTGGATTAAACACATACATAATGGTGGGACCTACGGAGCTTTTCGAGCACCACACAGCACCAACTTGGGTGCCGTGTGCTATACGCACAGCAATCCCAGTCTGCTTCCTCAGACCTTATATTTTTTTTAATGCATTAGTTCACACACCCACCCGTGTTAGTAACATCACAATGTTAGCCACCCTATTATGGGAATGGATACCATGACCTCAATGTTGAAACGAGGCTGTATCCACTTTTTAAATCGGATGTCTGATGCAATTTTAACATGTCTCTATTGAAGAGTAATGGATCACTACGAAAATTTGCAACGTTGATGTCATGATATGGGGTCTACGGTGGAGTGCACATCAGGCTTACCTGACCATGTCACAGAAATTTTTAAGTAGTACCTTTACTGAAGTAGCATATTAGGTGTGTTCCAGGCCTCACCTAAGACAGTGTGGCCCTTACCGTTGGGCACCCCATGTATATATTCCACTCCGTCCAGCCAGTTTTTCAAATCATTTCATGGCATGATACCAAATATGGAGTGGTGATTGAAGGCTCTACCATTAAAAACTTCCTGAGGTCTACCATAGTATTTCTATCATGTTTATTTTCATCCAACCTGCTTTGATAAGGTCATGTAAATCTGGACCGAAAAGAAAAAAAAAAAAAAAAAACAAATATCAGCTTGATCAAAACTTGTATAGCTTATTAATGGTCAGCCACCATCGTTACTATGATATGGTCCACCTAAGAATTGGATCTACTTCATTTTTTGCCTCATGCCCTAGGCTGACTTGGAAAAATAGATGAATGGTGTGGATATAGAATAGATACATCAAGGTAGAGCCCACAGTAAGGGCCACAGTCTTGGGTGAGGCCAGGGTGCACCTAAATCACTCCCCATTATTGAAGGGGACTACCAAGAGAACAAAACACCAAAAAAAGGAAAGGAAGAAAAAGAAAAAAAAAAATCAAGTTCTTGAGATCATTGGACTAGTATTCTATACCTTCCCATCTTATCTTCCAGTTAAGCTCCTTCAATCAATTAGTTCTTTGAAGTCCATCCAAAATGGATGCAGATTAAGGTACTATTCGAGCTTGTGCAGAGCTTGGGATAGGCTTGATGTGGCACATATGTGTCATGTCTGCATTGATGGAGAGCACATTGTCAGAAGAGACCTTCCACATCAGCAATCCTAACACAAGCCTGTGCTCTCCACGAATAAGCATGTGCCACATACTAGCTTATCTCGAGCTCTGCGCAAGCTCAGGTAGTACCTAATCCATGTCCAACTAAAACAGCTTACATCATATATGTGGGACCCTCTGCATCCGGCATATCAGCAAGCTTCTGTTTCAATTTCCCTGACCACATCAACACAGTTCTGATCATAGTTTAAAACTTGACTAGGGCTTCTCAATGTGTCAGATCTAGATCGGATCCAGTTGGATCCGGCTACAAGTCCGTATATCTGCACACGGATTTGGATCTGATTCGGATCCAACTCGGATCCAAAAGGTGATATCCATATCTGATCCATTTATAAATTGTTAGATCCATTTCCAATCCAAAATCCATATAACCATTGGATTCAGGTCAGATCTAAGTCCGAATCCACCCCATTACAAATCTAAAAAAATATATAATATAATATATTTAATTTAGTAGAAAAATGATACAAATCTCACTATTTACTGTGGTATGGTCAACCTAAGCGTAACATGTCTCAATTTTGAGACATGGTCTAAAATAACCTGTAAAACAGATGGCCAGCATGAATATAACATATATAGTAAGGTGACAATGAGTCGAATCTTAATCGGATTTGGATCGAACTCGGATATGTTCATGTGAGTCCAAATCCGGTCCATTTAACTAATCGGACCTATTTTAAGATCCAAATCCGCATTATACAGATTCAGAGCAAATTGGATCTTGGATCTGACCTGCTCCATTGAGAGCCCTAAACTTAACTCACCTGAGTCAACTCGATCCAACCAGATTTTACCGAGACTTAAAATAAAATAAAATAACCTCGATTTGGTCAGTGACTCGTTGTACAAAACTCAACTCACCCAGAAAATTACAACAAAAAAAAAAAAGGGACGCGGTTTTCACGATACTTCGTGAATTTAGAGCAACCAAATATTAATTTTTGGGCAGAGGTCCTAAAAGGAGGCAGTTTTGGTCCACTTAGGTCGGTGGATCCCTGACTGGCACACCGCGATGTATGTTCCTTACATCTACGCCATCCATCCTTTCTGACATCTCATTTAGCGCATGATTCAAAATATGAAGATGATCCAAATCTCAGGTGGACCACACCACAGGAAACAGTGGTTATTAAATATCCACCATTAAAAACTTCCTGGGGGCCACCAGAATTTTTTTATTTCCATCTAACCTGTTAGATAATAAGCCACAAAGACCAGGATGAAGGGACCACACAAATATCAGCTTGATCCAAAACTTTTGCCGCCTATAAGAAGTTTTTAATAGTCAATCACGATTGTTTCCCGTGATGTGGTCCACCTGAGATTTTTACCTACTTTCATTTTTGGGGTCATGCCCTAAAATGAGCTGTCCAAAACTGATGGACAGCATGGATGTAAGGCACATACATCAAGGCGGTTCCTACAGTCAGGGATCCACCGAAGCCGCGTCCATCCTAAAATGGTCTGAAAAACGGACTGGACGGCGTGGATATTCGAAAATCATTAAAGTGGGCCCCACGGTAAGGTTAACACTTAATCCACTCCTTAGACAATGCCTTCATTGAAACATAATCCCCATCTTTTCTCTCAATGATCCCATTCAATCAGACACTGATATGAATACAACCAAAACAGCCCACACCAAGCAGGCGGGGTCCACCATACGGTACCGATTAGGAGGCATCTTTTTTGTTCTTTTTTTATTGGGTCCAGCCAAACATGTCTGACCATATCACCACACAATCCAATTGGACAGTTGAGAAGAAAACAATGTTAACTCCTCTTTCTCCACAACTAGTTGTATTGTAGTGCTTCAGTTTCTTCTCTTCCATTATTTCCATTGAACTTGATAGAATTTCAACTCAAGTGCAAGAATTACACACTGTCCTTCATTTGGGTCAGCCATGGCTCCTCACTCTCCTAGAGTTGTAGTGTCCATAGACCTTAAGAAGAAGCCATGGGAGCAAAAGCTACCACTTCACAACCGTTGGCATCCTCACATACCTGCAGTCGCAGACGTTAGAGTGGGAGAGATCATTAGAATTGAAATGGTAGATTGGACTGGTGGTAGCATTGGAGATAATGATTCGGCAGTGGACATAAAATCAATCGATCTTTCTACTGTAAGTATGTTTTCAGTCCCCCAGCATTGACTATAACAAACAGTTGTAAGTGGTCTGCTGATTTGTATCAGCTACTCTCTTTCAAGGATATCGATCTTCATTTTGTACAAGTGGGGCCCATGACAGTGATCCAGGCTGTTAGTTTGATGGGGCCACAATGGATGGACCATTCTCCTGATTGATGGTTAAGAAATACAGAAACGGTTGAAATTCGATGAGCAAAGCAAAAGTTCAGGTGGCTAGGATCTTTCAATCAGGGAGATGTTCAGGGTGTAGCCCATCCAAGGTGGGGCCCATCAGATCGATCATCTGGGTCTCTAAATCATGGTCGACGATCATTCTGATTCCTGATCATAGATAGCCAAGTAAAAAGTCATCATGAATGTCTAGATAAGGGTAGATCACTCCAGAGCTAGATTATTTGGATTTTGTCAATAGGAGGTCTGACTGAAACATTTTGAGTTTTGGGTCATCTTCATATCATAGGAGGAGGTCTGACTGAAACATTTTTGAGTTTTGTGTCATCTTCATATGATGGATTTAGGAATCGAATATTATTTATAGAATAATCAATATCTAAATTAACAAACTATCATGCAGGATTCAAATTCATATCAGCTTAGAACCTTCCCATGAAATCTGCCGAGTTAATCTGTACTTGTAATGGCCATGATTCTACAAAAAAAAAAAAATGGCAACACATGGATAGCCCATATGTGCATGGGATATCCAAGATATGCACCTGGTGGGCCAGTGTAGATGGCCTAAAAATCATTCCTATCCACAACACATTGCATGAATGAAAACAGGCATGTTTTGTCCAACACATCTCCTTTGAATCCTTATATCCCCTGTTTTATTAGAATAAGAGTAGTGACTTTTGGGACAGGCATACTGACCGTGAGACAACCTGATGGATGGATTGGATCTTGTACTCATGTGTCGTGAGGTCACATGTGGTGACATATCGATGGACGGTACATGTGTGTCAGATTACCCGACCTCTTTACACAATCACTTATTCGGAGAACACTTTCTTGGAATTTCTGATTTCTAATTTAAAGCAGACTAAATTACTTCTGAATGCTAGTATCAGACATCTCAAGCTTAAAGTTTGAACATTTGCAATTAGTTTAAACCGTGTTCCTGAGAACAACATAGATCAGTCACATAACATCTTTGGCCATTGCAAACGACACAGTGCAGCCCTCGATTAGGCCTACTTGAATAAGAATTTCCATACATCTACCTTTAAGGTGTGTTTGGTAGCACAAAATATCAGGAATTTCATGATAGTCCATGATTAATCAGTCAACAGGTGCATTTGGTTGCACCAAATTTAATGAAATTTCATGATTAATCTTTCGTGATATTCTGCACCAAATTAGACTGATTAATCATGAAATTTCATTATACTGGTGCAACCAAACTCACCCTCATTCGGTGCAGAATATCATAAAATTTCAATATATACAGTGCAACCAAACGCACCTTTGATAAGAATTGCTTATTTCTATAAGACCCAAAACTACAATGCTGTGTTTGGATGCATGAATGAATTCAACCGTTGATTTTCAGTTTACTCAATTGGAAATGAGAAAAATCAACCATGTCTCCTAGTATTAATAATGAGGAAGTAGCACTCTACTTGTACTAGCGTTTCTTTCAATAACGTAACACAATTGCAATACAAAGGCAAAAAAAATTGCAGTTTGGAATTGCTACTTTATTAGACTGATAGATACAATGCAGTTTGATTGCGCATCCAAATGTGTTCCTCAACCTTTACATCGCTATCTTCATCACAGAAGGCATGCATTCCCCCTTTGTTTACACAATGAGAATCCTAAATGAGAATGTCCTGTCCAACTCTTCCCAGGTGCATTATCTCAGTGGGCCAATCAGAGTTTCAGACAAGGATGGGATCCCAGCCATGCCCGGTGATCTTCTTTCAGTTGAAATCTGCAACTTGGGTCCACTTCCTGGAGATGAATGGGGCTACACAGCAACGTTTGACAGAGAAAATGGTGGTGGATTTTTGACTGACCACTTCCCTTGTGCAACCAAAGCTATTTGGTATTTTGAAGGAATATATGCTTACTCCCCTCACATTCCAGGTACATCTTTATCACATGCCTCACTAATATTTTTGATTGGACCACTTCCTGAGTGTCGCCTAAAAAAGTCTGCTTCAAAATAACACATGTAGGAACCCGGCCACGTATCTGGTGGGCCACACATGTACGAGAAAATTTGATGATTAGAGGGAAAAAAGGGACCAACAGTCCATATCCAATGTACAAATGTGGCATATTTAATGAGTGGACCCACATAGTGGGCCCCACTGATGAATGGCTGAGAACCATGAAGAAAACCTTCGATCATCTTCATGAAAATTTTCTCTTGTGCATAATATCACAAATAAAGAGAATGAAAATGTCACCAGAAACATCCATGATTGATGAATTCTATCATTGATTGGATCTTGAGAGTTAACTGTTGTTGAGGTTCTAATACTTGCTTAGCAGGTGTACGATTTCCTGGTATAACCCACCCGGGAATAATCGGAACTGCACCATCAATGGAACTTCTAAAAATATGGAATGAAAGAGAGAAAGAACTAGAAGAGACTGGCCATGGAACTTTGAAGTTATGTGAAGTGTTGCATTCACGGCCACTGGCGAACCTACCAACAACCAGAGGCTGCCATCTTGGAATGGTATGGCAAATCGCATCCCAAGCAAATTCTAGCTGTTACAGAAAGATAGCAGAGCTTCTTGCATGGATTTATAATACCAAATTTTCATACCCTTTTCTTTCATTTGCATGCACAATAGGTCATACACGTGCCTTGTGTTCATACATACATCCTATAGTACAATCTTGGTTTATTGTATCTTTCAAGTGTAGATTTTTCCGAACAGAAAGTTATAAAATACTCAGGCAGTGTATGATGCTTGATCAGCAGGCACTCGGAATTGAACTGACTAAATTGTGAGACCCACTGTCGCTCAGTCATGGTCCCAAAATCAGATTGTTTGAACAATCCTAATTTCTGATTTGTGGAGACTTGGTTGAAATAAGAGCATTAGATGTTTTACAATTTTAGCCATCCAATAAATGTCCACCAATCTGATAGTCAGGTAATGAAATAAGCATAATTAGTGGTTAATGAAACATCTAAACTGCAAACCATAATTTGAACAGTTTAATTTGACTTGTATTCAATGTATGCTATTTTTAAGTAATTTCTAAGTGCCTGTTTATTATCCATCACACTTTGCGAGAGTATCAAAATTTTCCCTTTCTGAATTCAAATCTAAATGCATGTTTGGAAGTTCCTGATTCCCAAACTGGAATCACACCAATGTAGGTTGCCTTTTCCGCTGTGCCCAAATTCAAATCGTACCTTGTTGGCTATTTGGAAACACATCCAAACGCTACATAATACATTTTAATACCCAACTCAAACCATTATATGTCAACGAATAGAATTGCATATTCATTCACATCATAATGGTAAGACCACTTTACAGTTACTGCTGTAGTTCTGATTTGAAATTCTCAACAACACCAGTGTGGAATTCAAGTCGTCTCATTTAACTTGTAAGGTTCGATTTAAATAAATAAAAAAGCTCATTGATCATGGTTATAATGTGTCCAGATCAGTTCCACGTGCATACATTTTGGTTTTTAACTTCTTCTGCATCTAATAAACTTGCATTTTATAGATCAAAGCAGACACACCAGAATGGGAAAGGATTGCAAACGAGGCTGCAAGGACGATCCCAGGGAGGGAGAACGGAGGGAACTGCGACATCAAGAATCTCAGTAGCGGTTCAAAAGTATACCTTCCAGTGTTTGTAGAAGGAGCGAATTTTAGCACAGGTGATATGCACTTCTCTCAGGGCGATGGCGAGGTGTCATTTTGCGGAGCTATAGAGATGAGCGGATTCCTTGAACTCAAGTATATTTCCTTCGATCACTCATTTCGCCATGTTGGTTTTTAAAGGACTTTATTATGGAAGTAAACTTTGCTGGTAAACCCACTAGCTGTGCATTTGGATGCACTATCCAATTGGATTGCGATTATTAGTCTGATAAAGTGGAAATGACCAAATTTTAGTTTCCTTCCTAAGCATTCATACTGAGGGTTGAGGCTCCAGATTGAAATTACTTCACTTCCAAATCGGACTTGAAGAAAGGTAACTGCAATTAGAGGACTACTTCCTCACCATTAGGAAACATCATAAACTTCCATCCATTCCATTTACTTGTGCATCCAATAGGAAGAGAGTTAGGAACTTCCCCTGTTGAATATTTTCAAGCCAACTTCCATCAACTGTGCATCTTATCAGGCCGATGGCTTGGATCAGCGAACAATGACCCACACGTACTAACTCTTGCATATCAGCAAACAGTCATTAGCTGATGTGCAGGATCCAATAATTCCCAGTTCATCAAAATCCAGGCCTTGGTGAGCAAATTGCAACTACCTTCCCAAGGACCATGAATTTGCATCTGAATTCCTCTCAAGTCCAACTTGAAAGTAACACAATTTTGATTTGGAGCCTTGCTTCTGGATATGAATACTAAGGTAATTGCAATTTGGCCTTTCCCACTTTATCGACAAATTATTGTAATTCAATTCAATAGTTCAACCAAACGCAGCCGGAATTTTGCTTTCCTTAGAGATAGTACTCATGTGAAACTGCATCTGGCAAATTTGTGTGCCTATGCATTATAAACACTATATGTTAAGTTTACACTAGTCAGATTTTTCAAGTACTTAATCAAGTTTTCCACACAGACCATCACTTTTGTATGCAACCAATGGTGCTCACCTTCGTCAGTTCAATTATTCTCGAATGCAATTAGAGGGTAGAAGAATAAAATCCCTCCAAATGGTTTTTAGAGTTGATAATATGATGAGGGCAAAGTAGTTTTGTGGTGATCCAAGCTGTTGGGCAGCTCTGATTCAACTTATACCATGGTGCAAGCTCTTAACTAGGTTTTTAGGCTCAACCCAAGATTCATATCTTCTGTCTATGGATCAAGAATGGCCCACCAATGTAATTCATTGGATGAGACATCACCACCCAAAACCTTGGATAAACAGGGGAGAAACAATCGTATACAGCATTGTATGTGAACTTAACATTCAACGTTTTTATTTTCAGATGGCATGTCGCTTGTGTATAACATCTAAGCCATGCAAAAGCTGGGAGGTTTCCTAAAGATCACCTGGGATGAAAACCAGATGGCCATTCATCAGGCGGGATACGCGTTGAAATCAATGTATGGCTAATGGTCTGGCTCAATGTATTGTTATGTCCCACCTGATGAGTGCATTGTTACCATTTTCGCTCCAGGGGATTTTCATGATATGGTCCACCCTTTTCACAGTTCGAATGTTCCACCCAAGTGACACATGGTGAGAAATAAAAACATTGTTAACGACAATGTTGTATCTGATCATATGATCATTTCTCTCAACAGATATGTTCTAGGGTTCTTGAACCTCATCATTTAGGCTGTGTTGGATGGACAGTTGAACTGAATAGCAAAGGTTCCATTCAATTATAAGACAGTGACAGAAACTAATTATGTTTCCTAGGATTAAATAATAAGCAACCTCCAACTTGCAGCTTTGTTTCTTTCTGGTCCAATTTGCATGTAATTGCAATCTCAATGCTAGACTTGCAATATCAATGCTAAGGAAATTTTGATCTGTTTATTTCCACTTTATTAGACTGTTATTCCAATTCAATGTCATAGCACATCCAATCGCACCCTCAACAAGTCCATCACATCCCATTCATAGGGATGCGAAGTGGTTGCAAGTGAACATGGAGGCTTTTAACCTTTCATCATCAACGTCATCAGAGCCTTATTCCAACTAAGTGGGGTCACTCACGTGAATCCTATTCTGCAGTTCCACTCTATCAAGGGCCATATCCTTAATCTAACCATGCCGTCAACCTTTGGACCAATGATTTTCTTTCACTTTTGGGAGTGATTGTGAGTCTTTTTCTCACTATTTATTGTCCTTCTTGAATGTTAGTCACATTTTTGGTTTATAGTAATTTGTTAAATGAGATTTGCTAGCCCCAACACACACCTTTCACACAAAATCACACATGCCAACCTTGCATATATGTCGGACATGCAAGCCATGTAACATATAGATGATCTGACCTAAAGCTCAGGATTTTCAACTATCAAGCACATCATACTTGTGAGAAAATAACGGATGGCCTGAAAGACCTCACAATTCTGTTTAGACCTTCCATTATCTTTATAAACCCGTTGATTGTCCATTATCCTTGATTTCTATATGGCATGCAATCTATTTCTAGCAAACACTTTAAAAGGAGAGAGGGACATTTAAATAAATGTCAAAAGCGGATCATATACAAGCTAAATAGATTTCTTTCTACTCTGGAAAATAGAACAATCAATATGTATTGATCACAAGGTTATACCAAAAGAGAGTCTGGTTATCTACATTGAGAGATCGAAGAAGGGGGTGTGAAACTAATAGGTGTCCCAAAACTAGGTGGTAGAATTTAATAGGAGAGAAAACAATGTTATTTGGAAATAAATTGATGGAAGAAGGAAAGTTGAATGTCAAAGACGAAGTAAATGTTACATGGAATGAGATGGTTGAGTGCATTTGGAAAGTGGTAAAAGATGTTTTAGGAGTATATAGAGGAAAGGGCAATCATATAAGGAAACTTGATGGTCGAATGAGGATGTACAAAAAGCTATTCATGAGAGACATGCATGTTTTCAACCCTAGTAGGCTAGTAAGCACTAGAAAAGATGAAAATTTTGAACATTATAGAAATGCCAAAAGGATTGTTAAGAAAGTAATGAAGCTAAATGCAAGGGTTATGATGATCTTTACAATAGAATGGGAACAAGATACGGTGAGAAAGAAGTCTTCAAACTTGCAAAAATGAGGAAGAGGAACGGCAGGGACTTAGATCATGTTAGGTGCATTAAGAGTGGTAACTAGACTAGTAAAAGACGGTGAGATCCATGAAAGGTGGAGAAGCAATTTTTCAAACTTGTTAAATAATAATCGCTCTAAGAGCATAGAGATAAAAGGAACCATAAATTTAAATGACATCAGAGACCATAGATACTTTCATAAGTCTGAAGTGAAAGAAGCTTTGAGAAAGATGAAAATAGAAAAGGCCCTCCGGTTAGATGGTATACCAATAGAGGTTTGGAAGTATATGGGAGATAGTTTGGTTGACAAAGTTGTTCAACAGGATTGTAAGATCAAAGAAAATGTTAGACGAATGGAGGAAAAGTATCGTGATACCTATTTATAAGAATATAGGAGCCATATGGAGTTGCACTAACTATCTGGGATTAAACTTATAAGCCATACTATAAAACTTTGGGAAATAATGATTGAGCAAAGAGCAAGTCATGAGACCACTATATCAGAAAATCAATTTGGTTTCATGCATGAAAGGTCTACCACTGAACCTATTTTCTTAATTAGACAATTAGTGGAGAACTATAGGGTGAGGAGTCTCCACATGATCTTTATTGACTTAGAGGAAGCATACAATATAAAGAGTTAATCTGATGGGTGTTGGGAAGGAAAGAAGTTTCAAGAAGACATAATGACGTGATTAAGAATACGTATGAGAGAGCAGTAACAAATGTGACAACCATTGGTGGAAAGACAAGTGAGTTCCCAATTACTGTAGGATTGCACCAGGGGTCGGCATTATACCGCTACCTTTTTCCATTACTTATGAACAAGCCATTTGCAGGAAGAGATCCCATGGTGTATGTTGCTTACAGATCACATAGTTTTGATTGGCAAGATGAGGGAGGGCGTAAACATAAAGGTAAATTTATGGAGGATGCTTTCAAGTCTAAAGGACTTAAAATTAGTCAAACTAAAATAGAGTATATGGACCATAATTTTAATAACAATATGAGTGAAAATGAGGAATTAATTAAGATTGTTGACCAAGAAACTTCCCAAAATGACAACTTTTAATAACTTGAGTCAATGACTAACGAGAGTGGAGCGATTGAGAAGGATGTTGCCCTTAGAATTCAAGACAGGTGGAAGAAATAGAGATGCGCCCTGGAGTTTTATATGATCGTCTATACCATTCAATTTGAAAGGGCATTTTTATAGGATAGCTATAAGACCAGCTATGATTTATGGACAAAATATTAAGCAAATAAGGAACAACATGTTCACGGATGAGTGTAATTGAAATGAGAATGTTGAGATGGATGAGTGGCAAGATGAGGAAGGATAGAATTACAATGCATTTGGGGGAAGTTAGGAGTAGAAACAATAGTTAATAAGATGAGAGAAAGTAGACTTAGATGATTTGGTCATGTGCAACAATGGAGACCATGAACCTCGTCGGTTAGGACTAAAGGAGTGAGTGAGTACAAGTCGAAAGGCTCTAAGAGGAAAAGGCGAAGGCCCAAAAGGATGTGGATGGAGGTATTGAGAAAATAGTTGATGCCCTATGGTCTAACTAAAGGTCTAACCCATGATAGAATGGAGTGGCAAAACATGATTCATGTAGCCAACCCCAATTAATTGGGATAAGGCTTAGATGATGATGATGATGATGTCCGTTATCTTTGTACTTTTGTGAACTCCCCAATATTCGAACAACCCAATTTTCTCACCTACTGGTCTGTAAATATTGGTCCCACCTAATAGATGGTTGGATGTCCAACAGACATGCAAGGTTGGCACTTGTGGCTGCATGTGGCGGGTTGAGAGATGGGTCTAGCAAACCTCTGTTAGGATCAAAACCACCCAAGTATGAAAGAAGAATAGGATCAAAACTGTACTACATTTATCACATAACACCCCAAAATACCCATATGAAATTTCCTTAAAAATCTCTCTTCTATCTTCCTTCCTCATTAGAATTGTAAATGCATTATGCAACAAAACAAGGCCAATTCAGAGCTCGGGGAACGCTACTATAATACTACATGAATCGCCAAAGAAAGCATTTGCTGGTTCATGCATTCAGTGAACAGTTTTGAAATTCTGTCCCACCTTGAGTGGAATTGTCGTAATTTCCTTTCTCATGCATGGAGTATTTTGGTCTTTTGGCATGAGTGGCTTTATAGCTTGATAACAGCTTGTTGGAGGAGTAATACATAGTTGTTTTGTTAGTTTTCAGAGTAGTTTGGAAAAGAAATGTTGAGAAATTCTTCAAATGCTACTTCCTCTTCACATCAAATATATCATTGGTAATGGCAGGAATACTCGATTTAATGTAAGTCTGAAACCGGTAAGTATCACCTGATACATAATAGAATTGCCCATGATTGATATGGGTTTGCCGGCCCCATATCAATCTGAAACAGCCCGATTCGGAGCTATACAAGGCGATCCATAGCAGTGTCGGTGGTGAAGGATACGTTTTGTAACAGAACGATTTCAGACCTTGGAATACTTTGTTCTGGTATGACCTGCAGATACCTTTGGCAGTTTCGGAGAGACCAAATGACAATCCATAACCTACTTGTGGCTGATTTCATCCACAATGGCAGATGGAGGCGGCTGCATCCAAATTCCTTCAACGTGAGCTCCATTTGGGATGAAATTTACCCCATTTGTATTCCTGCCACTGAGGTTGAAGATTGAAATCATCTAGGAGTCCATGGATGAAACCTTCTCTCTTAGGAACTCCAGAAATGTCCATTTTACCAAGTTGTGTCCTTCTTGCAAATCTGGTGTGGGCTTTCAGTGTTGTTCTACGATCCCAAGCATCTAGTTCTGGCAAATTTAGCTATAATTTGGGAGTTGGATAACTACCATCAAGACCGTTGATCTGGTTGGCCTTTGTGTATATGAGATGGCTCAGAAGACGAGGCAAACAGGAAGAAGTAAGGCAATGGTCCACATTCAATGGGTTATGTTTGAGACAATTATACAGTTAGTATAGTGCATGGATATGATGGGTCACTAAATCAACAGTCCTGATCACCACACACGCTTATGCATAGAGTACAGACTATTATTAGTAATAGAATTTCTCATTCAACATTCTATTTTATCAATGCTGCATAGATTTTCGAACTCTACCGAACAAAGTTCCCTGCATCAATATAACAGACTTCTTCTTCTTCAGTTGTGAAATCGGAATCGCAAGTAACTAAGGGGTCGTTTGGGAACGTGAATCGGTGTGATTGGTGGTAATCAGTGTATTTGATACGTTGGAATCCAATTCACATCAAATACACCAAAAGGCACTTCTTTTAAATCACAGCAAAACAATATGATTCCATTTTAGATGGATTCCAATTACCACCAATTCGCAAGTCACAATCATCTCTCTCAATCTCTCTTTCAAATACAAGCTATCAAACATAATTTAGTGATTCTGATTACCGAATTGATGGATTCCAGTGAATTCCAATTATAGGCTGTCAAACACAACTAGTGATTCCAATTCACATGAATTCCATGATAGTTGCCAATGCATATCAAATACAAGCTACCAAATGATCCCTAAATTCTCTTGATTCTTTTTTCCAGGTGCGACATCATACGAGGAGGAATGAAGGAATACCTAACACCGATGGGCCCCACACCCCTCCATGTGAACCCAATCTTCGAGATAGGCCCCATCGAGCCGAGGTTCTCTGAGTGGCTAGTCTTCGAAGGCATCAGTGTGGACGAGAGTGGCAGGCAGCACTATCTCGATGCAAGCGTTGCATACAAACGGGCCGTTCTCAACGCCATCGACTATCTCTCTAAATTCGGATACTCCAAAGAACAGGTCCATCTTCCCTTTTCTTTTTTCTTTTTTCTTTTTTTTTCTTTTTTTTTTATTTTCTGAATCTCAGTAATCTATAGAAATGGACAGTCTAACAGAAAGATCCGATGGTGCATATTCTCAGATGTATCTGCTGTTATCGTGCTGCCCATGCGAAGGAAGGATCTCAGGGATTGTAGATTCGCCTAATGCACTTGCTACACTCGCAATTCCAACGGCCATATTTGATCAGGTAGTTATATACAATCCCGCCATTTTTTGAATGTATTCTTGTTATTGTTATTGACAGGGAGGCCTACTTGCTGGTTGCCCAATGCTGACACGTGGCAGGTGGCAAGATCGGATCCACACCGTCCAGATCGTGGATCCTGATAGATGGCCCTTGGTTGAAAACCCAACTGAGCAGACAATCCTGAACATCAGTTTCTACTGCTAAATCCATTTTCACTCGGACGTCGATTTGACAGCTGTCATCCACGTGGATAGGATATCAATTTAGTGCAATTTTCAGCAGTAAGCCATCTATTGATATGGACGAATGATTGGACGGTGTAGATCCACTGCCCCAGCTTCCATATGTCGGGAGTTTAGTACCAATTGGAAAGCCGAAAGCTACCCATTGACAGTCGAATATTGGGTTGCAAGCTTCGAATCCAGGCCGTCCGGCTAATGCATCCTGTCCATAGATGGCCCTTGGTTGACAACCAAACTTAAGGGACAATCCTGACCGTTAGTTCGCCCTGACGTCAATTTGAAGGCTGCCATCAATGTAGATAAGATCCTCCGTTTGGTGCAATTTTCATCAGTAAGCCGTCTATTGACAGGGACTGATAAATGGACGGTGTAGATCCACCGCCCCACCTTCCACATGTTGGGAATTTGGATCCAAAACACCCAAGCCAAAAATCTCCTTACTGACAGGGAAATAACGCGTGCGTGCAGGATATTCGTCCTAAATCAAGCAAAGTGCCCATTGGGCCCCGCGTCATAAGGAAACCAGACGTGCTAAAATGCACCTACGATGGAAATCTACCCATCACAAAGAACCCAAGTGCCACATCATCAAGACCGGGCCGTTGATCACTGTCTGTTAGATTATTACCTGAAGTTATGGATTTAATGTTGATATTTTATGTCAATTGGGATTACTTAAATATTATAATAGATTAGTTAAATATTATGATAAGAATGTTAGAGTTACTGTGTGCGCTCTTTTTCTTTACCTTTATTTGAAAGTGTTTAAATTTTATTTTTCCTTCCAAACTTTGTTTGTAGACGTGGAACTCTTTAAAAATCTTTAATCCAACGTTGTTTGAAGAGAAAAAGTTAAAGAGGTCTACAAACTTTGAGTTCTTCGGTATTACTACTGGAGATTGTAGAGAGAAAAATGTTAGCTTACGTGTTCCAGTATTCTACCCAAGCTAGCGTGGGCAATGAGACGTGGGCAATGAGACTATAAAGGTGCTAGTGGTGTACTTTGAAATTCGCACTTGTACATAATGGCCCGGTGCACTGATCGGCCCCGCAAATATCAGCCATTGCGGAGTTTTGGCTGACATAATACTAACGTTGTGTCATTCGTCCATGAGAAATGGTTGGCTAAGCCAACTTAAGTAGTGTCTTTGTTTGGAACTATTACATAAATGACCGTTCAAAAATGTCTTTTTGTGAAAACGCACAACCTTCCATTCTCTACAAAAACTAGTAACAATGGAGGATTAGACACAACAACATAATCAGATCTTGCATTGCTCTTTTTCAGAGATAGATATCTTCTTTTTAGAATATCTATCATTTTCTATTTACAAGCATTTGAAGTGGGTTGTTTGTTTTCACGAAACATCATCTGCCAGAATTGTACAACAATGTATTAGAGTTCCTATCTGTTGGGAAAAAATCGACTCACAAAAGAAGCAAACTAAACACGCAGAGTATGGAATCAAATGAGCAACATAATGCAATCAATTACACAAGCAATCAACCACACAGAGACAATCCGATTTTAACGTGGAAAAACCCCTCACAAGTAAAAAAAAATCATGACACAAAGCAAATTTACTATGAGTCATAAGATTATAAATATGAACAAGCCACAAGCAAGAAAACTCAAGCTCTCTCTCTCTCTTACACACAAGACCCTCTCCCCATGCCCTAATACAATTAGGGAACCTTGGACACCTTAGGAGTCTTCTTAATCCCAGTTACAACCCTTTTTTATAGAACAAAATTCAAAATTAAAAAAATCTTACGCAGATTTGCATAACTGCATAAAACACCGACACCGTCTACGATCGATCGCAGCTCATCAGTCGACCAGTCGCAAGTATAAAAAAAATTTCAAGTGAGGAGAGCCCTCTAGTCAACTTGTCGTGCCTAAAAAATGGCCGATCACTGACCCCTGCCAACTAGTCGTCAACCAAGTTGCGACTGGTTGCTTGAACCTGAAATTGTCCAGTGACCTTTGTGCTCCTCGAGGCTAATTTAGCCGGTTGACCTGTTGTCAGACCCTATCCCAACACAGTTTGAAGGCTCCACCAACAATCTCCACTGAGGCTTCAAACGATGACTCCATCCTTCCTTGCTTTCTTCATCATCTCAACTTCAACATAGCTCAACCTAGGGCTGTAAATGGGTTAGCATACCCAATGGGGTACCCAAACCCAACACATTTAGACCCAACCCATTTGTTAAATGGTACGGGTCTAGATCCAAGAACAGACCCATTTGCTAAAGGGTCTGGGTCTAGTTTCCTTTATATTAGGCCCGACCAGACCCGACTCGAACCCATTTAATAAGTGAGCGGGTTTGGTCTATGTTTCATTAGACCCATCCAGCCCAGACCCATCCAGACCCGATTTTAAGCGTTGTTAGAATGCTTGCATACTAGATCCAAACCCAGCCCCAGACCCATTAGACCCGACCCATTTATAAATGGATCTGGGTGGATCTCCTTCTACTAGACCCAGACCCATTAATTTTAAATGGGTCTGATGGGTTGACTTGGACCCGACCCAGACCCGCCCATTTAGTAAAAGGGTCTGGGTCCAATTTGGACCCAGACCCATTTAGTAAATGGGCGGGTCTAGTTTTGGCTAAACCCGCCCCGAACCCGACCATTTACAGCCCTAGCTTAACCGCATCTCCTACTTTCATCAACTTTATACTCGCACTTTTATACCCCTTGTCGCTCTTCTCATATGACCCTTGGGCATTTGCCACATACGAGCAAACGTAGATCCGATTGCTAACCCCGCAACTCCACTGTGAATAGTGCTCCCGATCAACTTGTAAAGATTGCCACCTTCGTGCCTTCAACAACACGAATGCCCCCTTCATCACTTTACAATACTGATCTCAATCGATGAACCAACACCCTGTAGCCTCAAGTGCACCAAGAGAGATCATATTCTTCCTCAACATAGGGACGTGCCTCACGTCTTCCAGGACTTGTTCGATCCCATCGAACATCCTAATGTGCATCATTCTAATACCGACAACCTCGAAGGCATAGTCGTCTGCTAGAAACACTGATCCGCCATCATATTGCCTTTATGTCATGAATGAACTCCGGTCAGGACAAACATGATATGATGCACCTGAATCTAATATCCACTTGTTAGTGCACTTTTCTGTGGCATACTAGTGCACCTAGTTTGTCAATCACTTAGGTCAGTGAGTTTAGTGTCGGTTGAGCTTAATGAAGATGAAGACCGAAGACTCAAGCGGATGTGCTGCATCAAGGAAGAAGAAACAGGTAAAAGAGATGCCTTGATGAGCCTTGAACCTTGACTAAAACCAAAACCATAACCTCTTAATGACCTTGACCATATTAAGCATATATATAGTCGTCTTAAATTGGCATTAGGTGTCCCAAAAGATCACCAAATGATGGGCCAAAGAGGTGCCCTTGCTGTTGTTCAAATACACATAAAACAGTGATAAGGAAGTCTCCTCGACCGGTCGGACCCATGCCTGACCAGTCGGTCAATAGGAAATGGGGTAGCATGTTGCTAGACCCTCTGGCCTTTGGACCGACCGGTCAGCACTAGCCGTTTTTTGCCCGTCTTGTATCCGTTGCAAATCCTTTTATAAAGGGGCATGGCTCATTTTTTAGGGAAAACGAGAGGGATTTTGAGAAAATTGAAGCCACCATTATTGGAAATCATTAGAGGCTTATTCCTAACCTATGCAAGGCATCTTCCTTGTTCTTTAACACAAGAATGGAGCATTCCAAGCTCATGAAGAAGATAACCTTCATCTCCTCTTGATCTCTAGAGTTTGGATCTTCCTTGATAGTCATATCCTTATCCAAAGCTCTAAAATGAGATCATTGTAGGTGAGAAACTCTAGGCATCCCATTCCTATTAGTTGTAGAGTTCTCAAACCTACCCTCCTGTCACCTTGGGCATCTCAAAGGCATCACAAGCAAGGTGATCTATCAAGTGTAACTGAAGCATTGGCGACGCAGCGGTAACACGATCGGGGGAGCAAGGGAAGCTTATTGAAGCACGGGAGAACGGAGATCAAGCAAGCCAAAGCAGTGTTGAACAAGGGGCTCATCCAACAAGTAAGGTTGTCATTTATTGAGAGTTTATCCACTCAATTCCTTGTGGGGGTTGAGTGTAGATTTTGTTTGTCAAACTCAAACTAAAGTCGTTTACAGATCCTTGGCACGTTTGTCTAGCCTAAAACTCTAAGGATGTTGGTCATTCCTTGGCTTGTTTGTCGACCTAAAAACTAGGGGTTGTTTGGCACTCCTTGGCTCGTTTGTCAGGCTTAAACAAAGTCTCCAAGGGGGAGCCTCCAATACAGGAGTGAACGTGCATTAGGTTGAGAGTTAGCCTATATCCAAAACTCCATTTAGGTTGAGAGTTAGCCCTTTGTCCAAAACTCCAGTTATGGTTGAGAGGTGAACCGGTAAAAGCTCTGTGTAATGGTTGAGAGGTAAACCTCGTTTAAAACCTTCGATAGTGAATGCCGGTGTGTTTAATGGGGTTGAGTACTTGAAGTGGGAGTGGAGGAGACCTAAAGTCAAACCACTATACATGCTTGTGTTTGTGATTGATTTGAGCACATTGTTATCTTAACATTGTATGTTTAATTGTTAATTATGAATGCTTGATAGGAATGTATGCTAGACACTAGATAGGCACATCCACACACAAGATGTACTTTCACTAGTTGTGTAGACTTGAGCTGATTGATCCATTTTCATAAGTCTACATAGGTTGCATATGTTAGAACTAAAAAATGAAAGCAAGGACAGTTTTCTGTGTATTGTTGCTCTGGGGTTCTGAGTAATGGAAACATTCATAGGCAATCACAAGCATTCACAAGAATACACAAGAAGAGATATCGCAAGGCGAATTTTATTATAGAGATCCTGAGATCTTGTACATTCTAGGCCGTGATCTGGCACGAGCCCTTAATTACATCGAATGATCGATGACCCTCGATTAAAAGGCAGAAAACTAGTCAGCAGCGACTATGGTCTTAGAGTTTGTGGTCGTAGAGACCTGTATTTGTTTTGTTATGTACTGAACCATCTTTGTATTAGTCAGATGTCTATGTCCCATGTTTTGACCGGAGATACGGGCTGAGACTATCAGGGTTTATGACTAAGAAGGACAACTCTGGGCCCGCTCCTGTCATGTATGGACAGGTGACCTCGGGAAATCCAATCTACAGCTGTGTATACCTGAATAGGCCAACCGACGGATGCTGTTTGAATGGGTAGGGCATCGATTGTTGTGTTGTCGCAGTTCATAGCAATTGCTTTGTAATGAATTGAAACTCTTTGATACGGTTTATCGTGATAACCATAGTCCCGTTTATCTAGCTTTTGAACCAAATCAGATCATATCTTTATAGTAGATATAAATGATGACATATTTGCATAGTTCTGGATGCTGGCGGCTTCTTTCCGATGAGTCAATTCATTCATCACGTTGGATTGGGTCAAACCTTGAAGGCACGCAATTCTGCTCATTTAGAGATCCTGGAACGTCCATTTGACCATTCCATTGTGTTCGGAACGCACGAAATACCCAAGATAGGCTCAAACGGAACTTGAAAACACTTAAAATTGAGTCCGGTACACCCGCAAACATTTTCTGTAATTCTCTGATTTTTTGGGTGCGTGAGACTTAATTTATGGATGTGTGGGCTCCAACGCACCTTTAAATTAAGTTTCTAATTTTTCGATGAATTTTCGAATGCGTGGAGCAATTTCGGGTGCGTGGGACCGAATATGCAAATCTGAATTTCATCGATTTTATGGACGCGTGGGACCCGAATTAATGGGTGCATGGGAGTCTGTTGCACTTGTCTGATTCATGTCGAATTAATGGACGTGTGGAACATGAATTTATAGGTGCGTGCACCTTTTTCAGGTCCGTGGGACACCAATCCACTTGTCCGAATTACATTGAATTTATGGACACGTGGGACGGTTTTCGGATACGTGGGACTAAATTTATGGGTGCGCGCCCACACTGGTGATTTTTCAGAATTCAGACCTGCGGTAATCTTGGTCGGAGTAATCTTTCGGTGGAAGACGTCGGTGATCAGAAAGGTATTCCGGTGATTGGGAAGGGTTTCCGGCGAAGGTTTTTCGGCGGGAATTTCAAATACCCAGAGGATAGTAGCTCTCTCTCTCTCTCTCTCTCTCTCTCTCTCTCTCTCTCTCTCTCTCGCTCTCGCTCTCTCTCTCTCTTTCAAAAGCGTAGAAATGAATAGTCGGACGGGGTATTTTACCTGAAAATACCGGAAGTCGGCCAATGAGGGGCTGACACATGCCACGCACCCCTAAAATACCTCCCACGCACCCCAAAATCGATACGCAGAGCTCCAATGCACCCCAAAATGCATCTTGAAATTTGCTGAATTTATAGGTGCGTGGAACCCTGATTTTACAGGTGCGTGGGATCTCCTGCACCCTGAAATAGAACTTCTGAAATGTGTTGAATTTATGGGTGCGTGGACCCTTTTTTGGTGCGTGGAACGCAATGCACCCTTTAAATCGATTCTAATCTTTGACAAATTTTCGGGTGCGTAGGGACTCTATGCACCCAGAAATGAGTTTCCTGATTTCGCTGATTTTTCAGGGGCGTGGGTACCCGAATTTATGGATGCGTGGGAGTCCGAATTTATGGATGTGTTGACAGACTTTTGAACTCCACCATTTGGGTTTTAAATTTCGATAAGTTTGTGAGGCTCGCTTGATGATGAAAGTACATGCATTGTTCATCATAAATCATAACGAAGTTATGGGTTCGATTTCGGACGGTTCTGATCGCGGTGATTCGCGGGGCCCGCCGGAGATTTTAATCGAAATTGGTTAAGGGAACTTTTTGTAAATCTCCATTTTGCGTGCACCGGGAGGATTTTGTGGGATTCTTTTGGAGTTGTGCACCTATTTTAGCCATTCTAAGGACCTTAAGATTTTGGGACCCCAACAGATGCCCCTCCGATGCGTTGCGATGGGCGTACAATCGTTCAGTGTGACGCACCGGACCTTTTGGGTCCTAGCTATATATAGAGGAGATAGCAATTTTTTGTCATTTCCTCATTTCATTAGATTTTTTGGCTCTGCCTTCCACGCACCCAAAAATTCTCCAACGCACCCATTTAATACGCACGCACCTGAATATTCTAGGTAAAGTGAATTTACGAGTGCATGGGCTGGCACGCACCCTCAAAATGGGACTTAGGATTTTTGGAATTTTAAGGGCGCGTGGGCTCCAACGCACCCTTCGTCGGATATTTTAAGTTTTAAGGGGGTGCGTGGGACCTCACGCACCCTTCGTCACCCTTATAGTTGGGTTTTGTCCCTCACGCACCCAACAATTGGGTTTTGGATAAGTTTTCAGGGTGCGTGGGGTTCCAAGCACCTAAGAATTGGACAAGTGCAACTTGGTTATTTTTTAGGGGTGCATAGAGTCTCACGCACCCACTTAATGTGTCTCTTAAGTTAACAGGGTGCGTGGGACCTCACGCACCCAGAAATTAAATTTTCAATGATTTCGGGGTGCGTGGAGTCTCACGCACCCAGAAACCAACCTTAGTGAATTTTAAACATTTTGGGGTGCGTGGAACTCCATGAGCCCAGGCTCCAGGACTTGTGAATTTTGAAAAATTATGAAATATATTTTAGAATCCTTGCTGTACTAGGATCTCCAAAGGGTACGAGCCCCTTATACCTTCATCTCGTAGTTACATATTTTGGTGAGGTGTAGGGTCTCGTACACTTAAAAGATTTCTAGATAGTCAAGTCGAAGATGCAATCCCGGTGATTAATTTGATTAATGTTTCGAGCGTACCTTTGCGTATTTTCTTCGTTTTGGACTGGGCCTGAATTTCCTGTGTGCTTTTTGTAGATTATAATGGCTAGCGATCCCTCACAAGCTAGCCCTTACGGTCCACCATTGACTCCATCGAAGCGTAAACGGGCGGCCCCGAAGAAAGTCAATCGTCCATCTGATCAAAACCCTTAGTGGTTCATGACTCCAGAAACCTTCAACTTTTACGAACGCATACTGACGTTGTCCAAGGATATGTAGAAGAAGATCCTTTGCGATAGGGTTGTGCCACCCCCTCCAGATAGGGGCACGCAAGTGCAATGGGATGCTTGGTACGCTCCCTTGCGTGGTTTTCGGTCAGATGGGACCGTAGGATCTGAAGATGGTGAAGCGAGCCCGACTGTACCTACTCAGCTTATCAGGTGTGGTCGTCCGAAAAGGGCTAGGAAGGGTGCCAAGAAAGTATATTTAGAGAATCAGGCCAAATCTAAGTCCAACAAGATGAGGATTACTTGGTCTATGGTCAAGCTGGTGACGGCGCCTCTCAAAATAAAAAACCCCTTCACTCGACAACACATTAAATATGTGAAGAGCTATCAGCGGCAGCGTTCTCTTCCGGAGATCTAACCTTCCAACATATGTCGTAATAATTCTTTCTTCAGCGTGGATACGTGGACGTCTGGTCCAGCACCGTTCCTGAGCTGTTCTTTATCTGATAACGGGAAGCGTCAGTCCGTCCTCGGTACGAAGGGCATGATATTCTTAGAGCCAAATCACGACCCTCACCAACCTTTCCCTACACATTATTTCGAGACCCTTTGCCAGAGATTTCATCATCTAGGGGATACCGAGATCTGGCCATCTGGTGCGCTCCGGACTCGAGGTCACCTGATTCCTCACCAGGGGTACGAAGCATGTGTAGACACCCCACCTTTGGCTACACTGTTGTTAGAGATAGCTGGATGAATGGAGGACCATACCTCCAAATCCCAAGTCCAAACTCAGCCAAACTCACCCTTGTAAGCCCTAATCCATAGCCCAACTCAAGCCTAAACCCAGTCAACCCGCCCCTAAACATCAGCCTGAAAAACCCCCCATAAGAAAAACCAGTCAAAAAATCCTAAAAAAGTCAAACTCACTGAGTCAACCCGCCCCTAAACATCAGCCTGAAAAACCCCCCATAAGAAAAACCAGTCAAAAAATCCTAAAAAAGTCAAACTCACTGAGTCAACCCGCTGAGTCAATCCGCTGAGTTAACCCATTGAGTCAACCCGCTGAGTCAACCCGTCGAGTCAAAACATCGAGTCAACCCGCCGAGTCAAATCCCTGAGTCGACCCGCTGAGTCAACCCACCGGGTCAAAACAGCAGCCCCGAGACATGTCCGTACCACGCGCTGGAAATCGAGGAGCGTCCGCAGGGGGCCGCCCAAACATATTTACGCAAACTGCCACTCTCCAATGCTATAAATACCCCCCTCCCCTTCTCATTTCAACATCCCTCCGAAGCCATCCAGCCCAAGTGCGATCTGTCCCTCTACCCCTTAGCCCATCTTTCCACCAAGGAGAGCCCGAGTGAGGAGAGTCTAGCCCTGGTCCAGTCCAGCCTGACCACTGGTCCAAGTCTCCCGAGCCATCCAAGTCTTGATCCAGCCACTCGAAGCCAATCCTTACGACACCTCCGTCCATCTAGCTGTTCCTTACTAGCATCATTTCATTCGCATCTAGCATAAGTGCAACATTTACTTTTCTTCCAACCCCCTGTTTCACTGCAAGCACTTTGATTATTTAAACACACAGCATGCATCTCGCATAAAGCACCTGTCAGTTCGAGCGTATGCTTTGGGCTTGCCTGTTAGTGGAACCTGCCCATCAGAAACTCTTACTATTCAGACCTGCATTCACGTACATATCACTACAAGCACTTTGATCATTCAAACACACAGCATGTATTCCGCATAAAGCACCTGTCAGTTTGAGATTATGCTCTGGGTTTGCCTGTTAGTGGAACCTGCCCATCAGAAACTCTTACTGTTCAGACCTGCATTCATGCAACATGTCATCTATAAGAATGTACGAGGACTAAAACAGACTTTCAAGTGTTAGTTCGATTCTAATGAAGTAGAGACCGTACTTCGGTATGGGCAGTGTGTGGGGTGCTTAACCTCTTCCCACCCTGTAACCGTGATCCCTTACCTCAAATCTCTAGCCGCATATCAAAAGGAGTCATTTTAGAGGAAGGAATCTTCAGATCCCCTTCTCTAACGTTTCTAAGGGGTCTAGCCGACTGTAGATTCGAAGTAACTGGCTAGTGGCGACTCTGGTCTTATATAAATTCATTTAAACACATCCAGCTTAAACACGACTACCAAACAAAGCCCTCGAGAACGAGGCAACCCAGTGGCACAAACGGTAATTCGCATGCACGCACCTCTTCTTCTTCTTCCGAAAGGAAAGGGACAAACGTCATGTGGGAGCGCGGAACGGCGAGGGTCCACAGCATGGTCCCGTCACATTCTGGAACAACATAGGGCCACATTGCGAGAAGTAGGTCTGTACAAGGCCATCGAAGCAATGTCAAGCTATTTTCATAAAGAGTCGTGGGTTTACAAGGGGTTCCTAAACCATTGGTGTTCTATCACCAACTCCTTCCACCTGCCGTACGGAGAGATGAGCATCTCTCTATGGGATATGAATCAGATCGCGGGTCTTCCGATCCGTGGGAGGATTTACGATGAATGGGTTCCGAGTGACGAGGAATTGTCTCGGAAGAAGAAGGGAGTAAATGAGGGTTTCTTCTCTGAAGCCTGTTATGAGCTCTTTGCTGAGCTCCCGCAATTACTGGGGTTTCAAAGATAAACTCCCATTCGAAGATTGGCTGGTCTATTTCAGCCATGGTTTGAAGTGAGTATCTTGTTGCAAGTTACATATTGTCGTTTCCGTTTCACTTTCTTTTTTTCTGTTGATGTCGTGTTTTCTCTTTTTAGCTTGGATTATGAGGCCTATGACGAAGGTCGTGGTGACAAGGCCTTCTTGGAGAGGAGGATGAAGAAAAAGTTCCCCCGTCTCAATAAACTATCCCCCACTTGTGAGCTGGCCGGATTTCTGGCCTATTGGCTAAGCTGTGTAGCACTGTTGAGCTCTAAGCAAGCAGACAATGTACGGGTATCCTGTTTTGCCGTTGCGAGAGCTTTGGCGAATGGTCACCGGTACGCGCTAGCTCCAGTGGTTCTATGCTCTATCTACCGGGCTTTCGGCTATGTCATTAGTAATAAGGAACGTGCCGCCTACGGGATGAATTCGGCTTATTGTGGGTGGCACTTCTTCTTCGGCTGGCTAGGAGTGTATTTTCCTTAGGTTTATGGGGCAGAATGCGGAGATTATATCCAACCCGGGAAGGTTCCACTGTATTTCTTCCAGAAGAAGAGAATGGTTGGTCAAAATTTGACAACCATTAAAGCCAAGATTGCTCGATACGATGACGTTCATTTCTTTCACTTCTCGGGCACCCGCAGCAGAGAGTCCATCCTGTGTACGGACGACGACAGCATCAACTACTATGAGCGTTCATTCCTGACAGCGATTCGTCCATCATCGCTGTCGCTGCGTGAGGGGATGGAATTCTGGAGGGAGCCTTATTACTCTAACCGCTTCGCTCGCCAGTTCGGATATGACCAAGGGGTGCCCGAGACATTAGAGCCAGTGACCCGTGAGCAGCGAGCATATGGTGTCGAGCCTATTAATTGGAAGTGGATGTGGCGACAACTCATGTTGACAGGGACTGGGTGCTCTTTTGCCATTCCGAGGACACAGTATTGCACTGGGGCTTCTTCGGATGGATAAGGTGGTGGGCCCACCAATATACACTGGTCAGAAATAACTTCCCTGTCAGTGAGCCCATTTTCGTCACACCTCCAATTGTTACCCCTACTCTGGTCGATGGGCTTGGCTATGTATCGGAGCATCTATATCAGCCCGCTGCACCAGGTACAAAGAGACTGACAACTTCTCTGAACTTAGTGATTGACCATGAGAAGCCCGAACACACTTTGAAAGGTTGGATTGCTCACGGAGAGAGGAATGTCACATTGGAGGGGCCAAAGTTCACGCCCCTCGGGCCTTTGGATGAAGTGCTTGAAGAAAAAGATATCCTCAGAGAGGGTGACAAAAATGATGGTGATGATGGTGGTGATGGGGGAAATGATGTTGATGATGGTGGTGCTGGTGATGATGGTGCTGACGAAGATGATGGTGGTGCTGGTGATGAAGGTAATGATGGGGATGATGGCGGTGCTGGTGGTGAAGGTAATGATGTTGATGGTGATGATGGTGCTGATGGAGGTGGTGACAATGATGGCGATGATGAGGGTGATGGTGGCTCAGCAGGGATCGTATCGACAAGTGGTCAGAGGGGCAAGGGGATTTGCCCAAATGTTCTAGCCCTAGGGGCAGCGGCGATAAGGTGTTGCCTGAATGAGCCGGCCCCCTAGTGAAAACTACCCCTAGTCTTCCTATTACTTGCGGGGGCAAGAAGATCAAGGAGATGTGGAAATTACACAGGACCGAGCGTTTACGAAAATGACTCTCCAAGGATACAGGTGATGCTCCAGCTGACAACGCAGATGAGGTCATGGAAGAGGGTGAATTAAGCTCTCAGCCAATATAAGTGTAGATCGCCACACCCAGGAGAGCAATGATAACGAGCCAATATATGAGAGATCTGTCCCCGAGGAGGACACTGGAGCCTTCTTTATGGATATGGATGATGATGCACCAGCTGAATATGTTCTTCCTCCTAATCCTCGTATTGAGTTAAGTGTGTCTGAGCCTGCTATGGAAGCACCTTCCACTGCTGAGCCACCATTGACTGAACCTATTGTGGAGGCTCCTCCTTCTGTTGAGCCACTATCAACTGAACCTGTGGTGAACATATCTCCTGCTGTTATGCGATCATCAGCTGAACTTGTCGCTGATGTCCCTCCCATCGTTAAGCCAGCGTTTAATGCCAGTATTCCCGAGGTCGTGGTGCTATCTTCTCCAGAATTACCTGAATCATTGACCAAGAGAGTAACCGAACCTGCCCCAGTGTCATCTGTGCCCGCTGCCTCATCTAGTGCTCCTGTCGTTGGTGTTCTTGAAGTCACTGGTATATCATTTGTTTTTGCTATTTTGTTTATTTTCTTTCTTCTGTGGTTTCTGTATGTTAATGTTTATCATTTTTTTTTCCAGCAACTGCTCCTGCCAGCATCCCAATACCTGTGGTCTTGCCCGAGATATTCATTTCATCTCTCCACGGCTTGTCAAGGACTAAGGTGAATCTTCTGAAGAGCCTTCTGTCTGATCTCACCGACTCATTAAAGAATGGGGATGAATGGTCTATCTTGGACGAAGCACTGCAGGCACTAAAACTCAATGCTACCTGGCTCGGGATTGACTTATCTTTGGTAGTCAGTCACGTGGCTCAGTTCAAGGAAGGGATGGCTCGAGTTAATGAGGCGAAGCATCTCAAAGTTGACCCTTCCGTCGAGGAAATGATCTTCATTTGTAATTTAGAATATGTTGTAATGGATATTGTATCAATATGTATACTATTGCAGTTTTGGATTTATGCTGTGTCTTTAGCCTACTTGCCATTTTATTTGAGTTTGAATGCAAACTGATTGAGCTATTTGGGAAAGAGAGCCCCCATGTTAGGACTCAAACCTATGCTTATGTGAACAAAGACGTGATCGAGTCTTGGTTAAGGGCTCATCCCCATTCTTGATGGTCTTGAAAAGGGGAGGGTGTCGTACTTGACATGTCCTGAGTCTTAACGACTTTTTGATACCTGTGTAAGCACAAAATAGGTGATTAGTATTTTGATTTAATCATTGTGTGATATCATTTCTGTTGGTATCTGTTTATTACACTTCCCTCTGATGGGGCGTTTACAAATCACAACAATAAGCTTATGTCAAGTGTAATATCTTTTAAAAAACTGGTCATTCACCAACGAACTGATGCCCTGCCCCTTGCAATCAACTACCCGATAGGCTCCGTTGGTATAGACCTCGTTAACGATATACACTAGATCCCATTTCGAGTCGAATTTACTTTTGGGACCTAGAACCAGTGCCGGACGTTTCATCATTAGCACCAAGTCGCCCCTTTTGAACGACCTACCACGAACTCGCTTATCGTATGAGGCTGAGATTTGTTTCTGATACATTTCGAGCCTTTGTTGAGCGGCGAGCCTCTTCTCGTCTAGATCATCGAGTTCGGCCATTCTGATCTCGGCATTGTGTTCAGTTGTCAGGGAGTGTCGAAGTGCGACCCGTAGTGACTCAACTTGTATCTCCATCGGGATTATAGCTTTCGTACCATACACCAACGAGTAGGGTGTAGCTCGAGTGGCTGTGCGGTGTGTGGTCCTGTATGCCCATAATGCTTCGAGTAATCGTCTGTCCCAGTCCTTCTTATTCTCTGCTACTGTCTTTTTCAGAATCTTCACAATAGTCTTATTGAATGCCTCAGCCAGTCCATTTGCAGGAGGATAATAAGGTGATGAATAGCAATGCTTGATCTTGAACTTCGCGCACAACTTATCGATAGTAGCGTTTTTTAAGGCCATTCCATTGTTTGTGGTAATTCTCTCAGGGATACCATGTTGAAACAATATGGCGTGACGAATGAAACCTTCGATGTGTCTGGCTTTCACATTTCTCAGAGCAATTGCTTCAGCCCATTTGGAGAAATAATCAGTTGTGGCAAGAATGTACTGATGCCCCTGGGAGGATGGCAGACTAACCGGCCCGATTACGTCCATGCCCCAGGCAGCAAAAGGCCAAGATATTACTGATTGATGTAACTCTTCCAGTGTTGAGTGTATTATATCTGCATGGATCTGGCATTGATGGCACTTCTTGACATATTCTATCACATCTTTTGTCATCGTAGGCCAATAATATCCCATGTGTCGGACACGGTGATGTAAGTTCTTACCTCCTTGGTGCGCATCGCACTCTCCTCCGTGGGCTTCCTTTAATGTGGCATACGCTTCATCTAGGTCCAAGCAGCGTAGCAACACTCCCTCATACAAGCGCTTGTAAAGGATGTCGTTCTGTATTATAAATGAACCGGCGCGTCTCCTGACCTGTGTGCGCATCTTGGGCTCTTCTGGTAAAAATCCATATTTCAAGTAGTCAATTAATGGCCTTTTCCAATCATTTTCTCCTGTGATTTCGAAGCAACAGATGGGGTTCACACTTGATTCACCATCGCGCAACACAGCTGTCGGTAGAATCCTTCTTTCTTTAATTGTCACTTGAAGTGGACTGCCCCCGGGATTAGCCAAAGCAGTGGCCAGACTGGCCAACGCGTCAGCCTGTACATTCTCCTGCCTCGGTATATGTGAAATATTGTTGTTACGGAACTGGCCGAATAGTGACTGCGCTTGGTGGCAGAAAGGTGACAGCTCAGGTTTGCGGACCTCATATTCTGTCGTCAATTGTCCGATGACTAGCCTAGAGTCATTATAGATTTGTATTGCTTTGATTCACATTTCTAAGGCGAGCTATAGTCCGATGATGAGGGCTTGATATTCTGCCTCATTGTTAGTGTAAGCTGCCACGATCGTAAATGAGTAGGGCAGCAAATCTCCTTGCAGACTGATAAATATAACCCTTGCTCCTGCCCCTATCGACCTGGAGGCTCCGTCAAAGTACATTTGCCAGAGTCATGGTTCTCCGACCATCATAACTTGATCATCTGGGAGATCACATTCTATTTCTTCATTGCTTGGGACTGGATGCACAACGAGAAAATCTGCGATCGCCTGTCCTTTAATAGCTCGGGCTGGGACGTATGTGATGTCGAATTCAGAGAGGAGAAGGGCCCACTTTGCTAAGCGTCCTGACAGCATAGGCCAATTCATGAGGAATTTGATCAGGTCCGCCTTGGATATCAAAGTTATTTGGTGCGAGATGCAGTAATGCCTAAGTTTCTTCGCAGCGAAAATGAGAGCAAGACCTATCTTCTCAATTGCCGAATAGTTGAATTCGACCCCCACCAGCGTGCGGCTCAAATAATATAGCGCATTCTCCGTCTCTTTTTCGTTCTTCTGTGCCAGGAGTGCCCCCAATGAGTTATCACCTACTGCGATGTATAGAATCAGCGGCTTTCCCTTGATTGGGGCGGCGAGGACTGGAGCATTCCCGAGCATTTCTTTTAGTGAATCGAAAGCTTTCTGATGAGCATCATCCCATTCAAACTTAATGTCTTTCTTGTTGAGGCGGGAGAACGGCTGACAACGACCAGCCAAGTTCGAAATGAATCTTCTCATATATGCCACAGCGGCCTTGAAAACTCTTCAACTGTTTTAGATTTTTCGATGGTGGCATTTCTCTGATGGCCTTAATCTTGGCGGGGCCGATCTCTATGCCCCTATGTCTGACAACAAAGCCCAAGAATTTGCCAGACGCGACCCCAAACGCTCACTTTAGTGGATTCATACTGAGACTCTTCTTGCGCAATCGCTGGAATACTTGTCTCAAATGTTCTCTGTATTGTTCATGATCGGTTGACCACACAACCAAATCATCTACATAGCATTCAACGTGTTTGTGCATCATATCTTGAAATATAACGTGCATTGCGCGCTGATACGTTGCCGCTGCGTTCTTCAACCCGAAGGGCATTACGCGGTAACAGTAGATGCCGAGAGTTGTGCGGAAGGCCGTAGCTTTTTCATCTTTCGGGGTTATGCGAATTTGATTATATCCCGAATACTCATCCAAGAAGGACATTACTGCATATCCTGTTGTGTTATCAGTCAATAATTCTAAAATCAGCAAAGGAAAATCGTCTTTAGGACAGGCTTCATTAAGATTCCGGAAGTCGACACAAACCCGGATCTATCCACTCTTCTTCTTAACTGGCACGATGTTTGAAATCCATCGAGGGTACTTCACCTCTCGAACGAACCCAGCCTGAATCAGTTTCTTGATTTCTTCTTCAATCTTGGGTACAATGTCAGGGTGAAATCATCGTTGAGGTTGCTTCACCGGCTTCTTTTCCTTCATGATACTCAGCTTGTGTATGGCAATTGTCGAACTGAGCCCTGGCATTTTTGAATGTCCAAGCGAAGATGTCTTTATTCTCCTTCAACAACTGTATGTATCTCTCTCTTTCATTTTTTAAGACGTTTCTACTCAAATATGTGTTCCTGGGTTCTTCGAGGGTGCCCAAATTCACCTCTTCAAGTTCATCAATCGTCGGTTGTCCACCATCTTCTAGTTGCACGGGTGCGACACTTGGCTGGATAATGTCGATAGGATCTTGCAACTGAATTTCTTCTACCTGGTCAATGGTCACCATGTTCACGCTTGCCTTGGCTCCTAGACCTTCTCCATTTCTGTATACTTGCTTATATTCTTCAAATGGAGCCAGCAATCTTTTCTTTACGTCTGAACCTTGGCCGAAGATTCCCATATCCTCATAATCTTTCAGCTGGCCCTGCTATATCTCTTCTCTTCTATTGATCGAGGTTGGGCAGATTCTCTTCCCACTTCTCTCTTCTGATGTTACTGGCTGACTTGCCCTAAGTGAAACTTGATATCTTTCTGGGTGATGTGTCTTGACGGCACGATGAATTGGCTTAGAGCTTTCAGGAATGGCTTGGTTCTTCCTATCTTGGGTACCGGCATATTGAAGCTAGACTTGAGCACACTCATGTGTTGATCTGAGATCAGTTTTAACACAGACTGCCCTGGCTGACGCAGATGTTACGGTACCACATAGAACTCTTCGTGATCGGCTGAGGTTGATTTTTCAACTGATGTTGGGGTCTTCCCTGAGTGATGGGCTGAGGTTTACTTTTCTATACAAACTTCTCAACTCGAGCTTTTGTCCCTTGCCCTTTCTTCATTACGTCAGGCTTTTTATTTGTTTTACCGCTATCGGACAGGTTGTAATATTATACATCAGCCAAAAATGACTCAGCTATCGTGTATGGCTTCGGTTCTATCGCTACCCTATATTGGACCCCTTCTCTGCTGTATTTGAAGCACTGATGATACATCGAAGGGATTATGCGATTTTGATGGAGCTAGGGCCTTCCTAAGAGGAGATTGTATGTTGTCACTACGTCGATCACCTAACATGTTACTTTCGTTGTCAGTTCTTCGATCTCCAACATCACCGTGATTGATCCGAGTGTACGTTGACTATCTTGATTGAACCCTTGAATCATCATGAGACTCGGGCGTAGTGCTGATTGCCTATAACCCAGCTTCTGGAGTGTCTTCAATGGCATTATATTTACGGCAAACCCATCATCTAACATGCACCTTTTAACCTCCGTGTCCCTGATTGTTCTTGTGACTAACAATGGACGATTGTGGTCTATTAATTTGATCGTGCGGTCTTCTTCTGAGAAAGTGATTGTTGAAGGATGGTTGACATGCATGACTTGTGACACTGGCATATACCCCTCCCAAAAATTTCTATATCATTCATTTCTTCTTCTATCTTTATCATCATGACCTCCCTGACTTCACTGTCAAGTAAGGCATTGATTAACATTTCTCTGTACACTTTCGAGAGACATAAAGCATTGTATATACTTAGACGGGCGAAAACTTTTCGTAAATGTGACACAACGTTGTTAATGTCAAATTTTGTGACAGGATCCTCCGGACGTTCACCTTCCCTCCAACAGGGATTTTCTCCGCCAAACCTGAAAGAAGACAGACAGCAACTAAGGGTGGCTGGGGTCCAGCCGTTAGCCCTCCGATGCTTAAGTCAGGCCAAAACCAGAAGAAGAGCAGCCAAGCAAAATAGGATCGAGATTATTGTGTGTACCTTTCCCTCAATGGAGTCGTCCCTTTATATAGATCTGGAGCGGTTCAATCCGTTACGCAAGATATCGAGATCCCGTTGATCTAGTATACGATACTGAGATCTCGCCGATTTCATGGGATAAGATCCGCATCTTTAGAGACGAGATCCAACCCAATGACTTATTTAGGCAATCACGTTTCTTGATGACAATCCCTTGAGATCCGGAACCACGAGGGAAGGTAAGCCCAAAAACCGACCTATACGGGCTACCGGTAGGCGTAGTAATAGCGCTGATCACTCAAGTAGAGCTGGAAACCATAGTTGGAGTCATAGCCAGCGAAAAGGAAGGAGACGCAGACAAGACGGAAACCACCGAATTGGGTGTAGCCCTGCCTGACATCGCAGAGGGATTGAACAAGCTGCCCGACGAGAATCGGGTGCTGGTATTGAAGGTTAAGAGATGTAGTCGCAGAAAAGCTGTTCGCATGTTGGAACCTGGTCACGAGTCCAAGTGCTCGCTCATTTTGACGTAACACCTTTCAACGACTTGTGAGAAGGTCTGCTCGCTGTTCAAGAAGGGAATCTTTGCTTCGCTTTATCTGACCATCGGATAAGGGAGCTCGAAGCCTTGTGAATAGGTGCTCCATATTTATCCATCCTACGACTCTCGAGCATATGATCTCGAAAGTCGGATGGGCATCCCGCACTTACTCGATCTGCGACTCTCGATCAGATGATCTCGAGAGTCTAATGGATTCTTCCGTACCTTCCCAATCTGCGACTCTCGATCAGATGATCTCGAGAGTTAAATGGGCGGCCGTGTACAATTTTTAATAGCTGAGCTGGTCTCCATTATTTTGTCTATAACAAACGTCATACACTACTGGTCTTGGGCTTGGCTGACTAGTCATGGCCTCACCGACCTTCTCTTTCAGTTTTTGCATGCAAGGTCTCTCTTGCAGCCTATCAGGGATACCGTCTTCTAGCATCGGGTCGTCTAGTCTTGGAGGGGTACGGTCAAGCATTTGTTTTCCTGACGTAAGATGACCGCGTCAACCTCTCCCTCAGCTGCTTGTGGGGTTTCCTCGGACAGTGCTTGTTCGACGAACGGCACCATTCCGCAATGTGCCATATTTGTTGCGGGTCGTATCTGCCCCTGTAATGTTTCTCTCTTTCCTCTTCCCCTGTTCTTTCCTCGGTTAACGAGCCTTTGTCTGTTCTCGAGTCTTTTCTTGCTACTGACTAGAGTCCATGGTTCCTTCAGCTCAGGGAATGAAGTCGGTCAGTTGGTGTCATTTTCTATTGGGATTGCTGAAATTGTCCCGGCTGTCTCCTTTGTTGTCTCAGGTACCTTCATGCTGATGACCCCTTAATTGATCAACCCTTGTATCCTTCCTTTCAGGGAGAAGCAATCTTTTGTCTTGTGGCTGACACATTGATGGTATTTGCAGTATTTGGGATCGTTTATTCATCCAACTTCATGGCGACGGACAGGTTCTAGTAGACGCATTAAGCCTTCCTCGATCAATTGTTCCATGATCGGAATTAAATCGGCCATATCAAATGTGTATGGGCCATTCGCCCTTTCTCTTTCGGCTATTGATACGCGTTTGGGTGCATAGGGCCTTTTACCCTTGTCTTGTATGACTGTTATCTTCATCTCAGGCCTATGATCAGCAGCGAGACGTTTTCAATCTTTTTGGTCCCTGCTCTTGTCGACCTGGTGGGTCTCTACTACTCTTCCCATCTCTCTCTTCTGTCTCTCGAGTCTGAAGTTTACCCGGGATGCCGCCTCCTCCACTAGATGCGCTTTCGTCGCCAGCTCGCGAAAGGAGTTGAAGGTATTGCCTGACAATCCGTACGAGATCATCAGGTCTAGAGCCCTTAGACACATCTTCATCTGCTCGCCTTCACTGGGTAATTCATGACATTGAGCCGCTGTGGTTCCCCATCGGTCGATGAACTTCTCAACTGGTTCACCATTTCTTTGCTTGACCAATGCTAGGTCTGTTAATGAGATCTCCCTCTCTGTTGTAAAGAATTTTAAGATAAAGGTGTCCTGCATTTGCTCCCATGTCCTTATAGAGCCGGCTAGTAATGACATGTACCATTGAAAGGCTTTCCCTGTCAGGGTAGATCCGAATAGCCGCATGCAATACTGCGGGACTGCAGACCAATTTCCTAACGTAGTCAAGAAGTAGATGATGTGCTCTTCCGGCGATCCTCTGCCGTCAAACTTTTCGAAGTCTGGGCATCTGAAATTGGCCGGGAATGGTACCTCTTCTACTTCTGGTGGGTACGAGACCTGATATTTATAGCTACCTCTCCTCTCTTTCTCTTTTTCTTACTGCATTATGTAGGCTATCGTCTGGGATAACTCTTCTCGTGACACGTGAGATGCGAAAAATGATGCAAGTTCTATTGGAGCGACCTTGAGTTGGACGGGCGGTTCAGGCTCAGCTGGACCTTCTGCTACCCCTTGGGATTCCTCTGCTGACTGACGGGTGGGCGACGCGATACTTCTGGTGGCATTCTGCGCTATCAGAGTGGTCAAGGCCTCTTGAATAGCCCTCATTCGATCGTTTGTCTCGCGATTAGCCTTGACCAATCTATCGATCTGATCTTGAAATGGAGGTAATTCTTCTGCCTCATAAGGTCATTCTTCTTCTTCTTTGGCCACTTGGACCATTACCACTTGCGCCAACGGGATTTTCTTAGCCAGCCTCTGTTTCGGTTCAAGGGTCGTCATAGGCTTGGATTTCTTTACATGCGCGAGCCTGGTAGGTTTCTGCGAGGTGCGAGCGACCTTGGACAACGGCGAGAACTACTCGACTGTCATCGCAGGCACTGCGAGCTTGGCTGATATGACCTAGCCGTTGATAGGGACCTTCTGCCCCTGCTTCGGCTGCCATTGTTTCCTGATTACTGAGCGAGGTCTTACAACGTTCGCCTTCTTATATGCAGCTAAGATGGCTGCTTTCTTCTGCTCTTTCTTCTGTCGGCGTGTTTCAACCAACTGCCATCCTGAGTTGGAAATAGTTGTCATGGTTGAAGTGAAGCGAGGGAAGCTAAAGCCTTCGATGGCAAGGAAGGTGCACATACTCGTCATTGAGCATGCCATTTCTTCTGTTTGCTTTAGTATCTGCTCATTCTGCGGTGTCAGAAAATTATTAGAACGGTTCATAAATGCGATCGGGAGTGTGAACCCATCGATCATGGTGCATAAATTAATAGGAATAAGGAAGAAGAAGACAAATGCGTGTAGTTGTGGGAGTTCATGGGTTTGAAAACTTTAATTTATCGTTTATTGCCTTAAAGATGAAGGGAAGAACGTTCCCATTAAGAGTCGCTAGTTTGGCGCCCGAGGGCGCCGAAACATTATGCCTCGCGATAGATCTCCTACGTATACATCCGCGTCTACGAATGATTAATCTTAGAGCATTTCTATACTCAGAGCTAACTAGAGATTCTGGTATGGTTCGATCCCCAGCAGAGTCGCCAGTTTGTTAAAACTAAAAAATGAAAGCAATGACATTTTTTATGTATTGTTGCTCTGGGGTTCTGAGTAATGGAAACATTCATAGACAATCACAAGCATTCACAAGAGTACATAAGAAGAGATATCGCAAGGCGAATTTTATTCCAGAGATCCTGAGATCTTGTACATTCCAGGTCGTGATCTGGCACGAGCCCTTAATTACATCGAATGATCGATGACCCTCGATTAAAAGGCAGAAGACTAGTCAGCAGGGACTATGGTCTTAGAGTTTGTGGTCGTCGAGACTTGTATTTGTTTTGTTATGTACTAAACCATCTTTGTATTAGTCAGATGTCTATGTCCCATGTTTTGACCAGAGATCCGAGCTGAGACTATCAGGGTTTATGACTAAGAAGGACAACTTTGGGCCCGCGCCTGTCATGTATGGATAGGTGACCTCAGGAAGTCCAATCTGCAGCTGTGTATACCTGAATAGGCCAACCGACGGATGCCGTTTGAATGGGTAGGGCATCAACTGTTGTGTTGTGGCAATTCATAACAATTGATTCGTAGTGAATTGAAACTCTTTGATACGGTTTATCGTGATAACCATAGTCCCGTTTGTCTAGCTTTCGACCCAAATTGGATCATATCTTTATAGTAGATATAAATGATGACATATTTGCATAGTTCTGGATGCTGGTGGCTTCTTTCCGAGGAGTCAATTCATTTCATCGCGTTGAATCGGGTTAAACCTTGAAGGCATGCAATTCTGCTCATTTAGAGATCCTGAAAAATTCGTTTGACCATTCCATTGTGTCCGGAATGCTCGAAATACCCAAGATAGGCTCAAACGGAACTTGAAAACACTTAAAATTGAGTCCGGTACACCCGCAAACATTTTCTGTAATTCACTGATTTTTTGGGTACGTGGGACTTAATTTATGGGTGCGTGGGCTCCAACGCACCTTTAAATTAAGTTTCTAATTTTTTTATGAATTTTTTTATTCGTGAGCAATTTTTGGGTGCGTGAGACCGAATATACAAATCTGAATTTCATCAATTTTATGGACGCGTGGGACCCGAATTTATGGGTGAGTGGGAGTCCGATGCACTTGCCTAATTCATGTCGAATTAATGGACGTGTGGAACATGAATTTATGGGTGCGTGGACCATTTTTGGGTGCGTGGGACACCAATCCACTTGTCCAAATTACATTGAATTTATGGACGTGTGGGACGGTTTTCGGGTGCGTGGGACCGAATTTATAGGTGCATGCCCACACTTGTGATTTTTCAGAATTCAGACCTGAGGGAGTCTTGGTCGGAGTAATCTTCCGGTGGAAGGCGTCAGTGATTGGAAAGGTATTTTGGCGAGTGGGAAGGGTTTCCAGTGATCAGAAAGGGTTTCCGGCGAAGGTTTTCCGGCAAGAATCTCAAATACCCGGAGGATGGTAGCTCTCTCTCTCTCTCTCTCTCTTTCAAAAGTGTAAAAATGAATAGTCGGACGGGGTATTTATACCCGAAAATACCAGAAGTCAGCCAATGAGGGGCTGCCACGTGCCACGCACCCCTAAAATACCTCCCACGCACCCCAAAATCGATGCGCAGAGCTCCAACGCACCCCAAAATTCATCTCAAAATTTGCTGAATTTATAGGTGCATGGGACCCTGATTTTACGGGTGCGTGGGATCTCTTGCAACCTGAAATAGAACTTCTGAAATGTGTTGAATTTATGGGTGCGTGGACCCATTTTTTGGGCCTGGAATGCAATGCACCCTTTAAATCGATTTTGATCTTTGACAAATTTTCGGGTGCGTGGGCACCCGATTTTATGGGTGCGTGGGACTCCATACACCCAGAAATGAGTTTCCTGGGTGCGTGGGTACCCGAATTTGTGGATGCGTGGGAGTCTAAATTTATGGATGCATTGACGGACTTTTGAACTCTACCATTTGGGTTTTGAATTTCGATGAGTTTGTGGGGCCCGCTTGATGATGAAAGTACATGCATTGTTCATCATAAATCATAACGAAGTTATGAGTTCAATTTTGGATGGTTCCGATTGCGGTGATTCGCGGGGCTCGCCCGAGATTTTAATCGAAATTGGCTAAGAAATTTTTTTGTAAATCTCCGTTTTGCGTGCACTGGGAGGCGTTTTGTGGGATTCTTTTGAAGTTGTGTGGCTATTTTAGCCATTCTAAGGACCTTAACATTTTGAGACCCCAACAGCATAGATTAAGAACATGATTTGTTTAATCATTTGAATATCTATGCATGCTTAAACTAGATTGCTGATTGCTTAAACTATATGCTAGTCTTATGATTAGACCCACATAGGCTTGGAAGCCGAAGTGATCTTACTTATTTAGTTTAATTTGTTAAATTGTGTAAGTAGGTGAAAAGAATTTCAAAAGGTCCTAATCACCCCCTTCCATATAGGACTTAGCCATAATACTAGTTGCTCTTTAAGCTTCCGCACATACGAAGGTGTCATGTTAGACTACCGACGTAATTTCACCACTTTGTGCCAAGAGACCCTTTACAGGATACAGTCAATACATCGCCATCATCACTCATGTCATCCACCAATCCCGTGGCATTAACTTACCTATAAGAATTTTTCGTATCCTCTTGTTTCAACTTAAGATTATGACAATCCCCCTTCATGTGCCTTCCCATCCACAATTCTAGCACCTCACATTGGCTTTCCCTTTGTGTTGAGCTCTTAATTGTGCATATTCTAACCCCAATTCATCACTCATTGTGCAAGGTTTGTATGGTTTGTAGGCTAATCCAATGAATGTTTTGTGACTACAGGACTGAGAGTGGACTCCACTTAATTGAAGACAAAAAGGACTCATTTGGGATCATTCTAATGAAGATTATTTGAAGATCAAAGAAGAAAAGAAGAGAGAAAGCAAAGGAAGAAGTAAGGAAAGAAGAAAGCAGAAGAAAGAAAGAAAGAAAACAATGAGAAAAAGAGGCTGACCGGTCATGACCGGTCAGCCAAGGAAGCCAGACCGGTCAGGGACCGGTCTGCCATGCATGTTAGGATGTTGCTGAAGACGTCCGACCGGTCAGGGACCGGTCTGCCATGCATGTTAGGATGTTGCTGAAGACGTCCGACCGGTCATGACTGGTCGGACATGGTCACTGGAGTTTCAATGAAGAGGACCGACCGGTCATGACCGGTCGGTCATTACTGCTGTAATATGAATGAAAACGTCCGACCGATCATGACCGGTCGGACGTGCTTGCTGGACTGATGATTGAACACGGCCGATCGGTCATGACCGGTCGGCCATACTTGCTGGAATGATTGTATATCGAGACCGACCGGTCGTGACCGGTCGGCTGTGCGTAAGAAGTTAGAAACTTCCAGATATAGTCCGATTTTCTCTGCGCTGCGTAAGTATTACGCAATTTCTCGATTCTTCTGAAGTTGTGGAGCCTCCAGACTATAAAAAGACACCTAGGGATTGTTCCTAGGGCATCCTAGAAGGGCTCAAGCAAGGTTGGAAGCTGTGGAAGTGAAGATTGGAGTTTCACAACTCCTTGTGGTTTGCTTTGCTGTTTTTATGCTTTTTGTAGTTGTTTCATGTTTCCTTGGATCATGAGCAGCTAAACCTCTTAGCTAGGGCTAAGAGGTGAAGCTTGTAGTGGATCCAAGATGTTTTAATTCGTAGTTAAGTGGTTTTAAGTGTGGAATTCATGATTATGAACTATGGTTTGAAGTTTATACAAGTTTTTTAGTAGTTTTTCTTAGTCTTATGATGACTCATGGATGTTTGGGAGAATTACTTAATTGCTTAATTGGTTTGTGACGGTCTAGACCTGTATGATCCGAGGAATCGGAGTGCGCTCTAGTACTATGTTCTTCATAAAGGAACTTCCTACCAAAGTTCTACTTTTCTGATTTTTCTGTAATGTGTATGGACTGTGCATGTGATTTGAATCCAGTTCAAATCCTGATCTAGCCTTGTCTTGTGACAGGACTTGAGGATGGTTATGATTGTGAACTAGACCTTTTGGAAAGGGGAATGACCTATGCAATTGAGCATGCTCAGATCAGCTTGCATTGAGTGAATCTTATGCATAGCACTTACATATTACAGACTGTTTGGTTCAACAGCTCTATCATCCGACTAGATAGACAGGAATGTCGATTCTAGTTGAGAGAATAAGAAACCACAGCGGATTGAACATCAAGGATTGCTACAAGTGGATCCTTGAACCCCTAGTGCCTTCTTATAATTAGTTACTTTCGATTTAATTCAACTTTTGTTACTCATATCAATTTCATACAACATTCTGGTTAATAGATTTCAATAGATACTTGTGGATGAGTTTGTGAAATTCTACATAAGTCCATGTGGATCGACCTCGATCTTACCGAGTTTATTACTACATCACAACCCTACACTTGGGGAAGCGAACAAGTTTTTGGCGCCGTTGCCGGGGAATTTTGACGGTTTTCACAAATTTCTGAAATTAGTATCTATTTAGGATTTTTAGGATTTTAGGACTAACTTAGTTTGTTTATTTGATTTTTCTTTTCAGGGATTTCTAGGAAGCTGAAGAAGATACAAGGATTTTAAGTGCGAATCAGGTTCTATCTTTCTACACCGTACTCTTCTCCTTTTCCTATTCATTCCTATATTATTCATCTCTTGTAGAGTGGGTGGAGACTCCTTTTGGATCTCTAAAAGGTCGGCCTTTTTGCCACCTGGATTCCTATTGGTCGGCTCTGCCGTCTTGGATCACCTTGTGCTCAGTGATTTCTTTTCTCATCTCTACTCCTCTTTCTCCTTTTTCTGCACTTTTTCTCAAAAGATTCAAAGAGTGGGTGGGGAGTTCTCTGAACCCCTATTGACCAGGAGAAATCGGTCTCTATCCTTGCTTCTGGCCTAGCCATTGCAAGCCACCTTGTGCTTCGGTCTTAGAGAAGAGTAAAGAAAAGGGAGGAAGAATTCTTCTTTCTTTCTGTTTCTTATTTTTGGTTTTGCATGCCACATTGGGCTCGGGATTCCAATAACCAACTCATAAGTGAAGGGGGGATAGTAGAAGGAATTGATAGAGAGCCACGTGCTAGGAGACATTTAGACTCTCCAATTTTATCTAAAAATATGGCTACAAATCAACCTAACCCTGTCCAAAATCAAACTGAAACAGGGGAGAATGTGGTTGAGAATGTTCCCCGACCAAGGACTTTACGTGATTTCTTGCAACCTGCAAGAACGAGCACTCCCTCATGCATAGTATTTCCACCAAATGCAGGGAATGTGGATTTGAAACCGGGAGTGATCAATCTTCTCCCTAAATTTCATGGTTTAGACAGTGAAAGTGCCTATCAACACCTTAAGGAGTTTGATGAGGTAATCACCACCATGCACTTTGCTAATGTGACTGAAGATGTGGTGAGACTTAAATTCTTCCCTTTCACTCTTAAAGATAAAGCTAAGGGTTGGCTTTATGCATTGAGGCCAAGAGCAATTGGTGCATGGACTGATATGCACAGAGAATTCATAAAGAAATTCTTCCCTACTTACAAAACGAATATGTTAAAGCGCCTTATCATGAACTTTGCCCAAAAGGAAGATGAAACCTTGTTCCAATGTTGGGAGAGGTTTAAGGACCTATTAAACGCATGCCCACATCATGGCTATGAAATTTGGCGGGTTATAAGCTTTTTCTATGAAGGACTGACTTCACCCATGCGCCAATTTGTAGAGATGATGTGTAATGGGGAGTTCATGAATAAGGAAGCTGATGAAGCATGGGATTATTTGGAAGAATTGGCTGAGAGTGCACAGTCTTGGGACATATCCAAACCAACAAATTCCAAGACTAGCCAACAAAAGGAAAAGGGAGGAATGTATGTCTTATCAGAAGAAGATAGTATAAGTGCACGGTTGGCTAGCCTCACAAGAAAGGTCGAAGCCATGGAATTAAGGAAAGGAGAAACAATCAACTCCACTGATGTTGAAACTGTTTGTGGGATTTGTGCTGGAACTCAACATACTACATAAGATTGTCCCACAATTTCAGCAGTCCAAGGCATCTTACAAGAACAAACAAATGCCATAAACAGTTATCAACAGCAATATGGTGCTCCAAACTCAAACACGTTTAATCCTAATTGGAAGAACCATCCCAACTTCAGTTGGAGAAATGGACCCACTGCAAATGCAAACAACACTCCAAAAGTATCACTAGAAGAGATGTTGGGCGCATTCGTATCGGTCCAGAATGAGTATAACAAGACAAATTCTCTAAAAATAGATGGGTTCATGCAAGAGCAATTGAAATTCAATCAAAATTCAAACCAAGCCATCAATGAATTGAAAACATCTCTGGCTAGAGTTGAAGCTCACCTTAGTGTTAGAGAGAAGGGCACACTTCCTGCTCAACCTCTTCCTAACCCAAGGACCCAGTATGAGATACAAGATGCAAGCTCATCCTCCCACCATACGGAACATGTCCAAGCTATCACCACTTTGAGAAGTGGGAAAGAAATTGACAAATCTAATCCGGTGAAGGCTCCAAAGCCTAAGGATCCGGAAATTCCCAAAGAGGATGATAGCCCAAACAATATTCCACAAGAGAAAGAACCGGAAAGACAATACAAGCCGGTTGCCCCATTTCCACGAAGGTTGATTTCACCTAAACCTTTAGATAAAAATCTGGAGATTCTGAAAGTTTTCAAGCAGGTGAAGATCAACATCCCGCTGTTGGATGTAATAAAACAAATACCATCTTATGCCAAATTTCTAAAGGAATTGTGTACAGTAAAAAGGAAACATAACGTTCACAACAAAGTTCGTTTGGCTGAGAATTTGAGCGCCATCATCAAACAAGAGGTGCCCCAAAAATACAAGGATCCAGGTAGTCCAACCATCTCATGCATCATAGGAGACTACCAGATTAAACAAGCCCTACTCGACTTGGGGGCAAGTGTGAATCTCATTCCATACTCGGTCTACGAACAACTTGGGTTAGGTGAATTGAAACCCACCAAAACCACACTCCAACTTGCTGATAGATCCATCCGGATACCGAGAGGAATGATAGAGGATGTTCTAGTCCAAGTTGATAAATTCTACTACCCAGTAGATTTCATTGTCTTGGACACACATCCCGTGATAGGCACCAGTGCTCAAATTTCCGTCATACTTGGACGACCGTTTCTAGCTACCTCAAACGCCATTATCAATTGTAGAAACGGACTTGTACAAATGTCCTTTGGAAATATGACCCTTGAGCTTAACATATTTGATTTATGCAAACAACCGCGGGAAGTTGATGATGATGTCCACGAATTAAACATGATCGAATCATTCGTGGAGGATACAGTCCCCTTATCACTATTTTCCAATCCTTTGGAGGCATGTATGGCCCATTCTCATGAGACAAATGATTACACAATACAAGAGATGGATGCCATTCTAGAGATGATGCCAGTACTTGACAATAAAAGATGGAGGGCCCCAATTGAACCTTTGCCTGTAAATGAGAACAAGGCCCTCCCATCTAACATCAAGGCACCTACACTCGACCTAAAACCATTGCCAAGTGAGCTAAAATATGTTTATTTAGGTCGAGATGAGACATATCCAGTGGTGATTTCTTCCCACTTGGATGAGGAACAAGAGAGTAGGCTAATAGCCACTCCATTAGAGCACAAGAGTGCCATTGGATGGTTAATTGCGGATCTCAAAGGCATAGACCCACTGATTTGTACTCACCGCATACACCTTGAGGAAAATGCAAAGACATCCCGGCAACCACAAAGACGACTAAATCCAAACATGAAGGATGTGGTTAAGGCCGAAGTGGTGAAACTATTGGATGTAGGTATCATTTACCCAATATCCGATAGCCAATGGGTGAGCCCAACTCAAGTGGTGCCTAAGAAATCCGGAATAACCATCATAGCCAATGCCAATAATGAACTCGTACCAACTAGAGTCACTACCGGTTGGAGAATGTGCATTGACTACAGGAAGCTAAACACTGTCACGAGGAAAGACCACTTCCCCCTACCGTTTGTTGATCAGATTTTAGAATGGTTGGCGGGTCATTCTCACTTTTGCTTCCTTGATGGCTATTCAGTGTACAACCAAATAGAAATTGCCGGTGAAGACCAAGAAAAGACTACATTCACATATCCATTCGGCACTTTCGCCTATCGACGGATGCCGTTTGGACTATGTAATGCCCCTGCCACCTTTCAGCGTTGTATGATGAGCATCTTTTCTGACATGGTGGGGACCATTCTCGAAGTCTTCATGGATGATTTTTCCGTATTCGGTTGTAGCTTTGATGAGTGCCTTGAGCACTTGAAATCTGTGCTAAAAAGATGTGAAGAGAAGAACCTTATGCTCAATTAGGGAAAAGTGTCACTTCATGGTTAAAAAGGGAATTGTACTTGGTCACATCGTTTCACAAAATGGAATTGAGGTGGACAAAGCGAAAATTGATCTTATCTCTAACATTCCACCACCCAAAAGCATACGAGATATCCGGTCCTTTTTAGGACATGCAGGATTTTACAGAAGGTTCATAAAGGACTTCAGTTCACTATCTCGCCCTTTATGTAACCTACTTCAAAAGGAAAATTCATTCGAGTGGAATGAAGAATGTCAAAAGGCCTTTACCACCCTTAAAGGCATGTTGACATGCGCTCCAATAATGCAACCACCTGATTGGAGCCTTCCTTTTGAGATTATGTGCGATGCTAGCGACTATGCTATTGGAGCCGTGTTAGGCCAAAGAAAAGATAAAAATCCATATGTCATCTACTATGCAAATAGAACCCTAAACTCAGCCCAACCAAACTACACCACTATTGAAAAGGAACTTTTAGCCGTAGTTTTTGCCTTGGACAAGTTTAGGTCCTACTTGATTGGATCCAAGATCATTATATTCACAGACCACGCCGCGCTTAAGTATCTTCTTTCTAAGAAGGATGCTAAACCACGGTTATTAAGATGGATCCTTCTACTCCAGGAATTCGACATAGAAATACGTGATAAGAAAGGAGTAGAGAATGTAGTAGCTGACCACCTCTCTCGACTTGTCCTCACTGATTCCCCTGAAACGACTGCAATCAATGACATGTTCCCTGATGAACAACTTTTTGCTGTTTCCCAATTGCCATGGTATGCGGACATTGCTAACTATCTTGCTACAGGTACAATTCCTACATATTGGAAAAAGCAAGATAAGGATAGATTCTTCTCGGAGGTGCGGAAATTCCTATGGGACGACCCATACTTATTCAAGTATTGTCCCGATCAAATCATAAGGAGATGTGTCCTAGATGATGAGCAACAAAGTATCATTTCCTTCTGTCATTCTCAAGCATGTGGTGGCCACTTTTCGGCTAAAAAGACCACAGTGAAAATTCTGCAATGTGGGTTTTATTGGCCCACTATGTTCAAAGACACACATGAGTTTTGCAAAGCATGTGAACCTTGTCAGAATTAGGGGGAATCTCCCGTAGAAATATGATGCCACTCAATCCCATCTTAATAATCGAAATTTTTTATTGTTGGGGCATCGATTTCATCGGCCCATTCCCATCTTCTTTTGGAAACCTATACATCTTGCTTGCCGTCGACTATGTTTCCAAATGGGTCGAGGCTATCCCTTGCCGGAATAATGACCATAAAACGGTCATTAGATTTTTAAAAGAAAATATTCTTTCCCGGTTTGGAACGCCTCGAGTCATCATAAGTGATGGAGGGTCTCACTTTTGCAATCGCCCTTTTGAAGCCTTAATGAAGAAATATGGCGTAACACACAAAGTGAGCACTCCCTATCACCCACAAACTAGTGGACAAGCTGAGATATCCAATAGGGAGATTAAACACATTTTAGAGAAAACGGTGAACCCCGATCGCAAGGATTGGTCGCTTCGGCTTACCGATGCGCTTTGGGCTTACCGTACAGCTTTCAAAACCCCTATTGGAATGTCTCCCTATAGACTTGTCTATGGGAAGGCTTGTCACTTGCCTGTGGAGTTAGAACATAGGGCATATTGGGCTATTAAGAAGATGAATTTCAATTCTGACAAGGCAAGCTCGTTACACAAACTACAATTGAATGAACTTGCAGAAATCCGGAATGAAGCTTATGAGAATGCAAGAATTTACAAGGACAAGACGAAGATATTCCATGATAAGAATATTCTTCGCAAAACATTCACGATAAATCAAAAAGTCCTCATGTATAATTCTCGCTTACATCTATTTCCGGGAAAATTGAGATCTCGATGGACCGGTCCCTACATTGTGCAAACTATCTATCCATATAGGACTATCGAGCTGTTGAATCCGAGGAACGGCAACATTTTTAAAGCGAATGGGCAGCGATTAAAGCCGTTCTTTGAGAAATTCCCTTCAGAAGGTATGTCCATACCTCTGAATGATCCTGTGTATCAGGATGATTGATCTCCTAGTCTGATGGAGGTATAGAGTAGTTAGGATTAGGATTTTGCTGCTTTTGTTATTCTTTTTCATAGGTTTGTTAGAAGGAGGAAGATTTCCACTTTTCACTTTCTCAGGTACTATCATTCCTCACTCCCTTTCATTTTCAAATTGCTCTCATGTTTTGCTCATTGCACATCTTTTACATTGAGGACAATGCAAGATTTGGTTGGGGGGTGTAGGATCACTTGGATGAATCCAGCGTTTTGCAACATTTCAAGCAATCATGTGGAAATTTTTTCGATTTTTCAAAAATTCGAAACTCTTTTGGAAAACACCGGTTCTATGCATTCAAGTTGATATGAGCATAAGAGGAGGAGATATGAAGTGTATGGGGCTGGATGTCTGGAATCTTTCATAGCATAATGGTTTTTATATGTGAACTCCCCTATTTTTATGATTGATAGAAAACCTGAACACTTTTACACCTAGTTCACATTACACGATTTTCATGAGTTGAAGGGATTATGTGATTTATGGACTAGCTAGACTTTGAATTAAGGTGCTGAGAAATCAGGCCGGGGTACTTTGTCCATCCTTGTCCATGGGAAAATAATGAAAGATATGGATTTTTAAAAATCCTATCTAATTTAAAAAGAAAAAGGAAAAGGAAGGATGAAATTGGGAATGATGGAAAAATGGTGGAAAACTCCGATTAGGGCTACCTACTACCAACCGGGGGATGGTCTACCCGTAACCAAAGCCGGAAATGGGACGTAGTGTGAAAGTCGTCGGAAGGACGGTAAGGCAAATTCCTGTCATTGGCTTGATGTGGCTCTATGTGCCTTGAGTTCTATAGTCTAGTTGATCTATGAAGAAGATAATCCTAGAAACTCATGGGATGAATTTTCACTACCCACACTAGGTTGAATTTGTTCAAGTCCTTCTATCTATCAACCAATCAGCGGGAATCTCATATGAATGCTTATTATATTTTGAGGATTTACGGTTTCAACCTTTGACGCCTAATCTTTCTGAATCTTACACTTATGTACCTTGGAATGTATAGAAAGATGGTTTCTGAAAGAGAGTTGAGCTTTGAAGAATGGGATTAGTTTCACGCATGTTTTGCTCGGGACTAGCAAAATGCTGGTTGAGGGGTGTGTTGAGCTCTTAATTGTGCATATTCTAACCCCAATTCATCACTCATTGTGCAAGGTTTGTATGGTTTGTAGGCTAATCCAATGAATGTTTTGTGACTACAGGACTGAGAGTGGACTCCACTTAATTGAAGACAAAAAGGACTCATTTGGGATCATTCTGATGAAGATTATTTGAAGATCAAAGAAGAAAAGAAGAGAGAAAGCAAAGGAAGAAGTAAGGAAAGAAGAAAGCAGAAGAAAGAAAGAAAGAAAACAATGAGAAAAAGAGGCTGACCGGTCATGACCGGTCAGCCAAGGAAGCCAGACCGGTCAGGGACCGGTCTGCCATGCATGTTAGGATGTTGATGAAGACGTCCGACCGGTCATGACCGGTCGGACATGGTCACTGGAGTTTCAATGAAGAGGACCGGTCGGTCATTGCTGCTGCAATATGAATGAAAACGTCCGACCGGTCATGACCGGTCGGACGTGCTTGCTGGAATGATGATTGAACACGGCCGATCGGTCATGACCGGTCGGCCATACTTGCAGGAATGATTGTATATCGAGACCGACCGGTCGTGACCGGTCGGCTGTGCGTAAGAAGTTAGAAACTTCCAGATATAGTCCGATTTTCTCTGCGCTGCGTAAGTATTACGCAATTTCTCGATTCTTCTGAAGTTGTGGAGCCTCCAGACTATAAAAAGACACCTAGGGATTGTTCCTAGGGCATCCTAGAAGGGCTCAAGCAAGGTTGGAAGCTATGGAAGTGAAGATTGGAGTTTCACAACTCCTTTTGGTTTGCTTTGCTGTTTTTATGCTTTTTGTAGTTGTTTCATGTTTCCTTGGATCATGAGCAGCTAAACCTCTTAGCTAAGGCTAAGAGGTGAAGCTTGTAGTGGATCCAAGATGTTTTAATTCGTAGTTAAGTGGTTTTAAGTGTGGAATTCATGATTATGAACTATGGTTTGAAGTTTATACAAGTTTTTTAGTAGTTTTTCTTAGTCTTATGATGACTCATGAATGTTTGGGAGAATTACTTAATTGCTTAATTGGTTTGTGACGGTCTAGACCTGTATGATCCGAGGAATCGGAGTGCGCTCTAGTACTATGTTCTTCATAAAGGAACTTCCTACCAAAGTTCTACTTTTCTGATTTTTCTGTAATGTGTATGGACTGTGCATGTGATTTGAATCCAGTTCAAATCCTGATCTAGCCTTGTCTTGTGACAGGACTTGAGGATGGTTATGATTGTGAACTAGACCTTTTGGAAAGCGGAATGACCTATGCAATTGAGCATGCTCAGATCAGCCTGCATTGAGTGAATCTTATGCATAGCACTTACATATTACAGACTGTTTGGTTCAACAGCTCTATCATCCGACTAGATAGACAGGAATGTCGATTCTAGTTGAGAGAATAAGAAACCACAGCGGATTGAACATCAAGGATTGCTACAAGTGGATCCTTGAACCCCTAGTGCCTTCTTATAATTAGTTACTTTCGATTTAATTCAACTTTTGTTACTCATATCAATTTCATACAACATTCTAGTTAATAGATTTCAATAGATACTTGTTGATGAGTTTGTGAAATTCTACATAAGTCCCTGTGGATCGACCTCGGTCTTACCGAGTTTATTACTACATCGCAACCCTACACTTGGGGAAGCGAACACTTTGCCATTGACTTTAGGTCCCGATCGAGAATATCCCCTATTGTGCTCATAATTTCTTCCCCTGATAATTAGTGCTTCCGAGGAAGAACGAGAACCTACATCACCATTTTTCTTTTTCATCATCTTCGACTAGAGGACTGAGATAATGGTCTCAACGCTAATAGTCTCTCTCCCTACGCACAAAGAGTCCTTGAATGACTTATATAAATATGGAAGAGAATTCAATAGGATACATGCCTGATATTTACCCTTCATCAATTCATCTATATCCACCAATTTGCAAATCAATCTATTGAACGTGCTAATGTGGTCCTCCAATTCATCACCTCCACCATCTTCAAGTTAAACAATTGAAGCATCAAATACAGGCGATTCTCTATAGATTTCTTCGCATACACGTTCTCATCATCGTATCAGTCTCATTTTTCTCCTTCATGACATGATAGAAGACGTCATCCTTCAGGCACAACTGGATTGAGGTTTCAGCACTCTTATTGAGCTTCTTCCACTCATCCTCTTTCATAGTCTCAGGTCACTTTCCAAGAGCCTCTTCAAGCCCTTACTAAACTCGGAGGGCTTCCATCTTTATCCTCCATAGTTCATAGTTATTTTTATCGGAGAACTTCTCCATGTCGAACTTCATGTTCAATGCCATATGCTCGTCTCAAATTTGAATTCTGCTACACCCAACGATGTCTCTAATACCACTTGTTGAGAAAAAACCGTCGCGCAGTGGAAGAAAACCAAACACACAAAGTATGGAATCAAACGAGCAACATAATGCAATCAATCACACACGCAATCAACCATGGAAAGACAATCCAATTTTAACGTGGAAAAACCCCTCACGGGTAAAAAAAAACCACGACACAAAGTAATCTACTATGAGTCAGAAGATTATAGAGATCAACAGCCCACAAGCAAGGAAACCCAAGAGAAAACTCGAGCTCTCTCTATCTCTCACAAAACCCTCTCCCAACGCCCTAATACGATTAGGGAACCTTGTACACCTTAGGATTCTTGCATAACTACGTAAAACACCGACACTGTCTGTTAGAACTAGAAAAATCGCTCAAGGTAGTTTTTTTTGTGTTTCATTATTCTGGGGGAATTCTGAGTATCGAGACATTCATAGACAATCATAAGCAATCACAAAGTGTACACAAGAGAGATATCGCAAGGCGAATTTTATTCCAGAGATTCTGAGATCTTTTACATTCCAGGCTATGATATTGGTCACGAGCCCTTAATTACATCAATGGTTGATCACCCTTGATTAAAAGGCAAAAGTAAATGAATGCATACATTATGGATAGATTAAAGAAAGCAAATGAGGAAATATCAATGTAAATCATGCACGCCATAGAGAACACAAAGATTTTTCTACATGGAAACCCTTGCGGGAGAAAACCACGGCACAAAGCGACAAAGCTCCACTATGAATACTGTTTGTACAATAGAGGAGTATTCGAGACAAGGCCTGAATAGATCGAGCAGGTGACTAAGTCATCATGGACTATCGTCTTTGAGTTCATGGTCGTAGAGACCTATTTATTTTCTTGTTATGGACTGAACCATGTTTCTTAGACAAGCCGGATGTCTATGTCTCATTTTCTTTCGAATTGTCCAGGTTGAGAGAATGTCAGGGTTCGAGTGGTGCAACTCTGGGCCCACGCCTGTTACTGTGAACAGGTGACCGCTGGAATACACGAACATCGAAATATTGGTCGGCATAACCTAAAGCCCGCGCCTGTTACTGTGAACAGGTGACCTTAGGAAAGCAATCCGCAACTGCCTCATCAGCTCAACTGACAAACCCGTTGTCGATGGGTAGGGCATTGACTGTCTTTTTCATAATGGCAATCCATAGCAGGATGTTTCAAGCTTAGTTGGAACTCTTTTGTTTGTGATTTCTTGTAATAACCATAATCCCTTTCGGTTAGTCTTAAGCCTCAATCCGGGCTGAACCGTAATTGTACAATAAACATAATCGATACAAAGTTCTGATAATTAGTTGTAGAGTAAGGTTGGAGTCTGTCGACTTGTCTTCAGAAGTGATCCCGACCTCGCACCTTTGTTGATATCTAATACGCAACGAGAGATAAGAAGAGAACCTGCTCACGCGTGCATAAATGTGTAGGGCATTGTAACGAGATAAGGGATCTTCAATGTACAATGAATGTAATTGAATGTATATCATATGAGATTGATTATATGTGATGAATACAATAAAAGATATGTCATATGAGAATGAATGTATATGAGAACACAATAGTATGTATGCCATGTGAAGTTGAATACATGTCTAGTTAAATGAATGCTAGATTAAGCAAAGATGAGTGCTAGATTAAGCAGAGACGAGTGCTGGATTAAGCAAGATGAATGCTAGATTAAGCATGAATGAATACTAGATTAAGCAAGATAGGTGTTAATGCATGAAGCAATCAATATTATCTAGTCATAACTCCATTTCTGTACAAATTTGCATTAAAACGATATTCTGGTCATTTCGCTGCCTGAAAATTCCAAGTAAAAAATCTGGATTTTTTATATATCCACAGATCGACCATAAAATATCATGAATATTTCACCGAACTTTGGTGTTTTAGCATAATTAGGGTATTTCAAATTTTTTGGATGGTTTAGATTCGAAGAAAACCCCTCCAATCAAAAGGCGAACTTTTTGGGGAGTGCCAAAAAGTTACGATTTGTACTTCGGATGGAAAATCAAAATCTTCATTGTTGGGAATTTATTTTTTTAGTATTTTTTATTGAATCCAAATGAGGGTACTTCCTTATTTACATAAATAACTTAAAGTAAATGGACACATAAAGGTGTGCGGTGTGACTTAAACGTTTTTATGTAAATAAGGTGTGCAGTGTGTAGTGCAAGTGCAGGCAGTGCAGAGAGATGTGCAGTGCAGTGTAGTGCAGAGAGATGTGCAGTGCAGTTCCGGTGTAACCAGTTCAGGCGCATGTTGGAAGAGGGCTGGCGCATGTCTATGAGAGTGAGCGCATGTAGTAGGGTGGTGGGCGCATGTGACATGGAGTGGGCGCACGTGACCAACATACAAGATGAGAGAGAGAGAGAGACGATTTCTTCCGGGCGCATGTGGCTCTGCACATGCGCCTGGTGGGTGGAGATGGGCGCATGTGGCTTCACCACTTGCACTTAGTGGGCGCATGTGGCTCTGCACATGCGCCTGGTGGGTGGAGATGGGCGCATGTGGCTTCACCACTTCACCACTTACATTTTTCCATATTTTCTTGCCAACAAAGTTGGGCGCTTGTCCCCCTTGCACTTAGTGCATTTTTCTGATTTTTTGGTAGTTGGATAGTGGGCGCATGTGTCCCTCCTTAGAAGGACGGGCGCATGTATCACCCCATTGGGGAATGCATCCAAGCGCATGTCTCCCACCTTGGAATGATGGGTGCATGCATTTAGGCGCATGTATTCCACCTCAAAAGGGTGGGCGCATGTCCAAAACCCTCAATCTCATCTTCCCCTCCTCTCTCCTCTTCTCTCTCCTTCTCTCTTCTTCTTTAATACCACTCACGCAACCCCTTTATATGGTTGTTGGTTTGGGAGTTGTAATGGTTCATATATATCCTCTTATGGTGTGGTCCACTTGAAACTTGGATCAGGTTAATCTTGTGTACTCTGGCACGTGTGAACCACACTGATCCTGTGAACAGGTCAGATTCTCCAAATCACTCAGATGGTAGGCTCTTGGAGGCGCTGGACGCTGGTTAATGTTGACAATACGTATGTACCATGAGTTTGCATGGTTAGTACGTCTTTTGGAAAACCTGTTAGTGGGTCTCCTTTGTAGTTCTTGGGCCCCAAATCTGAGCGGTTCATTAGTTTAGGGTCGTCATTGTAGGAGGTGGCCTCAAGTTTCACCTAAATCCGAGTTCCAGGTGGGTCATACAAGAGGAAACAGTTCCACCGTTCAATCACCATTGAAGACTCATGTGGAGCCATAGAAGTATCAAATAAAGCTAGTATTTATGCATATGACACGTGTAGGCATTTGTGAATCTCTGAATGTTTTAAATGTTTCAAAGGGCATCATGGTGGCCCCACACGTTTTCGACCAGTAACCGATTTTCAACAGCGATTTGGCGCATGTCTTTACGACAGTGACTTTTTTTTTTTTTGCATGTTTCCATGTGTTTGGCAAACTTTTAGGTGGGTCCCATTTATAGTCTATGTGTCTAGGATCAAAGCCGTCCATTGGCTCGGGAGTGTTATTCTAGGGGGTGGGCCCAAGTTTGAGGCAAATCAGATGTTCAAGTGGGCCATACCACAGGAAATAGTGTCACCGTTGTTTTGTCGTTGAATGATATTTGGGGGCCACACAGATATTGGGTTGAGCAATCATTTAAATGTTCCATGTGTGTGACCCCCCTAAGATACTCTGGTCGGTCCAGATCTTGGAAAACAATATTGTGGCGGGCCACTAGAGAGGTTTAACTGGTGATCACTCATTTTGGGAGTAATAATGGTGAGCGTTGATCTTCCTGTGGTGTGTCCCACCTGAGCTTTAGATATGCCTCATACTTAGTCCCAAAGGTTAAAATAAGCTATCAAGATGTCTGGGAGGTTTGGATTACCCTTATCAATCACGATGGAGGCCCTACAGCAATAAGCTCATAAAGTTGTGTTTTCACAAGTTTGGAAGTTTAAAGTGTGAGTTTTACGTGCTTTATGTATGTTACCAACTTCCAACCATGGACAATTCTTCCTCCACTATTTCTCCTGGTGTAGTCTCTCTAGGACTCAGATCTTCTTCATTTTCTGTCCCAAGGGGTAAAATGGGTTGGTGAAACTGATGATCCGCTTAGATCAAGTATATACTCCATGGTAGGGTATAGAGAACAACGTCTGGTGGGAATGTTACCATGAGCAATGTGAACGTACGTACATATTGTGGTTTTATGTGTGCACGTGATATGTTGGTGGTGTTCAGGCCGTGCATGCATTGCATATGTATGTGAACATGTAGTTTGTGGCGTGTATGCATTTGTTGCATGGATGACACGTGTGTTTCATACATGAGTCTTAGGCATGGTCCATGGTTATATGTGTTATGCATGCATGTATGAATGGGTTACAAGAGAATAGTGTTCTTACATAGTGTGAATGTATGTATGTTTGAGATATATGCATGGGCATAGATGAGAGTTACATTTATACTCAGTGCCTTCATGGGCTTCATACATGGGTAGCACGCATGGGCTGTATGGGTTGCATTCATGGCATGCAAAACAAGGTACATGTGTGTGGCATGTGTGGTTATGCATAGTATGCATGAGTTGGTTGCATGCACATGATGGCTTAGCTTACGATTGCATGCGCTCATGCGGGCTTTAGGTATGCATAGCCATACGTACTATTCTCTTGCATGAGTTCTATGTGTATTACATGTATGGAAGGTGTTCTATCGCTTTTATGACTATTTTTCGGGTCTTGAACCGATCCAAACCATTCATTTTGAGCCATCATTCACCCTTCTATCATGGGTGAAATTTTGAGCCCCAACACTGTCTACGATCGATTGCAGTTCACTGATCGACCGGTCGCAAGTGTTAAAAAACTGTCCAATGAGGAGAGCCCTCAAGTCGACCTGTCATGCCTAAAAAACAGTCGGTCGATGACCCCTACTGACCGGTCGCCAGCCAATCTGCTACCGTTGCTCGAACCTGTAATTTTTTAGTGACTGGCTATTTTGGCCGGTCGACCACCCTGGTCGACCGGTCGCCAGACCCTATCTCAGCACAATTTGAAGGCTCCACCAACACTATCATAGTTTCTTCACAATTATTGCGTGCATAACCATCAAGGCTTGTCATATCTTGTAATTGGTTCACTAGCAACTTGATAACAATCACATATCAATGAGAGATGGCAAATAACACTTTAAAGAAAGCGTATCTAATATGTGCTTTGAACCTAGTTTCAAGTTTGATCTTTCTATCTTTATTTTATTTTCGCTTTTGCCATATTTTTTCAATAATATTGCATAAAGACCGAAAACAATATTACTTACATTTAGTTGATGAATTAGGATCTAATTAAATTAGACCGTTTCGATTGTAAAAAATTTACCCATTAGTAAAGATAAACTTAAGTTATTAATGACAAGATTAAAGCTTTTCTGTTTGCTAAATCCAAATCTGTCTACAATTCCTCCACCAACCGATCAAGATTCTCAAGAAAGAATTGTCGAAAGAAAGAAAAGAGATGACCAACTAATTTGTCGTACCTCAACGCTTTCTTCAGCTATCTGTATGATTTGTATATAGACACATTTTCAACCAAGGACATTTAGAGTGCGAACGTATTCAAATATAAGGCTGAAGAAGGTACCAAGAATTTTTTTATCACAAAGTATTTTGATTTTATTATGGTAGATATAAAGCATATCTTATCTTGTGTGCATGAATTATAAATGATAGTTAATAAAATTAAGGCTTTAAAATTTTATTTACCTAAGTCTTTCTAAGTTGGTGACATTATCACCAAACTGCCTCCAATATAAAAAGATTTTAGAAAGAAAATAATACATAAGTCCGAAGACTTTTCTTTAGAACAGATCCAGAGGCATCTTCAAATTGAAGAAAAATCTTATTTATAAAAGACAAGAAAAATGACATTACTTTTAATACTACATTAAATGTCAATGTAATTGCTAAGGCCATCTCAAAACAAGAGCAATCCAAATAATAAAAACTCTTTAAAATCTAATAAGGATCAAGAAAAGTTCAAGAAGTCCAAAATATATATATATATATATATATATATATATATATATATATATATATATATATATATATATATATATATATATATATGAAGCCCAAAGGTCCATGTTACATCTATAGCAAGATGGGCATTTTGCTTGTCTTTATAGGTTTCATAAGAAACCTAATAAAGAAGTGAGTGCAGTGGATAAAGACATAGTTTTCAATGTAACTGAAGTCAACATGTTTGAGGAAAGATATCCGCATGTTAAAACTAGAAAAATGGTCATTGGCAGTTTTTCTTATATTTCGTTATTCTGGAAAATTCTGAGTATAGAAGCGTTCATAGACAATCACAAGCAATCACAAAGTATACACAAGAAAGCACCGCCAGGTGAATTTTATTCCAGAGATTCCAAGATCTTTTACATTCTAGGTTGTGAACTAGTCATGAACCCTTAATTACATCAATGGATTATCACCTTTAATTAAAAGGCAAAAGTAAATGTATGCATGCATCATAAGAAAGTTAAATAAAGCATTAAAAGAGCATAAATCTAAATGAAACAAACCACAAACAATACAAAGATTTTTAGGTGGAAACCCATACGGGAGAAAACCACAGCACAAAGTGACAAGATTCTACTATGAATGTAGTTATACAATAGATGGAATATTAAAGAGAAAACCCAGATAAATCAAGCAAGTAACTTAGATCGTTAGGGACTATGGTCTTGAGTTCACGGTCGCAGAGATCAAGTTTCGAGTTTCTTATGGACTAAGCCATCGTTTAAACAAGTTAAATGCTTGTCCCATATTCTTTCGGGTGTTCCTAGTTGAGTAGCAACTGCAATTTTAATCGAGTCATGTATCACAGTGTCATCGATTGTCTCTGTGGACGGAATAACTTTCAGGAAAACATGTCACGATTCCCATGTAGTGCCTCACAGTGTCACTAACCATTTCTGTTGGTGAGTGACTTTCAGGAAGAAATGACATGGTTTCCATTTAGAGTAACCAGTGTCACTGACCGTTTCTATTGGTGAGTGACTTTTAAGAAGACATGTCATGGTTGTCGTGCTCAACACAGTGCCAGTATCCGTTACTACGAACGGGTGACCACCGGAAGGCATATCACAGCTGCCATATGATATAACAGGGTGTCACTGACAATTTCTGTCAGTGAGTGACTTTCAGGATACGTCATATCTGCTAAATGGTACAACACAGTGTCACTGACCGTTTCTGTTGGTGAGTGATTTTCAGGAAGACGCATTATAACAACCAAATGGTACGACATAGTGTCATTAACCGTCTATGTGGACGGGTGACCACTTAAAGACGCGTTTATGGCTACCAAATGGTACGACATAGTGTCATTAACCGTCTTTGCGGATGGGTGACCACTTGAAGACACATTTATGGCTGTTAAATGGTATGACATAGTGTCATTGACCGTCTCTGTGGACGGGTGACCGCTTGAAGAAATTTATGGCTATTGGGTGGTACAACACAACGTCATAAACCATCTCCATGGACGAGTGACTACTTAAAGACATACCACTATTACCTTAGCTACTCAACTGACGGATCCCACTTTGGATGGGACGCACATCAACTGGTCTTAGCGATGATAGTTCATAATGAAGTATTTTAGATGTTTTGAAACTCTTTAATTACAGTTTTCGATGATAACCATAGTCCATTTTATTTAATTTTGTATTTCGATCCGAGATTAATAAAATTCATGTAATGGATATAAGGAGCACAAAGTAAATATGCTTGATTGCATGCTCGAGAGAAGATTGCACTTATACTTGATGTTTAGTGTACTGAGTGAATTATGCATTTGATTTGGTTAATCTACTTTATGTGTATCTTTAATTCGACCACGACATTATTGATAATCGATATTTCAAATGATTGGATCATTGGGAGAAATTGTATTGAGCTATATTTATTTGAGAAGTTTAAGTTTGATGGATTGGATCAGCCACTTTCGATGCTTGCAAATGGCTAAGTATCGGTCTAAAAAATGCCCGTTTTTTACAATTTCTAATAAACGATAGGGATCGGTACCCTGTAAATACTTGACTCGGCTATTTTGTAGCACGAGGGTGTTGAATTTGCCTTGGCGTCGATGAGATTACGATTAGTTTTATTTGGCATTAGTCAATTTTTTAGCCAACATGGCACTTCATAGGGCTGAAAATGGCTAAGTACTGGACCTGTTTACGGTCTGATCAGGGTATTCGATGAATGTCGGTCGCGATCATTTTTTAACAGTGATATGTCATGTTCATAAGGATTGTATGATGCTGAATCCTCTTTGGCGCCAATGCGATCGCATTTCGTTTCGCTTGGTGTTAGTCGATTTTCGAGTCAACGGGGCACTTCCTAGGGCTGAAAAATGACTAAGTACTGGGCCTGTTTACCGCTTAATTAGGGTATTCGAGGATCCTGAGGTCTGATAACCTTGTTACGATACATGATTATGGTGTATCATGTTGTGGAGAATATAAGCTTCCCTCTCGGCGTCGGTCGAATTCCGCCCGATTCTTCTTGATTTCGGTCGTTTCCCATTCTTTCGGAAGGATTTTCGGGTTTGTAAATTTGGCTAAGTGTTGGTCTTTTTTTATTAATTCATTGATTTGGGCCATTTGTCATTGACCACTGGAAGATCTAACTCGGGGGATGGATAGACATCATTGTTGTGTGTCCAGGAGAGTTGGTTTGATCGGAAGGTGGGCCAGATCAAAAGTGGGCCACGCCATGAAAAATCCCACTTCCCAACTAGCGTCTGGGTGCATATAGAGGGGAGTGGGCTCATGTCATGTTGGATATGGGCGCATGTGCCCTAAGTTCATGAGAGAGAGAGAGAATCCTAAGCCTTAGCTGGTGGGCCCATGTCCCCATGGGACTCAATATATTTTCAATTTTTCTTTTCCAAAGTGGGTGCATGTACTCTTAAGACTTAAAGAATTTTCAGTTTTCTCTCCATAGGCGCATGTAGTGAGAGAGAGAGAGCGATGGAGGAAAGAGAGAGAGGGAGCGAGAGAGAGGAAAGAGAAGAAGTAAGAGAGGTGGGCGCATGTTTCAAGGCACATGCACCTGCCCCCTCCCCATGGGCACATGTCATTTTATGACTTAGGGAAAAATCCCCCTCTCCTTGCACTTTAGCTCCGGCAGAAGAAATTCCTTTCCAGAGAGGGTTTCCGGCGACAGAAAACCATTCCTGATGAAGGCATCCGGTGAGGGGATGGGCGCATGTCCCTTTCCGGCGAGAATTCTGGCAAAGTATTCCAGCAAGGGTTCTACCTCTCGTAGCGCTCTGGCAGTTTTTTCTCAAAGATGATCCAGTCCTCCTCTCAGCAAGTGACTGGGGTATTTATAGTAGTTAATTGGGTCTCGGGTCCACGGAAGTGAGATTTTTTGTGAGCGCATGTGCTTAAGAGAGGGTGTCATGTGCATGTCCTGAGGAGGTGGGCGCATGTGGCCTGGTGGGCGCATGTGCCTCATGTGGCAGGCCATGTGGCCTCACTTAGCATTTTTTGAATTTTGAATATTTAAAAAGGAGGGAGAAGGGGTCCCATGTGCATGTGGTAGGGGCATGGGCACATGTCTCCTCATGGCATGTGCACGTGCCCTTGTGGTGTATGCATGTCTCCCAATACTTATAATATTTTGGGGTATTGGCTCCGACGGGTGACCTCCAGAGAACAGTTACCTTTTCGGGGACCGAAATCATTGACAGCAAGCTACTTTTAAGCCATGATTGACCTATCAAATAAACTGGGATGGGGTACAGATGGTCATCTGTTGTGAATTTTGGTAATTCCTTCCCAATTTGGACCCTCCCGATCGGCTCTAAACAGGGTAAAACGCGTTTCGATGCGCGCAGGTAAAGATACACACCGCGCGTCATTCAAACTTGCAAGTTAAGGTTTTTCAAACATTTCGGATCATTTGGTGGCAATACGCATGTCCAGTTCAGCTCTGAAATAGCATTTACGGGTTTTGGCCACAACTGTGCGGGTTAAGGCTGCATTGGCGTTCGATCGCGTTTTCCAAGCATTTTCTTATCTTGGAATCGATCTGAATCGTCGTAGATGGACCGTTGCACGTTGTTTTATTATAGGTGAGATTTTGAGCCCCAACACCCACACTACAACAAAAATGACTTTTAACAACTGGTATTTGATGCAATGTCGTAAAAAGTCAGCATCTATAGACGGCGCGCATCGCCCGCCATAAAAGTTAATATGCATGTCGTTAAAAGTTATTAATGGCGTGCATTGCATGTTTTGTTTATTTTTTACATGTTACTAATGACTGTTGACGACATATATTGCACACTGTTAACTGTCATACACGGCACGTATTGCACGTTGTATATGTTTGTTACATGCCGCTAATGACTTCTCACAGCATTCATGTGCACACCGTTAAAAGTCAAACACGGCATGCAATGCACTTTTTCTTTACATGCTGCTAATGACTTGTCACGACGTCCAATGTATGTCATTAATCATATTTAACAGTATACAATAAATATCGTTAACAACTTTTGACGGCATACATTGAAAGTTGTACAAGACATTTTTGGCATGCAATTGCATGCTGTTAATGAGTTATGAGGGCATAAATGAGATTTTTTTCACAAAAAAGTCGATATTTTAGCATCAATTTCCCTTTCACTTATTTATTGTATTTTAAATACCATTAAAATAACACTAGTCATCATAAATGTATAAATTAAAAACCGATTGAGTATGAATAAATATTACTTCTCCAATTACACAAGCCTTACGAAAAATATTTCAAACCCTTATATTAATAGTTTTAAATACAAAACAAATGTAATTTGTTCCAAGTATATTATTTTTCCAAATACCCTATGCACTCCAAAAAACTATGTAGTATGTTTGCTGCAAAAAATAAAATAAAAATACAAATTAACCTCATGTACCTATAAATTATACGTAATCTTAACCATCCAAGTTGATGAATTGGGTTGACCAAGCCATTGTACTTCCTAGTGCCTCGTCAAGGACAAAAAACTCATGCATAGGCCGATATAATGGCACATTTGGTACTCTTACAACGTCCACCCAAACTTTCCGACAATTGGGTCCAAGAGGCATGTGCTGCACCAGTGTATTAAGATCTATTGTTGTAATATGGCCATCTGCAACTACTTCTCCTATCCACATCCAATGTAACAATTTACAATTAGCACCAATCTGGCTATGACCACTGACTACACCAATGATCTCGTGCTGCAACTATCATGAAATCATTAAAAAAATTTAGAAAAAAAACCTAATCATTTTCATAGAAACTAATTTTTTACGCAACTATGGTTGACATAGATTTACCCGAGGAGTATCTCCAAGAGTATGCATCATGTTCTCTGCTGATACACTTTGACCCTATAAAAGTTGCAATTGAAAGAATTAATGAACATATATCAAGAATATGTATCGTCATACTTATTATACTTATCTTCATAATTGACCTTGTTTTGCCTCAATCCTTGGATGAACATAGCTTTCAAGTCATTTACTTGGTGTCTTAGGTCTTTCACCTCATCTTCAAATTTTCTCACGATCCCACCTTTTTGTACTTGCACCTCATCTTCAAGTTTTTCTCATGATCCCACCTTGTTGTACTTGCACCTCATCTTTAAGTTTTTAAATCATTTACTTTGTAGCTTTATTGTCACGCCCCACAATCCAGGTATAAAGTGTGCACTCTCAGGTCTAGCTTACGGTTAACGAGTAGTGCACTTGGTGCACATATTACATAATCATATTGTTCCTAAGGCCTTACATCTTATTAATTTTGTCATTCAACCATTCACATCATATATTCCAAACATTCACTTTCATTCAATTGATAACTTAAACCTAATTAGGTCCTCCCATTTAGGACCTTATTCAAAGTAACTACACTTGAAACAATTCTTTTGGAATCAAGAATAAAGTAATTAATCATATTGAAAGCAATCAACATATCAAGCACTAAACATTAGACTCTAATGCAATGATCTCCTTTTCCATCAGATACGGCAAGTCTCATTGAGTTTCCTTCAATTGTCCTACATCATTATCAGTATTCATATCAGGTGGACGATCATCTACTTCACATGTGCACGTTTAATCCACAACCGTTAGCTGGCCAAGCTTAATGAGTGAAGCCATTATGGTTCTCACCGACTGAGATAAACCAGTACATCAATCACGGTTTACAGTTCAATTTGTACAATGTTATGCTCGTATGTCATGCAAATGATATGATGCATCAAATGGGTACAAATCCAAACCATCCATCTGCTTAGGTTGGAACCTATCAACCCGTACTCCGCTTACGTAGTAGGGTAGGCTTCCGCATAATTTGTAGGCATCCAGGATGGTCCCTGGGCAACTCGATATTGTAAGTACATAATGTCTTCTAGAGTGATGCTTCAGGACAAACAATGTATGAATGCATGATGCATATGGCATATCATGTTCTCATAATTCTCCCTCCAACTGAGGGGAAACATATAGTTCAATCATCTTTCTTTTGAGAGGCACACATATTATCCAGTCGTTTCGTTGTATTCAACATGAATAATTAACAATGCATCAATATATACGTATAGCATCACAACGATCACCGCAAATCAATCCAATCATAGCATCACATCACAACAACCTACTTTATTCAAACGAATAGGAAACATGTTGGGATTCAATCACCTATTGTTGGTGACATGGATTCCACTCCCTAAGCTCTCAACTACAAGCAAGATTAAGATCCTCTGAACACATACCATTTTAATCATATTCCTTTCTATCTATCCTTATTTGTCATCTCTTTCCTCATTAGTTTGAGTTCATTTCTAATTATTAAAGTCATATATTAACTCTATAGATCAAGGTAGAAAATATGCAATTGAAATTGTTAAAGTTCATAGTCATTCGGTCAACCTAGCCATGTATTTGGTCAATCGAAGGGTCCTTCAGTCAATCGAAGACTTCCTCGGTCAAAATTACATATTGCTTTCAAGTTCGGATCTCTGTGTCCTTCGGTCGACCCAACCTTGCCTTCGGTCGACCGTAGGCTTCCTGGGTTAACTCAAGCTTTCATGAGTCATCGATACAGATTGCTATGTTTTTCAAAATTCTCGTCGCTCAGTCGACCGAACACGTCCTTCGATCAGCCGAAGCGCGTCTGGTTTCTTCTATTCGATTCTTAAAGATATTTTCCTTTTAAGAATTCAGATTCTACTATTCTTATGGACTTAGGACCTCCATGAATTGGATTTAAACCATTCGTTCCTTTGCTATTTTATAGATTTTCTGAAAGAGGCCATAGTTGTAGATCCAACCCTAGTGATTTCCTTGATCCATCATTCTATAAGATTATTTTAGGATTTTTAGTTAGTCTTTAGTGGCCCATCGAGAGATTCGACCCTCACATGACATCCATCAGGAAGAATGATGATAGGTTAGATCAAATTTTCCAATAATCATTGAAATTGCGGTTTTACCACGAGTAGAGATACTTGGAGATATGCCTAAAGTCCTAGAGGAGGGGTGAATGGGACTTTCTAAATATTCTTGCTAATTTTAAAAATACAATTGCATTCACACTTCAATTAACATTTATGTACTAGCAAGTGAAGACAATTGATCAAACAGTTGATAGGCATGATTGTACTTAATCATTTAAATATGGCATATGAGTTTTTTGTCAATCAATAAATAAGCATTCAGATAAGCATTAATAAACAAGACATAATAATGGACAAAATACATTCACCACACTACGTAAGATGTATAGTGGTTCGACGATGAGTCTACTCTACTCCCGATTCAAGTGTTCAACTCCTTTGAGCACACCAGCATTCACTATCGAAGGTTTTAAATGAGGTTCACCTCACAACCTTTACACCCTACACACGGACCACACACGTACTCTCCCATGTCGGAGGCCTACGCAAGGACTTCCAAGTCCTACACAAGGACACACATGTGTTACTCAAGGACAACACCGAGATTGGGTCACAATCTCTAGACCTCAATCTCTACAAGAAGAGGGAATCAAACAGTGGACTCTATAAGCTTAACCACCTACAAGAGATGAGCCCCGATTCAGCGCCGTTGTTTGAAGAAGCTTCGTCTCGCATGAATGATCTCTTCTTCAACTCCCTCGATCAACAACCTTGCATTAAGTGATGGCTTGTAGCTTCCAAGGTGAGGAATTAGGGTTTGCAGAACCTATTTTGGTATATGGCTTTTATATGAAGGATGGGTTTTACCTAAACCATCATTAATAGCATTGATGATAAGGGTATGACTATTTGGAGTTGGTCAAGAAGCCATTAAAGAGGGGTTGAGTTCATGATTCAATCCAAGCTTTGAATGCTCTTTAATGTTGGTTAAATCAACATAGATTGAAGTATGAACTCAACAAATCTAAGGGAATGAGATATAAGAATCATAAGGAAGAAGCCCAAACAAACCCTAGATAATGCTCAGGATGTTTTCTAAGATCCAAGCAAAATGAATATATAGAGTATTTCACAATGGATAGAAAATGGTCATCTCGATAGGATCAAAAAGAGTTCTGATCGACTGGACATAAGAATCAGCACATTTTTTTTTATTTTACTGAAATAGATTTTTCGATTGATTGGACATGGTTCCGATTGATTGGAAGACCATCTACGATTAATCGGAGATAGGGTCTGATTGATCGAAAATGTGTCCAGATGCATGTTGGAATATTGCTGGATGTTTTTCCGATTGATCGGAGGCACCTAGTCCAATTGATCGGACTTATCTCCGATTGATCTGAATAATGTCCAGAGAAGTTGAAGTTTTACTGGATGTTTGTCCGATTGATCGGGCATATACTCCGATCGATCAAACATCATCGAAACTAATTTCGATGGATCGGGATCCCATCAGAAACAACAGTTAGAGAATTTTACCTATTTTTCATCAACTGCTCGGACAATCAATTCCATGGCTGATCAACATGGAAAAGGGACTATAGAGAGAGCTACTAGGATGTTCCTAAGTGGGTGTGGCCATCTATAGATGAGGGTTTTGAGATAAGGATTGAAGCCGTTCTTAATATGCGATCTTCTTGAATAACTTTTCTTAGAGATGTCCTAGGTTTTCAATCTTCAGCAGCAAGTGATTTTACAGACTTTATGATACACTAAACACGGTAATTGTCAAATCTTGCATTAGCAATCCTAAGAGAATATTTATCTAGCCTTAGATTGAGATGATGTGGCCCATCCGAGTGTCGGATCGTTATGATATTTCAGGCCTTAACATACCTTGGCTAAACAATTCTCATAACTCATATAGATCCGATATGACATCCCCAAATAGCCCATCATAAATCTCAGCACTCAAAACTCTATTAACTTCACCATCGATCATGGTTTTAATCTACAGGACCATACAATGAACGGAGAACCAATCCGTCCCGTTTAATGAATAGATCCAAGAAAGTACTCTATGTTGCAATAAAAATTAAAAGGAAGAGTTAGGATTTACCTAGGCTAAGGGTCAAGATAATCCTTTTCCTCTCTCCTAACTCTCTCTCTCTCTTAGCAAGCAGGGTTAGATCCTCCTACGCAGGCTCTTATTTATAAGATGGAAGTTTTTGGAGAAGGCTTCCTTATCTAGAATTCAAAATTCAAACTAAACTCTTAAGATGTAAAAAGTTATTGTTGTTTATGAGAAGATTCAATCCCTAGTCTCCCCTTGCAACCGAGAGAGCTCTAACCAACTAACTTAATGCATTGTTGTTGTTAATTAGCTCAAATTAAATCTTTTAATCCCTTTTAACAACGTAGTTTGTGTGTCCAAAATTCTGGGTCGCTACGTTTATGCTTCTATAAAACTACGGTTGTTGACAACCTTATATACTTTATACAACCTAGATACAAAGGAGTTTCAGCATTTTTTTAAAAATGTGTGAACTCTGATTCTTTTCCTTCTTTTGTAGGTTGTGCGACATCATCATCTTTCATAAACACATCTCTGTAACATCCTATATGTCTCTGGAATTTCAACATCTTCATGTTCTACAGACCCACTAGGATGTTCCTCATGAAGGACCTAGGTAGTGTATGTAAGATCCATCCCTTTTAAGACCAAGTACTAATAAACTATATCAAAATTTTGGTGATGTAGGTTTTAACAATAAATCCATGGGCATATGACCTTTCTCAATTCCCTGCATTTGCTTGAGCCATATTGGCAAATTTTCGTGCTCCATTTCTATACTCCTTCATAACTCTATAAATTATAACTCACAATTTTATTAATCTAACCACCACATGAGAAAATAATAAGCATTTATTTATAAAGTGCTTTAAAAAAAACCTTGAAAGATGCACCCATTCGAACTCCAAATGGAAAGCATATTCATGTCTATTCCCATTTGGCGCAATCAAAATGAGGCCTGCCTCGGAAGACTTATCTGTACTAGATCCGTAAAAAATTAGCCTCCAAGGCATTAGAAAGACATGGTACAAATCGAGTGCCTTCGATGGTATTTGGGCTTTTAGATCGGAAGGGTGATCGGGCAGAAAATTAGTTATGGCGCGCCCTTTCACCGCTTTTTTAGGAAGATATTTTAAATCAAATTCAGATAGAGCTAAGACCCACTTACCAATTCGTCTGCTTCAAATCGGCTGATTCAACAAATATTTTACTAAATCGATTATAGCCACTACATTTACCCTTTCAGCTAACAAATAATGTCGCAATTTTGTTGCCGCAAAGTACAAAGATAAACACAATTTCTCAATGGCTAAATATCATCTTTCTATGTCAAGTAAGGTTTGACTCAAGTAATAAACTGCGCGTTCCCTTCGGTCGTCATCCTCTTGGGCTAACAGAGCGTCGACCAATTCTTCCACAGCTGCAACATACAGTTTTAGCGGTTGATCCTTCATCGGTGGCATTAATACTGGTGGCTTCATCAAGTACTCCTTGATTCGCTCAAAGGCTACCTGATGTTCATCTTTTCATCCGAATCTGTCCCCTTGTTTCAACTTTATCAAAGGGGAAACAACATTAGTTTTTCATGCACAGTTAGACATAAACGCCTCATAAAGTTCACCTGGCCAATGAATCATTGCAACTCTTGCTTATTCCTTAGCGGTTGTACATTAATGATCTCTCGTGCTTTATTTCAATCAACTTCGATCCCTCGTTAATGCCCTAGGAAACCGAGGAAGTTACCGACCGACACCCTAAATGCACATTTAAGAGGGTTCATTTTCAACTTATGTAGTCTCATTCACTCAAATGACTTTCGTAAATGGGTGAAATGATCCCCGATATCGACCGATTTGACTACCACATTATTTACGTAAACTTCCATGAACTGGATGATCATATCATGAAAAATAACATTCATGGTTCTCTGGTATATACCCCTACGCTTTTAAGTCCAGAAGGCATAACCACACAGTAGTATGTACCCAAGGCGCCGAGACAATGAAATGTCGTTTTCAACACATTGTCCTTTGCAATGTGAATTTGGTTGAATCCTGAATGATCATCCATGAAGGAGACTACCTAATGCCTGACTGCTTGATTGACCAATTGATCGGCTACCAGCATAAGATATTCATCATTTGGAGTAGCAAGGTTTAAGTTTCTAAAATCGATGCAAACCCTGAGCTTGCCATTCTTCTTAATCACTAACACAACATTTAAAATCCATTCAAGATATTAATTATCCTAATGAATCCCGCTTTCAATAGCTGTTCGATCTCTTCTTTGATTTTCTGGGTGACTTCAGCCGTCATTCGCCTAGGCAGTTATTTATGCGGCTGATACCCCTCCTTTATCGGTAACCTATGCTCGACTAGTTTACGATTCAATTCGGGCATTTCATGGTAATACCAGGCAAAACAATTAGCAAAATCCTTAAGCAAGGCGGTGAGTTCAGCCTGTTCTTGTAATGTGAGTAGACCACTTTCAAAGGTGAGCTTAGGATTATGTTCAGTTCATAGGTTTACTTTCATCAATGGGTCCTGAACCTAAGCTTGAGAATCTTCAAGTTTATCGGGTGCTTATTATAAATCAGAGAGGGATATTCCATCGTCAGCCACCTGATCGGCCCGAATAACAATATCAGTTAAATTGATGAAGTCGTCGTCCTCTCTATCACCACTTTCTTGAAGTTCCCTTATTCTGGCCGTTAAGTCAGCCACCTTTTGATAAGCTAAAATTGTACTAATTATAGTACCTCTTTAATAGCACACTTTGAGACCAGCAGATGAGGCACAATGTCCATTGGTCGCTCCCCTTCAAGTTGAAGGATTGTAGATATATATTGTACGATGTTGTCAGGGGCATTTACAATAGAAATATCAGTTGGTCGCCCGTACTTATTTCTTCCTGTGAAACGCATTGGCCCCACCTCTTCACCGTAATAATATACTTCACTTGCGTTCGAGATGGCCAAGAAAGGTTTATTATCGGCTTTTCAAAAACCCAACTCTCTTTCGGAAACAATGCTTTTATAAACTTCAAGATATACAAGAACAAGATTCAGAGAAATTAAGTGATAGAAGATGGAATCTTAAACTTCCTAAACATAATGGATGTTTCACATAGAATCCCCGCTGATTGATTGATAAAATAGAAAAACTCGAACAAGTGTGGTCTAGTGTGCATAGCAAATGTTCATCTCATGAGTTTCCAAGATTACCTTCTTCATAAATCAATGAAGTTAAAGATCTAAGAGTGTACAGATCAACAACAAGCATATGACAAGAATTTGTCTTACCGTTCCTTCGATGGCTTTCACACTACTTCCCAATTCCAGCTTTGGTTACGGGTAGACCATCCCCTGGTTGGTAATAAGTAGCCCTTTTCAAAAATTTCAACATATATTCAATGAATAACCTTACTTTATTTTTCTTTTCTATATTAGATAGGATTTTTAGAAATCCATATCTTTCGTTCTTTTCTCTTATTTTACGTGAACAAGGATGGACAAAGTTCCTCGGCTTGGTTCCTCAACACCTTAAATCTTAGTCTAACCAATCTATAATTCTACGTAATCCCTTCAACCATGAGAATTGTGTAATGTAAACTAGGTTCAAAAGTGTTTAAATTTTTTATCAATCAAATTAATAGGTGAATTCAAATAGAAAACTACCATGTTATAAATCCTTTAAGAGTTTCAAAATCATATCAATTCGTTTCTTATCATTTTATACTTATGGCATCCCAAGTGCATAGAAACACAGTTTTCCAAAAGAGTTTTGAATTTTCAGAAAAATAAAAAAATTTCTACAAACATCGCTCAAAATGTCACAAATCGCTAAATTCATCTAGGAATCTCACCCCCAACCAAAACTTTACATTGTCCTCAATGTAAAAAAATATGCAATAAATGCAACAACATGAGAGCAGTGACAAAATAAAGGGAAGTGAGAAAGGGAGATATCACCTGAGAAATACATTACATGACAAAATTTGCTTGTGGAGATAGATTACTTCACAAACTAAATCTACTAATCAAAGTAAATCCTAATGCAACCTAATTCTAAGAAAGGGATTAAAAATTTAAACCATCCTCCATCAGACTAGGAGGTTAATCCCAACAACTTATCCAAAAGTATAAAGTCAAGCAGAATATTAGATGGATCAAAAGGTTTTGTAGTAAATTCATCCAAGATCCTACTTTACAATATACATGTGTGTGAATGATCATGATAAACCACTGAAAATCCCAAAAAGGAATTTCAGCGGATTCCTTAATGTTTTCACCACATGTATAAGAAGAGACATCATCATATTTGTCAGAAAAAATGTCTCCAGTCAAATTTTTCTGGGCAATAATATTGCAAGTATGAGTCGTCCCAAGATTGGTAGAGTTCAATATGCATGATCCATGAGTTTCTAATATCATATGCTGATACCAACTTTAAAAGTGCAACTACATCCCTTATCAAATCAACATTCTTACCAGGGGAGTCAGTCACGTCTTTTTCTAAGTGATCGGAGTAAAGAGGTGAGAGGGACTTATCTTCCACAATTGAATCGATCATGTTTATTTCGTAAACCTCCTCATATTCATCCTCTTGTTGGTTGTCAATATCGAAAGCATTTAACTCAATCGTCATATTGTCAAAAGACATTTAAACAACTTTACTCCTGTAATTGATGATTGCATTTGATGTCGCTAAGAATGGCCGGCCAAGTATGACAGGGATTTGAGTGCTAATATTAACCATGGGTCGTGTGTCCAAGACAATAAAGTCTACTGAGTAGTAAACCTTGTCAACTTAGACAAGGACATCCTCAATCACTCCTATCGGTATACGAATCGATCGGTCAGCAAGTTGTAGCGTGGTTTTGGTGGGTTTTAATTCACCTAAATCCAATTGTTCATAAACCGAGAAAGGGATTAAGTTCACACTTGCCCCTAGATCAAGTAAAGCGTGCTTCACCCGGTAGTCACCGATTATACATGATATTGTTGGACTACCGAGGTCTTTGTATTTTTTGGGCATCCCGTGATTTATAATGGCACTCACATTCTCTGTCAAGAATGCCTTCTTTTGCACATGTACTTTTCTTTTTACTGTACAAATGTCTTTTAGAAATTTGGCATATGACGGTATTTGTTTAATGGCATCCAATAATAGGATGTTGATCTTGACTTGCTTAAAAACCTCCAAAAATTCCTGATATTTATCTTGATATTTGGTTGAAATCAAGCATTGAGGGAATAGAGCAACGGGCTGATATTCTTTTAATGGCTCTTTTTCATGTATGGCGGTACTAGGTCCATCATCCTCTTTGGAAGATACTGGATCATTAGGCGTTAAAGCCTTCATCGGGTCAGATTTTTCAATAGTTTTACTACTTTTAAGAGTGGTGATGGACTTAAAATGTTCCATATGTTGGCTAGAGGAACCAGGCACGCTTATTTCGCATTGTGATTTCAGATTAGGTAGGGGTTGGGGCGAAAAGGTCCCTTCCCTTGCGTTTAAGTGAGCCTTGCTTTCCTCCACCGAACTTTTAAGCTCAAGCATCATTGTATTGTTTAATTGGTTTATTTGAGCTTCGCCTTCCAAGAATGCTTTCAATGTATCCTCCATAGACATTTGAGGTGGGGCCATAAGAAATTACATTAGAGGTCCCCTTTGAGGATTACTTTGGTTGGCCGTGGGTCCATTCGCCCAATTGAAGTTAGGATTGTTTCTCCAATTAAAATTCTACGTGTTCGAATTTGGAATACTAAAAGGACGTTGATAACTATTTAAGGCATTTGATTGTTCATATAAAATTTCTTGAAATGCAGGAATTGTAGGACAATCTTGCGTTTGATGCACATTAGAATCACAAATACCACAAATAGTTTCAATAGCCCCCCTTTGTTGAATTGTATCAACTTTCCTTAATTCCATAGCCTCGACCTTTCGTGTGAGATTAGCCACTTTAGAACTTAGATCATCTTTCTCATTCAAAACATAAATTCCTCCATTTTCCTTGGCTTGGAACTAGTTTTGAACTTATCGGCTTAGATGTATCCCATGATTGTGTGTTTTCAGCCAACATCTCAAAATAGTCCCAAGCTTCCTCTGTTTCCTTATTCAAGAACTCCCCATTGCACATCATCTCCAACAAATCGACGCATGACTGAGTTCAGTCCATCATAGAAGAAACTAATCAGCCGCCACCGTTCATAGCCATGATATGGGCATGCGTTTAATAGCTCATTATGCCTTTCTCAACATTGGAAAAAGGTTTCATCTTCTTTTTGGGAGAAGTTTATTATGGCCATTCTCAGCGCATTGGTTCGATGAGTCGGAAAGAATTTTTTAAGAAACTCCCAAGTCATCTCAACCCATGTCCCAATAGACCTTGGCCTTAAGGAATGTAGCCATGATTTGGCCTTCTCTTTCAAGGAGAAATGAAATAATTTGAGTTTTATGGTATCCTTGGTTACATTATCATAGTTTATTGTGGTAATAACCTCTTTGAACTCCTTACTATATAGATAAGTGCTTTCGGAGTCGAGTCCATGAAATTTAGGGAGAAGTTGAATAAACCCCGGTTTAAAATCAATGTTTCCCACATTATGAGGGAAAATTATACAAGAGGGAGTACTCGTCCTAGCGGGTTGTAAATAGTCATGTAAAGTCCTAGGTTGAGGTGCATCTCTCACTTCATTCTCATCAATTTCAGTATCGTTTTGAACTTGATTTTCAACTATCTCTCTAGCAATTTCAAGAAGATTTTGACGTTTTCTAGCACGAGGTTCTCTATCAATCCCTTCAACAATTACTCCGTCACTTAACAATCGCCAAGTGTGATCGCGAACCCACTTGAGCATGAACCACTCAACACAAACCTAATATATAACCCTACTTCTTAAAATAAAAATCTGAAACCATCTATAGTAAGATGGGTAGAAGGATAGAACCTGAATTGAAGATCTATATTAGAATCCTGTAAAATCAAAACAAAACTAAGTTAGTATTTTGAATTTAGAAGAAAACCTATCATAGAAAGCAAAATAAATTCTAAACCTAACTTAACACAATCTCAACTAAAAGCTATCTCAGAAAATTCTAAAAACACCGTATCAAATCTCTGGCAGCGACGTCAAAAACTCGTTTGCTCCCCAAGTGTAGGGTTGCGATATAATAATAAATTCAGAAAGATCGAGTATTGTCCCACAAAGATTTATATGTAGATATTCTCAAAATTTATCTAAAACAAAAATCGACATCACATTAAGAAATAAATCTGGAAAATAATGATTTGGAGTAAAACAGTGATTTAAAAGGCACTAGATCGCCAATGATCCACTTTTGACGGTTTTCAATGCATCCACACAACTAGGTCTCTCATAACTCAATCGGATTCGAATTTCAATCTCTATCCGATTGGAATATGGAGCGTTTCAATCAACACGTATCTAAACCAATTGTTTGCTATCAATTCGATTCCCGCAATAATGCTCAGGCCCTGGGCACACTCAATTGTATAGGCCAAGCCTCTTTCCAATCTAGTTGAGATTCACAACCATAGCTTTCATCAAATCCTGTCACTGGACTTGACTACAACCAATGATTAGAACTCTAATTAAATCAAAATCAATCAGCAAACATTTATCTCAAATTATCACAAAAGATTAGAACTTTAGTTTAAATGAGTTCTTTACATGAAGATTGTGCCATTGTATACAAGGCAATCAAAGAGTCTATTATGCCTGGAGTCGATGATAGATCAATGAACTACACAAGCATAAACAATACCAAAAAGGTAAGTTATTAAGTTTAGATTCACTAAGAAGCACATGAGCCCGGAGTCATCGAGAGATCAAAGCAAAAAACTGAACTAGTACTTTATTCAAACTCATATTAAATCAAATTCTTCAATCAAAGCTTAAAAAGGAAACCTAGGTTACATCAAATAATAAAAAATGAATCAAAAGCTTCATCTCTTAGCCTTAGCTAAGAGGTTTTAGTTCATCTCTAACATCCTTGAACTAGAAGCCTCAAAAACATTAAAATAACTAAAAAATAGAAGAAAAACTAGAAAAACTTGAAGTAGAATCTGTCTCCTAAGCCTCTTTGATGTTCCCCACGTCCTAGCATACCCTAGGAAGAGAGTGGAGGAGTCCTTTTATAGCTTAGATCCGAGAAATTGCGGAGAAATACCACACTTGTGCAGCGAAATCCAGATTTAGAAGTGTCCTAGTGCAATTAGGATGTTGGTCGGCCGGCTGGAGCTTGAGCAAAAAGGAACCCAACTCTCTGGACATTATATTGCACATGCCGACCTACCAGCCGGCCATCCGGCCGGCCAGACCATAGGTCAGGCTTCACAAAAATAATATAGCAAAAATGCTGTTAATGGCAGGTTTGGCCGGTGGTAGTGGCCGGTCGGTCAAAGGTCATGTAAATTGTGATTTTTCACTCTTTTCTTCCTCCAACTCTATTGCATCCTTGCTCCTCTTTTTGTCATTCATTCCTTTAATCTTCCAGGTCTGTAAGAAGTGCCTCTAAGCATCATATAATTAAAATATCTCTCACATTCCTACAAACACAAATCCATGTATTAGATTAAGCTTTAAATCATGAAAGTATGTAATATGAGTGATGAATTGGGGTTATAATATGCATAATTCAGAGCTCAACATCGGCCAACACCAATTTCACCCTGTCTTGATTCCAAAATATTATAAATTGGTGCAAGAAAGACGAAATGCATTCGAATGAATAGATCCAATCTCTTCCCAACAATACATTATATCTTGAGGAGGTATCGACTACAAAGAACATAGCCTATACTTTCTTGGTTCCAACCATTAAATCGACCGATAACACCCCATGAATGTTCGTTATTCCCCATGCGAAATTACTAACCGTAACATAATATGGAATCAGGCCAACCGTGGTTTTTTCCAATTTTGTCATCATTCTGATTGAAAGGAGGTTCGCGGGGGCTTCATTATCAACCAAAATTCGGGTGACAGGGCAGCCCTCTAGGTGAGCAATATATATATATATATATATATATATAAAGGCTTAAGATGTTAAGCCATGCTCGAGGTTGGTTTTTCGATAACCATCCTTTCAGAAGAAGAACTTGGCTCAACCATGACTGTGTTTACCAGAGGTGGCTGACTTGATCCCGGTAAACTTGTTGCTGCATCTGGGGAAGAAAAAGAAGCATGTTGAATCACTACAAGCGGGCACAATTCCTCTACATCCCCTACCATCTCATTTGGTTGGGATGGCTTAGCTTGAAAGTCAGATGAGAGAGTGAGCACCATATTGCACTCAAACACCACAGGTGACAATGTTCCAAACACAATTTCTGACTTTAAACATTGCCTCCAAGTGTCTTTTCATCTTGTGAACTACTGTGATCATTCGCCGACTATTCGGGTTGGCCACTACCTTATTCATTTGCCAAGGGGAGAGCTGTACAATCCGAAGATTGCACACCCAAGTGCAGGTAGCGAAGTAGTAAAATACTCGGTAAGACAGATGTCGATCCACAGGGATTGGGGTTAAGAACACTTAGAGGAATTAGTTTAGGTGAGTGAGATGAAATCTGGTTTAATCCACAAGAGTGGAGCAAGTTGTGTGTGGTGAAAGACAAAAATAGAAAAGAGGCTAAAGCATCAGGGATCCACCTTTCATTCATTCACAAGATTTGATTTATTGGTCCAAGTATAACTCAACTGGAATTGAATAAAGATTCATTCCAATCGGAAGATGAAACAGTTAAACCATTTGCATATTTCATAAAAGATGGTGATCTGAACCGATTGATTTGACCATGAAGCACTCGTTAGTTGATCGTAGGGAATTCCAAGCATCCACTGTGCCCGGAGTCGACAATGGATCAAGGAATTGTACAGATCAACAACTTTGCCAACAAGTCAACTGATAAGATCACAATTTATACGATCAAATGCATACTTACAAGATAGGAGGCTTTGATTAACCGATCCAACCGTTAAGATCTCGTCTATCGATCGCGGGGAATCCAAAGCATCCAATGTGCCCGGAGTCTACAATGGATCAAGGGATTTTACAGATCGATGACTTTACCTGCACTAGCTCGATGCCCGTAGGGAATCCAAAGCATCCAACGTGCCCAGAGTCGATGATGGATCAAGGGACTTTATCGATCATGAACTAGCTAATTGGTGTGCAAGGTATCCCAAGCATCCAACGTGCCCGGAGTCGACGATGGATCAAGGGGCTTACACAACAATAGCGTCTGCCGAGGCGGATAACCAAACCAATCAACCAAAGAGAACTCCAACATTTACACCACACAATGTTGAACTAAAAGAACCAAAGCTTGCAAATTTCTTCAAGGCTTCACCCCTAGCCTTAGCTAGAGGTTTAGCCAACCATGCTACAATGGAAGACTAAATTCTCTACAAAAGAGAAAACTACTCTACACTACAAAAGAAAGAAAGAAAACTAAAGAAGAGAAGAGAAGAGTTGTAGAGAATGGAATTTGAGAGATGGGATGATGAGAATGAGAAGGGATTGCCTCCTTTTATAGACTTTTGAGAGGCTCCCAAGCCTCCTCCCAATCCTAGGTGGCACTCCAAACCCAAAGCAGATTTTTATTTAGGTTCGGGAATAGATTTAGGCTTGGAGTGCCCAAAGCAAACTTTTCCTTTAGGTTTGGGCTTGGAGTTAAGCTTGGAATGACATGTGGCAAAAAAGTACTCCAAGCCTAGGTGGCACTCCAAACCCAAAGCAGATTTTTTTTGGTTTGGGAATGGAGTGAGGCTTGGATGATGAGGTGGCATTCCAAGCCTTACTCATGTGTTGGGAAGAGAGCTATAGAGAGAGAGAGAGAGCTCTTGAGTTTGCACGGTGGATGAGCTTGTTGGTGCGGCCCACCTTGTTGGAGAACATCTAGAAGCTTGGACATGATGGAGAACTTGATTGGATCAGCTGCTGTTCTTCGAAGCTAAGGCATGTGAAGGCTGATGCAGTGGACGCTGATGAGGGCACGGATGGTGATAGTTGAAGGAGGAGTTGGACAAGCCTTCCTTGGTCGCTGGATGGTGATGAAAGGCCGGACTTCCAGCTTCATCTGCTACACGTGTGGGCCCCATCTTGATGGACAACGATGATGAGAATGGCGGACGTCCAAGCTCTCAGCAGTTGGTGGAAGCTATTGACCTTGGTGGTGCAATGGAGCTGGTGATGGACGATTGTGGATGGAATTCCATGGCCAAGCATGCTTGCCATTTGATGCAGATGGACGGTCCACTGTTGTTGCTGACGTGCAAGGTGGGCCAGGTGATGGATGATGTGCTCTGAATGTCAGATGAAGGTGGGGACGCTGAAGCTTGGACAGTCCAGATGTTGTGGCTGCTGGACGTTGATGAAGCAGATTGGTGGGGTCCACTTGCTGACCGTTGAAGCTGGAGCTGAAGGCAGGTGGACTGAGATGTTGCACACGTGTGCTGAAGATGGAGGTGGGCCTGCATGATTGACGTTGGAGATTGCTGGACAGACATCCATTGCTGGATGTTGAAAGCGGTTAACCGTCCCTGTTGATGTGCGGTCCACTATAAGTAGACGGTTGTTGTTTGGACAGTCCTAAGCTGGCCATGTTTGGATGGTGATGATTGGACGGTCCACTTGATGGATGCTGGACGTTGATTGTAGTCTGGCCGTTCAGATGTAGCACACATGTGATGATGGATGAATGGTCGTGAGGTCTTACACGTGTGAAGGTTGTTAGCTCCTGGCCGTTGGATGTGAGCCTGGGATGCTGATGATGGTAGAGAAGACAACTGATGGTGCTGCTGGATGATCGTGCATGTGATGGCCCACCTTGCTAAATTGGATGGTGATGATGTGATCCACCACATCTGGACGTGAAATGGACGGTTGAGATGAAAGATGTCCAGCTATTGGACGTGTGGCATGGTGCTACACCGCTGATCTGCTGCACTGATGGACGGTAGAGATGAATCCCTCGCTGGATGGTGGAGAGATTGGATCTCTATGCTGCAACGTCAGCTGCTGGACGGTTGGATTGAGGTCCATCTTGATGGACGGCTCAAATGTTGCTGGACGTTGAAAATCAGGTGGGCCCATGTTGGAGGACGCTGGACATCAGATGGACGGTTGCCAACTTGGACTGATGGTGATGGAATCATGCTAAGATCTGTGTGGTTTACTGCTGATGAACGACTTCTTCCATCTCAACTGTACAGTATGATCTAGCATTCAATCTTTATGGCTTGATTTCCTTCTGGGCCACGATCACGCTTAAGTTTGACCACTTTTGGGTCCTAAAGTGCCTTGATTGGCTTGGATCTTGCGCAACCTCTCCTGATCACCTAAAGACGAAAAATTCACCTAATGAGGGATAATTAACCGGAAAAACAATGATAATGCCGTATTAAAACCAGGGTTAATTATATAATATTAGGTGCTCATCAAGAGCCTCCATGGGTTCAACCTCATTGATAAGCTCATCTAATAACAAATCGTCACTGGCCAACCATTCATCATTAAATTCCCCGGACGAGTCTCCAGTTCCTTCAACGATTGAAAAATTAGTATCGAAGTAACCTTGCTCTTGTGACCGATTGATCATAACCTGATTGGTCGCAGGAGATGCAAACACTGCTTCAACAATGTTGACAACTACTGGTTCCCCTTTGGGCTAAGGAACTTGCCAAAACGGATGAGAATTCTGGTTTCCTTCGTGAGTTTGTTCTTCACTCTTGTTGCTGCTCTCCTCTTCGCGGCCTGACGTCGTTGCCAACGCCATTTTTGTAACCTAGTCATGGTCTCCGGGATGACTAGGAATTTTGGATGCCTAGCCCTCTTTCATACTTCCGACCATGTCGGAGGTGGTCTCACCATCCGCGGTCGAGTTGGAACCGATCGATGAGGATGACATCTGGGTGAGGGTAACCTTTCTGATGGCCTTAACCCTCGTCGACTTCCCTTTGAAGTATTTTGATCATTCTTGTATGACCGACGCGGTGAACTCGGTCGCTGCAATTCTCTAACACAAAGGCTACACAATGGTGCGCCATGTTCTTCATGGCGTTGGCTTATCGGTCACCAGGTTGACCGTTTCGTGCTCGGTCGCATAAAACTCTGTCGAGGATTAGGTTGTGATGATGAACCTTGATATCGCTTATGACCGAGATCAATCTTTCGATGTGGGCAATCGATACCCCTAAAATTGACTGTGACCATGTTAACTTCAAAAGCTAGTGGAAATGGATCTATGTCGATCAACATAGCTTCTTCATCCTTCTTAGGGGACTTCAAAAGGCCTTTGTCAATATTATCTTGAATTACATTCTTGAACACAACACATTTGTTAGTAGAGTGGTTTTGGGTTTCGTGCCATTTGGAATATTCCACTTTTTCAACTCCTCGGTTGTTGGAATTTTATGATTAACAAGGACTTTAATAAACTTCCTGGCCAAGAGTAACTCAAATATTTCATCGACCCGCAAAATATCAAAGGTATATACCTTTTGTGTTTTATGCGTGGCCAATAGTACTACTTCAACTTTAATTAACGCAGAGCAAACCAAGGGTTTCTTAGCAATTATTCCCGCGATCGTGACCTCGTAGTTGGGATCATAATAATACGTCATAATCGACGAGTTCTTCTGCCTCGAACCTTCTTGCAAAAGTTCCTCGTACCTGGACACTTTTCACATTAAGTCATACAGGTCCATAAACTCACTCTCGACAAACTTTTTACAAAGTTTGTATTCTAAGTCGTCTAACATGAGTTGTACAAACTTAGCCTTTGACGTGACAACTTTGCATCGACTTCTTACCTTTTTTAATCGAGCAATGTTACTTTCGCATGATTCGCTAGGCAATTGCAAGGTCGGCCATAATCAATTTTCTATCCTTAAAGAAAAACTGAGCGTAAAATGTTTCTTCCAACTCCTGCCATGAATGGATCGAATTAGGCAAAAGATTCGAGTGCCATGTAAATGTGGCGGCTATTAGTGAATGACCAAATAATTGTAATTTGAAGTAATCATTATTAGCTAGCTCTCCACATTGCATGGTGAATCGTCCCATGCGTTCCATAGTGAACAATGCAAAATTAGGCCGATAATTTCTTGGTGACGGGTGTTGTTGATGGATAGATCAATGGTGGTATTGCGGCCGATAGTTTCTTATGATAAATCGTGGTGGTATTGCGGCCAAGAACCCGACCTGCGACTTCCTAAACCAACTGGACGAGTTGGTCTCGATCCATTCGTTGTGGTTTTACAATAGGAGGTAGATCAATGGCTAGACGACCATTTCCCTCATGGGGATTCCTCAGGAAATGTTGGGGTAGTGACCCACTAGGTAAGCCATGGTTCTGCATTTTAGGGACAAAGGTCCTCCCTTACCTTTCCGGGCATCTATTATCAAGTGATCGGAAGACATTGTGTCCCTTGGACACAATACAGGGTTGGATATTCCGTTGCAATGGAGCCACTGATGGTGGCTATACGACGTTATTAACAGAGTTTCCCTCATTATGTGGTATTGGAACGGTCATCTTTTTCATGACAACACTTAATAAACGATGCATAGCCTCAGCTTGGTGAGCCATCCATCTATTAAGGTTGTTGTTCTGAGCACAGAGATGCTCAGCTTGAACTCTCCCTTGCTATTGAACCTGTTGCACATTCATTCAAACTTCCCTAAGTCTATCTGTTACATCTCCCAAAGACAATTCTTGGGATACAAACGACCTTAGATGCTTATTGGGAATGAATGCAGGGTTATGGTTCAAGCTTAGTTCAGCGGCTGCCTATTCCGGGGCATCCTCTCCTAGAGATACTGGAATGGGAGTTGCAGGTTTAGTGCCAGCCGCTCGATTGCCTCTTCTAGTAATTTTCTCTTATATATGTCACACCGATTGAACAAATTAAATAGGATCCCACCGGGCGTGCCAAAAAATGTTGTCCTTGATTTTTCGATCACGCGTGTGAAATGACTGCAAGTGTGTCAAATCGATTGTGCGGCTCGATTCAAACCGAACAACAATGACCCCAAGCTCCAAGATTGACATATACACTGTGATCGGTTGTATATAACTGAGATCTGTGAAGATCGGTCGCCTATTCAACCACTCGCTCAATTATTTTAAAAGATCAGGCGATATTTGGAGGGTAAGGTTCATCCTCCAACGATGGGTTACTCCTTTGTCTTCCGTATGAAAGGAATTTCAATACAAAACTAATTAAAACGAAATAGAAAGGGACACTTACAGTCGGCCGTGCGAAACGTACTATAGATCTCCTCTTTATGTAAGATACTTCATTAAAATGAGTCTAGCATATGAGCATAGACTTCAAGTACAACTAGAATTATTAGCTACTAGATAACGGTTACGGATCTACTGCTACGAACAATAAATTCACAACCTATGCTACAAAATGTGAAAAGAAAAGTTACGCTAATAAAAATAAAACTGATTATGTCGATTACACGAAGGAATGTAAATTGCAAGATGTTAAGGAGTATGATATTTGGGAGATAGTTTGATTTGGTTTGGTTTGGTGCTGGACCCTTTGCAAAGTTGCTTTCCTTGCAATATTTATAATCTTATCCGATCGCACGATTAAGAGTTTCTAGCGCTTTACCTGGCACAAGCGATGTTCTAAACCTTTTTATTTTGCCACTTGTCTTTGTAACGATTTTGCCGACTTGGCCATGATCATCCTTTTTGCTTTTATCTCTTTCCACTGACACTATGACATACCCTGCACTCTCGTTCGTTTCTTTGTACAATATTCATATAACTCCACGTGTCATTTTCTGCTTCGCTTTCTTTCAATCGACCGTAAATAGGGTATAACATTGTTTATTTTCTCTTTTTACCAATTTGGGGGTCTTAAACTCCATGAAACATGACTAGATGAAATAATGTTGAAACTATGTTGAATAAAAAAAATCATAAAATGTCGTAAAGTAGAGACTGTACATCATGTGGGTGGAAAATTGTGTTTAACCCTTTCATTTTATATAATCGAAGCCCTTACCTAGAATCTACGGTTTCAGACCGACCACATGAGTCACTTAAGCTAGGGAATCTTACAATTTTCTAATCTCTAAGTGATTCTATAATTTTTATTGCTAGTGGTGACTCTAAATCAAATACACTTTTACTTTCAAATCAATCACACTCTAACCAAACCAAAACTAAAATAGACAGAGAAATGAGTGAGGGCACCACTCAATTCCATTCACGTAAGTTTATATAAACTTATTTAGATGAAGTTTGTATTAGACTTAATTTGCGAATTAGCGGACTGACTATGCATCAATGATGAGATCAACAAGATTATAACCATTAACCAAATGATCGTACTTTTTTTTTTTTTTTTGGGTCAGTCATGCAATGTACCTAGCCAGTTAGTCGTGCAACACACCTACCCAAATAGTCATTCAACGCACCCACTGGTGCTGTCAGCAGCGTGGATATTTCACCACTAATGGGTTTTAAGATCGAGACCCCTTGTTGAAACTCCGCAGAGTCTACCAATGAGGCAAGGACTTGAACCCGATCGTACCTGCTTGAGAAGCCATTGACGTTTATGCAAGGAGGCTTGATCTTCCGCACCATACAGGCTTAATGAAACCGTATCAATGGGACTTAGGTTTCGCGTCTCGTGGGTGAGGGGACCAAGATCATAATTATATAGATGAGGGTGAGAAGAAGTTGAGCCCATCACAATTTCCTTCTTTGACAATATCCACACAAGATGGAGTTACATGCCTATCCAAGTTACTGTGAATAAGAACATAACATAAGCGTAACCATGCAAACTTATCTTTATCAATCACGTATATGATGGGCCAATTGAGATGCTAAATAGAGTAATCTAATCATATAATCTAACATCATGTGGGGCCCACCAAATAAAGGTCCTACAATTTGTAATAGTCAATCACCACGGTTTCCTATGATATGACGCACCTAAGATGCAGAAATTTTTCATTTTTGCGCTAATTCACTAAAATGATCCGGCCAAAGGAAAGCACCGCGTGGATATATAATAATATACATCATCATGGTAGCCCCCGCGGCAAGGATCGCACCGTCTTGGGTGAGGCAAGGGCGGCATATAATCCGCTACCCTTCCGAAACTAGTGCTCGAGCATATAATTCTTTACCTGATGTTAAGTACACCTTCTCGCGAGTCGTCAATTAAGCAACGCAGAACACATGAGATTACGTCACACGTGTATATTATCTCGAACATCCATGAGAAATGCTCACATTTACCGGCCAAAATATGGACCGTTAAACTCATCAGAGACACAGCAATTGGAAGAGGAAAATTGAAGTGCTAGAAAAATATGACCAACAGTCTAGATTCAAAATAAAGTAATGGTCCATATGGCCGAAATAAAGGAATTAATAATTTTATATAGAATGTTGTAAAAATATTTCCTACCTGATGAATGGTCTAGATATTGTTTGTATGTTATACATTGTCACATGCACTGCGAATCCTACCCTTTATCTCACGCGAGCGATTACCTAATTAGTCGTAAAAAAGCTAAAGGCTGTAGGGGTTTCAATGGGCCGATCGCGGGCCTCAAAATCAGAATTTTACACAGGGCTAGCCCGACATATTGGCCCGAAACACAGTTCAAATACCGGGCCGAGACCTACCGAGGCCCGGACCATTGACAGCCCTAAAAGGAGGGAATGATCAGCTTCATGTTTTTCCCGTCGACACGAGTATCTGATCAGTATACACGGGTTTTTAGTTCTTAAAAGAGACACCATATCTTACTAATCCAGGCCATTGGCCAGTTGCATCTCACCTTCGATTGACCTGTGCATGAAAAACTCCTCTACGTAACAACCATAACCTTTCGAGGTCAGGAAGACAAATACAACAACGGTCCACACTCAAATTGAGAAAAGGTCTCAATATCAATAACCATAACCTTCAAATCTGTAAAAATCACATTACATAATCCATTGAATCTGTGGACACTCCAGACCAACGATCCAGATCACCAAACCATGGCCCCTAATAGTAGTAACTGATAGCACATGCAAACGGTCCGAATCATCTATTCGAAGTTCCTCGACGGACCGCGAGGGAAGGAAATCGAACTTCCCACGACAAGGTTTGAGGAGCCTTTGCAGCAAAAAGCTCAGTGGGACTTATTATTTATCACAATCCACACCGTCCATCATTTTCTTCATCTCATGTTATATATTCGATCCAAGCCGATTAAAAAATCAAGTGGACCACATCACAGGGAACAGTGGGAAACCTTCCTGGAGTCCAATGGGACGTATATCTGCCATCCAACCCGTTCATAAGGTTAGCCCCATAGGGGTAAGAGAAAAAAACAAATATCAGTCTGATCTAAGGCTTCAATGGTAACCGTCCAATCCCAGCTTTTCCCTATTGCGTGGCCCACTTGAGCCTTGGATTTGCCTAATTTTGGGCTCACAGTTATAACATGATCTGAAATAAAAAATAATGGACGGAGTGGATGTGATGATGGCCCCCACAGAGCTTTTTTGTTGCGAGGGCTCCCTACAACTGTTGCAGTAGATATGCATGGAGAGAGAGAGAGAGAGCGCGAGAAAATGAAAGTGGGAGAAGACGCCGCCTCCTCCGTCTAAAAAACCCTTGCTTTTCCTTTTTCATGGCCGCAAGGCCTTTCCGATTCTTCTCCCCATCTTCTCGCCTCTCACATCTCGTCCTCTCCCGCCAAAAAAGCATCTCCTGCTCGGCACCTCCCCTCGCACATCCCGCCCGCACGGCCACGCCCGAGCACGAAACCCTGGCGCAGAAGATCGGGAAATCCATCCGCCGGCCTGGCGCCACCTCCAAGGCCAGGGTCCATGCCGACGTTAACGTCCTTCGCCCCAAGGACTACTGGGACTACGAGTCCCTCACCGTCCAGTGGGGGTATTTTCGTAATTTCCTCCTCCTCCTCCTCCTCCCGGATATCTGAATTCCGGTTTTTTTCATAATTCCGGTTTTTTTTCCGTTAATATTCGCAGAGAGCAGGACGATTATGAAGTAGTTAGGAAGGTTGGAAGAGGGAAATACAGCGAAGTGTTCGAAGGAGTGCATTGCACGAACAACGAGCGGTGCATCATTAAGATCCTCAAGCCTGTGAAGAAGAAGAAGGTTCGTCGAACCGCCTTTTTCTAATTTTTATTTTATTTTTGCTTCTTTTTTGAGGCATGGTACAATGTTCGGCTCGAATTGCCGGTGCTCCTGTTGGGGCGGGGGATTTCTCTCAGGGATCCATTTTTGTCAGTCAGGTGTGCCGGGCTTTGGATAGATGGTGGAAGGAGGATTTCCTCAATTTTGTAATGTTGGCCATCCAATTTGGTTTTTTTGGATGGGTGGGATGCTTTGTCGGGGTGACTTGATGGATGGTCTGGATGACCGGAAAGATTGGGTCCCATCTATACAGAATGTTGAACTGGATGAAGAGAAGGCCTTTGATTAGGGATGAGCATTTTTACATTCATTTTTTGGATTAATTCAGATGTTTGTGGTAAGTGTATTTGAATTTTGTTGATTCATTTGTTATGGAAAATGGGATCCTTTTGACTGTAATTTTCTTATCCTATAACATTCCTTTTTCTTTTCTTTCCTGGCATTTTCCAAAAGTACTCGAATTTTCTTTGGATGCCTTTCGAGGCTTCTCTCTCTCTCTCTCTCTCTCTCTCTCTCTCTCTCTCTCGGTGTGGGTGTGGGTGTGGGTGTGGGTGTAATAGTGCAATAGTCATTGGATGTTCATCTTCTCGCCTGATGTGACTATTTAACAAATCTAACTTCGAACCTGTGTTTGCATGCACACTCAAATTGAATTTGCTTAATTAGTTGATAACTACATATGACAAAATTGTAATCATCTTCCCCTGCATTCATATTGAGGGACTATGCTCTGAAGTGCAATTACTTCCAACATTGGACTTGAAAGGAATGTAAGTCCAATTTGCAGGCTACTTCATTATGAATACTAGGATATGTCACTGCAATTTCATTATTTCCTCATGATGGAACTGAGTGTTCAGAATCCAATTCCCACGTGCGTACAAACACACCAGAATACTTCGATAACAAGCTTCCTCGAAGCTGTTAAATCTTTTCGATTTCCCGTGGCCTAGGGTCTAGGGTTGGTAAGTTTGCCAAAAGAACTATGTTGAGTTTTTGAAATTTGAATTCTATCTGACCAGCTTGCTTCTTTTTTTCCTCTCCCTCTCTCTCTCTTTCACTCTCTCTCTATGTTTGATATAATGATAAACCCAGCTCTCATTTTATATGTTGATGTTATATAAGAAGAAAATGGTACAAAATCATGCAAGTGAAAAAAGGGAATCAGAATGACGAAAGGCAGACCTGTATTTTTACATTTTCAAAGAGGGAAGTTGGGCAATGCATTGAACTTCGGAAGAGCTCCAATCATGGGACTCATTTAGACAACGAGCTTTCTTGGGATATTGCAAATTCTTTGGTGGTTTGAGGTGTTCCTTACTGTTGATATACCTTTTGACTTTTGGCTGTCTACATAAAATTGTCTTTCCCAATGTTACCTGGATCACTGATTCCCCAACGTTTTCTGAACCAGATCGTGTGATCGAGTTTGTCGGAAATATTTGTAATATGTATAGCTATACTATTATTGTTCATTAAGTTGTAGTTTAAAATTGAGAGGAAATGCTTCAGGTCTGGTGTGTGTCAGGTGTAGGGATTATTAGCATTTCAGCTGATCCTGACTGCATTCAGTCACTGTTGATATTACCTAGTTTTTAGTTGGCCTTCTATGTTGTACCTTTCCTGTTTTCTGAGTAAAGAATCTTTCTATATCAAAAAGTTGTAGTTTATATTTTAGTTTTACAATCTAGAAACTTACACATCAAATTTTCGCTATAATGTGAGTTGTAGTTTCTCTTGCTTTTTAGAATAGCATCCCTTCAGGGAAGGGGATGGTGCTAGAGTGGCGGAGAAAAGGGGATGGCGCAGGGTTATTTGCAAATGGTAATTCATCAGGGAACTTTGTTAGGGGAGGTGTCAATTGGAATTGGAAGGGGGGAAAGGGGAGCTGGGGGTTTGGTAGGAGGAGGAGGGGAAGAAGATGCAGATGAAGGGGAAAGGGAGGCTGGACGACAGTGGGTAGGAAATGATCAGTGCAGGAGAAGAAAGGAGGCAAGACGAAGGATTTATCCTATACCCAACCCTTTATGTCGTCAGATTCCTAGAGGGGTGGCTTTCGATCGACAAATAGACGGTTTTTGGTAGCGCGGGGGTAGTGATGGAGGTAGTGCTTCCCCGAGATCATCTCACTGCGGTGTATTGGGGTTTTGCTTTCGTTTGAATGAACTCAAAGGAAGAGCTAGCTTGGACGGTGAACTATTTATATTTTTTTCAAATTTTTAACAAAATCATAAAAATCTTATGATTTACGATATGATTTGTGATTCAATACTCTTCAATCCATATTGCGATTTGCAATACGATAAGAATTTTGACAACACTGGATGCATCCAACATTGCTGTGATTTTGTTTTGAGAGGTAGCTTGGCTTCATTGTATCCAAAGTCTATCACTTCAGATTGTGGCTTTGTGATGTTTTTATGTATGTGGACAGGTGTTGGATATGTCAAATCTGCTAGGGCTAAGAATGTGGGATACCATTGCCTATTTCACAAATACCTTAGGTCGACATATTAATAGACTTTGGATAGAGTTTACCAAGGACAAAAGGATCTAGACTATTATGGTTGTGGTGGACAAATTCTCAATAATGATACTTTCATTCTTTGCAAGAAGATGATGGATGCGTCCAATATGCGATGATTTCTTTTGTAAATTAGTTTGGCTCCATGATATTCCAAAGTCTATCACCTCTGATCATGACTGTTGGTCTAGGCCATTTTTGGATCGGCCCTGCAATAGGCAGCCTGAGGTTGGTTCAGCTGGATTTTGAATCAGTCGGGTTGGGCCTATTCAAAATATTAACTTTAGCTGGCTCACACCTGGCCTGCAAGCCCTACTTTTGGAGGACGTCATGGATGCATTTGTGGTGATGAATTAAATTTTCAAGTGTTCATCATCTGTCAACCAATGAACAACAGAATTGGTGAATAAGTCTCCTGGGAAATCTAGTTAGAAGCCTCATGGGCAATCATATAGGAAGTTGGGATTTAATCTTTCCTGAAGTTTGAGTTTGCTTATAACAACTCAAATGTGTCGCCGTTTGGAAATATCTCATTTTAAGATGGTAAATGGGAGAACATCTAAACATGTGGTTGATTTAGATCCTTTGCCCATTTCCACTCAGATTCGTGATGATGCTGATCCTTTTAGAGACCATAACTGTGATTTACAGGTAGAATGAAGCAACAAATAGAAGAAAACAATGCGAAGTATCATGATGCAGTCAAAAAGTTTTGTAATGAAGGAGGTTTTGTTATGATCTATGTGAGGTGAGAATGTTTCCCAGTGGGTACATACAACAAACTCAAATCTAGGGAGATCATGTTCCATGCAGATCTCAAAGGAAATTTTGGGAAAATGCATGTGAGGTTGAGTTGCTCGAAGGCTTGGATATATCACCATAGTTTAGTGTCTTTGATCTCTTTTGACCACAAAGGAGTCATTAAAGATTTCCATTTCCCAGTGGTTTTCCAATCTCTTGACAGGTTAGGCATTTATGCTTAATCACTAGCTTTCAATCCAAAAAAGAAAGAAATGGAAGCAAGCATGTGATGGATCATTTTCTAGAGGTGATTCTCATTATGCCCAACTTTATGCATATTAACATGAGTTTAGATTCAATTCTAATGCACAGAAATGTGCAAATCAAATTCTTCAAATTAATTATTGCATTTCCATAATGTAATGATGCGTTTTGTGAGCAATGCTGCTTTACATTAAGCATGTTTTGTTTTGGATTTTGCTTTGTTTTAGTATAAAATGTCTGACATGCTCGAGTATACCGTTAATTTCTTTTCCCTATTTCTTTTCTGTATGAATTTCACAATATTAGATGCCCCAAATAACTGGGAGAAGGCTATGATGATTGATGACGACGACGACAACTACTATCACAAGATTATTTCTTCTGTTCATATGCTACTACAAAGGTCTAATGCATCATGCAAGCTCTAGATTGTAGATGTACGACAAGTCAAGGACAATGTCATGGAGGGTCAGGATCGAAAGAAATCGGACCAAAAAATTTGATATAGGGCGAACATGGCCGAAACGTGCACTACATCTTCTGATGGCCATAATTTTGTGACCTGTTTTCAGATTCATGCGTGTATAATTTTCCGTTAGAAATCTATTGATGAATTGTATGTCCTAGCCAATCAACCAAGGTTCCTTGGCCCCTGAATGATTCCACAAAATTCAATTGTTTTAGGGTTTAAATTTGAGTATGAAAGCAAAGCTTACTATTTTTTAGGAAGTTATGCTTATAAATTTTTTAGGGTTTTAAGAGTCCGCTTGTGGTCCAGTCTTTGTTTAAGTTATATAAGTGGTTGTTTATGAGTTTGGGTAGGATTAAACTTTGTTTACTATTTTAGTAAGTTTACTAGTTTGGAAAGTTTTCTATTTTGATTTGAATTAGGAGTCTAGGACATCTTTGCTTATATAGGCCCTTCAGGTTCATCGTACACAACTTTTTTTGTTTTTTTGAATAATATAATTTTTATTTACGTTTTTAGAGATTTTCTCCTTTGCATTCAAGGACCATCATAGGGAAGAAGATGGTGATCTCCTCTTTTCTCCATGCTTTAATCGTTTTCTGGGGTCAGGTGTATCTAGTTCCTTCTGAAATGCTACCCAAAGGGACATGTTTTCTATCTTTTGTTGGGTGATTTTTTGAGTCCTTTGCTCTCCATAAATCACTACCGGAATGAACATTTGTTTCCTTTACCCTTAGTTGAAGTCAAAATATAGATTTATATTACAGATTTTAAATCTGAAGAAACTATTTGCAGGAAAGTTTCCAGACCGGTTCATGAATTGAGCTGAATGGGCTGCTAGATTCCTTTCAAAATTCATCGAAGCCAGTTGAGATTGATTCTATCTAATCACTGGCTTGCAAGACTGGATTGCATGGTGACTGAAGTAATCACTTTCCAATAGTTGATATTGGACTCATCACTATCACCTCGTCAATAATGTCTCTCAGATGATGCCCCTAATTGTTGTTGGGATTTCCTCGAAGTTTCAGTTTTTTTATTTGCTGTTTGTGGGCTTTGGCTGCTGACTGTTTGATATATTTGACTCTTTTCATACATTTTTAATTCTTTTGTAACATGCTCTTTTACATTCTAGGAATATACACACATGCAGGCACACGTGTCTGGAGATTCTTTTTGGGGTTATTCTTCTTTGCTTACATGCTACTCTACGTCTCTATATTGTTATTGTTTGAGGATTTCCAAGGCTTCTGACATATTTGGCTATGCAGATCAAGAGGGAGATAAAGATTCTGCAGAACCTATGCGGTGGCCCAAACATTGTGAAGTTGCTTGATATTGTCAGAGATCAGCAGTCGAAGACCCCCAGTCTAATATTTGAATATGTCAACAATACTGATTTTAAAGTGCTTTATCCAACGCTAACTGACTACGACACTCGATACTACATATACGAACTGCTGAAGGCAAGCCCATTCTGTTGGTATAGTTATCTTTTGTTGTTGAAAAGATTGCTAGACTATGTAGTGTGTAGCTTACACCCCTCTGAAGCATGAAGCTTAAACTACATAGTGTGCATCATAAACTACATACCACTTCTAGATATTTAGTTATACGCCAAATATCATGAAATTTCATGATATTTTGCACCAGATTAATCTAATTAATAATGAAATTTAATGATATTTGATGCTACCAAACACAACCTAAAATAATAGGAAAAAATAAGCAAAGATTATGTATCAAGGTAAAAAAAGAGTAACCTAACTGATTTAAAACTAATATTATTTTACTAAAATCACTGAAAAGATAAACTAATTTTTATTAAAAAAAGAAAAATGTAACAAATCATTGAAAACATTAATTGATTGTTTTAGTGAAAAATAATTTGTAGCGTAAGCTACAAGCGTGTTCCATAGGCTATGTAGTATGTTGTGTTTGCAAAATTAGCATGTAGTGTGTAGTGTATGCAAAATTAGCATGTAGAGTAGGCTACACGTGACTTAATTATTTTCATGAGCAACGTGGCTTTAAGGCTAAGCTATGGTATGTAGTTTAACCTACATGCTATATGCCTATATCATGAATCTATTTAAAACACTTACATATATATTATTTTTCCCATTTTTTTTTTCAATTCCTTATTCAGTAATTGAACCTAAAGTTAAAAGTTAGATTTACATTAATTTGTTCTCTCTGACTTTGGAAGTTGTATCTATTCTTTTATTGGCATATGGTTTTTTCCTCCAGATATTAAGATGTATATCAAATTCTTTAGTGATGAATTTTGTTTTATATGTTTGTGTAATTTGGTAATAAGATGAGGAAAAGCACACTTAGATGGTTTGGTGATGTGCAATGTAGACTGAGAACTGTGCCAGTTAGGAGTAAGTTGGTACAAGTAGAAGTCTCAATAAGGGCAAGGGGAAGGCCCAACAGGACGAGGTTGGAGGTGCAACGACAGTTATGAAAAGACTTGATGACCTACGATCTAACTGTAAGTTATGGCCTTTGATAGAGTGCAATGGCAGTAAGTTGGTACAAGTTGAAGTCTCAATAAGGGCAAGGGGAAGGCCCAATAGGAAATGGTTGGAGGCGCCGGTTATGAAAAGACTTGATGACTTATGGTCTAACTGTAAGTTATGGCACTTGATAGAGTGCAATGGCAGACCAAGATTCACATAGCTGACCCAATTAGTTGGAATAAGGCTTAGATGATGACGGCGATGACTATGATGATGATGATGTTGATTTGTGTGATTTGGTGACCTAATAAGGGACCTAGGCATTGTAATTAAGAGTCTCTGACTAAAGCTTGGCAGTCTGTGTTCTAGCTGTTTTCTGAAAGTCAAAATCAAGTCATAAAAATCTTTTGGAGTATTTGAAAAACTACGAAAATTTGAAGAAAAAAAACCCCAGAAAAATGCACTGTTTGTCATACTTCTTCTGAACAGCATCTGTTGTTTATATAGCAGTTGTTAGACAATATCATATGACAAGTGATCAAATTGATGGGACTATGACAAATGGAATATAGTTTGAAAAGCAGGTCATAAATTTAATAACGTCTTGTTGTGCTGCAAGCATGAAACATCATAAACATCAGTATCACTACCATCAATGTAGTTGTCTTCCTCAGCATAAGCTACATAATTTTGAGATTTCACCGTTATTCAATTACATGTTGGTTCTGAGGTGCAACGCTCTCCAACAACATCAACATCTCTCACAACGCAGGTATGTCCTCCATATAGTATGTTCTAAACGTATCCTACTCTCCTGGTTCTAATAAAGCACAATGAGATCATTGAAAGGTGGGGAAGCTATTTTCCGAACTTTTTAAATGACAATCACTCTAAGAATATAGATATAGAAGGAACTAGTGTTTGCTGTATCGATACTATCGGCCGATAGTATCGATTTCACGGGTTAGCGATACGAAATGATAAAAGTGTAACATAAGATTACTCTGATTCCAGAGTATCGCTGATATTATTGGCCGATATCGATATTATCTCGCGATATTATTGATATCGACGAGATATCGTCGATTTCTCTTCTAGTGGATTCCAAATATCGTTGATATCTGGACGATATCGTCTAGACGTGTTGGAGTCTTTGAATTTGCGATTTTTTTTTTTTCCAAAAAATACTCTTTCCACCAATTTTTTCTGTTGATTTTTGTAGCCCACCTACTTTTGGGTAGATTTTGCTCCTTCCTTTGCAAGGATCTTGAGAGGAAATTGGCCATATCGAAGCAAATATGAAGTTTGCCCATTCTTGAGCTTGGTGAGTATTTTTCCTTCAAGAATCAATTACAACCTTTGATTTCGAGATTTGAGAGATGGGGTCCGATTTGGGGGAAATTCGAAATTTCTTAATTTCTTCCAAATTACTTGCAATGTTGGATCATAAACAACATTTTAAAGATATAGGGGGGCTGATCTATCGATTTGCAACATTTTTTCCAAATTCGAAAACAAAAAATTAATTTTTTAATTAATAATTATTAAAAAATACTTAATTATTAATTTTTTTTCTAACAGCTGCTAATCCACTCCTAGTTGTGAATAAATATTATTATAGAATTAATCTAACATCACATATTCCAATTCGATGATTTGAGTGTATGTGGCCTGATTTGGGGGAAATTCGAAATTTTCTTACTATTCTCAAATTGGGAGTAATGTTGAATTGGAAACATGAAATTAATGTTTTGGAGGTGTTGATTAATAGTTTTGAAAGATTAATTTGTTAATTTTGGATTAATTAATTAAAAATTAATTTATCTAAATTTTTTTATTTAGTTTGTTTTCCTAATAATATTTTCTTTTACAGGTAAAACATGTCAGAAGGAGGTAGATGAGGAGGTATAGGAGGGAGACAACCAAATATTGGATGAAGATATGGCCGCCTTGTCCCCGATAATCGACATGGGGCTATATGTAATCTATGCGGCCACGTGTCACAGAGTGGTAGGGTAACCTGCTTGAAGGAACATCTAGTATGGGGTTATTGAAATGTTAAGGATTGCCTCAAATGTTCAAGATAGGTGAGGGAAGAGATTATGGTGGCTTAAAGAAGAATGTGAAGATAAAGGATGACAGGGCTGCAAGAGAGAAGGAGATTAGGGAGGAGCTGGGGTGACCACCATATGGTGAAGAAGATGTGATTGATCTAGATGAGGACGGGGATCCAGATTATAGACGTGCGGTTGAGGAATCAATTCGAGAATGATGGGAGAGTGATCAAATGAGGAGGATGAAGGCGAGCAGGCCTAAATTTGAGGGGTCTACTCATGATTATTTTAGTGGGGGGGGGGGGGGGGGACACATGGTGCTAGTATGCAGATGTTGAATCCTCCTTTAGAACCGAGGATGTATAAGGGGGCTGGGGATGCAAAAGAAGTTGAAAGATATGTTTAGTGAGGGGGGATGTGAGAAAGAAGGTTAGAAAGTTTATTGTTAAATTTTTTATATATGATCATATTTTTGCGAATGTCGCACGGAGCCCGCAGTTTAAGAATATGATAATTGAAGTGTAACGAGCGGGTGAAGGTGTGCTAACCACTACGTCTTGTGAGATAATGAGGAAGTATCTTGATGATGAGTATGCAGAGATGAAGGCCTACTTGGACACGTATAGGCAGTCATGGGAGATGTATGGCTGCACCGTCATGTGTGACGGTTGGACCAGACCGACGAGGATGTCAGTCATAAATTTTATGGTGTACTGCCGGGGAAGGGCAATGTTCCTCAAGTCTGTAGATGCAAGCAACAAAATAAAAGATGCAAACTACATCTACAGGTTAATGTACAAAGTGATGAGTCGCGCGTCTGTGATAGTCATCTTCACAGCCGCCCTGTCTCCGATCGTCTTTAACATCAGATCTATACAATGGGCTGCAGAGGATGTCCAGTATACATTATACTTATCTTGGATATCTTTCCCAGCCTTCACAAATGCTCTCCCATTGTCTGTTACAAATTGCACAATATTCCTTCTCCCAACATCGTTCATCACTTTGTACATTAACTTGTAGATGTAGTCTGTATCTTTTATTTTGTTGCTTGCATCTACAGAGTTAAGGAACGCTGCCTTTCCCCGGCAGTACGCCATAAAATTTATAACCGACATCCACGTCGGTCCGGTCCAATTATCACGCATGATGGTGCAGCTATACATCTCCCATGACTGCCTGTACGTGTCCACATAGGCCTTCATCTCTACGTACTCATCATCAAGGTACTTCTCTATTATCTCACGGGGTGTGCGGGGTAGCACACCTTCACCCACTCGTTGCACTTCAGTTATCGTATTCTTGAAGTGTAGGCTCCTTGCTGCATTCGCAGGAATCTGATCGTATATAAAAAATTTAGCAATGAACTTTATAACCTTCTTTCTCACATCCCCCTCATTAAACATATCTTTCAACTTTTGCGTCCCTTCAGCCCCCTTATACATCTTCGGTTCTGAAGGAGGATCCGACATCCGCATACTAGCACCACGTGTCATCCCAAGAAAACCTCCCCTACTACTGCCCCTAGCCTTAGACCCTCACTCTCTCCCTCCCCCAACGATCATGAGTAGACTCCTCAAATCTAGGCCTGCTCGCCTCCATCCTCCTCATTTGATCACTCTCCCACCGTTCTCGGATCGATTCCTCAACCGCACGTCTATAATCTGGATCCCCGTCCTCATCTAGATCAACCACATCTTTTCCACCATATGGTGGCCGCCTTAGCTCCTCCCTAATCTCCCTCTCTTTTGCAGCCCTGTCATCCTTTATCTTCACATTCTTCCCTAATCTCTTCCCTCACATTTCTTGGACATTTGGGGCAATCCTTAACATTTCTATAACCCTTTGCTAGATGTTCCTTCAAGTGGGTTACCCCACCGCTCTGTGACATATGGCCACATAGATTACATATGGCCCCATGTCGGTTATCAGGGACAAGGCAGCTATATCTCCATCCAATATCTGGCTATCTCCCTCCACTACCTCCTCTTCTATCTCCTTCTGACATTTTTTACCTGTAAAAGAACATATTATTAGGAAAACAAACTAAATAAAAAAATTGGGATAAATTAATTAATTAATCCAAGATTAATAAAGTAATATTTCAAAGCTGTTAATCAGCACATCCACAACCTTAATTTCGTGTTTCCAATCCAACATTACTCCCAATTCGGGAGTTGGGAAAATTTCGAATTTCCCTAGATTTCTCCAAAATCAGGCCACACACTCAAATCATCAAATTGGAGTGTATGTGATGTTAGATTTGTTCTATAATAATATTTATTTACAACTAGAAGTGGATTAATCACTATTAGAAAAAAATTAATAATTAAGTATTTTTTTAATAATTATTAATTAAAAAATTAATTAATTATTTTCGAATTTGGAAAAAATGTTGTAGATTGATAAATCAGCCCCCTACATCTTTAAAATGTTGTTTCTGATCCGATATTGCAAGTAATTTGGTATAAATTGAGAAATTTCGAATTTTACTCAAATCGGACTCCATCTCTCAAATCTCGAAATCAAAGGTTGTAATGCTTGATTCTCTATGCAAAACATGAAGAATCGAGCATATCAACTGATTTGTTACATATTTTAGTTGATTTAAACGAAAAAATGAGTTTTGAAGGAAAAATACTCCCCAAGTTCAAGAATGGGCCAACTTCGGATTTACTTTGAAATGGCCGATTTCCTCTCAAGATCCTTGCAAAGGAATGAGCAAAATCTACCTAATAGTAGGTGGGTTACAAGAATCAACAGAAAAATGGGTGGAATGAGTGTTTTTTGGAAAAAAATCTCAAATGGGGAGACTCCAACGCTTCTGGACGATATCGAGGATATTTGGAATCCACCAAAGGAGAAATCGACAATATCTCGTTGATATCGATAATATCGCGAGATAGTATTGATATCAGCCGATAATATCGACGATACTCTGGAACCAGTGTAATTTTATGTTACTCTTTTACCATTTCATATCGCTGACCCGCGAAATCGATACTATCGGCCGATAGTATCGTTACTGCAAACATTGGCGATACTGATACTGCGAACACTGGAAGGAACCATAAACTGAAATAACGTTTTAGTTTATAGATACTTTCATAGGATTATTATAAGCGAAGTAAAGGATGCTCTGAGATAGATGAAAATAGGAAAGGACCATGGACCAGATGGTAGATTGATAGAGATTTGGAATTGTATGGGAGATATTGGGTTATTTTGGTTGTCAAAGTTGTTTAACATGATTGTAAGATTAAAGAAAATGCCAGATGAATAGAGTAAAAGTACCTTGGTATCTATTTATATGAATAGAGGAGACATACGGAGCTGCACTAACTATGTAGAGATTTTGTCCCACCCTTCAAACTAATTACCTATGGAGCCCCTGATGCTTTTTTCAAAATTTTTCGGATGAAACTACCCCTTACTTTGAGCCTTGCGTCTCGCAGGTAATAATGACGGGAGAAGGGACGACTTATAGTCTTGCACTGGATGGTAAGAGACATTCCAGTGGGGCTTATTGTGACTCAGGTTTTTGAACCACACCTTTCATCTGTTTTACAAGCTCATTGTAATATATAACCCCAAAATTGAATCTTATCGATATATGTACTGGACCACACCACAAAAAACAGTGTGAGTTACATGCTACTGTTGAAAACTGCTTGGTGGGCCACAAAATTTTGGATAGATATGATATTTGTGTTTTCCCTTTATCCACGTATCTGTGATATTATGAACAGGTTGAATGACATATAAACATCACTATGGGCCCCACAGAACTTAGTGTGTACGTTTGCATTTGTTTGATCAAGTGACTCATTGAAAGGTAGATCTAATCCATTGATAATGTTCGTGGCCTAGGATTTGCTGGAAAATGTGCCGGATTCATGCTGTTTCGAGCTATTTGTCACCCACAATGACGAGAAAAGCTGAACGGTTGCTGGAATAATACATTCTTATTTATTTTGTTGTGGGCTACCTGATCGGAAGATGTCAATCATTCCCTGGATAGTTACCTTCCTCAAAATTCTGAAGAGAATGGACGGAGTGGATTTGACAAAAAACCGAAGATGAGACCCACATACGTTTTAAGGAGGCGAATGTCACGGGAAAGCCTTCCTTGACAACCTTGACCCTTAAACACATGAGAACCTCGACCCTAACAACCTTGACCCTTAACACATGACAACCTCAATCCTGAACACATGACAACCACAACCCTTAACACGTGACAACCTCGACCCTAAGAAGATTTCAATGACAGTCATTCAATTTCTGCTGCTTTATGTGGTGTGGTCTACTTGGGAATCAAAACCAAGACCCAAGGTGTTCCATAACCCAACCCTAGGGATGTGAAGGGCAAAGGTATAGCAGGTAGCGACTCTAAGAGTGGTGGCCCATGTTACAATTGTCAAGGATTTGGGCATTTTGTGCATCAATGTTCACTACGACCAAAGAGCAAAACCCTTGTCCTTGATGATTTTAACGATGAAGCCGATGATCTGAATGATTATGAAGAAGTAGTTTATTGGCCTGAGGCAGTCCCTAGTGATGAGGATTGTGAGGATCAAACCGCCTACCAAACAGTGGTTTGGAGTACAACTCGATCTCTTGCACTGCCTGGTAAGCTTATTCCAATGTAGTAATCGGGCAGAGATAGAGATTGCGTTGTATATCCGATCAGAGGCCCATCCTAAAATGAGATAGAACGGTCACGAGGTTCTCCTCAATATCACACCGCATCATGAGTTCCTCGAATTTGGCGATGTAATCGGCCACAGACATGGTTCCCTGTCATAGGGTTACCCATTGGTTCATCAAATTTTGGCGGTAAGAGTGGGGCAGATATTTTCTTTCAGTATCTCCTTCGTCTCCCCCTAGTGTGCTACTGGAGCCTGCCCTGCTCTCTCCATACGCCTCTCAGTATTCGTCCAGAACATCTTGGCCTAACCCTCAAGTTTCATTTTGGCGAATCGCATTCGTCGGTTGTCGGACATTTTATACCACAAAGTAGTGGTCCATGCCCTATGAAAACTTTTTGGGTCAAATCGGCTGTCAAAACTAGGAGCATCAACTTTCACGCTTTTCAAAATTCTCTCATCCGGATTGTAATTATCTCTACTTTCAATGGGTTGATGTGGCACATGACGCACCACATTCCGCCCACGGAGACCTATATGCCCATCACGAATTCCCCCATTCCCACCACGTGGTCTTTTGTGCTCCTCTACATCCCTAAGGTGCACTCCACCATCGTTAATACGTCCCTCTACGTGTCCACTTGCTTGTGATTGGCGGTCATCCCCTATGTCGGGGTTCGCCCCATTTGTGTTTTTTTAGGGCAGTGACACGTGTTGCTATGGCGGTCACTTGATCCGCCGTAGTCTTGTTGTGGGCTTCTATTTCCTAAGACGCTCATCAGTTCGCTCTAGGCGATCTATGAGGACCTTAAGGGACTCATTGATTTGCTCCAAATTCATGGTGGTGTTTAATCCTATGCCACGACCAGACCTAGTGGGCATACAAGGACTAGGGATGCTAAGGGTAGACTCTGAACACCTAGATGCCTAACATGCAGAAGAACTAAGAGCAGAAATTTCAGATTTCTGAGTTTCAGGTTTTACAGAAACTGAGCGCAGAAAATCCAGATTTCTGATTTTCAAATTTATAGAAAGCTGAGAGCAGAAAATCAGAGACCTGATTTTCAGATTTCGGAAAACTGAATACCAGAAAATCAGATTTTACCTTCAGGTTCACAAAAACTAAATTGTAGAAAATCTGACTAGTAGGAAAAAAGTTATATTGGATGCATATACTAATGCAATACTACAATGTATGAATGAGGCATTCTACCAAACATGCGACATGCATAATGAATCCTACACTAGACCTTGCTCTGATACCAAAATTTGATGCTGTATGCATGCAATTTACAATACCATACTGAGATAAGAGTTAGAATAAATCAACAATAAAAAAAATCCACAATCTGCCCGGTGGTTCTCACGCACACAAATAGGTGTTTATGTAAGAAATCATGATAGTCCTTGGCGGGAAACAACCACCAGCCCCTTGGTCAAATAAAATCGATCAAATCAATTGCCCCAAGGAGGAATAGGACCTCCCACTAGTGTAGGATAAACCCTAGCTTAACGTCGGTAAGCCTAGTTTGCCCAATTTGGAAAATTAGGGTTTCCGATGAGGGGTCTAGGGTTTTCAATCAACTTTCAGAAAAAAAGGGGAAATCTGAAACTTGGAATCTAAAAGAAAAGAGTAGGATATGTCTGGAATTTTGGGAGAATAAGGCTGCACACACATGGGACAGTCACATGAGTGGCCGTACGGTCACACGTGCGGGCCTAGGGTTGGTTCGACGTGCGATCAAGTTTGGATTGTGCAGATTTTCGGTTTTAGTAAGATGAAACTAGAGGAAAAGAAGGGGAATTGGGCTAAAGGAGTTAAGAGCTATGGAGAGAATTTACTCTTAGAGAAAATATCCACAAAGATCCAACCATGCCACCATCAATCTTAATACACGAGAAGAAGAGAAGCCCAGAGACGAAGAAAGCAGTGGTTTTACACCCTCCTAACTTCTATCTCATCTCTTATTTGCTCACACAAAGAGAGAACTTGAGAAGAAAATCTTCAATTTATGAAAAATAATGGAGGCCCCTTGGACGTCCCCCTTCTCTAAACTTAAATACAGAATTTTAGGTCTAAGAAAAAGACAATTGTACCCTTAATAACAAAAGCAATAATTCACACCATGTCCTAAACATGGAAATTACCAATCTACCCTTCCTAATATATAAAAAGTGACATTATTCTGTTCGTAGGTAAAAAAAAAAACAAATAAGATAAATAGCATCCTAATCATGATGTCCCGCATGATCCAACTGATGGATGTACCAAAAAGGTGGTCCCAATTTGATCCAACGGTCGAATGGTCACGTGGACACAATCCAACGGACCCACTATGAATCTCCAAGCCATAGAGAAGCTGGTGTAGGTCGTCTCCTTCGTCTCTGGTACGTGCGGAACCCGGACTTTGTGATGTCCTCATCAACTTTGGATGTGCCTCATCTTTTTGGGTTAATGCTCTAGAATGATCTGGAAAAGTTGATGGACAGTGTGGATTTCTCACAAAAATCATGGTGGGCCCCACCTAGGTTCCCAGCGCAGGAACTTCCCGAGGAAGGCTTTCATGGGAAATTGATCCCAGATTGGGCAGAAACGGATTGGCTAGTGATCCTGTGACTATCCAATGGCTAGTGGTCGGTGTTCTATGGGCCCCACCATGATGTGTGTGTTTCATCCATGCTATCCGTCCATCCATTTTTCTATATCATTTTATGGTATGATCCAAAAAATGAGGTAGATCCAAATCTCAAGTGGACCATACAATGTTAATTTAACGCGCAACATTAAAAACTTCTTGGGGCCACAAATTTTTTTTGATCAAGCTGATATTTGTTTTTTCCCTTATCCAGGTCAACATCACCTAATCAACATGTTGGATGTCAAATACACATTACGATGGGCCCTAGGAGGTTTTTAATGGTGGACATTCAATCACTATCATTTTCTCGTGGTGTGGTCCACCTGAGATTTAGATCTGCCTCATTTTTAGGTTCGAGCCCTAAAATGATCTATAAAAATAGATGGACGATGTGGATAAAATACATACTTCATGGTGGGGCCCACAAAATACCGACCATTAGCCACCTGGCTAGTGGCAGCGTCAGTAGCCAAATCGAGTCCAGATTCAACGGGATTTGCATGCACCGCACCACTGACCTAGGTGGCATGTTGACGTCAAGTTCTGTGGGTCCATCATGATATGTGTCTTATCTAAACCGTATGTCAATTTGGCTATGGGTCTCACCTGTACTTGGCCCATTAGAGATTTGGATTTGCTTTAATTTTTGGATCTGCTTTAATTTTTGGATCATGTCCTAAAATGAGTTTTCAATACAGATGGACGACGTGGATGCAGTCACATACATCAAGGTGGGCCCCACAGTCAGGGTCCCACGCGCCTCGATGGATCCGGGGTCTCACCTAATCCGCTCCCTATTTTAAGGAAGCAGATTGCGTTCAATTCCCAATCGGACAATAAGCTGTCCGACCAGGGCTTCTGCAGGGCCCACCGTGTGATTTTTGTTTATTCACGTCGTCCATCCATTTTCTTAGTTCATTTTAAGGTATGAGCCCAAAATTGAGGCAGATCCAACGCTCAAAGTGGACCATACCATAAGAAAAAGTGATGATCGACCGTCCTACCATCCAACCTGTTGATAAGTTCACAATGGCCAAAGCTTTTGTGGCCCACAAGAAGTTTTTAATGGTCAATTACTACGATTTCCTATGCTATGGCCCATATGAGATTTGGATCTGCTTCATTCTCTCGTACACGTGGGGTCCACCACCAGGCCCTACTTTGGTGGCTCATACTACAATGAAAGAATCTAGTGGGTTCCACTACATAAAGAAGCCAATGGTTCCCCTTAACAAGCAAAATTCCATTCACTCCATGACTGGATTGCCTGTGCAGGAACACTTATGCATTGTGGACCATTCCTCATGGGTCCCGAATGGTTCCGATCATCGGGCAAGATAGCTTCAGCTAACTTGCGCTTAAGCTAAGGACAGAGTCATAGTTAAATTTCAACTCCTTTAGATGAGATAATGAAGATATGAAAATATCCTAATTTTTAAGAAGAAAATAATTGGCATCCTAAAACGAAGCCGATAAGAAACTTGTAGTGATTATATTCACTACAAGAAAACAATGGTGTGATTGAATGCTCACCATTAAAAACTTCTTATGGCCCATTTGTAATGTTTATTTACCATCCAACTTGTTGATTAGATCACACAGACCTGGATGAAGGGAAAACACAAACATCAGCTTGATCAGAGCCTTCTGTGGGCCTAAGAAGTTTTCAATGGTAGGTGCTTAATTCCTACTGTTTCCTTTAGTGTGGTCCACTTGAGCCTTAAATATGCCTATTTTTTGGTCTTACGCCCTAAAATAGTGTGGAAAAATGGATGGACGATGTGGATAAAGCATATACGATTGTCATGTGTTGAGGGTCGAGGTTATGATAGGTTAAGGGTTGAGGTTGTCAGGGTCAAGGTTGCCATGTGTTAAAGGTCGAGGTTATCATGTGTTAAGGGTTGAGGTTGGTAGGTCGAGGTTGTTAGCGTCGAGGTTCTCTGTAAATGGCTTTTGTGTGACATTCGCCTCTGTACGACGTCTGTGGGCCCTATCTTCGGCTTTTGGTCAAATCTGCTGTCCATTCTCTCCGGAATTTTGAGGAAGGTAATTGTCCAGAGAATTACCGACATCTTCCGATCAGGTGGTCCACAACACACGACAAAAGGTGGTCCACAACACACGACAAAAGGCGGTCCACAACACAAGAAAAAAATATGTATTGTTCTAGCAACCGTTCAACTTTTTTCCTCATTGTGGGCGATGAATAACTCAAAACAGTGTGAATCCGACACATTCTCCAGCATCTTGGGCCACGAACATTATTAATGGATTGGATCTACCTTCCGATAGGCCACTTGATCAAACGAATGCAAATTTTGCATTGGAAAACGTAACTGTTGAAAACTTTTTAGTTTTTACGAAAGCTTTTTCTTGCGGTATCGACTTGCGACTAACCAGGTTACATATGGATAAAAGGAAAACATAAATATCATATCTATCCAAAAGTTTTGTGGCCCATCAAGCAATTTTCAATGGTAGCGTGCAACTTACACCGTTTCTTGTGGTGTGGTCCATTTTATTTATCGATAAGCTTTAATTTTAGAGTTATATATTACAATGAGCTTGTAAAACGGATGGGCAGTGTGGATAAAAAACCTGAGTCCAAATGGGCCATGCTGAAAGGTCTCTTACCATCAAGTGCAAGACTATAAGCCATACCTTCTGCCGTCATTATCACCTGCCAGCTGCAGGGCTTAAAGCAAAGGGTAGTTTCGCCTGGAAAAATTGGAAAAAGCGTTAGGGGGCTACATAGTTAATTAGTTTGAAGGGTGGGAGACATGCGGGGAATTTGGCCGTACTACAATGTCAGTATGGCAAAAATCCCTTAAACTTATGAGCCATGCTTTGAAACTTTGGGAAAGAGTGATTGAACAAAGAGTAAGGCATGAGACGAATGTATCAGAAAATTAGTTTGGTTTCATGTCATGGAGGTCTACGAGTGAAGCTATTTTCCTACTTGGACAATTGATGGAGAGATATAGGAAGGAGGAACGATCCCCACATGGCCTTTATTGATTTAGAGACAACTTGTGATAGGGTCCTTAGAGAGCTAATCTGGTGGGTGTTAGGGGAGTTCGGAGTTTCAAGAGGATATATTGACATGATTAAGGATATGTATGAGGGAGCAATAACAAATGTGAGGACCACTAGTAGAGAGACAAATGAATTCCCAATTACTGTAGGCTTGCACTCTTTCACATTGGTTGGGGACGAGTTAACAAGGCATTTGTAGGAAGAGATCCCATAATATATGTTGTTTGCAGATGATTAAGTTTTGATTGGCAAGATAGGGAGGACACAAGCACAAAGCTAAATATTTATGGAAGGATGCTTTAGAATCTAAAGAATTTAAAATTAGTCTGACTAAAATTAGAGTATATAGAGTGAAATTTTAGTAACATTAGTGGTGGGAATGAGGAATTAGTAAAGCTTGCTAACCAAGTTCCCCAAAATGACCACTTTCAATATCTCGGGTTAGTGATTCATGAGTAGAGAGATTGAGAAGGATGTTGCCCATAGAATTCAAGAGGGGTGGAAGAAATGGAGAGCCTCTTGAATTTTACATGATCTTTGTATGCCACTCAAATTGAAAGGGAAATTTTATAGGATGTTTATAAGACCAGCCATGGTTTGGGTCAAAATTTGGGCAATTAACTTAAGGAACAACATGTTCATAGAATGAGTGTAGCTGAAATGAGGATGTTGAGATGGATGAGTGGAAAGACAAGGATAAAATTAGAAATGAGCATTTGAGGCAATTTAAAAGTAGCACCAATAGGTAACACGATGAGGGAAAGTAGACTTAGATGGTTTGGTCATGTGCAATGGAGACCAAGGACTGTGCCAGTTACAAGGAATGAGTTCATACAAGTTGAAGGCTCTAAAAGGGCAAGGGGAAGGCCCAAAAGGATGTGGTGGTGGTAATAAGAAAAAGACTTGATGACCTGGTCTAACTGTAAGGCCCTTGATAGAGTGGAATGGTGGAAAAGGATTCATGTTCCCAACCCCAATTAATTGGGATAAGGCTTAGATGATGATGATATCCTGCTCTCTCCATTTACGCATAAGTTCCCCATTATGAAGGTGCGACAAGATGGACAACTTGATTAGATGAACCTGGTTCTGCCTCTCCTCTACAAATGAAAACCCACTGGCATCATTGACTCAATTTAAAAATGCTGCGAAGGAACGGGGATATCATTAAAAGAAAAGAAAAGAAAGGAAAGGAGGAAGAAGGCAATACATTGATGTTCATTATCCATAAGACCCAGTCAAAAGGCTGAAAGGATGTGGAACCCTGAGTGACCCTTGGTTAGAAACCCTTCATCCAGCCACTTTCAAGTGCCAAGTGATCCCTTGGCATGAATCTATGTGTTCACTTGGTGGTGGAACATGAGACCTGCCTTCGGATTTATAGAGCAACAAAGTTTGTCTGGTTTAATAGAAAACTACTGGGTCAGACATGCTCAGTATGTTGGGTGAGAAGTGAAGCAAAAATAAGGTAGTTTGCACTAGACTCCCACTCTATCCTTGATTTTGACTATATGGTATTGTTGTGGTTCTTTAGCCTTTTCTCAGTGAGATGCATTATTTGCATGGGAGATTACACTCACCTGTTCCGTTTACTACACGACATGCCAGGCACTTAGTTGCAGAAATGTTATACCCAGGTGGATTACTTCGCCTTTCCCAATGAAGCAAAGTTTACGACCAGCTTTCCTCCATTTGATTTCACCTATAGAGTTGTTGCCAAGTCTCTTTCATAAAAAAACTTTAAGGAATCTGTTGTCTTCCATCAACAGCTATCATTCATGGTCAATCAAACAGAAGTCATTCCTGAGGAATATGCAAGTGCCAACAACCCTTTCCCCGATGCTAGGCAGTGTATCCTGTACAAAGACACAGGCTGATCAAGGAAGCTCCTCTATTAACTCTTGATGAATTATGATTAGCCCATGACTTGTGTTGGGAAAAAAACCCTTGTATCATGTTACAGATATTCAATTATCATTTTACAGAAACAAATTCCTTATTTTACATTAGAGAAATGATCAGATACAACTTTTCTGTGAATTTCACATGCCACTCCATCAGATTTGCCAAACCTGTTGCATGTGTGGATATCTGAGCTGTGCGAAAGGTGGGTAATCAGGCGAATCCACTTAGCATATGTGCCACATTGTACAAAACAATGGACTGTTTAGATCAGACTTGTCAATGGTCTGATTCAACACACTCTTGTGCACCTGATGATTGGGGTCCAGTCTGATTTTGCGCCTGATGTTCTTGGTGAGTTGCACTTTCCACATGATGTTGTGGGTTTGCACATGTCGTCGTTTTATGTGAAGTGCACATACACGGATCACATGTGATTATTTCTCTTTACATTATTTTCTTAACTGTTTTTTCTAGATACGTGGAGACACCAGTGGATTGTTTTCTTTTTCGGTTCTGTCATCCTAGCATAACCATGACTCTTAGGAGTGTCGTGGATGATGCCGGATTCTATTGAGGGCCTCTTTCTTTCGTGGCATGTGGGTGGGTCTGGGAAGAAAGGGAGAATGATTTGGAGATCATTCTTGTTGGTGGGCATTTGGGCCTTATCGGGAGAAAGGAATAATCAGTGTTTCCACGGTTGTAGTGGGTTAGCGCTGGAGGTTTTTAGGAGATCTAAATTGGATGTAGTAGCTTGGGCCTCGAATATTAAGGCCCTCAGTGAGTGTCCCTTCTTGTCTGGATCTTGGGCTGTCTTGTAATTCTTTTGGCTGCATTGGCCCACCTTTTAATAAAATTGTTACGTTTCAAAAAAGAAAAAAAAAGGAAAAAGAAAGAAAAGAAAGAAAACCATGACTCTTAGTTTGCTTGTAGTTATCAGGTTGTGTGGGTCTTAATCTTGTAAAGCTTTATGCAGGCAATATCAATCCATAAATCTATAACATTATCCTATCTCCTTTCATCGTGCTTTGATTTTATAAAAATTGTTATCAGTTTTTAGTTTTCCCTGTATTTGTTCAGGCTTTGGACTATTGTCACTCACAAGGTATTATGCACCGAGATGTGAAGCCGCACAATGTCATGATTGATCACGAGCAGCGTAAGCTTCGCCTTATTGATTGGGGGCTTGCAGAGTTCTATCATCCTGGGAAAGAATACAATGTGCGTGTTGCTTCAAGGTGTGTTGGATTTCTGTACTTTTCTTTGGCAATGCTTGTAACTTTCGGGTTCTGTCCCTGTCCTTGTTGGGCAAACAATGTAGATATAGTTTCTGTATCATACCAAGGTATTCAACAATGGTAATGGGTACCACCATTACCATTATGATATGGGAGTCGTGGTCTCTTTTTTTTGGGGGGTTGAAAAAAACCTGGATCGGCCCAGTAACGGGCCATTACGGACAATTTTTTCTGTAATGGCCACGGTTCCCACTGTTATGGTTACATAAAGGCTGTAACAGCTGTTATGTAACCATTTTTTATTACCTTGATCAGACCATATCATTTTTATATGATCACATTTAGTTACATCGAAGTTCTTCCGCTGTGAATTCTAAATAATGCATGTTCTCTGGATTAGAAGCTTACACGGGTGTAGTTACATTGTTTGATTGGGTTCACGGCTCACTTTGCTGGCCTTGGAAAGTAATTATTTCGAATGAATTCACGGCTTAGTGTTGATCTTTCTACTTAGGAAGACAGAACGATTAATATGCAAAGATTGCAAAGTTATACCAGGAGAGAATTTGACCATGCAACATAGGTTAATGGTTATGGATGTAAAACATTTAGAGATGGAAGAAAGGGAGTGAAGTTAATAGGTGTCCAAAAAAAAGATGATGGAATTTAAAATGAATAGCACCAATAGGTAATAAGATGAAAACAGTTTGACTTAAATGGTTTGGCCATGTGCAATGGAGACCAAGAACTGCACGTGTTAGGAGTAAGTTGGTGCAAGTTGAAGGCCTAAAAGGGGATGGGAAGGTCCAAAAGGATATGGGTGGAGTTAGTAAGAAAAAACTTGAGGACCTATGATTTAACTAAGGAAATGGTTTGCGAGAGTGGAATTGCAGAACAAGATTTATGCAGCTGACTCCAGTTACTTGGGATGAGGCTTTGATGATGATGATGAACTCATTGCTTACTATTGGCAGACTAGAGGAATCGTTTCGTTTGGGCATGTTGAGTTGGAGATTTCCAAGCTTAAAGTTAGTGAGGCACAATGTTTTAGAATTGAGTTTTTTCATCATTCAGTAGCAGAGAAAAACTTCATTACAAAGAGGAGCTAACCTAAAAGAGAAGAATACATAAAGCCAGTTGCAAGAAGGAGCAACAACTACCTGTAACAACAAGAAGTTCCTTTGCCAGTAAAGAAGCTTGTTCAATCCAGTTTTTGCTTAGATTATCTGCATTATCACTTGCTTCTTTATGAAGATGATTGAAGGAGATGCTGAGGAGCGGACACATTTTCTAAAGTATTTCAATGATGCCCAACGATCTTTAAGGAAAACCAGGGGCCTGATGGACCCACTCATAGTGGACACTTTCAATTCCTTGTGATCAACTCTTCTGTGAAAACAGTCTGACACAGGCTCCACTGGTTCGATGCAGCCTATGTAAATCGCTAGACTACTTATAAAGAGACCTATTATCACCCTTAACAATCTTTCTAGAACTTTTTTCCACCATTTACTTTTTCTTTGACGGGTGGTTGGCTTGAACCTGAGACCTCGATCTTGAAGCCATTGCCTACCATTGGGCTATGAGCTCCAACCCTTTCCTATAGGGTGACCACCCAGGTTGCTGGACTCCAACCCTTCGTAGAATTTCCACCCAGTTGCTGCTCCTACTTCAAATCACTCTCCTGCTGCTTATCCATTTTCTAGATCTCTCTAAACAGATCCGAACATCATAATTATTCCATACTATGGCTAGATGGATTAAAATCGATCATGTTACAATTCTTGGATATGCTACATAGAGCTCTCTACAGCTCATACTTATCCTGATCCTAATACTTATTCTAATCTTATTCAACAAATTAAAGGAGGATAATGAAGAATGGAATAAAGGTTTTTTTAATTTGAAAGGTAACTTAATTTTATTTAGAAAACCACCAAAGCAACAAGTCCGCGTATGAAGAAAGAATAAAAGTAACTTTAAATACAAAAACTTATAATCTCTAATTTAAATTTCAACTGCAAAGTGTGTGGAGATAAGGAATAGACAAGATTGCTTGAACCTTGTTAATATGAAGATATGCCACACATGCCAATGGTCAAGGCCATCCAATTGGATTTGTAGGCACTACAATACAACTGGACCAAAGATATGGTCATTAAAGCATGGATCCAATCCAGGTCTTCCATCAATCATCCAATCTGGGCTGTCAATAATATAGTCAAAGTGTACAATCTGGACAGTTGAATGGTCCAGATTTTGATAATGAACAGATGGGTCATTAATCAATGTACAACTATTGAACTTGGTTGGGTCTTTGATCAAGACCTTTAGATGACCCTGATCTAGCTCTTGTATACACTCTGATGGTTGGGTCTTCAGTCGATCAGTTGCTAAGGCTCATCTTGAACCAATCCAATGGATGGATGACCTGGATGCATCAACTTCCACCAGCCTTGCACAGAATTCTTCCTCGAGGTAGAGCCAATAGTTGCTGAGAAATAATGTAACTGGAATCAGGAAGAAACTAATTGCAGTGAAGTTAAAAGCTGTGTACCATATTTGCAGTAGAAAGATCACCCAAATAGCTTCATGAAAAGAACCCCAGGAAGAAGAGAAAGAAAGAGGGTTGTAGTTGAGGGTTATATGGGTGTAGAATCAGATTGGAGTGGCTGGAAGTCAAATCTGACCATGTATATTAAGATCTGGGTCCTTGGGAAGCAGATGAAGAAAGAATGGAAAGAATGGAGACTCGAGAAGAACCAGAGGCTGAAATCTGAGTTTGGTTTTGCAGTAGAGATTGGATCCAGATTCCTTCAAAATTCTATGTGCACATGTCAGGATCTGAACTTGCAAACTAATAAGCTTCAACAGAAGGAAACAGGTTGATTACAGCAGAAACAGATTGACCCAAGAAAACTGTAAAACTGAAATCGAAATAAGGTCCGAGACATTGGAGCTTGCTCTAATACCAGGAATAACGCGACAAGAATTTGGAGGAAACTTATTGCAGCTTTAAAAGGGTTATATGGGTGTAGAATCAGATTGGAGTGGTTGGAAGTCAAATCTGACCATGTATATTGAGATCTGGGTCCTTCGGAAACAAATGAAGAAAGAATGGAAATAATGGAGACTCGAGAAGAACCAGAGGCTGAAATCTGAGTTTGGTTTTGCAGTAGAGATTGGATCCAGATCCCTTCATAATTCTATGTGCATGTGTCAGGATCTGAACTTGCAAACTAATAAGCTTCAACAGAGGGAAACAGGTTGATTACAGCAGAAACAGATTGAAAGAAAACTGTAGAACTGAAAGTGAAATAAGTTCTGAGACATTGGAGCTTGTTCTAATACCAGGAATAACACGTCAAGAATTTGGAGGAAACTTGTTGCAGTTTTAAAAGCCATGTACCAGATTTGTACTACAAACTTTTATCTCAAAAAGATTTGTAGTAGAAAGATCACCTAATTAGCTACATTAAAATAACATCATGAAGAAGAGAGAGAAAGAGAGGGTCGTGGGAAGATCCACAACAGCATACTAGTGAAAACTCGTATTTTCAGACATAATTTCTTTTTTAATTTTCTTTGAAAGATGTGAAAGTAGTCCATATGTGAGGCTGTTTATCCTTTATATAGCCTTTTGCATACAAGGGAGCTAAAGGACCTCCAACTCTATCTATTTAGGGTTAACACTTATCTCTAGAGTCCAGACTCCTAGTAATATCTAAATCTTACTGATAAGGCCCATCTTCTAGAAACATAGGATTAGAATGAAAAAAAAAAAAAAAACAACAACAAAAGAGTACTCTAGCTGTGACTAGATTATGAACCGCATTCATGCATGTCCATATGCATATGTTCCATGATCACATGCGGTCATATATGATCTAGTTTAGATGTCCAGTTGTACACGTGTGATGGAAGGGTTGGATGCATCACGTTTACTTTCTAACATTTTGTAGCTGGTGTTTCCTCAAAACAGACACTCCAGTTATTCAAATGAATTTGTTGTCACTTCATGCTTTGTGCAGCTATACTCCAACACTTAGCTGCAGAAACCTTCTACTTAGTTGCCACTCTTGCTTTGAACACGTTCTCTTGCCCTTGCTTCCTGTTTACACTTGCTAACAGTGTGAAACATGTGCTTCCTCGCTTCTGTACCAGAATCCATTCTGCATCCCATCCTGCTTTGTGCAACTAAGGTCCAACCCTATACACAATCTTATTTATGAACACCCCTTACCTGCTTACAGCCTTCCAAATTGATTAAGCTTTGCATTTGGAGGCTTTGATTTTTATCTACTCCATCCCTGAGACTGTATTTAGCACCTAACACATAATAGCCTGGAAGAATGCTCTTAATCACTACTTAGCTAATAGGCTGCTAGAATGCACTCCATTTATTTCCTCCAATTTTCTACAACCAAAACCTCCCTCCAATTTTGCTTATAAACATTGTATGCATCCACTACAGGGTGTTTATGAATTTCTTCCCTAGTGCTTCTTGAATCCTAGAGTTTTAAATAGAGAATAGATGTAGCATAGCATTTACCCCATTGAAGTGTGAGGTTTAACCTACATAGCATGTAGCATAAGCGACACATTACTTCAGAATTTTAATTTAGGTTTGCTTAGTTGCACCAAATATCATGAAATTTGATCAACCAAGCACGCACGAAAATAATAGGAGAAATACGGCAAAGGTTTAAGTACAAAGATAGAAATTGCAATGAAACTGATTTAAAACTGTTAGGTTTATTATTTTACTAAATTATTGAAAACATTAACTAACTTTTATTGAAAGTAGAAAAATGTAACAAATCACTAAAAAACATTAGTTAATTTTAATATTTAGTGAAAAAATAACTTGTAGTGTAAGCTACATAACAAAGGCTATGTAGCGTGTAGCATAGGCTATATGTGACTTTCATGAGCTATGTAGCATGAATGAAGACTTAGCTATGCTATATAGCATAAGCTACATGCTACGTAGCGTAAGCTAAAACATTGGTGAGTCCCTTTGGAGCATTTCTAACTTTGCCATCCAACGACATGTATGAGTATATAGTAGGAATTACAACAAGGATCAATTAGGTGGATCCTTAGACCCCATAGGTATCAATGCGATAATGTATGGCAAGTTGTAACAGATGCACATGAAATGCATATCTACTGGGTCAAATGCAGGGTCACATATGTAATCATGTAAAATAAATTCATATGATACTTGCCTTGATCCAGCAGTTGTGAAAAAATTAGGTTGATGCAGAAGATTCATCGGGATGTTATAATACTAAATTGAAGGCCAAAATTAAATAGGCTGCACCATGCAGAAGCAATCAATGATCGGAATGGATCTACACTACTTTTAAATGACTCGACCTTCATTGTTGAGAGCTGAAACTAAGGTTGAATTCCTATTTGGCTTTGCCAATTATTGTGGTGTCTCATGTTTGAGCTGAATTCCAGGCCTTTCTAGATGGTGTTCGTCATGCTTTGACTTGGGTTACTTTTGGCTGATTGTTGAGCGTGACGTTTTGTTGTTGGTTGATGCATGGAATAGTGTGACAAGGCCCATTGAGAGGTTTGGTACTATTGACACCAACTAATGGAGTTGAATGTCCATCAATGTGGTTCATATGCTTCATGAAGGAAATTCTGTGGCTGATTCATTAGCTAATCATGCTCTCTTTTGTTGCAAGATTTAGCTAATCGTGCTTTCTCATCAGTTGCTAATCTTCCCGCAACACAAAACTAGCTATCTTTTTCGATTGATTGGGTTGTTCATATATCCGGATCAAATGATGTAATGTGGAGGGGTTTTGGTTTGGTCCTCCCTCCCCTTGAAATCTTACAATAAATTTCAGGTGGTGTGCTTCCACCTTTTGTTAGAGGGAGGTACTAGGAAGATGGAGCTAAGGAATTAAAAAGGGTGGCCTACAATCACAGCCACAGGTGAAGGAAATTCTGTTTTCATCCACCCTGTTGATTCCATGGTAGAGATGATCTCTAGAGGCAAGGGTGAAAAGACGGTAGAGATGCACAAGAACCCTTGGAAGAGAAATCGAAATGGTTGGTTTTCATTGCTGAGAGAGAAAGGTTTATGGACCTGTCACCTTAATTGGAGTTTGCCCCATGAAGACATGGGCATGGTGTGTCGCCATAAGATATGGGCATGGTGCGTCTCCATAATGGATGGGCGTGGTGTGTTGCCATAACGGATAGGAGTTTAACCCAAAGCTTTGTGGTGCCCATTGCGATGTCTGTGTAAAATCCACTCCATCCATCAGCTTCTCCAGCTCATGTTAGGATGAGAGCCCCAAAATGAGGCATATCCAATACACAATTGGGCCACAGCACAAGAAACAATGGGGATTGAATGCATTCCATTGAAACCTTGTTGGGACCAGAAGTTTTGGATCAAGATAATATTTGTTTGCTTCATCGTGGTGGTTATCACCTTATGAACAGATCAGATGGCATATAAACATCAAGGTGAGCCCTAGTCAGGTTTCAGTGGTGGGAATTTCTGACCCCACTGTTTCTGTGGTTTGACCCACATGAGTCTTGGATTTGCCACATTTTGGGCTCATATTGTAACAAGAGCTGGCGAAATTGATGGACGGAGTGGATTTCACTAGGATGCCTATGTGGTCCTGCAGAGCTTTGGGTTATAGGACCTCCTGTTATAGGTTTCAGGAATCTGGGGTCCTGCCTAGGTAGCATTTAGGGCCCGTTTGGATTGTAAGCTACTTAAGATAAGCTACTTATCAGATAAGTTACATATCTTGGTTTTTACTTATTAAGCAGATAAGTATGTTTGGTAAACAACATACTTATCAGCCAATAAGTAAATAAGTATGTTTGGTAGTAGCACATTGATAAGTAACCTTTTGAAAGAAAATTTCAAATCTACATATAGTAAGCAACATATTGACATGAAAAGAAAAAGCTAATAGAATGAGCTTTTCTAATCCCACTTGCGTTGAGGCAGTTTTCCTAATAAGCGTTGAGGCAGTGTTCCTAATAGAATAAGTGTTGAGGCAGTTTTCCTAATAGAATGAGCTTTTCTAATCCCACTTGCGTGCAATAAAGCTCATGTACATGCCATGCATGTGCTAGCATAGCACGATTGGTCCGAGATACATTCCATCCATCAGAACGGGACCACTATATGGATGCCCTGGCACAAGAATCAAGTTGATCCACTGGTCAGGTGGGCCACAGTCTACAAAACAAATGTATGGCTCTGGAAGACTTGGCTGAAGTTTTCTGACCCATTCACTTGTTTCCAATAGTCGGTCCACATGGTGAGTGGACTAGAACCATTTTTGGGAAAGACGTAGAAGATCAGATCAACCTGATTTGTGGATTGGATCTTGCACCAATTAATGTGGGCCCATCTTTGATGTGGGCCGTCCACTCTGTGAGCCCCACCTTTGATGGGACAGTCCATCATGTGGGGCCTCCTTTGATATGGACGGTATGAGAGAGCAGTAATTGAGTGAACCATGAGAGAGAACTTTGATATGTAGCATGACCTGAGAGAGATAAGTAGAAAAGCCAAGTTGGAGAGTGGTTACTTAACATTGGAGGGTGACTAACAGTGTGGGTGTGTGCTAACCCAAAAAAAAAAAAAAAGGAGCCAAAGCGTGACATGAGAGAGACAAGTAGAAAAGTCAAAAGTAAAAAAGCTAAAAAAAATACTTATTAAGATAAGTAATTTTTAAGAGATAAGTTACTTTTCAATTATACTTACCAAACAAACTTAAGTGCCAAAAGTAACTTAACATCTTAAGTTTAGTCGAAAAGTAACTTATTTGGTAGTATCCAAACGGGCCCTTAATGTTTCAAGTCCCCACCTCCATTCATAAAGGAGAATGAGGAGTGAGATATTGGTGGTTTGCTAGCCCCACAAGCACCTGTACAGGCTGCACGCATATCAATCTGTTAGACATCCTAGCTGTCCATCAAGTGGGACTGGTGGCTATCATTTTCTTTTATCATAAAAAAATTCATATCCTTTTGTGACCGGCAGTATAGAGTTCAAGCTGGTTGGAAGAAATGGAGATGTGCCTCTGGAGTTTGATGTGATCGTTGTGTACCATTCGAACTGAGAGGGAAATTTTATAGGATAGCTATAAGACTAGCAATGCTGTTAAGGAACAACATACTCACACGATGAGTGTAGCTGAATGAGGATGTTGAGATGGATGAGTGGCAAAAGGAGGAAGGGTAGAATTAGAAATGAATTCATTCAAGGGAACTTAGGAGTAGCACCAATAGGTAATAGGATGAAGGTAAGTAAACTTAAGATGGTTTGGTCACGTCCAACGGAGGCCAAGAACCTAACCGGTTAGTAGTGGATATAAGTCGAAGGTTCTAAAAGGGCAAGGGGAAGGCCCAACGGGACGTGGATGAAAGGTAGTAAGAAAAGGCTTGCTGACCTATGGCCCAACTGAAGGTATGGCCCTTGCTTGAGTGGAATGGCAGAACAAAATTCATGTAGCCAACACTTATTAATTGGGATAAGGCTTAGATGATGATGAAGGTGATGATACCGTTGTGACAAGCGACAGCCTGGTGTCACTAATAGGGTCTGTTCAAAATTTCAAATGATGGGGCATGTAAATGGGCCATAGACCAAGAGTTATGCGAGAGGGTGATCCTAACAATTGAATGATGGACCCAAAGACAGGCGGTTCAATAAAAAGGTCAGAAGTTGCTCGCTTTCATTTTGAATAGTGCATCCTGTGAAAATCACACTGATTTTCATAGTGAAGATTGATGTGCAGGTATGCTTCACATATATCGATGACAACATTTCCAAGGTTAGACCCATCTCTCGGATAGCTAGGATATTGCACCTGCTTGCCATGCTGGCACATGTTGCAATGTGTATATTCTGTCCCTCATACACATTGTACAGGTTTACCAAACCTCAGTGTTTAGTTCACCATTTATAGATTAGCACTCATTCCGCCTTTTACAAAATGCAATTGTTCGCACGTATGTGGCCCATTTGTACAGAGGCTATGATTTTCAAAACCGTCTAACCCATGGACCCCAACTGGGAAATCCTTGACATAGAAGATCATGCCAACCCAATCATCAGGTGGACTGCAATATCCAATGTAAATTGCCAGCTAAAAACTTAAAACCATTATTTCTAACCAACCTTTCGTATTGTATGGGGTGGCCCAACTGAGATATGGAATAGCCTGATTTTAGTCCATAATATTGGACAGTTCATCCTTCAAAAAAATAAATAAATATTGGAACAGTTAACCCGTCTAGCGGAAATCTTAGATCTTGAAATTTTGTTCCAATTTACATGTGTTTGTGCATGGACGTGTGGATAACCTCACCTGAGATCATTTACACCGCTTCTCGTTGCAATTTTGTACCCTTGCGGTAAATATGAGAGTACATATACGAGGAAACAATGAACAATGGGAAAAGTAGGGTGCTTGTATCATTTTGTAAAAAAAAAATTGACTTACCATAAGAGGTCCTTTTATGCATAAGAGGTCATTTTATACAAAAAAGGCTCAAGATTTTTAAGTCATTGGCATATTGTCACATACTAGAGTCATTTGAGTAAAATTGTTATGAAAAACAGGTCCGTTGACAGTTTTTCCCTGGGGCCCATGCATAGTCTAATAGGCTCTCCTATTTTTCATGTGTAAGCTCATGGGAACTGAGGCAACCCATTAAAATGTGTTCTATAATTTGCGAAGTGGGGTCCACATCATACTAATGTTGCCAGAGAAGGTGGGCTCCACATAGCCCATGTCGAACAGATTGAAGATTGTTGGGATATGCAATGGTCATCTCCCCTGAAGCTGTAATTCCATAAAATTAGTCAGATAGCGGAGAGGACAATGTGGTCTCCTTGCATTTTATTGTAGAACTTATATTGGTATTTACACAATTACAATCCATTTCTGGAGAGTGTGCAAGATATGCAGATAGGAGAAGACTAACCATTGTTATATGTGGTATTCTTCTAATAGATGGTTTGTCCAATTTATCTCTTAAGAGATGCAACTCTAACTAAACCTAAATCATTCTCTCCTCATATCAAATCAATTTGTTGCTCAAAATCTTCCAGTGGATGGTAAATGAGTGTTACCTTCTATGAAGTTGTGGAGATCTTTGACATCTTCGCTCAGATTGAGGTAACCCAGGATTCACATCTCAGGGGCGATTACTTGGTGGGTTGTCTTGCCAATTGTGAAGTCTCTTGTTTTTCTTTGATGTAATGTCTTGATTGTTTATACTGCGATTTCCAGGTCTTCTGTCTTTTTGGCGTCTTAATAGTGGTCCTTTTTATATTCTTTGCATCCCCTCTTTATGTTTCTCTCTTATTCTTAATTGTGTCCTTTGTTTCAGAATAATATGTATCTGTTTAAAATATTGTCTCATGCTTGTTATTTAATGGTTTTTTGGCAGCATAGTGACTCATTATGTCTTCTGTATGTATTGCTGAGGCACTAAAACCGATTGATGTTGGACGATGTCTCCCAATTCGTTGGTTTTGCAGCCCATGGATACATGCTCTGATACCTATATTTAAACCTTGAACATGGTTTATTTATATATTGTATCCCATGGGATATTGACAGTGGCTGACTATAAAATCCTTGTTGGTCCCAGATACATATACTTCATTTAAATAGCATTTTCTGTGAAAATTCTTTTGCAAATTTGATCATCATTTTCCTATTCTAATCATGTAAATGCTATGTCAATCTTCAGTTCTATCCCTGACTATAAATTATCTTCTCTCGTGTTGCATTTTGCCTTTGGACTTTGTTTGCATTCATCCCTCTGACCAGATTACTGTTCGCATTCTGCACACAGGTACTTCAAAGGCCCAGAGCTCCTTGTTGATCTGCAAGATTATGATTATTCCTTGGATCTGTGGAGCCTTGGGTGTATGTTTGCTGGAATGGTAAGTTTTCCTGCACCTACATTTACTCTTTCTCGTCCTCTCTCTATAATTTCCTTATCCTATAAACTCCTGGTCTGCAGATATTCCGTAAGGAGCCATTTTTCTATGGGCATGATAATTATGATCAACTGGTCAAAATTGCCAAGGTAAGTGATTTTTATGAGAATGTTTTGTCATAAACTAGTGGGAATGTTCACCTTCTACTCTAAAGCTAAAGAAATGCCTATATGAAAACACCAAACATCTATGCAACATGCATATAGTGTGACCTAGTTCGTCTTTTAACATGGTTCATGCTTTTAGTCAAGATGAATTATAGGGTCCTATGCATCAGAAAGCAATCTATGGACATGCAGAATTCATTACATATGCTGGCCATGGTTTGGTATCCATACCATTGATCTGATAGTCCTCCATGTATGTGGGATGCCTTGAAGATCTCCTAGCTTAGAAACCCTTTGATCAGGTGTCTGAAAATTCGATGGTTGAGGGGAAATTACAGCATACAATATTCGATGAAAATGATCCAAAGATTGAAGGTCCCCACTCAATAAAGGGTAATTTTGTAAATATGTTGCATTTGCTTCATGATATGAGCCGATATGCTTACTTCTTCCTTCCTTTTCTCATTTTACATGCTCTACCAGATCATCCCAAGATCCTATTCCTATTCCCACCAACCCTGGTGCATCAGACTGAGCTATGCATAGATTTTTAGGACAAGTTTGATATCTAGCCAATTTTCAAGTCAACCTTGTGCTAAATTGGATTTGAACCTGCTTTTTTTTTTTTTTTTTTTTACATAGAGTTGATTCTCAACAGTCAACAGACTACATTTTGACAAACCAAGTCAGCTTTGATGAGTTCTTATATCCGCCTTTCTGTTTGTAACTTTGAATGGGACCCACCCATCTCAATCTCATCATCAGTTGAACAACTCTGCACATAATCAGCATCATTGTTCTGTTCCACACTTAGTTTTTGTTGTTTGGTACTGAAATGGAAGGAAAATTTGATTATAAGCTTCAGGCACGTTACCTTGTCACTGTCCTTAGGACCTGTCTAGATAAAAAAAGAGTAATAATTATCCAATGATTATTTCCATGAGCACTATTGAAACATTGATTCCTATGGATTTCATTTCAGGAGTCTTGTTTGGATAGCTAGTGGAAATCTCATATTTGTGAGACAACGGTCATCTCGTATCTCGTTCTAGAGAATTTGATGGAAAAAGGCTAATGATTGTTACGTGGAATCCACCATCTTCTTTGCTATCCAAACAACTCAAAAGGTCACATCAATGGAAACTGTTTTCATTTCCCACCTTTTCTTTTTCCCCACTATCCAAACAGGATATTTGCCATCTACCAATAGTGAAACTGATTTGCAGGAAAGTTAATATCCAATCTGCGTTTAGGATTAGCATATGGCTTCCTCTCTACCTTTGAAATATGTTGTCCAACTTACAAGATCCGATCAACATCCACCACAGAAACTCCATCCTTGTGCAGAATGAAGGAAAAACCTCGATCTGTTATGTAAATGACAATTTTGTAGAATAACACTTTTCTTACTCTTTTAAGGACTAAAAGAGAAGGGTTTTAGGATAGAGGAGGGCTTTGATAGATCGGATTGCAGTAATTGGAATGACATAGTGTTCTCAACCTTAAGTGCAGGGTCGCGATGTAGTAATAATCTTGGTGAGACCGAGGTCCATCCACGAGGAAGGAATATAGGTTCAAACACTCAAAGGCTATCTATGATCTAGAACTAAAACAAAACTAAACTGGAATTGGTTTTAAGTAGATGAATCAGATTTAAAGGAAAAATAATGAAAGACAAGCACTAGAGCATGAAGGATCCACTTCTAATTATCAACAATGTCTAATTCACTTGATTTAATTCAATACACAACTGGAATTGAAGTTCTATCTCTATCCCAGCTGGATGATAGAGCAATTAAATCATAATTCAACAACCTAACTTAGATAAAATATCCATTGATATAGTTCCCACTTGAAGCACTAAGGTATTAGTCACAGGGAATCCAATTCCATGAATTATACATACCAAAAGCTTTGCAAAACATGTAAGATTTAGGCTTTTGGGCTTTCTTTAATCCTATCACTAGATTAAAGTAGAACCAAAACTAGAACTTGAATAAAACTTAATCAATAAACAATTCTGTCTAATTCAGATTCAACAAAACAAATTATGAACTCTCATTAATTAGTTCTAATAGAAATCCAAACATTCTAACTCATGGAGAATTTGAAATATTCATCGTATCCGATGAATCTTAGGGTTTCCACAAATCAAAATCCCATAAACTATTCTGATCAATCTCAGAAATTCGAAAGCATCCTATGTACATGGCACAAGAGACCTTAAAATTCTCTAAAATTATCAACTTTATTCAAACTAAATAATGAATTGTTCATCAATAAAACTATAATTCAAATTCAAAGATCTAGAACATCTTTAATAAACTAGATGCATCACCTCTCAGCTCTAGCTGTGAGTTAAGTAAGGAAAAACATAAAAAACTAAGAACTAGATCTAGAAAAGAAAGAAAACTAAAAGTAGAAGGCTAGGAAGCCTCCTTGCTCCCCACGTTCTTGGATGATTGTAGATGCTTGGGGAGAAGCCCTTTTATAGAGAAAATTTGCCACTGACTTGAAATTTCGCAAAACTTGCGCACTTATGTCGATTTGCAACCAGTCTCGGGTGGCCTGCGACCGGTCGCTACCTGTGATCAGTCTCAACTGTACCTTCCTGGTCCAGCAAGCTTTGCTTAAAATCTGCATGTTTCAGGGGATTTGAGATCGGTCGCAACTGGTCTGCGACCGATCTCTAGGGGGCCTGCGACAAGTCTTAGGTTCTAGGGGGCCTGCGACAAGTCTCAAATTCTCGGAGACAGGTCTCAAATTCCTAGAGACCTGTCTCCAGGGGGCCTGCGACAGGTCTTAAATTCCTGGAGACTGGTCTCAATTTCCCGTTTCTTCCAAAACTTTGATCTTTCCGTTTCTTCTTCTTCTCATCTTTTGCTTGTTTAAACTTGATATTCTAAGCATCCTAAGCTCTTCTTATTAGCATTCAAATCATGATATCTCTCTCCACTTCCCGCAAACACAGAAACATACATAAGTCTATAACTTTAACAGTTCAAACCATGCAATTGTGCAGTGAAATTGGGGATTATAATGCATAATTCAAGGCTCAACACCTAGGCCTGGGTTTTTATAAATCCGGATGGGTTACATTGAATCCCTTGAAGGACTAAAAGAGAAGGAGAGGCTTTGATAGACTGGATTGTAGTGATCGTAATTACTTAGGTCTAGGTTTTTATAGAACTGGATGGTTCACATTGGAGTTGTTGAATGCGACCATTCAATCAAACTGTATAGGCCTACAACTCTTGTTGGTGCCTATTGGTTGTTCGAGTTATTTACAAGTTTGCCATTGCCTCTTTGAATGCAAACTTGTCTCTAACGGTAAACACACGGAGAGATGTTATGGCACCCGTGCATGTGATTCAATGACTGAATCACACCAGTTTCGATATGGTTTAATCTGACTGTCCATATCGCTCTTGATCGAACCTGTGGGTAATACAAACCCTTTGGACACACCTGATCATTCTAGTTGCACACCTTGGTAGATTGATCAATGCAGGATCTCGAGCCATCAATTGGGAAAATATTAAGGCTCCTCAAGCTCCTTGTGTGGCCATATGCTTGATCAATCTAGTGGCACACCCTAGTGTCCTCATGATGATTTTTTTTGAACGATGAGCTCCTCATGATGATGTGCATGTGCAAAGTGCAAAGTGCACTCAAGCGGCCTTGCTTGTGCCATAGGTTATGCTTGCGCATGTGAGTGTGGACGCCTGGACGGTGCTTTTGCACCGTCCTTGGGGAGTTTAATGCCTGGTAAAAAAGTTGGTCCTTTTAAAACTAAAGAGGGGGGACGCATGGAGACATTGTGAGCATAGCCGTCCCACTCTTCTTTCTCTTCTTTCCTATTCCTAGTAGATTCTCTCTCCTCACATGTTTTCACATGGTATTAGGGCACTGTTGGATGTGATTTGGCCCTTAAATCTCCTCTTTTCAAATCCCTACTTTCTAGATTAAGATTGGAGGACCCTCAAACCCTAGTGCGCTTATCGGACCTTAAGGAAGAGTGTTCCTCATCTTTTTCATGTAGAAAACATGTTTTCTGTGTTTTTTGTTGAGTAAATTTAATCGCTTGCAAAAGGGAGCATAGGAGCCTTAAATTGAAGGTAAAGGCTTGCTGATTTTTTTATTAAGGTGATGCTTAAGTTGTTTTCTTTTGTTACTCTGTGTTGAAAGCAATTTTTTGGTAGTATCGTCTATCTGTTATATAGTGTGAGATGTATGAATGATGCTGAAGTGGGTTCTAGTTGATGAATGGTTGGAAGTTTTTGTGCAATATTGTTGAGAGGTACAGTTGTACATGAATCTGATTATAGATCTACTCCCCCCACCCTGCCCTGTATAAGCTAAACTAAAGTAGTTTTAAAGTAGCTATGGATCTGAAAGGTGTGGTTAGTGGTCCCTCATCATTAGGAGAAGTGTCTGGACCTTTGTTTAAAGGCATCTATAACATCCGTGAAAGTTGAATGTGAAGAATTATCTTCATCTTCTCTGGGCTAAATTTGTTGAGGCATTCTCTTCGCTCGAGAAAAGTATAAATTCCTCACTGAATCTATATTGGAGGAATTCGATCTTAGATATAAACAGTGAATGCATGATGATGGGATACAGTGAAAAAGATATACTTCTCAGAGCAGAACATGTACGAGGATATTTTCTCGTACCAAAAAGGGAATAAGTCCTTTGGTGAGTACTCTGGCAAACTAAATGGCATGTGGGAAGAGCTCTATATCATCCTATCACTTCATTTGTTACTCATATAAGAACTAGTTGGAGGATTTGAAAGTGGGGAAACTTTTGTTTGATTTGTCAAAAGAATATTAATCGACTAAAGTTCAGATTTTGAGCAATTATACATAGGTTTCCTTTTTTTTTTTTTGTACAAATTTTCATATATATATATATATATATATATATATATATATATATATATATATATATATATATATAATAGCTCTTCAAATAAGTTAGTTTGCCATCAAATAAGTTCAAATAAGTTCAAACTTTTGAGGTGTGCAACATCCAACCAGTCTAATAGGTTGGTCCTATCATGAGGATCACCTTCAGCGAAAATCAGCCATATCCACTTTTCAAGCACCTGCACTTGTAATTTGCTATTTATCAATGGCTAGAAATTGTTTCCTATGTTGTGGTCCACCTAATGAGCAGATGGGGCTAATTTTTTAACTAGGCAATCCTCATGGTTGGACCAACCTATTCAAGGGGTTTGATGTCACGTGCTCTTAACTAGTTGATAGTTATCAGCTGGGTGGACTATAACTTGTGGTCCAACCGGTTGGACTTGAGAGTTACTCATATATATATATATATATATATATATATATATATATATATATATATATATATATATATAAGCATGAGCGATCACTTATGCGATGGCATATGCAATTTGACAACATTGAGATTGATACTAGAAATGAATAAAATAACAATTCTATGTTTGCACCTGAGTCGATGCATTTTCAAATCACATTGACTAAACTAAACGGAACAGATTATTTACAATGGGCCACATCTGTAGAGGTCTTTCTAATAGGGAAACAAAAAAAGTAAATATATGAGTTCCCCCAAGCCTAATACAACCGCGATAGATTATGATGATTGGGTAGCCGAAGATGCCCAAATTAAGGTATTGTTATGGAATAGTATGGAGCCATATATTAGTATGAAGGTCATCTTCTTCAAGACCTCCAAAGAAGTTTGGGATAACTTGAAGGAGATGTATTCGGGCGAAAAGAATATCACGCGTATCTATGAACTCCTACAAAGTATATTTTCATTACAGTAGGGAGATAAGAGTTTGGGGGAGTACTATTTTGCCCTGTGGGGCATGTTGGAAGAATTGAATGTTTATTGACCAATGTCAACTGATATCGACATTGTGAAGGCAGAGGGAGGAGTTTTGTGTAGCAAAATTCCTCTCTGGTCTCCATCCCGAGTTAGAGCAAGTGAAATCTCAAATTCTTGGAGGGAGTGAGATCTCATCTGTTACTGAAGCATTTGCCAGAGTTCTACGTACAACCGATATGACCACACATGGCTCCTCATCTGATCGGTCTGCATTTATCTCTGCATCTAGCAGAGGAGATGGGAGGAGTAGAGATGGTTGAGGTCGCAGTGGTTGATTCAGAGGTAGAGATCCATAGGGAAGTCCTAGTGGAGGACAGAAATACTTGGGGTGGTCGTGGTACAAATTTTTGGGTGGTTGTTGTCGGGGCCGTGGTAATTGACATTGCACACACCATGGCCTTAACAATCTCATAATTGATGCTTGTCGAGACCTAGTGGGAAAGTCATCTTGGGCTAATTAGGTCCGTTCATTGGAGGATGGATTTGATAGGCATGTGTACAAGTTTGCCACTCATGCTAGGCCAAATACTTCAGGTGACACAGTTATGATGTCCAAGGAAGAATATGCCAAGCTTTTGAAAGATCACTCCACCCATGCCTTTTCCTTTACATCTACTTTTGCGCAGTCAGGTATAACATGTTTCATTTCCTCTGAGAGTATCCCATGGATTATTGATTATGGTGCTTCCGATCATATGGCCAGTAAGTGTAGTATGTTGTCTCAGTTAGTTCAGTCCTCATCCATCCCCTCTGTGACCCTAGTTAATGGGACATCTATTATTGTATCTGGGGTTGGTACTATTTGTCTTACCCCGAATCTCTCATTATCTTCAGTTTCATATATTCCTAAATTTCCTTTAGAGTTTTTTTTTTTATTCGTCAGTAAACTAACCAAAGCCCTAAATTGCTTTGTAAAATTGTATCCTTCTTATTGTGGATTTTAGAATCTAAAGACAGGGAAGATGAGTGGCAGAGGACATGAATTAAATGGCCTCTACTATCTTGATCGTGGAATAAAGGGAATTGGAGTAGCTTTGTAGGCGGACATTTCTCCTCATCAGTGTCACTTCAGCCTTGGTCACCCATCCTTGAATAGTTTAAAGAGTCTTGTCCTGTCTTTGTCACATATGTCTAGGTTAGAGTGTGAAGTTTGTGAGTTAAGCAAGCATCATAGAGTGTCTTTTCTTTCGCATGAAGATAAAGTCGGTGATAAACCCCTTCACTTGGTAAATTTAGATGTTGAGGGTCCAGTTCATGTTTCCAGTTTCTATAATTTTAAATATTTTGTTATCTTTGTAGAATGATTGCTCTAGAATGACATGGTCATATTTGATGAAAGATTGTTATGAGGTATTTAAACAAGAATTTCATATGCAAATATAAACTCAATTTGATGCTAAAATATTTATTATGAGATTTGATAATGCTAAGGAATATACTTCGAAACTCTTTCGTTCCTATCTTTCCTCCCACAGTATCATTCACTACTCATCATGTGCAGACAAACCTTGGTAGAATGGAATTGCAGGGCATAAGAATCGTTACATACTTGAGGTTGCTAGAGCCTTGTTGTTAAATATGAATGTTTCGAAATGTTTTTGGAGTGATGCAGTTTTGGTTGCATGTTATTTAATAAACAGGATGCCTTCATCAGTCTTTGGTGGGAAATCTCATTTTTCTATCATATATTCCCAGCGTTAACCCTTTTCTTTTCCTCCTAAAGTTTTTGGGTTTGTGTACTATGTACATTAGTTTGACCATGTTTCTAATAAATTCAAACACAAAGCTGTAAAATGTATTTTCTGGGTCGCTGTTATACTTAGTGAGGTTATAAGTGTTACAATCTAGTCACTCGTGGGCTGTATGTGTCAGCTGATGTTAATTTTCGTGAGTACTCCATATTTTTTGAGGGGGGAAAATTTTTGCACCTTGAAAAAGGCTCCATCACTCATCCTTTGGTGCCAAACATGACTTCGTCTGTTAAGCAAGTTCATGTGTGACATTTAGATCCTCCTCCCTTGCAGGTCTTACTTCCGGTGTTCCAAGAAAGGTGATGGAGAGCATACCAACGTGTCTTTTATCAACCAGGCAACCCCATCTGAAGATCCTTCACTTGAGTCTTCATCGATGATGCCCAATGAGGGAAATTTGCCCATTGCTCGTATATGTTCCTACACCAACCATCTGATCTCTAATTTTGTTTCTTTTGATGGCTTATCTTTTGGCAGTTTTCTTTGTCTGTCCTGTATCTATTCCTCGTTCTTTCCAGGACGCTCTTCATAGTGATGGGTGGAAGCGTGCAATGGAGGAAGAAATGACTGCTTTTCATCGAAATCAAACTTGGATGGAACGTGCAGTAGGGTAGACATGGGTATAAACCGTCAAGTACAATCCTGATGGGTTGGTGGATCATTTGAAGGCTCGACTGGTTGTAAAAGTAGGAGATAGTTGGATGATAATGGTGAGGAGAAAAGAGGAGTAGAGTGAGAGAGAATAAGAGAAAAAGAGTAGAGTTTAGGGAATGTTGTGTAGAGAGCCACATACCCTCACACACAAGGCTTTATTAGAACAAAAGACTATGGTACATTGCAGGAGAAGATGAGTCACTTTATTTGGGAGAAGGTAGCTTCTAAAGAAATCATCACTCATTTTGTTTGATCTGGCGATCAACTTGCAGATGTCCTTACGAAGTCTTTAAGTCGAGGTGCTCTTCATCGTGTTCGTGACAAGTTGAGCACGATCAACATCTATGCTCCAACTTGAGGGGGAGTCTAGAGAGTGTGTGAGTGTCTATATATATATATTGTGTGTGTTATTGTGCTAAGTGTGTGGCCTTTTATTGTAAATGCATGTGTACCTTTAGACATCAACTTCAATAGCACATGCCAAGTGTGTGGCCTTTTATTGTAAATGCATGTGTACCTTTAGACATCAATCTCAATAGCACATGCTAAGTGTGTGGCCTTTTATTGTAAATGCATTTATACCTTTAGACATCAATGTTAATAGCATAATAACACTACACGCACGCGCGCGCGCGCGCGCGCACACACACTCTAGACTCCCCCTCAAGTTGGAGCATAGATGTTGATCATGCCCAACTTGTCACGAACACGATGAAGAGCATCTCGACTTAAAGACTTCGAAAGGACATCTGCAAGTTGATCGCCGGACCGAACAAAAGCAGTGATGATTTCTTTAGAAGCTAACTTCTTCTGAATTAAATGACAATCAACCTCAATATGCTTGGTTTGTTCATGGAAAACAGGATTACGCAATATGTATGGCTGCCTGGTTGTCGCAATGAAGAGGAATAGGACCAGAAGGAGAATAGCCAAGTTTGTCAAGAAGGGTATGAAGCCACACGAGCTCACATGTTGCATGAACCATAGTACGATATTCTGCTTCAGCCGAGGATAGAGCAACAACCAATTGTTTCTTGCTTTTTCATGTGACAAGATTGCCACCTAGAAAGGTATAATACTCGGACGTAGAGCGACGATTATAGATACTACCTGCATAATCAGCATCAGAATAGCCCGAAAGATGAAGATGACCATGAGACTGAAAGCGGAGGCCAAAGCTCGGGGCGGATTTAAGATACCGGAGTATGCGGTAGACAACTGTGAGATGTGAAGAATGGGGAGCTTGCATAAATTGACTAACAACACCCATCACAAAGGAGAGATTTGGGTGAGTAATAGTCAAGTAAATGAGCCGACCTCCAAGGCGACGATACATTCCAGGATCAAAGAGCAGAGCACCATCATCTGGCTGAAGCTTCTGCGAAGTGTCCATGGGAGTGGTAGTCGGTTTGCATCCTAACATGCCTATCTCCATGAGTAGATCAAGAGCATATTTGCGTTTGGATAAGAGCACCTCAGTTTTGGAGCGAGCAAGCTCAATGCCTAGGAAGTACCAAAGGGGACCCATATCTTTGATTTCAAACTTGTTCTTCAAAAATTCTTTAACCTCCCCTATGCCAACTGAGTCACTGCTTGATAGAACAATATCATCCACATACACAATGAGAACCATGATGCCCGTCGATTGTCGACATATAAAGAGGGAATGGTCGGCATGACTACGAACAAAGCCAAACTCCATGACAGCCTGACTAAATTTGTCGAACCAAGCATGTGGGGACTGTTTAAGTCCATATAAAGCTTTCTTCAACCGACATACAAGCGTAGGATTATGGCTAGCAATGCATGTAAACCTCCTCTTGAAGATCCCCATGAAGAAATGCATTTTTTACATCAAGCTGGAACAATGGCCATGACAAATTGACGGCCAAGGAGATCACCACACGAATAGAATTAAGCGTGGCTACCGGAGAGAATGTCTAGAATTAAGCGTGGCTACCTGAGTCTGTGTTTGTCCCTTAGCAACAAGGTAGGTTTTGTAGCGATCGGTGGAGTCATCTGGAAGATATTTAATCGTGTACACCCACCGACAGCCAACAGGTCTGTGCCCTGAAGGGAGAGGAATTAGCTCCCAAGTATGATTTTTTTTTTAAGACTAGATATTTCTTTGATCATCGCTTTTGTCCAGTCAGGATTTTGCAAAGCATATAAGAAAGATCGAGGAATAGCCTGTGATGAAATGGAAGCTGCAAATGACTGAAATGATGGTAAAAGATGATCATATGAGACGAAATTGCTAATGGGCTGCTTAGTGCAAGATTGTGTCCCTTTACGCAAGGCAATGGGTAGATCCTGACTTGGAGTAGAAGAATCACCTGAGCCAACATCCAAAAAGAGTGAAAGAGTGGATGACTGAGTGTGTGAAGTTTTATTGCGACAGTGATACACCCGCAAAGGCTTAGGATCACCCAAAGTAGCAAGAGAATCAGGAACGGGGGGTGAAGGAGTTTCCTCATGATCACTAGAGACAAGAGGGAGAGGTGAAGTATTATGCTCCCCTTGACTCACAAGACGATCACAAAGAGATCTACCTTGAGCTGAAAAAAAAAGAACATCCTCAAAGAAAGTCACATCAGCAGAGATATATTTCTTGCGAGTCAAGGGGTCATAACACTTATACCCTTTCTGGCTCCGATTGTACCCTAAAAAAACACACTTAGTTGCCCTCGGACGAAATAGGTGCAACCAAACACTTTAGGTGATAAAGGAAAGGGGTTGTCTTAAGGGTACAACATATTAAATGAAGATTTATACGACAATATGGGAAGGAATATGATTGATGAGAAGAGTGGCAGTGAGAAGAGCATCACCCTGAAATGCTTAGGTAAGTGCATGCTAAGGAAAAGGGTACGAGCAACTTCAAGAAGATGACGGTTCTTTCGTTCGGCGATGCCATTTTGTTGAGGTGTGCGAACACATGATGTCCGAGACAAAATACCATGTTCCTGCAAGGATATAAAAGTAGTGGATATGTACTCCCCCTTATTATCAGAATGGAGGGTTTTGATTGAGCATTGAAATTGAGTGCACACTTCACGATAAAACACTTGAAACACATCAAACACTTTACGTTTGGATTTCAAAAGATAGACCCAAGTCATGCGAGAATAATCGTCAATAAAAGTAACACAACATTTAAACCCAAAAGTGGAAGTGACTGGGGCTGGCCCCCTAGACATCTGAGTGAACCAGTTCAAAAGGGTGAGGTTTCCTCCCAAAAGAACTAGGAGGAAACATAGTATGATGATGTTTAGACAATTCACAAATATCACAATGTAAAGGCTTAGTAACAGATAAGGATGGAAACAAACGTCTCAATCGAGCCAAGGAAGGATGGCCTAAGCGGTAGTGCTATTGTGTCACGGATTCTCTATCAAGGGAAAGTGTACTTGAAGCAGCGTCGGGTGTATCAGTGAGAAGATAAACGCCTCTTTGCCTATGCTCCCCCACCAATCACTCTCTTCGTCTGTAAATCCTGAAAAAAACAATGAGAAGGGAAGAAAGTAATGGAATAATTCAACGATTTAGTGAGAGAAATGATAGACAATAAGTTTAATGGAAAGCGAAGCACATGTAAGACTGATGACAATGGCAAGGAGAGATGGAACCAACCCCGGAGATATATGCGTTTGGGTTCTATTTACGACTGTGACATTGTAGACACCCTACCTTCGGCTACAATGTTGGTAGAGATAGCTGAATGAATGGAGGACCGTACCCCCAAATCCCATGTCCAAACTCAGCCAAACTCACCCTTGTAAGCCCCAATCCATAGTCCAGCTCAAGCCTGAACCCAGTTAACTCACCCCTAAACATCAGCTTGGAAAACCTCCCATAAGAAAAACCAGTCGAAAAATCCAAAAAAAAAGTCAAACTCGGTGAGTCAACCCGCTGAGTCAAATCACCGAGTCAACCCATCAAGTCAACGCACCATGTTAACCCATCTCTTAAACCCAGTCAACTCACCGAGTTCAAAATCGCAGCCTTGGAGCAAGCCCGAACCCCAAAGCTAAGAAAATTCTGCTTCAGGTTCAGAGGTCGTACACTCCGAACCCGAAGCAAATTGACCGTACGGGCGGCCCCCTGGGTGCCGCCCAAAAATAATTACGGGGTCTGTCACTCTCCCGCTGCTATAAATACCCCCCTTCCCTTCTCATTTAGCAATCCCTGAAGCCCGAGTGCAATCTGTTTGTTCCGAGTTTTTCTCCCCCTTTAGCCCACTTTTCCACTAAGGAGAGCCCGAGTGAGAAGAGCCTAGCCCTGGTCCAGCCCAAGCCTGACCCTGGTCTAAGTCTCCCAAGCCATCCAAATCTTGATCTAGCCACTCGAAGCAAACCCTTGCGACACCTCCGTCCATCTAGCTACTCTTTACCAGCATCATCTCATTCGCATCTAGCATAAGTGCAACATTTACTTTCCTTCCAACCCCCCTGCTTCACTACAAGCACTTTGATTATTCAAACACATAACATGCATCCTGCATAAAGCACCTGTCAGTTCGAGCGTATGCTCTGGGCTTGCCTGTTAATGGAAACCTGCCCATCAGAAACTCTTACTGTTCAGACCTGCATTTATGCATCAGTCACTACAAGCACTTTGATCATTCAAATACACAGCATGCATCCTGCATAAAGCACCTGTCAGTTCGAGCGTATGCTCTGGGCTTGCCTGTTAATGGAAACCTGCCCATTAGAAACTCTTACTGTTCAGACCTGCATTCATGCATCATATCATTCATGAGAATGTACGAGGATTAAAACAGACTTTCAAGTATTAGTTCGATTCTGTGAAGTAGAGACCGTACTTCGGTACGGGCAGTGTGTGGGGTGCTTAACGTCTTCCCCACCCTGTAACCGTGATCCGTTACCTCGAATCTCTGGCCGCAGATCAAAATGAGTCATTTTAGAGGAAGGAATCTTCGGATCCCCTTCTCTAACGTTTCTATGGGGTTTAGCCGATTGTAGATTCGAAGTAACTGGCTAGTGGCGACTCTGGTCTTATACAAACTTATCTAAACACATCCAGCTTAATACGACAATCGAACAAAGCCTTCGAGAACGAGGCAAGCCAGTGGCACAAACGGCGATTCGCGCGCACGCACCCCTCTTCTTTTTCGAAAGGAAAGGGAGAACGTCCGGGAGCGCGGAACGGCGAGCGTCCACAGAATGGCGACAGACATATTGTGAGAAGGAGGATGAGAATAAAAAGAAAAGAGATGTGACTTACTAGTCATGTGGGAGAAAGCTCCAGAGTTTATTACCCAGGAGGTAGGAGAGGAAGACACAAGAAGAGCGGTATCTGACTGAGCTGAAGCAGCACGAGGAGGCTCAGATACATCATGAACATGAAGTCGCATCAAGGCATCATAAGCTGCTCGAGAAATAATGAGAGAATCTCCTAAAGAAGACTGCTCAGCTAGATGGGTGGAATGTTGTCCCTCAAGAGTAGTGGCGGCGATAACTGAAGTAGCGGCACATGTTGGACGACTATGGAGCTGTCAGCAATAATCAATAGTGTGATTGGTTCCACCGTAGTGCGTACAAATGCGGGAACCATTACGTCCTCGTGCACGTCCACCAGGAGCTCGAAGACTGCGGCCACCACGACCGCGATCTCCCTCACGGCCTCTACCATGTCCACCATAACCAAAAGTGCGCCCCGAACTCAAGGATGGCGTCCAAAATTCAGAAAGAAGAGAAGTCTGATCACCAACAAAGTGTGCCGAACACTCTGGTGGGACAAAGGAGTGTGAAGGGAGAGCCGAGACATTAGCGCGTTGGCACATGTCATGGACAGTTGTGAACGGAGGAAGATGATCATTCATGACTACTTTATCCCAAACATTTAGGTTGTCGAAGTTTAACCCGGCGAGGAACTGCATGACGCGAGTGTCATCCCGTTGCTTGCGAGTATGTTCATAATTGTCTTTACATTTAGAAGGAAGGGGTTGATATAGGTCCTACTCATCCCTTATGCCTCGAAGCATCAAATAATCATCTTTTAAAGATCTTGAGTCTCGTTGGAATCGACCAATTTCTTGAATGAGTTGAAATGCTCGTGAATTTTTTTGAGATTTGGAGAACATATAATGAAGAGTATCCCAAACCCCCTTAGGCGAAGACAAGAACACTGATTGGCTAACCGAAGAATCCACACTATTCAACAACTATGCAATAACTTGATAGTTCTCTTTTGTCCATGTCTTGTAGGTGGCATTTGTGGAGCTTGGAGGATCATCCAGAATATACGATAACTTCTCACGGGTCCCCAAAAAGACTTTTACAAATTGCACCCATTGAAGATAGTTATTACTATTCAACTTAATGGAGGTGATTTGAAGATGGGTAGATTCGAGAGAACCCATGCCTAGAGAAGAGGACCCTTTGTCTTCCATAAGTGACTCCTAGGAGAAAAAGAAATTGACTTAAACAATCCTCTCACTCAACCTTCTAAAGGAATGAGAGAAGCTCCAAATAATCAGCTATCCTCCAAAATAACAAAAAAATCCAGTCAGATCTGACTCAAATGAGAGAAAAATGGCCTGGCCGCACGCACGTCCATTTGGGGTTAAAACCTACTCAAATATGAATCCTTACTAAAAAAATCCTCCATGAGTAGTTGGGAAGGAAGATTTTGGTGCATCTTGAGGAGAAACTAAAGAAAAACTTATCGATTTGAGGTAGATCGAGGAAAATCTGATTAGGGGGCTGGTTTCTGAATTTCTCTATTTCGGCCAAAACACCATGAAAGAGGGCTTAAAAAAACTCAAAAAATCATAAAAAATCCTCTAAAATCACAATCTATCAAACTCCTAAACTTTCAGCTCAAATGGGGTCAATGCGTCCGTACAACGCTGACGTCAGCACGTTGACGTGTCGCCTCTCAACTCGTTTGATGCGGAATGCCCTAATCTATGCTCTGATACCAAGTGGGAGATAGTTGGATGATATTGGTGAGGAGAAAAGAGGAGTAGAATGAGAGAGAAGAAGAGAAAAAAAGTAGTGTTTAGGGAATGTTGTATAGAGAGCCACATACCCTCACACACAAAGCTTTATTAGAATAAAAGACTACAATACATTGTAAGAGAGCCACATACCCTCACACACAAAGCTTTATTAGAATAAAAGACTATGATACATTATAAGAGAAGAGGAAAATGTATGCTTGCATTTACAATAAAAGGCTACACACTTAGCACAATAACACACAATATATACATATACTCTCTGGAGTAAAGGGATACACTTAGATGTCAGGGGTTGACTACTCTGAGAGCTTTTCTCTTGTGGCCAAACTTCATTTCGTTAGGGGTTGACTACTCATAAGACAAAACAACCTTCTCACTGTTATTTCTTGATCGATTATTTTTTTTGTTCCTTCCAAAGTGTTTGGTTGTACTTGTTTATTCATCAGCTTAGATCTAATCTAGATAAATATGTGCCTCATTATGTTCAATGCATCTTTCTGGCATATTCTTGCACTAAAAAAGGTTATCGATGTTAATTTTTTTTTGAAAGGTGAATCTTTTATCGTCCTTGCTTTAAAAAACACTTTGTGATAGCTGATGTTACATTCTTTGAACATGTCCCGTTTTATGATAAAACCGAACATATTCCAAAAGTGACCCCTGTGGAGGTTCCTATAATGTTATTCCTCCAAATTTTGTTGTTGAGGAACCACCATATTGTAAGGATTTCACACAGACATATTATAGAAAAAGGAGAAAAGGCCAAGTATCACAGACTATTCATCCAAATTTTGTTGTTGAGGAACCACCATATTGTAAGGATTTCACACAGACATATTATAGAAAAAGGAGAAAAGGCCAAGTATCATAGACTATTCCTTCTCAATGCACATCACCTGCTACGACGCCTAATGAGGTTCTCACTCTTTCTGAGTTTTCATAAGTTTTCAATGATCTACTCATTGCGATTTGTAAAGGTAAACGTCCCTGTGTTTCTCATCCAATTTCCAATCTTATTACTTTTAACCACTTGTCCACAAATTATCAGAACTTTGCTCGTCTTGTTTAATGTTTTTGTTCCCAGGTCCGTTTAGGAGGCATTGTTGGATGAAAATTGGAAAAGGGTTATGAATGAGGAGATAAATGCCATGTATTCCAATGATGTATGGGAACTAACTAATCTATCATTGGGTATGATACCGGTTCAGTGTAGATGGGTTTATATGGTAAAATTTTTACATGATAGATCAATTGATCGTTACAAAGCTAGGTTAGTTGCCAATGAGTCACACTCAAGTTTATGGAGTAGATTATCCAGATATGTTTTCACCGGTGGCCAAGGTCAACGGTTCAGGTTGTTATATCAGTAGAGTTGCAAATTGTGATTGGATCCTCTTTCAGCTAGATGTAAAGAATGTATTTTTGCATGGAGAATTACATGAAGAGGTTTTTATGCAGCAATAAATAAGTTTTAAGGCCAGACTACGTGGGTTTACAAAGAAAGGAGGAATAGCTTACTTTGATACCTAGTTACCTCTAGGTTATTGGTTGCATTAACATCCATATATAAACTAGAACACATCGGATGGATGTTAAGATGATTTTCCTAAATAGTGACCTGGATGAAGAGGTCTACATGGAACTACTAAAAGGTTCTTTAGTTTAGGTCATGAGAACAAAGTTTGTAAATTTATTAAAACTATATGTTTGAAGTACCTAGACAACCACATGAAAAGTTTGATAAAATAGGTACATCGAATGGCTTTAGGATTAATGAATCTGATAAATATGTCTATGCTAGATTTTTAGGAAGCTAAGGTGTGATCATATTTTTATACTTGGATCAAGGCATGCCAAATCGGTTACGTCACTACAACGGTATGACCCACCATGCAATGTAGGGTCATAATGGGCTACCTTGAAAAAACACACCATTACAGAGATGTAACGTAACGGTGAATTACGGAGACGTAACGGTGAACCCATTTCTAAAAAAAAAAAGGAGAATAAACTTGAAAGATCCAAAGAAGAAAAAACTTACGTGTTTATTCTTCTTCTTCTTGCTTCTTCCTCTTCTCACTCTCTCTTCCTGTCTTCTTCTCTCGGCTGTAAGTGCATCTCTCTCTTTCTCTCTCCCTTCCCTTTTCTTTTAAGTGGATACATGGCTTCTTTGTCTCCATACGTTTTTAAAAATAAAAACCCATACAACCGCTTGGACTATAAGTTACAGTCCTGCGGCGGATAACTTCTAACTTTTTGTACATGTAAGAAATCCATTCCATCCAATAGGTTTGCCCCATCACAAGGATCACCTTTTGCAAAATTCAGGCATATCCGCTTATCGAGTGGACCGTGCTTATATATATTTTTTTCTATTTACTAGAAACCTTTGTCTATGCTATGGCCCACCTAAGGAGTAGATATGAATTATTTTTGCATTAGGTAGCCCTCATTTTGGGGCCAATATATTGGAAAGGTTGGATTTCACATGCACCTAACCAATTGAATTTATTTGCCGAGTGGACAATAACTTGTGGTCCAACCAAGGTGTCCCGTATCGGTTTCGGTGGGCGTAACGGTGCCTCCCGTTTCCGATACGGATACGGGCCGTATCGGCCGATACGCCCCCCGTAACGATCAACTTTTTTTTTTTTTTGCCAAAAAATTTTAAAAAAATATGGATTAAATCCAGAAAATTCCAAACATCCCCAATATGCATTCATTTATAATTTTGAACATGTTTATGGTGGTGAAGCGGTCTACTCTTTGGTGAAAAAGCTGTATCGGGCTGTCTGGTGAATTTATGAAGCTAATAACCTGGAATTAACTGCAGAACTTATAAATTCAAATTTCTAACTGTCTAATACCAATAATATGTATATTAGAATAAATGTAACATCAAAGTATTTCAATTTTCACATGTACTATTATTTTTTTATAATTTACTTTATATTATTTACAATTTATTTACATACCTGAGGAGTGAGGAGTGAGGACTTGCAAAAAATAATGTATTAAGACTTCTCTTATCTTGAATCTATGACCGACTCTTGTCCTGCCAATTGAACATTCTAAAGTAGAAAAAAAAATTAGTAATACCTGATATACTCCCCTGCAAGCATGTTGATTAAAGATTACTTGACTGGTTGTCACTTGTCAGGGGAGTTATTTTAAACACAAGTTCAACAATGTAAAGTGTGTGTTTTTTTGGTGAATGTATGACCATGTGGGTAATGGAAAAGACTCACCAAATCGGAACTCACCACCAAAATGAAAACCTGCTTTGTTGTGGTTGCTCAACCTCCACGTCGTCGTCGTCATCATCATCGGGTTGTTGCGGTCTTGTTGTTGCATATCCATAATATTCAGTGCCAGAGGGAAAGATCAGGTCAACGAAACCTGATGATGACTGATCCTGACTAGGCAAAGATTCTGACCCTGAGTGAGGATATCTACTAGTGCTCGTCGAATAGCCGTGCCCATACTGGTACTCGTATTCAGGGCCAGGCTGTTGAGATTGAGATGAATAACTTGGATTTGGTTTATATGGTAGATGTGGAACAGCGTCAGGAGGACTACTCCAACATGAAAGTGGCGGAACAGGTTCCCTATAATCCCATTGGTTGTAAGAATACCCATAATTCCTCGGATCATAGCCATACGCATGCTGATGTTCTAGATCTGTCGGTGTAGATTGCGGTGCAGGAGCAGGACCTGTAGGTGCAGGACCTGCAGGTGCACTACTGGAGCCAGGCTCTTGCTGGCTGTATCGTGACTCAGTACACTCATAAGTTCGACCCCCTCGGCCCCGCCTGCTTCGTCGAAGTTCATCAGCCTCGCGATCCGTAGACGGCTGTATGGTATCAGTAACCCCGGTGGGTTGAGCAATGCCAGAAGTGGGAGGACCAGCATTAGGTGCATCATCATCATCATCATCATCTGTTTCAGTATCGCTAGAGCTCGCACTCTTTTGCTGAGTTTGCATGAAATCTGCCCCCCTTTCTGCGTCCAACACAAATGCACGACTCTCTTGCTGTGCCCTGCGTATTTCTGGGTCTTCAACTTCTATTTCTTCACTATCATCTTCTATTTCTTTTTCCCTTACTTCCAACCAAGGTAGAAGTGGGTCATCCTCATCATAAATATTGTCCAAGTTTATTGGACAATAATCCCCATCACCGGCATTACTGGTAGGCCTCCTTGAATGCATGCGCATTCTTAGCCTCATGTTGTAATGCATAAAGACAAGTCTATCTAACGTCCTAGTCTGAATTCTATTTCTATTCTTCGTATGAATAAGTGTAAAACAACTCCAATTTCTTTCGCAACTAGAGGAAGACGTTGTTTGGCTCAAAATCCTTACTGCAATTTTTTGGAGAGCCGGTGTAGTCTCTCTGAAATTTATCCACCAGTCGGCGGGGTGCAACTTAAGTACTGCATGTTGTGCAAGAATATCTCCAAAGCTACCCTGACGAGTTCCAAATATATCCAATTCATTCAAAGCCTTTATTTGTACATCTAAGTCAGGCTCTAATCTCTTTATCACGTTCTTTAATCCAATACGAATCTCATCATCCATAACAAATGATTGGGCATATCTATACCTAGGATTTAGGTAATAACCTGCTGCATGAATATCGTGGTGGAGCTGCTTTGTCCATCTTTTGTCGATCAAATTCCAGTAAGATTGCCAGCTTGAACAATCACGTTGAATTGCCAACTTCGCTTTATCCATGGCATCGTAGAGGAAGCCCATCGTAGGTGCTTCATCGGTTTCAACAAGACGAAGTACCCTCATCAGTGGTTCCATCACCTTTAAAATTTTCTTAACCCTCTTCCAATATTTGTTGTCTCTTATGGTGTTTACAACATCAACCGGCGTCCCTGATGTCTTCTTCCCATATTTTGTGTTGAGCCATTGTTGGGAAGCAAACATTTCACTCAACTCTCCCTTATGCTGATACAAACTCTCTAAAGCTATAAAGTTTGTTGCAAATTTAGTCGCCGCTGGCCTAAGCAACTCTCGTCCCTTCGTGAACTTTCTCATTATTGCAACTAGGTGATTATGGTTGTAAATAAATGTTGTCACTTCTTTTGCTTTTTCAACCATTTCTTTGACATTCTTTCTCTTTCCAATATCTTCCAATATAAGATCAATACAATGTGCAGCACACGGTGACCAAAATATATGTGTTCTCTTTAGCACCAACAAATTACCTGCAGACTTATATGTTGCTTCATTATCTGTCACAATCTGCACCACATTCTCCTCCCCAATCTCATCCACTACTTTATCCATCAAGCTAAAAATATATTTAGCATTTTTTATTTCATCCGAGGCATCAATTGACTTGTGGTACACTGTTCCCAAGTGGCAATACACCATGAAGTTGATCATGCTGCGTCTTGTTGGGCCAGTCCAACCATCACACATGATCGTGCATCCTCTGGCGTGCCATATGGGTTTAAAGGTATTTACGTATGCCTTTGTATCTGCATACTCTGCGTCTGTCCATTTTCCCCTAATCTCCTTGGCTGTGGGAGCTTTAATTCCTTCACCTGCTTCTGCTGCTGCATCAATTACCACCTGCCAATATGGAGAGTTTGCCGCATTAGGGGGTTTGTTGGCATGTATAAATAACTTTGCTGCTGCCCTACCCAGTTTCTCTACAGAAGTTCTACTCCACATTTGTTTTATCTTCTTTTGTTTACTAGATTCTTTCCTAAAGAGGATCGGATCAACAGAGGGTCTCCTAGGCACATCTTCTTCTTCCACATCTACATCTATAGGATGACGAGCTACATGTGAAGATGTGCCCCGCCGGCTGCTAAACATACGCCTTAATCCACCAAACATACTCCCTCCAACCCTAGCTGTACTTCCCGTTGGGGCTGCAGTTGTACTCCCCTGGCCACTCCCACTCCCACTCGCACTTGAACCAAACGTGCGTCGACGTTCTTCCTCTTCACGAGCATAGCGCACGCTTTCTCTCCTAGCTATAGTCATTTCTCGATCAGAATCTTCCTCAGAATCAATGATGTCTTCGCCACGAACGCCCATATATTCTGGACCAAACACCTCTTGTCGGGCCGCATCAAGGATATCATCTTTCTTTTTCTGCACAGCAGCTCGTTTCCCCTTTGACTCTTCTAAATTGGCTTGCATCAGTATCATTATCTCTTTGGGAACTTTGGTGCATCCTGCAACTTGACCCTTTCGATGTGCCAAATGTTGTTTAAGTCGCGTAATTCCACCATTTATTACTCTATCACAATAGTTGTATTTTATTTGGTGCCTTCCACCACCTACCCTCTGACAATGTTCCCATCCAATATCCTCATTTGCAGTTCCACTTCCAGTTCCAGTCCTAGACATTTTTTAATTAGAGATGGCTTATGTGATGTGGCTATGTCACTTAGATACTGAGTCTAAGAGTGAAATACTTAGATTTTAAAATTTATAAATGTAATTGTAAATCTTAAATACAGATAATGAAATCAAGTACTAACTACTAAATTCAAATACTAAAGTAACTAAACCTTATGGGCTACAGCCTACAAAGTACAACTACGAAGCTCCAAAGTCCAAAACGGCAAAACCTGTCGAAAAAATAAAAATATAAACATACATTAGTCATTACTCATTAATCTGTAAATATGATTCTCCATGTTTTTGAAAAAAATGATTTTCTCTAATTTTTAAAATTATTTCGAAATTTAAACAAATACAAAAAAAATAACAAACCATATGCATAATCTGTAAAATGCACATGATTATGTTCTATTATAAGTAATACATGTTATCCAACCTTTAAATTAGAATTTTTTTTTGAAAATATTAATTTTCCCTAATTTTTAAAATTATTTCGAAATTAAAAAAATACAAAAAAATAGCAAACCATGTGCATAATCTGTAAAATGCACATGATTATGTTCTATTATAAGTAACACATGTCATCCAACCATTAAATCAGAATTTTTTTTTGAAAATATTAGTTTTCCCTAATTTTTAAAATTATTCCGAAATTAAAAAAATACAAAAAAAATAGCAAACCGTGTGCATAATCTGTAAAATGCACATGATTATGTTCTATTATAAGTAACACATGTCATCCAACCTTTAAATCAGAATTTTTTTTTGAAAATATTAATTTTCCCTAATTTTTAAAATTATTCCGAAATTAAAAAAATACAAAAAAAATAGCAAACCATGTGCATAATCAGTAAAATGCACATGATTATGTTCTATTATAAGTAACACATGTCATCCAACCTTTACATCAGAATTTTTTTTTGAAAATATTAATTTTCCCTAATTTTTAAAATTATTCCGAAATTAAAAAAATACAAAAAAAATAGCAAACCATGTGCATAATCTGTAAAATGCACATGATTATGTTCTATTATAAGTAACACATATTATCCAACCTTTAAACCAGAATTTTTTTTGAAAAAAATGATTTTTCCTAATTTTTAAATTTATTCCGAAATTATTCCGAAATTAAAAAAAATAGCAAATCATGTGCATAATCTGTAAAATGCAAATGATTGTGTCCTACTATAAGTAACACATGTTATCCAACCATTAAACCAGAAAAAAAAAAACATGATTTTTACTAATTTTTAATATTAATTCGAAAATAGACAGAAATTAAAAAAAATATAAAAAAAATATAAAAATTAGTTGCATAATCTTGAAATACACATTTTAACATTTGATAATGGCTACAACATCATATCAAGGTGGAAAAAAAGTGATTAGAGGAAGAAAAATGTATAAATACCTATTTTCGGAGTTCTTCGAAAAATGGCCCACGGAGCTTCGATTCATCCAAATCGTAGAAATTGGTCGTTTTAATTCTCCAAAATAGACTAATTGTGGTCGTTTTTAGCAAAAGAACAGATTAGAAAAGAAATGGGGGAAGAAAAGTGGGAATAAAATGCAAAACAGCAAGTATTTATAAAAAAAAAAAAATGTTACCGTTTTTTGACCGTTACGGGGGCCGTAACGGCCGTTTTGGGCCGTACCGGCCGTTACGGCCCCGTAACGGACCGGTACGGTCCAAATTTCCGGGGTTCCCGATTTGGACCCCGTATCGCGTAACGGTACCGGCCGTTTCCGGTACGTATCGGCCGGTACGGCCGATACGTAACCGGTACGGCCCACCTTGGGTCCAACCAATTTGACTTAGGAACTCTTTTTTCCTTATAAGAAGCTTTTGGTGGTGCATGAAACTTGATATACTTATGCCCAGAAATTTGTACATGTGGCATGTATTAAATGAAACAAAACCATTAAAATGTGAGTCTCGTTGTTGCTAAGTCACAATTCCAAAATAAGATTGTTTGAATGATCACAATTGTTGATTTTGAGGACGCTTGTTGAAATTGGAACAGTAGATTTTTTAATTCTTCACTGTTCAATTTGGGTCAGTTTAAGGGGATGATGTTAAATGCTTAGGGATGTGCATTAGTGGGATGAGTGTAATAGCTTGTATGAACTTCGGGTCAATTTGGGTGAGTTTAAGCCTATCAAGTCATGAAATCATCAGACAGTCCAAGACAACATTCTCACCAAAGAGTGGACCGTTACCCCATCATAAACATGATATATATAAAAAAAAAAAATACATATTTTGAATCCTCTAAATATTTGGAATTTTTTCCACAGTTTTTTTTTTTGGATTTTTTGGAGGAAAAAAAACCATTATGGGCAAGGTGTCCCAAATCGGTTACGTAACGGTTGATGCGTAATGGTAATGGCCATGACCATTATGCGATTCGAGGCTAAATTGGTGAGGTTCGAAAAAAGAAGTATATTGGCCATTAGAGGGTATAAAGGCCATTACCCCGTAATGTTCCCCTCCCAGAAAAAAACACTTCTTCTTCTCTCTTCTTAAAAGAAAAAGAAAAACAGACATACCTATTCTTGGAAACGATTCTTCTTCTTTCTTCTTTCTTCTTCTCCTTTGCCAACAATGTCCCTCTCTCTCTCTCTCTCTCTCTCTCTCTCTCTCTCGCTTAGGGTTAGGGTTTTGAAATTGAAGGGGGAGAGAGACAACCATGCGTGTCTCTCTCTTTGGTTAGGGTTTCGAAATCGAAGGGGGAGAGAGACAGCCATGCGCGTCTCCTCTCTCTCTCTCTCTCTCTCTGGGTTTTGAACTCGAAGGGAGACAGAACGCCTACCATTGAAAACTTCTTGGGGCCACAAAAGTTTTGGTCAAGCCGATATTTGTGTTTTCCTATCATTTAGGTCTTTGTGACCTTTTGAACGGGTTGGATGGCAAATAAAGATTATGGTCGGCCCTAGGAAGGTTTCAATGGTGGGCGTCATATTCCCCATTGCTTTCTACTGTGTGGTCTACTTGAGCATTGGATCTGCATCATTTTTTGGATCATGACCTGAAATGATCAAACAAAATGGATGGACGGTGCGGATATAACACATACATTACGTTGGGGTCCACATAACTTTGCCACCTCAGTACACAATCCGAGTCCCCCTTTCTCTTTTCGTCATTTACGAGGGAATTCCCCTCTCTTTTCAATTCAAAACAAGCCAATGTGGCTTATTTTCAACCAAGGCCTTTTTTAGCAAAGGTCCAATGAGTTAGACCATAATTGCAGTCCACTTTGGTGCTTCCCTGACCATGGGGCACGCCTTGATGCATGTGTTGTATATCCATGCCGTCCATCTACTTTGCCAGCTCATTTTAGGGTATGGTCCCAAAAATGAGGCAGATCCAAATCTCAGGTGGTCCATACTACAGGAAAACAGTGGTAATTGAATGCCCACCCTAAAAATTTTCATATGGTCCACTGTAATGTTTGTTTGCCATCCAACCTATTGATAAGGTCACGTAGATCTGGTTGAAGGGAAAACACAACAGCTTGACCCAAAACATTTTTTGGTCCCAAGAAGTTTTTAATGGTGGGAATTCAATTCCTTCTGTGTGGTCCACCTGAGATTTCGATCTGCCTAATTTTTTGGACCATACCTTAAATGAGTTGGCGATCTGCCTCATTTTTTGGACCATGTCCTAAAATGAGTTGGCAAAAAGGATGGATGGCATGGATATATAACAAATACAATGAGGTGGGCCCCACATTCAAGGCCTCACCCTCTAGTGGTCCTCCTGAGATTTGGATCTGCCTCATTTTTGGGACCTTGTTGCGAGGAGCTTGCAGAGCCTTAAATCTTTTTCCGAATCCTTATTTTGGGATCATGGGTTGATCAGACTAGGGTGCATCACCAGACTAATCATGTGTGTTCAGAGGGTCTGTCCTACATACAAGTCCAATCAGGAGCAATTCGGACCATTGGATTGGAGCTTTGGCTGTTGGATTGCGCATGGGGGTGCCATGACGTCTATAGGTGTGTTAACCGTCGGAGACAATTTTTAATAATAAAAAAGAGAGGCAGTGACAAAGTTGTAAATAATTCGAACTAGGCACTGACAAGGATTGTGCTACTGTTTTAATAGACCTCGTTTTTGGCTAGGTCTGGGCAAATAAGTGTGTTGTTTGTGTTTAGTGGTGTAGCTAGGATCGTGCAAGTCGATGCTCACAAAGCCTTCAGTTAATCTTGGAAGCAGATTTGCTTTTTAACTCTCCTATAAATTCGTTCCATTATCTGTAAAGGGCAAATATCTCTTTCAAGGTAGTGATGGTGTAACGTGCCTCAACAATATATTCAAATCTCCTTCCATTTCGGTACCTTATATATGACTACTTTAGAACTTGAGACATCTGGATTCAACTCACCTGTCTAGAGTAAATGTGATCATGGTCTGACTTGATGAAAAACTCTATTGAAATCTAGCTTTTCTTGAGACTTGAGTTGAAAACTCCAGTTCTGTCGACTTGATAAACTCAACTGAAGTTAATTTTTGTCGAGCTACTTTGAAGGGTGATATAAAAGAGTCTTGAAACCTTTCTTCTCCCTCAACCTCCCGAACCCAAATCTCTCTTTCACTCTCACTTACTAAATTTCCCTTCTTCATATCAATTCTTCCTGTAATTTGTGATTTTTTTATAATTTTTTAATTTTTTGCTAATATTAAGCATTTTAGTATTTATTTCCCATTTTGTATCCTTTTTTTTGTTGTAATTTGTAATTTTTTTCTTCTTTGTACCGTTGAATTTTTTAGTATTTACAAAAATATTCTAGTCTTGAATTTGAGAGTTGAGGAAACTCAATCAAGTTACCCGACTTGAGATTTTTAAATATTGGTTCCTCATATGCAAGATATTAACTCATTCAGTCTTAATTTTCATGCATCCAGGTACTAGGAACGGATGAATTGAATGCGTATCTAAGCAAATACCGTTTGGAGCTCGACCCACACCTTGAGGCACTTGTTGGGAGGTCTTATACATTTCCTTTTATTTGATTCCTGTAACTTTTTCATGCATAAATGAATGCCATTTCTGAAATGAGAGGCTCGTCTCTGCTACAGGCATAGCCGGAAGCCATGGACAAAGTTCACTAATGCTGATAATCAACACTTGGCAGTTCCAGAGGTTCGTCATTCTCAACCATCTGTAATTGAGTGGAAATCCTCCTGTCATCTCGCTTTATCACTTGGCCTTTTATTTTGCAGGCGATTGACTTCCTTGACAAGCTGCTCCGATATGATCACCAGGAAAGGCCAACTGCAAAAGAAGCCATGGTAGCCTTAATCAATGAGGAAAATATAAAATGTTTGCCCAAGCAAAATGGCATCCTTCCTCTAGCAACCCTAGCTGTGGGGCACACCTTTCAGAGATCCATACTGTTCTCTGGTGGGCGTCATTGTGATGGGTTCATGCCCCTAAAAACCTACATGCTCGAAAAATCTACGGCATGTTTGGGTGTACCTAGATATTATCCGGGAAAGTGGGAAATGCTTGCCAGAGTTCCATCCTATAATGTTGAAACTCTGATTTTGGCCAACTGAAGAAAAGAAGGAAATCGAAGGTCCATGTAATCGTAGTTCTCATTTTCCTTGTTGCCCAAGATGCAGTCTGGAATGGATAACCATCCCTTGCGCCAAAATATTGAACTGGATACCAATTTGGGGCACATCAAAATGCACTGTAAGCTGTAAAATTGTCTGACTTTTCTGCGGCTGTATGTGGGTCAGTGGCAAGACTTCCCATTTGCAGACATCAATCAGACAGTTGAGATCATTTGATGGTGGGGATTCTTCTGGCACTGTCCATTCATTGGGGCCCACCAAACGGACAGTCAAGATCACTGAAAGGAAGGACCTTCCTATTGGGTTTCTGAGTCAACAGAATGCCATTTTGCTTCTCTGGGAATCCTATAATGCCTCTTTAAGCATTCCTTCAGTTTCATCTCTCATTTACTCTTATAGCTAAAACTGGGGACTCATATTTCTGAATACCTATCACAATGCCTTTCAGGCCCATCCCTACTTCAATCCAGTGAGAAGCGCAGAGAGCAGCAGGTCTCGTACCCAGTAGCACCGATGACATGGTGCCCGTGGAAAGAATGATGTTCCCATGCCTGGTGGGGCCTGTTTTGTGCGAGTTTAACTGCATTTTTATGTGGATGATTTTTTTTTTTTTTTTTCTGGCCGCAATGGCCTTAAAGCGTATTGCTTTATTAGGAAGATCTGCTATATTTTAGTCCTAATTGAACTATGATTGTTGTATTTGGATTGAGCTTTTTCTATATCTGTTTTTATTGCCCTCCTATTGCTGTCAACATTCCAGCTTCCATGAGTTCCGGATTTTTGTTTTTGTAGTGTTTGATTTTTTTCACCTTTGGTTCGAGGAGAGATTTTATGTGTGAATTTCAGTGCGTGTCAATGCTTTAGGTGTATAAGATCTGGGCCATTCACCAGTTGTGATAACTGTGAACATGCTATGGCCAAACAACGTCCATTGTTTAGGTGGTATATATGTGAACTGAATTTGGTTGTTTTTCATCTTTTTTTTTCCCTCTAACAATCCACTCTGTGTGGTGCACCTGCCAAAATTGTGTCAGGGCATGTTGACTGTGGCCCCTGCCTGACGAATGGTCTGGATGTTTTGCACGTTTACTTTGGCGTGTGTGCCAAGGATCGTGTCTTTAATCTCAACTTCTGACAAATGACCCTGACCCATATTTTTTATACAAGGTTTTCATTCTTTGACAATGAAAAGAATCATAGCCGTGTACCAACCATTATGAAAATGGAATTCTGTTGGTTATTCAGCACATTTCATGTAACTAATTTGATCGCTTGGCAATTGGTCTGTTTGGATGGCCTTAACCAAATTGCAATTTGGTTTCCCTGAAATTGTATTTTGAGACGGAAAACTCGGTTAAATTGCGTTCTATCAAAAAAAAAAATCAACTTTGGAAAACGAGGAAGGGGACATTGTGAGAGGGTTGTGCTTACATGTATGAATCTAAGCTTGTCAAAATTATCTTACTCAAGAAAGTACGTCAACTGAGCCTGACCTGTTTACCAGATGATCCAAGAATTCCTGCCCAGACCATGATCCATTACCCTGTGGCCTGACCCAACCCATTTAATTGTAATCTGGTCGTGCATGACCGACCAACCTCAAGGGACCACACTCAGCTTTAGGAATGGATTATGGTGCCAAAGGTGTGCTCTCAGCCCTTGACTATTGGATTCATAGAAATATGAGTCTTGAGTTTCCTGCTTGCGACAATCGGAGAACTTCTCATTTCTGTACCAAGCCTTTGATTTACGGCCCCATCATGGATGGATATTTCGACAAAAAAAAAAAAAAAAATCCCAAATTAGAAAATCCTAACCATCAAAATGTCTAGTCTTTCCTCCACCAAGTAATGCATTGTTGGTGCATCTCTTCTTGACCAAGTATTTGCATACCAAGAATGGAAAGGTTAGATTTCACTCATTGAGGTTTCTGGACATGATCCATCCATGGCGGGAGCCGATATATCAATGGCTTGGATGATTTAGAAAAATGAAGGAAAAAAAAAAAAAAAAAAACAAAAACATGTACAAACTAGGTGTCAAACATAGAAGTTCCATGTTTACTACCGAACAGGGAGCTCTGCCTCTAGAAGCATGCATATTGTCTATTAATTGGTTTCAGGTTTTGGGTGGGGTTGGGTCTTCTGGCCCAGTCAATTGATAAGCCATGTGGGTACCCACAAGGTGGATTGCTTGGAGACTGGTCTGTGTGACCCACCGTGGTGTTTGTGTTTTATCCATGCCGTCTATCAATTTTCGCCAGCTCATTTTAGGTAGATGCAAAGCTCAAGTGGGCCACACCACTAGAAATATTTGAGGATAATGAAGCCGACTGTTGAAAGCATCCTAGGGCTTATCATGATGATTATTTGCCATCCAGCCTGATCTTGAGGTCCTGATAAGTTTTTAATGGTGTGGTCCACTTGAGCTCTGAATCCTTATTTTTAGTCTCATGCCCTAAAATGAGACAGCAAAACGGATGGACGCCTGTGGATAAAACAAAACACAAACATCACGGTGGGCCTCACAGCTATGCCACCTGGGATATCCCTGGTGAGCTGGTGTCCAGGCAATCCACGTCCTAGATTGGGTGCCCAATCCATTTACTTAAATGGACATATTTTATAGCTTGAGTACGACCCATCCGATTCAAAGCCGAGCCTGATCAACTAACCATGGTCTAGACCTGACTCAGAAGCGAGTCGGCTTATCCAATCTGTGCAGCCCACCTAGTGAGTGAGTGGATCGTATGTCGCACAAATAAGGCAACGTGGGCACGTGCAAGCTGCAAGTTAGAAATCGAAACTGTCTACAACTTTCTTACTAGAATCCAAAAACGTAGCCATGCTCTTTATCCTCACATTGGGATTCCAAAACATGATTTCTGATGGGACAAAGGTCCCATGGGACACGTGTCATCCATACATGAGGGGACCACTCCCACATACATGCCCACGTACAATGTACAGTAGATGATGATATGGGAAGCAGTATATGGTTATCTCCATCATGATGATTTGATGATGATGCTGGTGGTTTCACGTCATTGAGAGGAACGGGGGGCCTACGGTTGGTGATCCGTCTTCTATTGGTTTTGTGAGCCCCACAGTGATCTAAAGAATCTTATACTTCCGAATATCTTAACCGTTGGTTTAGTTGTCCTGGATGTGGACAAAGGAAAAATGGACGGCTAGGAACTTCTAGTCAGGAAGTTTTGCGGGCCCATTAGATCAACGGCCTGGATTACCGAGCTACGGGTCCCCCTACTTACGTGGAATGGGTTTGTCAAGTCACTATCCGTGTACTGATGCATCAGGACGGACGGGGATTGCCTGCGACCCCAACCGAGCCGTCGGTAGCCAGGTGGGGCCCACCGTGATAATTGTGAGACGTCCACCCTTTCCTGCGGTCGGAAGCTAGGTGGGGCCCACAGTAATATTTGTGAAGAATCCACCCCGTCCATCTGTTTTGCCGGCTTTTGTTAGGGCGTGAGCCCTAAAAATGAGGCAGATCCAAAACTCAAGTGGGCTCCACGACAGTAAACAGTGGGAATTGAATGGTCACCGTTGAACAGTTCATGGGCCAGAGAGCAGGCTGACTTTTATTTTTTCAGTTAATCCCAGTAGAAATGAGCTAATAAATGGTTTGGATGGTATATAAACATCACGGTAGGCCCTAGGAAGATTTCACTGATAGGCTTTTCTCTCCCCACTTTTCCCCGTCGTGGGGCCCGCCTTTGCTTTGGATCTGTCCCATTTTTGGACACGTCCTAACACAAAACCATTGGATGGGGTAGATTTATCACAAACACCCCGATAGGCCTCACCTAGCTTTCCTAGCATTGGGGTGCCCGGCAAACCATGTCACATCAGGACCGTAATTCCTTTGATCAGTACAACGATGATGCGGAAGGCCTTCGTTTTTGTTCTGATCAGAGCTCGACGAGTCAAACGCCTTCCTTCGACTACATTTTGTCCGAGGGCATGTTTGAACAGGAGAAATCCAAAGTCTAGAAATGGAAATGTCAAGGACTTGTTTGGCAGACACTTAAACATGAGTTGATCTCCTTTTAATTAACAGTAATTATTTAATTATGTATTACCGATCTTCTCTCTAATAAACAAAGAGTTCAAGCCAACAATGATTTGTATTAAAGATCAAGATCCTAATGCATAATTACTATTTAACTAAAATGAGATTAGGCGTTCGCCAAATAGGGCCTAATGACTTTTTCAAGATTATTTCGTTCTAATGATGTGTGGATTCTAATTCATTTCATAATAATGTGTGGGTGGCAATAGGAAAATGTTTGGCTCAAATTAAGTCCTTCCTGCGATGTGCATGTGCCAAGCATTTCAGAGCTGAATACGACTCAAATCGAACGGAATGCCTTTAGCCCTAGGTACCAAGATAAACCGATTAAGACGAAATATGTGTAGATGGACAATATCCAGCCATCAATTATGAAGAATTATGCGATTGGTGAAGGGGAGGGTGTTAGTGCACGTTTCTGTGGCATACTAGTGCACCTTGTTTGTTAATCACTTAGGTCAGTGAGTCTAGTGTCGGTTGAGCTTAATGAAGATGAAGACCGAAGACTCAAGTTGCCATGCTGTATCAAGGAAGAAGAAACGGGTATAAGTGATGCCTTGGTGTGCCTTAACCTTGACCAAAACTATATCCCAAACCCTTTGATGACCTTGACCATGATAAGAAAACCTTTAATCATCATAGATTGGCTCTAGGTGTCCCAAAAGATCACCCATACTATGGCCAAAGAGATCGGGCAGTGATAGAGTGGGTCAGCATTTCAACTTGGCTGAACCCAAGCTTGTTCGACCGGTTGGCTGGACTGGACCAACCGGTCAAGACCGGTCGGACTGGCTTCCAGACCATACAGCGTTGCTGTAAGTATGCAGGCCATTGGGCCGACCAGTCGTGACCGGTCGGCAGGTCTGGTCCGACAGGTCCCGACTGGTCGGACAGACACCCCTCCTAGACAACGTGCTCACTGTCTTGCCTAGCCGTTGGCCGATCGGTCGGGACCGGTTGGGACTAGCCGTTTTTTGCCCTTTTTTGTTTGTTTGGACCTCTTTTATAAAAGGGCTTGAGGTATTTGTTGAACGATAGAGAGAGATTTTGAGAGGAGTGAAGCCACCATTGTTGGAGACCATTTGAGGCTCATTCCCAACCTATGCAAGGCATCTTCTTTGTGCTTTAACACAAGATTAGAGCATTCCAAGCTCATGAAGAAGATGACCTTCATCCCCTCTTGATCTCTAGAGTTTGGATCTTCCTTCATAGTCATATCCTTATCCAAATCTCTAAGATGAGATCGTTGTAGGTGGGCAACTCTAGGCAACCCATTCCTATCAATTGTAGAGTTCTCAAACCTACCCTCTTATCACCTTGGGCATCTCAAAGGCATCACAAGTAAGGTGATTGATCAAGTGTAACTGAGGCATTGGCGATCCAACGACAATACGATCGGGGGAGCAAGGGAAGCTGATTGAAGCACGGGAGAGCGGAGATTAAGCAACCCGAACCGGCGCTGAACAAGGGGCTCATCTAACAAGTAAGGTTGTCTTTGTTGAGGGTCCATCTACTCAATTCTTTGTGGGAGTTGAGTGTAGAGTTTGTTTGTCAAACTCGAACTAGGGACGTTGGCCGTTCCTTGACCTGTTTGTCGACCTAAAAACTAGGGGTTGTTTGCACTCCTCGGCTCGTTTGCCGGGCCTAAACAAAGTCTCCAAGTTAGTGAATGCCGGTGTGCTCAAGGAGTTGAGTGCTTGAACCGGGAGTGGAGTAGACCCAAAGTTGAACCATTATACATGCTTGTGTTTGTGATTGAATTGAGTACATTGATATCTTACCATTATATGTTTAATTGTTTAATTATAAATGCTTGATAGGAATGTATGCTAGGCGCTAGATAGGCACATCCACATACAAGATGTACTTTCACTAAGTAGTGTAGACTTGAGCTCATTGATCCATTCTCATAAGTCTACATAGGCTGCATAAATTAAGAGCTTGATTAGTTAAATCATTTGATTATCTATGCATGCTTATACTAGGTTGTTTATTACTTAACCATATGCTAGTATTGTGATTGGACCCACTTAGGCTTGAAAGCCGAAGTGTTCTTGCTTACTTAGTTTAATTTATTAAATTGTGTAAGTAGGCGAAAAGAATTTTAAAAGGTCCTAATCATCCCCCCTATAGGACTTAGCCATAATTCTAGTTGCTCTTTAAGCTTCCGCACATATGAAGGTGTTGTGTTAGACTACCGACGTAATTTCAATTGGTATCAGAGAGGGTTGCTCTTCAAAGACTTAACTGTCTAGAGTAAGATCTGGTACCAGAGCACTAGCATGATGTCTAACTGAGATGGAGGTACCACCAACCATCCACCATTCTTTGACGTGTCCAACTACGCCTATTGGAAAGCTAGGATGAGGATTCTCCTACAATTCGTGGATTGTCCGGTGTGGCTAAGCACACAACGTGGATATGCCTTGCCCATCGAACAAGTGGAGGTTGATGGAAAATACATTGTCATGCCCAAAGATGATGAAAAATAGAATGACAGTGAGAGAGCTCAATACATGGCAAATGCCAAAGCTCTCAATGTGATTTGCTGTGCGGTTTCCTCGGATGAATTTCAGCGCATTCTCACATGCGCAACTGCAAAAGAAGCGTGGGATATACTTGAGGTTACCCACGAGGGAACTAGCATAGTAAGATGCTCGAAGCTTCAGCTCTTAACCACCAAACTTGAAAACATTAGGATGGAAGAGACTGAAACCTTTATGGAGTTTTATAGAAAACTTTCTGATATTTGCAACTCCATGTTTGTCTTGAGTGATCGGGTTCCGGAAGGACGTATATGTAGAAAAATACTTAGGTCCCTCCCGAAAAGATTTAACACCAACGTAGCAGCCTTAGAGGAGTGTAGAGACATAGATAACATGAAAGTAGAAGAACTCATAGGTTCCCTACAAACTCATGAACTATACTTTAAGGCCCCCTCTAGAAAGAAAAACATCGCCCTAAAGTCCTCTCACAAACATAAGAAAATTAAGAGTAAGTCGGAGGAAGATAGTGATGATAAGGATGATGAAGAAGAAAAGTTAAACAAAAAATTTAAAAGATTCCTCAAATTTGATAGAGGGAGTAGCCGTGACAAGAAGGACAAGAAGGGTGAAAAACATAAAGGGAAGTCATTCAAATCTTCATTCGTTTGGTGTTACGGTTGCGGTCATCGTGGCCATATCGCCTCGGAATGTCCGAATGGGCCTAAACCAAAAGGTAAAAAGGCAATGACTGCCACTTGGGATGATACGGAGGAGTCCGAATCCAAATCTGGTGACTTCACTAGTGATGGAAGCCAAAATATTGATATAGCTCTCATGGCTTTCACCACTATCTCTCTTCCCCCTAATCTAAGAGAGGATCCCGACCACTATCCCTTCTAGGAGAAGAAAGAGTTCCCAACCCCTCACCTCATGCTACATTTTATAAGGGTGTTGAGGAAATTAGTTACCCTTAAGCCTTTCAAACTAAACATAGTTAGTAAGGGTAGCTAGAAATTGATTTTATAGGAATATCTGAGGATTTCAGCCTCATTTTTGTGTGTACAGGCAAATCAGAGGATTCAAGCCCTATGAGCCCAAATTTAGTAGTTTAGCCTTGCTTTTAATTTGTATATTTGCTTGCTAGACTATCACCATGCTTAGATTAGCTAATCTTGCTGAATTATATGCTTCATTGTATGCTAATCTTTGCTTAGTATTAGTCTTGATATACCATTAGGGGAGGTTGGTTGATTGGGCTATAAGCCCTTTGTGCTTTTATTACAAATGTATATCTTTGACCAATTTTGCATGATTAACTATGATTAGATAGTTACATTTTCTTGTTAATCATGTTCCTTAGCATGCTCCATGTTTTTATGTTCATGCACCCTATACTCTTCTTGTTAGCATGTGCTTATTGTTTTATCTTGGACATACTATCTACTCTTACCTTAACCTTAATTGATATATCATTAAGAGGGAGAGAATAGTTTGTCAATTGCTGACAAAAAGGGGGAGAAAGATCAAGTCCCACCAAAACTAGTTTGCTATGTTTTGTGATGCAATGATTGACAGGTTATGGGGGAGCAAACTGAAGAGGAGCTGCTTAGTTAGTCATGTCAAGAGTCCTGTATTTATTTCATATCAATGTAATATCTTGTACATGTTTTTTGTTTTCGTAGGTTAGGTTTTTGTAAGTAATTGACAAATGGGGAGATTGTTAGTGCACTTTTCTGTAGCATACTAGTGCACCTTGTTTGTCAATCACTTAGGTCAGTGAGTCTAGTGTCAGCTGAGCTTAATGAAGACGAAGACCGAAGACTCAAGTGGCCATGCTGCATCAAGGAAGAAGAAACAGGTATAAGTGATGCCTTGGTGTGCCTTAACCTTGACCAAAACCATATCCCAAACCCTTTGATGACCTTGACTATGATAAGAAAACCTTTAATCATCATAGATTGGCCCTAGGTGTCCCAAAAGATCACCCATACTATGGCCAAAGAGATTTGGCAGTGATAGAGTGGGTCAGCATTTCAACTTGGCTGAACCTAAGCCTGTCCGACCAGTCACGACCGGTCGGTTGGACTGGACCGACCGGTCAAGATTGGCTTCTAGACCATACAACGTTATTGTAAGTATGCAGGCCATTGGGCTGACCGGTCGTGACTGGTCGGCAGGTTTGGTCTGACCGGTCCCGATCGGTCAGACAGACACCCCTCCTAGACAGCGTGCTCACTGTCTTGCCTGGCTGTTGGCCGACCGGTCGGGACAGGTTGGGACTAGCCGTTTTTTGCCCGTTTTCTGTCCGTTTGGACCTCTTTTATAAAACGGCTTGGGGTATTTGTTGAACGATAGAGAGGGATTTTGAGAGGAGTGAAGCCACCATTGTTGGAGACCATTTGAGGCTCATTCCCAACCTATGCAAGGCATCTTCCTTGTGCTTTAACACAAGATTGGAGCATTCCAAGCTCATGAAGAAGATTACCTTCATCCCCTCTTGATCTCTAGAGTTTGGATCTTCCTTGATAGTCATATCTTTATCCAAACCTCTAAGATGAGATCGTTGTAGGTGAGCAACTCTAGGCAACCCATTCCTATCAGTTGTAGAGTTCTCAAACTTACCCTCCTATCACCTTGGGTATCTCAAAGGCATCACAAGCAAGGTGATTGATCAAGTGTAGCTGAGGCATTGGCGACGTAACGACAACACAATTGGGGGAGCAAGGGAAGCTGATTGAAGCACGGGAGAGAGGAGATTAAGCAATCTGAACCGGCGCTGAACAAGGGGCTCATCCGACAAGTAAGGTTATCTTTGTTGAGAGTCTGTTTGCTCGCCTCAAGTGCAAGGCTGCAATGTAGTAATAATTCTCAGTAAGACCGAGGTCGATGCACAAGGAAAGAGGTAAACAATTCCAAGTACTCTAATAACTAGAATCTAAGAAGTTTAGGAAAATAGTTTTTCACATTATATAGGAAAATTTGAAAATTAGAATAACTAGAGTATCAAGGATTCACTTGTAGTAGTTCAATACCAATCCATTCATCAAAGCAAAACACAATTAGAATCAAAGTCCTATCTCTCATTTAATTGAAGGATATAACATTCAGGCACAAACAGTCCCACTTAAATCTAGAAATCAGATTTCTAGTTCTAATGAAGCACATAGAACTTGAACTTGTAGCCTTTGGAGTAACAGCCATGCCAAAAGACTATGGCATGCTAAAGGGTTACTACAATTCGAATTCAAACAACCCAATCATGGTAATCTCAGAGAATTGCAAGGAACTTATGTCCGGAGTACACAAACTCTCACAAAACTTCTAAAAATCCAAACTTTATTCAAACTAGAACTTAAAAATCCAAAAATAAGTAAAGGTTACTTGAAGAAACGAATTAAAGCATTGAAACAAACTACAAACTTCACTTCTTAGCTCTAGTTAAGAGGTTAGCTAAAAGAAAGCATTAACAACTACAAATTAGAACTAGGAAAAGAAGAAAACTAATTGTAGGAGGCTAGGAAGCCTCCTAGGTCTTGATCTCTTTGCTCTCCACGTTGCTAGATGCCTTAGGAAGAGGCTGTAGGTGTCTTTTTATAGCTTGGAGACATCACCGACTTTAAAGAATCGCAGAACTACGGAGTCCTCCCGCACCTAGGAAACCCAAAATTCGAAATTAGAAAGTGAAACCTGCTGTTTGCATGTGGCCGACCGGTCTTGGCCGGTCGGACCTGTCCTTTGACAGTCCATAAATACAAGAGGGGGGGGGGGGGGGGGGGGGGGGGGGGGGGACCTGTTGGCCGACCAGTTTTGACCGGTCTGGCTCCTATTCCTCTTCATTTTTCTTCTTTCTTTCTTCTTCTCTTTCTCCTCTCTTTCTCCACCATTCTTTGGCACTTGTTCTATTGATCTTCAATGCATACAAAGTGACTCTTTTAACCATGAAGTGGTGAAAACTTCTCTCATTCCTATAACCACAAAAAAATGTATTGGATTAGTCTTTAAACATGAAAACCATGCATATAATGTGATGTAATGGGCTATGACATGTATAAATTGGAGGCTCAATAGAGTCCATCCACTCAATTCCCTGTGGGAGTTAAGTGTAGAGTTTGTTTGTTAAACTCAAACTAGGGATGTTGGCCGTTCCTTGGCCTGTTTGTCGGCCTAAAAACTAGGGGTTGTTTGGCACTCCTTGGCTCGTTTTGCCAGGCCTAAACAAAGTCTCCAAGGGGGAGCCTTCGACACGGGAGTGAATATACGTTGGGTTGAGAGTTAGCTATGTCCAAAACTCCATTTGGGTTGAGAGTTAGCCCTTTGTCCAAAACTCCGGTTATGGTTGAGAGGTGAACCGGTAAAACCTCCATGTAAAGGTTGAGAGGTGAACCTCATTTAAAACCTCCAATAGTGAATGCCGGTGTGCTCAAAGGAGTTGAGTACTTGAACCGGGAGTGGAGTAGACCCAAAGTCGAACCACTATAAATGCTTGTGTTTGTGATTGAATTGAGCACATTGATCTCCTAGTATTTTATGTTTAATTATTTAATTATGAATGCTTGATAGGAATGTATGCTAGGCGCTAGATAGGCACATCCACACACAAGATGTACTTTCACTAAGTAGTGTAGACTTGAGCTCATTGATCCATTCTCATAAGTCTACATAGGTTACATAGATTAGGAGCTTGATTAGTTAAATTATTTGATTCTCTATGATGCTTAGACTATGTTGTTTATTACTTAACCATATGCTAGTCTTGCGATTTGACCCACTTAGGATTGGAAGCCGAAGTGTTCTTGCTTACTTAGTTTAATTTGTTAAATTGTGTAAGTAGGCGAAAAGAATTTTAAAAGGTCTTAATCACCCCCTATAGGATTTAGCCATAATTCTAATTGTTCTTTAAGCTTTCGCACATACGAATGTGTCGTGTTAGACTACCGACATAATTTTAGAGGGTTCATCTTTCTAACAAGTTCCTTTTACCTTTAGAGAAATGACTTTCAATTACGCACATGATAGCTTACTCCATTAAAATATAACATAATATTTATTAAAAATAAAAATGAGGCTAAAGTCGATAATATTAATAAGGTAAATATAACAACAATCGGCATATAAATAGTAAAAAAATAAAAAAAATGTATAAGTATAATTTGTTCATCGTTTAGTAAAATACTAGGCTTCGTAATAAGAAGGTCATTGGGTATGATGACTAGATGTCACGCCTCAAAATTCGAGTACCCGAATAGGGTTATTCAGGACTCGGATGCTGAGCTCGTGAATTTTAATTAACATAATTTCATCAAATTTACTAGATATTCAGAGCAATTTAAAATGAAATAATTGCTAAAATAATACTCATTAGTATAATATTGATTAAATTCAACTCTCTTAATAATATTTTTTTTTTCTACATCGAAATTTAGAATTCAATTAAACTTAAAGAACGAAACCGAATTGAGACTTAAAGTAAACCTAAATTGCTGAAAATGAGTAGATTAGTAGTAAAGGCCCAATTGCTTGTAGTATTCCAGTTCTGCACATGTGGATTGTTATAATAAAATGAGCATAACGACCCAATAGAATGATTTTAGTAGGATCATTTCTGACAAAAAATTTGAAATATTTGGATTATATCAAAATCTTATAAGTAAAAGAGATAACAAGATTTAAATATGAAGAGTAAAATAACATGAATTTAAGTATTAGATTTGTAAATATTCTATGAATGTGTTACTTTGCATGAATTACCATAACTAATATCCATCATTTCTTACAACACCGTACCCAAGTGGATGACCATGTTGCATTAACGCTCATGCACTGGTACCTTGTGGTGAGGGACCTATTTGTATGTTAGCTGGTCAGACTACTGGTCTAGTTGTACTCCTGACGTATGTCTGTGTACACAATTGTACTCATACGCCGTACACAAAGGAGACTCCATATGATCTAATGGGTCTAGGGTGTTTCACCCAAGGGACACGATCGTCCTACTTGTTAGCTTTAGGGTCTTCACCCAAGGGACATATCGCTATACTTGCTGGCTTTAGGGTCTTTCACCCAAGGGACACGATCGCTCTACTTGCTTTAGATACATTCCTAAGGTAGTGCATTCATATATATATCTCAATTTACAATAAGTGCACATGCTATGATTTAAGAAAATTTTAATAATGATTTATTTTTAATATTTAATTTTCTTTTAAAATTTATTTTAGTCACAAATTAAATTTAATAGGTAAATTTTAAAATTTAAATTTAAACTTAAATTGATATATAATCTATATTTCTACCATTAAAAAATTAAGTAAGATTTAAATTTAAAATTACCAATTAAATTAAATCAATAAGCTCAAGGTTTATGTATTACATCAAATTAAAATTTAAATTATCTAATTAATAATTATTATGCAGTAAACTACTTTAAACCAATGAATTCTAAAATATTCAAGTAAATTTTAAAATATTAAAAAATTTAGCTTTTAAACTAATTTATCAAAATTGGTTACTTATTTTTAAATAAAAAAATGGTACATTAATTTATGTTAATTAATTTAAAATTTATTATTATAAATCAAATTATAATTTAGTAGTTAACTTAATTAAATTTTAGAATTAAAATTTGGTTTAGATATTAATTTAGATATAAGTTTGTCAATTTAAATCAAATAAATTATTTTGTTCTAAAATTTATTCATTCTAATTTAAATAAAAATTTAATTAATCAACTAATCATAAAATTCAGAATTTAACTAAAAAAGTTAAGGAATTAAATAATTTTTTTCTAAATATTTAGAAATTAATGCAATAATTCAACAAATAAGATATTCAATGAATAAAAAAATTTCAAATCCAATAAGGTCACCTACCCAATCTAGAGTGCTGGCCAAACCTTATACTGTAATGACCCGAGATTTTCGACCCTCGTGTATAACACAACAGCCGAATTCCCAAGTAACTTATGGAATAACTAATTTGTCAAATAATGAAATCTAGCATTCAAGCACAATGGCGGAAACAATTTTCATCTTATTCTATCAAACTCACTACGTCATCATCAATGTTTAAATAAGGGAACCAACCAATATCTTCACTAATTAACTAAAATACCAATTTATGTCTTCTCTTGAAGACTTATTACAATTCCATAAATGTATCAACTACTCAAAAGAAACATTTAATAAATGATAACATCAATTAAGTTTCTCTAACATTGTCATCCGCCATGTGATCGTACGAACCATCGAACTCTTTTCCTTAAAAATTGGGTGTTCAGTACCTGGATCTTCACCTGCATCATCTAAATTGTGTTTGGGATAGCATTAAACGCTATCATAGTGGGGAATATTCCCTCCAAGACTATCAAGAATAACAATGTACAAAACTCAGAATAACGCAACACAATAATATCTTTATTCAAACAAAACAATCAAGTAAAAATCTTTGTTAATGCGATGCATGGAATGCATGCTCTGGCTAAGGTACCCTGGCTAGAATCACAATACATGAAGTGGGAGACTCCCTGTTACGACTTCACGCTAACCACTAGTCACCAGAGGTTCCTGGGATGCACAAGCCCATAGTTTTGCCCGACCACGTGAGAAACGGGACGCTCATAGCCCAAATCTACACATGACAGTGTACGGGAGAAGTAGGACGCTCTAGCCTATTCTCAATTTCGTACACCCACATGGAGCCAAGTGAATGCATGACTTTAGTTTCACCTTTATTTAAGTGTTTTCGCATACAACCAATTTAATAAAACTCAATGGTCACTATGGGGAGTCACAAGTGACCCAGCATAGGCCGACAGCTCGGGCTTAGTGTCCATGGCACCAACCTCGGCTCATGAGAATTTGTATACCATTAGTGTCCACTCATTGTCCCGTTTTATGATTTCATCATGTCCCAAAAAGCCAATGTTGTACTTCATGACCAAATTCATTAAAGTACTCATGTAATGTAAATGGATCCAATCAAGCATCATGTACATGTAAGGATCCATTGACAAGCAATCACTTCATTCTTTCAGTTAAGTCCAGAGATATTCTTCCATCATGAACACCTCTCACGAGTTCCATCTCTCTACATCGAATAATTTTACCTACTTAGGGACAAAGAGTATACAATAATGGGATGTCTATATGATGATCTTATACACATATTTCATATATATCACAATATGAAAACCAATGTTACTTGTAACACCTAGAGTAAGAAAATAAGGGCATAGATTTCACAAAGATAAATAACACAAATACACATGCTTCTTAGTAAAAAATCTAAACAAGGAATCACATCATTATATAATAATATTCATTACAAATCCTACATTAAACTTCATGTTATATGGATCGATAACTCAAAATAAAATAATTTCATATGCCACAAAAGAATTTATGATAATTGTGATATTATTAATGAAAGGCTTGAAGGAAAATCTTCACCTTAGGATGGACTTAGAAGAAGAGGGTTGTAGAAGATCCTGGCCGCTGGAAAAATATGAGAAAGAACTCTCTTCTCTTCTCTCTCTCTCTCTTCTCTCTTTCTCTAGGGCATGGAAGTTAGGGTTAGGAGAAGGGCTTGGAGGTGTGTAGTCGAAATATGGAGAGGGATGTGCACGCGAGGTCTTGTGTAACAACCTCTTGAGGTGGGTTTCTCAATTCTCAATATTTGGATGATCTTTGATCAATTCCAATCCGTTCATCTTATCAAACTCGAAGAGTAGAGTCAGAATATGTAAAATTTCTTGATGATCCACATTCTAGATTGGCCGATCCTTTAAAATGGCCTAATGGGTGCTAAAATGGGCTTGATCTCAATTAACGGTCTACGCTTGATGATCAGGGCCCAAATTTTGGAAAAATATATGGTCATGATAGGCAAATAATAGTACAAAGTTTAGTGGTTGATTGATGGTGAGAAATGCCTAGATCTGAAATTTCAACTTTTGGCGGAAAAGGAAGGGGCTGGCTTTGTGGTTCAACGGTGTAGGATTATAGATCGGGGTCCAAATTTTGTGTAAACTCGTAGTCATATGAGTATAATAAGTGGTCCAAATTTGAGAAGCGATTGATGGTGACAAATGGGTAAATTGAAAGGTTCAGATTTAAAAAGAGTTGGTAACTTGTTAATTTTTAGAACGGGATAACTTCGCGCATAAGAAAGAGGCTTATCAAGGTGGGGCACTTAAATCACACTATTGGTCCATGATAAAGACGATCCAAGTCATTCATATGAAGAAAAATATTCGACTACGACTAACCATCCACTTTCCTCACTTGATGGACATGAAAATCAAAGATTAAGGGGCTGATTTGACAATTGGACCACTTCTGCTATGATTTAAGGGCTGAAAATTGACGTGTATGGTTAATATATGCCCAAAAGTTTAAATCCAGAGTTTTACGTGAAAGTGATCGTCAGAAACTATAATACTTAAAAATGGCATCTTAACTTAAGCTTAAATAATGGCATTTTCATAATTATCTTAAAAGTACGTGATTTTTAAAATCTGATCTTTCTACGATATTTATGGGATCATTCTATACAACTTTTGTAAAGGGTCCTCTATCGCATCTCCTACGGATGTCCTGCTATTCACAAATCAACGGTAAATGTACAATAATTAATAAAAAAATGAATTTTCAAAAATTTTCAAATAAATCTCGAAAATCTGGGGCGTTACATATACTATTATTAGAACTAGAAAATGCGCAAGGCAGTTTTCTTGTGTTTCGTTATTCTTGAGGGTTCTGAGTAATAGAGAAATTTATTGACAATCATAAGCATTCACAAAGTACACACGAGAAAGTATCGCAAGACGAATTTTATTCCAGAGATTCCGAGATGTTTTACATTCCAGGCCGTGATACTAGTCACGAGCCCTTAATTACATCAATGGATGATCACCCTTGATTAAAAGGCAAAAGTCAATGTATGCATGCATCTTAGATAAATTAAATAAGGCATTAAAAGAGCATAAATATAGGTAAAACATATCACAAGCAACATATAGATTTTTACGTTAAAACCCTTACGGGAGAAAACCATGGCACAAAGCGATAAGATTCCACTATGAATATAGTTATGCAATAAATGGAATGTTCAGGAGGAAGCCCAGATAGATCGAGCTGGTAATTTAAATCATCAGGGACTATAGTTTGAGTTTTACGGTCGTAGAGATCAAGTTTCGGGTTTCTTATGCACTGAGCCATTGTTTAGACAAGTTAAATGCTTATCCCATATTCTTTCGGGTATTCTTAGTTGAGAAACAGCTATGACTTTAACCGAGTCATGTATTACAGTGTCAACGACCGTCGCCGAGGACGAGTGACTGCAGGAAGACATGCCACTATTCCCATGTAGTGCCTCACAGTGTTAATAACCGTCGTCAAGGATGGGTGACTACTGGAAGACACACCATGGTTTCCATGATCAACACTACCAGTAACTGTCGCTGCGGACGAGTGACTACTAGAAGGCATATTACGACTGCCATATGATACAAGACAGTGTCATTGACCGTCACTGCGGACGGGCGACTACAGGAAGATACATCATTGCTGCTAAATGGTACAACACAGCTCCATTGACCATCACTGCGGACAGGTGACCACAGGAAGATGCATCTGTGGACCCTCGCCGATTTTCCGCGCTCCCACACGACGTTCTTCTCGTCCCTTCCCCTTTCGGGAAAAGAAGGAGAGGATGATGTGTGAGTGCGAAATCGCCGTTTGTGCCACTGGCTTGCCTCGTTCTCGAGGGCTTCGTTTGGTTGTCGTGTTAAGCCGGATGTGTTAAAATGAGTTTGTATAAGACCAGAGTCGCCACTAGCCAATTACTTCGAATCTACAGTCGGCTAGACCCTGTAGAAACATTAGAGAAGGGAATCCGAAGATTCCTTCCTCTAAAATGACTCCTATTGATCTGCGGTCAGAGATTCAAGGTAAGGGATCACGGTTACAAGGTGGGAAGAGGTTAAGCACCCCACACACTGCCCGTACCGAAGTACGGTCTCTACTTCACAGAATCGATCGAATACTTGAAAGTCTAGTTTAATCCTCGTATATTCTCATGGATGACATGATGCATGAATGCGGGTCTGAACAGTAAGAGTTTCTGATGGGCAGGTTCCAACAACGGGCAAGCCCAGAGCGTACGCTCGAACTGACAGGTGCTTTATGCGAGATGATGCATGCTGTGTGCTTGAATATTCAAAGTGTTTACAGTGATATATACCTGAATGCAGGTCTGAACAGTAAGAGTTTCTGATGGGCAGGTTCCAACAACGGGCAAGCCCAGAGCATACGCTCGAACTGACAGGTGCTTAATTTAAGACATGCGGTGTGCTTGAATAATCAAGGTGCTTGTAGTGAAGCAGGGGGGTTGGAAGAAAAGTAAATGTTGCACTTATGCTAGATGCAAATGAGATGATGCTGGAAAAATGATAGCTGGATGGACGGAGGTATCGCAAGGATTGGCTTTGAGTGGCTGGATCAAGACTTAGACGGCTTGGGAGACTTGGACCAGTGGTCAGGCTGGGCTGGACCAGGGCTAGGCTCTCCTCACTCGGGCTCTCCTTGGTGGAGGAATGGGCTAAGGGGTGAAAGAGGGTGACTCAGATGGACGGGCTCTCTCTGGTTGAGTGGTGTGTTGAAATGAGAAGGGGAGGGGGGTATTTATAGTAGCGAGCAGTGGCAGAGCTCGTAATTTGTCTCGGGCGGCCTGCTATGGGCCGCCCGTACGGCCGCTCCTCGGTTTCCAGCGATGTACGGTTGCTTCCTCGGGGCTGCTGTTTGACTCGCTGGGTCGACTCAGTGAGACTCAGCGGGTCGACTCGGTGATTTGACTCGACGGGTTGACTCGGTGTTTTGACTCAGCGGGTTGACTCAGCAGGTTAACTCAGCGGGTTGACTCAGTGAGTTTGACTTTTTTGGAATTTTTTGACTGGCTTTTCTTATGGGAGGTTTTTCAGGGTGATGTTTAGGACTGGGTTGACTGGGTTCAAGCTTGAACTGGGCTATGGAATGGGGCTTACAAGGGTGAGTTTGGCTGAGTTTGGACTTGGGATTTGGGGGTATGGTCTTCCATTCTTCCAGCTATCTCTACCAACAGTGTAGCCGAAGGTGGGGTGTCTACAGATGCCCCTCTTTGGCAGAGGTTGCTTGCAACCGAATGCCAAAGCGAGTGGACACCCCACTTCTGACCCGGTCATTCATAGATCATGTTCTGAAATCTTTGCTTGCCTTTGCATCTGTATCAGTTGATCGTTTGGAAACCGATCACTCGCACATACCGCGGGAGTTTGGAGAAAACATTGCGATTGTCCCTGCATGCGCTGCAACCTGGGTACCCAATCGCAACCCTTCCATTCCCGATCGGTACTATCATCGGAAAGGTACAGCAGAGCCTCTGCGTCCGTAGTCTTACGAGGTTGCTGACCCTGAGACTGTTTGTGTGATGTTTGATGTTTTCCCAGATCACTCCAGGAGTACTTGTTTCGCTTGAATGTCAAAGTGGTTAGACTCCCTGCGTCAGATAGTCTTACGGGATTCTACTACGCCGACTTGGACTCAGTCAAGGTACTTCAGGCATCCACGCCTAGGTATGTGCGGGTGGGGTTTTTCCACCCGATCTGCTGGTTTCGATGCTTGGTTTGCAATTCATTCTTTCCTTGATTGTGGTCTGAAATCTTTGTTATCTTTTATATCTGAGTCAGTTGATTGTCTAGAAGTTGATAACTCGCACATACCGCGAGAGTTTGGAGAAAACGTTGCGATTGTCCCTGCAGTTTGCTGCAACCTGGGTACCCAATTGCAACCCTTCCATTCCCGATCGGTACTAACATCGGAAAGGTACAGCAGAGCCTCTGCGTCCGTAGTCTTACGAGGTTGCTGACCCTAAGACTGATTGTGTGATGTTTGATGTTTTCCCAGATCACTCCAGGAGTACTTATTTCGCTTGACTGTCAAAGTGGTTAGACGCCCTGCGTCAGATAGTCTTACGAAATTCTACTACGCCGACTTGGACTCAGTCAAGGTACTTCAGGCATCCACGCCTAGGTATGTGCGGGTGAACTCTTTCCACCCAATCTGCTGATTTTGATACTTGGGTTACAATTCATCGTTTCCACCTTGTTCAAATGGTTTCTGTGACCGAGCCTTTTGGCTTTCATCTTTTTTGTATCTTGGCATGTGGTACGACCGCACTGACACTAGAGTTCAGTTCGACCGTACTTTGAGTGCATTGGATCCAATGGTCTCCGGGGAAACCGCGAGACATCGGATCTTATTTGATTTTTGCGTCGGCTCCTACCCAGAGATATGGAAGATCTCCTGGTGTTTTAGAGGCAGAACGCTCTACTGAAAAATATTTTTGGATTTTTGAAAAGATACCCACTCTGGGGAGTGATACTCCGTGGGGTTTTTATTTGCAAATAGAAATATTTTTTTATCTTTTTTGAAATGGAAATCTGGTCTGCACGTGCCTCCACTAGGGATACCTGTGGGGTCTTTGGCTAACCAACTTTATTTTGAAAGCAGGTAAACATGATGATTGATGCGATGGATGCTGATGCATGGAGATGTAGGATGAATGCATGGTTTGGCTCATTCTCTTTCAGTTCAATGATTTTGCTTTTGCTATGGGTGCGGAGAATTTTGAGCTTATTGCTTGCAGGGTTGTGCTTCCCTAGGGTTTTTCTTTTTGATACGGATGTTTGGTTAGCGGGTTGGTCAAGATCCCGACCCGTGATCGATCAGGTCCATCGTCCCAAGATGCTGTTTCTTTGCTAATGAGAATGTACGAGGATGCTATCCGACTTCAAGATGTTCTTCTGGGCATGCATGTGATTGAGATGGTGTTTGGTTGCCCGTTTTGGTCAAGATTCCAATTTGCGTGCGATTGGATCCGTCATCCCATACTGTGAAGTGAGCGGAGTTCAAGACTCCTGAAGTGTAGTGCTGGGGATACTGACAATTTTTGTGATTTTTGCAGATATTTGGGTCCGAATCTTTACCTGAGAGGTCAGGATAGAGATCGGTTATTGAAAACAAAAGAAATATTTTTGTGTTTTTGAAAATTTTTGGCTGAAAGCAAAGGAAATATTTTTGTGACTTTTGATGATATTTTGACTTGAAAGCAAGGGAAATATTTTTTGTGGTTTTTAACAGTATTTTGATTGAAAGCTAAGGGAAATATTTTTGTGATTTTTGAAGAGGTGATTTTGCAATGTTTTTCTATTTTTGTGATTTTTCTGAAATGTAGGAAAAAGTATGGAATTTTCATCCACTTTCAGCTTCTACTGCTGGTAAGGCACCCGATCCATTTTACGTCAGCGAGCAAGACGAGTCTCACACAGTTAAGTGCCGTAGTTTTACATCTTCGGATGAGGAGATTTGAGGGTTTTCAGTCAACACACCCACAAAGTTGCCTGTTCCTCATGTGCAATGCACATAGACCACGTATCGTCCGACGGACTCCTTCGGCCACAAAATGAGCCACATCCTCACATTTCCCTTAGTCAATCCAGTTTGGGGCCTTACGTTGCTCACAATTCCTTGAGGGTGCGCTCCACCTCCCAATAGCCTTAATCCCAGCCTTAATCCCCTTCATGAGTTTTAGGAACAGGGAACATCCGTCAGATTCAACAGCGACTTCCAAATCAAGGTTGTCTATCACGGTGCGTTCAACACCAACAGGATTGCGGAGTTCTGCCCGCCTCAGCCCTTACCTGTTTGAAAGATTCCAGACACCCGTACGATCAAGTGTCAGCCATGTCTCGAACAGGTTAGGAAAGAAAGCCTCTGAGAAGTTAATCCCAGTGTAGTTTTAGGTCTTCGGACCACTGGAGATGAATTTGTGCAGTTGAAATTTTTGGTGAATCATTTTTTTTTTGGTGTTTTTTTTTTTTTGGAAAAGGTTCCAGACTTCAGCTCGAATGATCGAGATTGATGCTGGTTTTTGTGGAAAGCTTTAAAATATTTTTGGTATTTTTGAAATGTTCTGGGTTATCAGATCCTGGCTCGAATGGCTGGGATCGATGCCGGTTTTTGTTAAAAGCGAGAAAGGTCCCCCGAGAAACTAATCCCAGTGTAGTTTAAGGTCTTCGGACCGTAAAAAAAACTTTATGTACATGCTGAAAGTACATTCTTTTTTATGATTTTTCGAAAACTGTTCCAAGTCATAAAATCTCAATTTTGAACGGTCAAGATTGACACTGATTTTTATTGGAAATCTCTCGGGATTTTGTTCCCGACGTAGTTTAAGGTCTTCGGACCAAAAACTGTACGAAAGGGGGCAAACACATTTTTTTTTTGGAAAATGTCCGGTGTCAGCGAATCTTGATTAAGACCGATACCGGCTTTTATTGAAAATCCCTCGGGATATTGATCCCGACGTAGTTTAAGGTCTTCGGACCCAAAAACTTTAAAAGAGGGGCTGGTGATATATTTTTTTATTTTTCGAAATGATCCAGATCATCCGATGTTGGTCTTAAAGACTGGGATCGATGCTGGTTTTTATTAAAATCCCTCGGGATGTTGATCCCGATGTAGTTTAAGGTCTTTGGACCAGTACTGCACAAAACAGGAAAGGCATTTTTATTTATTTATTTATTTTTTTTGAAAGTACTCGGTGTCGTCGGATCTTAATTCGAGCGATCAAGACCGATACCGGCTTTTATTGAAAATCTCTCGGGATGTCAATCCCGACGTAGTTTAAGGTCTTCAGACCAAAATTTGTACAAGCGAGCAGCAATCCAGGTTAGAGATTATGGGAATTCTTCTTGGAATGGTTCGGATCATCAGGTCATATCCTTGGATGGTTGAGATCATTGTTTGACCAAGTCAAATTTTTCTTTCTTTTCTTTGAAAATTCTATGGAATTTTTCCACATCATCAACCCAATTTCTCACCCCTTTCTCATGAGATGAGATTTTGGTGAGATTTCTTCCTTTTTTCTCACCATTCTCTTCCATCATTTCATTCTTACATGGAGGTACAAGATTCACTTGCAACCACCCTTCCCAAGGAGGAGTTCTTCCCAAGGAGAGGGGGTGAGAAGTCATTTCATCTAGGTAGGGGCTAGGACGGCCTCCCATGGGCCGCCCGGACGGTCTCTGCCTTCTGGTCTCTTTAGTGGGCTGGGTAAAAGGGTGCCCTCCCCTTTTCTATATAACATGGGGCACCCTTGCCCCCCTCAACGTGCAATCTCTCTCTTTTCTCTCTCATACTCTCTCTTTTTCAAGTTTTCTCTCTCTTCTTTGGTGGTCCTTTGCTTCTCTCAAGTGGTGGCCCTTAGAGACATTTTGGGACAGCAAGGTGGTCCCTCTTTGGTGAGTGGTAAAGGTATGGACCACTCCCTTTCCCTTTTCTTGTCCTTTTCCTTCTTCATTATCTCTTCTCATGACTCTTTTCTTTTTCCATGTAGCTATTTCAAAAAGAGTGAGGGTGGGCCCAAGTGTTTTTGGCCATTTTCTAGACCTCAAGTCTTTTTCAAAGGTGGTGCATGGAGAAGGACATTGCAAGCTCTCCACTTCATTTTTTCTTTCTTCTTTTCACACTCCCTTCATGTGTATGTAAAGGGTGATTTTGCCATGTCCATCAAGTGTGCATGGCAAAATACTCTATCTTTTTCATGGGAGTTGAACCTCTCTTCATATGTATCAAATGGGCTCAAAGTGAAGTCATGGACCTTGGTGTATTTGGTGGGCCCAATGCTTCATTTTGGGCTCCCTCATGCTTTCTTGTTCTTATCATTTCTTTTGGAGCTTGCTTTTTCTTTTCCATCTTCTTTCCAAGACTTGGGCCCATGGGCATGGTAAGGCCCATCTCAAGTTTTGGGCTTATGGGGCTCACTTTGGGTGACCCCATCTTTCTTCACATATGTATGGACCAAGATGACTAGCCCATTCTTCATTTGGATCTCAAGTGGGCTAGATTTTCTAATTGGGCCTTTATGGACAAGTGGCTCAAGTCTTCCACTATCTCTTGATTATGATGTACATCCTTGTACAAGGTGTAGTGGGCTCCTTGGAGTTTTTCATGTGGATGGGCTTTTGGGCCTTTATTGAAACTTGGGCACTTCTTTGAACCATGTGTGCCCCACTACATTTTGTTCATGTAGGGTTTTTCTTTTCATGCTTTTTCTCTTTTGATGGATGGAGGACTTGAGCTACTTGACCATCTACAAGTCCCATGAGTGAGTTGTTCCCACAATCTCACTAAGTTCAAATGGTTTTCTTTGTGGTAGGAATGTGGTTCTCAAGAGTTTCCCTCTAATGTTATCAATCTCGAATGGATGATCCTCAAGTGAGCTATCCATACAACCATAGCTCCTTGATCCTTTCTTTGGGGCTTGGTGGGTCATTCCACCATCATTTTAAATATGAGTGGTTTTTCTTTAAATTTGTGGGAAAGAATGATACCCATAAGTTGCCCATTTTTGTCCCATGCCTTGGGACATTTCGGATTTTGATCTTCAAGTGGGCTATGTGTACCATTCTTATCCATTTTCATGATGGTTGGGTGACTTATCAAGCCATGCCTTCTTGTGCTCAAATGGTCTCCCTTTTTGGTAAAGAAATTGGTGCACATAAGTTGCCCAAACTTGCCTTTACATGGGCATTTCCAACTTTGACTCCTCATGTGGGTTATGTGCATCAAAATTTTTACCATTGGCCTCTTTGATTCCATATGTTTGTGGGTGGACCGCCATGTTGTATTCTCATGGTCAAAACTTTCATCAAGATGAGGCACATAAGGTTGCCCATGGTTAACCCATGAATGGGTCCTCATGTTCTTCAAAGTGGGCTATGTGCTCTCTCCAATCCATTGAGATGAGGCATTTGGGTTGCTCTTGGGGGCCCACTTCCTTTCTATTCCCCATTTGTCCATGCACATGTGTAAAAGGATGGAAACATCTTAAGTGAGAATCATGGCCTTGGCATAAAAAGTGGATCAATCTTTTGGCCACATATGGACTTTGAAGAGGGGCTTCATTAAGATCCTTTGTTGATCTCGTGGCACTTGAGTGCATTTGTTGTCCAAAATGTGTCCTTGGATGATAGACTTTTCTTGCCTAAGGCATGCCATGCCACCTTCTTTAAGGTGGGCCTTACTTTTTCCAATGGGCTCAACACATATCCTAAGTGACACATGGAGTTGGACTTTAGATTTTGCATTTGAATGTGAGTCCAATCCCATGGGTTTCTTGGATGATAATTTGGATTTTAATGGGTAATGGATAGGGACTTACCTTGCCAAGCTTGTAGGATTCAATGGCGGATGGTACCAGAGGTCACCGAGTGATTGATGAAGATGATCCTGCCTTCATCGTCCGCCGAGGGGATCACATATGTTCCTTAGCTATGGAGCATCAACTTCTTCCCGCTATCAAAGGTCGAGGTACCAGGGATAGCTGGGACGACTGGGTGAAGGATCCACAGCCCTTGCTTGAACGAGTACTGGATGGTACTCCTTTTGCTGGCCTCCTCACCTTACGTTTCCATAATAACGATGCTAACCGCATGATGCTCGCGGCCCTTTGCGAGAGGTGGCGGGATGAGACCCACACCTTCCAGCTCCCTTGTGGGGAATGTGGACTAACCCCCTTGGACATTTACATGCAAATAGGCTTCCCGTTTCATGGAACAATTGTTCCTCAAGTCAGCTCTCTGGCTCCTCTCACTTCCACCGACTGGCTACGGCTTGTCGGTGACGTCCCACCCGAGGGTGAATTCCAAGGCCATCAAGTGAAGATGCGATGGTTCTACAATAATTTTGCCTCCGTCATCCCCACCACCGAGCGAGAGGCCCTCCACAAAGCCCGGGCCATGATCACTTATGCTTTTGGATCCTTTCTTTTCTGCCATGCGAATGAGAGAGTTGATCCTAAATTTCTTCGTTTAGTCGAGGATCTTCATCATCCCTATAACTGGAATGGGGCTATCTTGACCCATATCTTTCAAGGTTTGGACAAGACCTGTCGGCATAGCCGGTCCTTCACAGGCTTCTGGCCTGTCATTGAGGTATCTCTTCTTTCGCCTTTCTTGAAGGGCTTTCGCCTTCTTTCTTTCTCTGATTATTAGACGTGCTTTTGTCCATACCTGCTTTTATAACCATTTTCCCCATCTCGCGCCGAGGATGCGGGATGATATTAAGCCCTCTCTGTATCGCCACATGTACTGGCACCAGCAAAACCGTCAGCGAAACTCCCGAGTTCCCGGGGACAATTGGCGTTCTGACATAGACGGGCTGATTGTTGAGGACGTAAGTATCTTGCTTGTCTTTGCCCTCGTGCCGTACTGTAACTAATCGTGTTGATTTTATTTGCTGCAGCTCGCTCGGATGCCGTATGCCAGTTTCCCTCTCTATTATACCCCTCAGCGTGTGGAGGCATACGATGCTTCATGTCTCCGCATCATACTTTCGGACGCTGAATCTTTTCAGTGGTACCTGGGGGAGAGGTTGCTTCGGCAAGTCACTGGGGTGGCTCGGGTCCCTTGTTCTGCACCTCCTATGTTCCAAGTGGCCGTCGCAGGTATGCTGGAGGTTCGGTGACTGCTCCTTTGATGGATCTTTATCGTCGAGAGCGGGACGCGAGGAGGGACGATGATGATTATGTTGGCGACTTGTAGCCTGCTCGGGTGCTGTGCTTTGTATGGCCTTGTACTTTTGCTTTTATCTTCTTTTGTATCAAGCTCTTTTGAATGAATATATAATCTTTGATTTGTCTCAAATTCTTTGATGATGTCTGGACGCTTTGACCTTTGACTTGTTCCTTAATGATTTGTCAAAGATGAGGCTTCTTAACTGCATGGATGATGACTTGAACAGTTCAGATTGCTTGACTAGGCCTTGTGGGCCCACTTGATGATTAGATCTTGGATTCTGGCCCTTCTTTTGATGATCGAACCTTTGATCTTGTTGCTCCATGACCTATGTAAGCTTTCCAATGGTTTGGATCCTGATGATTTAGCCCTTGAATGGTTCAGATTGATAGATTTGGCCTTGTGGGCCCACTTGAGACCTTGGCTTTACTTTGGGGCACCTCTTTTGATGATTTGTGGGGCTAAGAAAGCTTCTCATGGTGTGGATGATGGCTTGAACGTCTCGGATTGCTTGACTTGGCTTTATGGGCCCACTTGATGATCAGATCTTGTATTCTGGCCCTTCTTTTGATGATCAGACCTCTGATCTTGTTGTTTGATGGCTCATGCAGGTCCTTCAATGGTTTAGATCATGATGATCTAGTCTTTGAATGACTTGGATTGCTTGTGGCCCCCACTTGATCACTTTTCCTTCTCTTTGACTTGATCAGCCATGTTTTGGCTGCATTGCTTCGTGATTGCATCGGTGGGGCACCTTTTATATGGTCTTGATCAGCCTCAGTCGAAATCTGGAGTGGACCGGAGCCTTGGGAGGCCCATGGAGCGCCATCTGCTGACGTGGACTGTCAGCCTCACCTACCAAGAACCCTGGAGCCAATCCCGCGGAGAGAGAGGAACCGCGTCCGTACGGGCGGCCCAGGGAAGGCCGCCCAGGGCTTGTCTCTTGAGTGGCCTAGGGCTGGCTCGTGCTCGGACATTCCTTGCTGTCCTTTTCTCTTGTCCCCTCATCCTCTGCACTGGATCATTCGATTCCAGCCATGAATCTACATTTTGTCCCTTCTTTCCTTCTCTTTTTGTCTTGTTCTTTATTGATCCTTTCTTGGGCAGCCATTGATGATGGCTTGGGGGCCATTGTGGGAGAGGTCAGTGGGTCCCACACTTCAGCACTTGATGAAGGCTTTAAAGATGATGAAGTGCCTTTGATCGATGGTGGAGATGGAGCATTAAATGGGGGCATTGATGAGGGGTTAGGGATGGTGGTTGGTGGAGCCTTGAATGGCCACATTAATGGTGGGATGGCTGAAATTTCTGATTTGAATGGGACCTTCATTATGGGAGGAATGGATGGTATGGATAGGATGATGGGATGGGACATAGGTGAGGCTATGCATCCCTTGAATGTGGGTCCCATGGATGATGTGATGGATGGTGGTGATGGGGGTATGATGGAAATAGATGAGCTGATCTCATGCTTGGATGGTATGGATGGCTCAGATGGTACCTTTGATGGTTTGGATGCTCTTGATGAGGGCCAGGATGTGCGGCACACTTGCCTGGGTGGACTTGATGTGATCATTGATGATGCCCCCCTGATGATGGACGGTGTGGATGCCTCGATGATCCCTTTGATCGGCCAGGATGATGATTGGATTCATGATTTCCTGTTAGAGGGGGCTGCAGGTCCAGATTTGTTCGTTGATTCTTCGATCGGGGTTGCCGGGACCCTTTTTGATGGTTCAGATGTATTCTTCGATGGTCAGATTAGCCAGGATGCCACGATGTGCGGTGTGATCTTCACTGATAGTCCTTTTGATGGGGAGCATTGTCTTTCTCTTGGTCATCGGTCCTTTGCGCACTCCGTCCATGAGGTGGGCGAGTCTTCCCGTGCGGCTGAGGTTGTGACAGTTTTCGACAGTGATGCGACTATATCAGACATAGCTGTTACTGGGGACAGGTCAGGGGTTGTCGAGTCTGCAGAGGTTCCAGCTTTTCCTTCTCCTTCGCCCGTTGACCTTCCGATCCTTGATGAGCCATTATTGACTTCTGGGCCTTTTGTGCTGGAGGGGGTATCAGTGAGGACTTGTCAGCTGCTTCCTCGTCCTTCTTGCTCGCCACGACTGCTTGCTTGGCTTGACAGCTTGTCAGCTTATGAGATTCGGGAGTTAGAGTCCTATGGCTTCAGCAGTCTGGTTCATATGGCTAGAGTTGATATTGATTAGAGGATGCTCGGAGCTGCATTGATTGATTGGGTCCCTTCGTTGAACTTGTTTGCGTTCAACGATATGGAGATGGGGCCTTCTTTGGAGGAGCTTGCACGCTTGACAGGCCTACCCTTGGATTATACTCAGTATTTCTCACCGAAGACATCGCCGAAGACTGCTACACCGCAGAACTGGTTCGGGATTTCTTATCTTGTTCATCCTGCAGCTGCCGGCCAGGATGCTGTAGTGTTCTCCTTGGACTTACTGTATGATCTTTTTTCGGGTCCTTGGGGTGTGGCCGGTTCTAACTTTGCTCGGAACGCACTGATGTTCTGCTTGATAACTGAGGTGCTGTTCTCGGGATGGCGCAGGTCCCAGACTCCTCTGCTTTTTGAGGTGATGAGCCGAGCTATCCGACGGCAGGGGATCATTTCTCTTATCTTGGCCGAGCTGTTTAATGGGCTGATCAATTGCGCCCTAGGCCGCACTCGTGTCCTTCGCGGCTGTTGTGCCTTTCTGCAGGTATCCTTTCTACACCTTTTTTCCTTCTTGCTTTGTTGGGGATTGCTTTGCTTTAGCTGAACTTCTTTTCCTTTCTGTGATCAGGTCTGGCTGTGGGAGCGTCTTTCTTTGACCGTTCCTGTACCCCTTTCTGGCATTCCTAGCTCTGACATTATGTGTTATATCATGGAGTTTCTTCCTCATATAGCTAGGATGAGCGAGCCCTTGTATCGCAGTGAAATTGCGGTTTCACCGCTTATAGAGACACTTGGAGATATGGCTATGGACCTAGAGGGGGGGTGAATAGGACCTTTTTGAAAATCTTTTCGCCTACTAATACAATTCAACAAAATAAGCGTTGTAAGCAAGAACACCTCGGCTTCCAAGCCTTGGTGGGTCCAATCAAAAGACTAGCAAGAGGATAAGCAATAAACAAACCTAGTCTAAGCATGCATAGGAAGTAAATGATACAACTAATCAAGCTCCTAACCTATGCATCTTGTGTAGACTTATGAGAGTGGATCAATGAGCTCAAGTCTACACAAGTAGTGAAGGTACATCTTGTGTGGGGATGCCTATAAGGTGCCTAGCATGCATTCCTATCAATCATTCATAATTAAACAATTAAACAAATAATGCAAAGATAGAATGAGCTCAAGAACAATCACAAACACAAGGATGTATAGTGGTTCGACTACGTGTCTACTCCACTCCCGGTTCAAGTACTCAACCCCTTTGAGCACACCGGCATTCACTATCGGAGGTTTTAAATGAGGTTCACCTCTCAACCTTTACACGAAGGTTTTATCGGTTCACCTCTCAACCGTATCTGGAGTTTTAGACATAGGCTAACTCTCAACCTTATCGCATGTTTACTCCCGTGTCGGAGGCTCCCCCTTGGAGACTTAGTTTAGGCCCGGCTGACGGGCCAAGGAACGGCTAACGTCCCTAAGGCGAGTTGATAAACAAACTCTAAAATGGACTCTCAAATGAGACAACTTACTTGTCGGATGAGCCCCTTGTTTAGCGCCGTATTGGGTTGCTTGATCTTTGCTCTCCCGTGCTTCAATCAGCTTCCCTTTGCTCCCTCGTTCGTGCCGCCGTTGCGTTGCCAATGCCTCAGCCACATTCGATCAAACACCTTGCATGCGATGCCTTGAAAAGCCCAAGGTGCTAGGAGGATGGGTGAATCTCATACATGGGATGTGTAGGTTGTTCCAACTAGGAGATTCACCTAGAGAGTCTTCTAGAGGTCTTGGACAAAGGATATACCTATGTGGAATAGTGTCACACCTCTAGATTTGAGAGAGGAATCAAGTCATCTCTTGATAGCATTTGAATGCCCATACTTGTGTTTGAAACACAAGGGATATGACTTGAAAACCTCCTCTTTGAGGCCCCAAATGATGTACAAGATGAGAATGGAATGGCTCTCAAAAACTTCTCATCATTGACCCAAGAATGGAGCTCCATATTTATAGAAAAGAGGCTCCAACGGTCATAAAACGGCCTGCCCCGACCGGTCATGACCGGTCGGACTCCCCTGCTGAAGAACCTCAAGTGTATAGGCCACATATATGGGCCGACCGGTCATGACCGGTCGGACCCCCTTACTAGACTGCCTTAACACTGCAGGCCGACCGGTCATGACCGGTCGGAGGCCTTTGCTGTCTATTTTAAGCTCCCAGGCCGAATACACTGGCCGACCGGTCATGACCGGTCGGCCCCCCCTTGCTGATCCATATGCCATGTGAAGGCCGACCGGTCTTGACCGGTCGGCTGCCCTTTGCAAACCTGCTAGAGGCAGTTCTTTCACCTAGCCGACCGGTCATGACCGGTCGGCAGCCCAGCCATTTCACTCCACAAGGGTCAGCAGCTTTGGCCGACCGGTCATGACCGGTCTAGACCGGTCATGACCGGTCTAGACCGGTCGGTCATGCCTGGGATCAGCTTGGTTCCCTAACACATATGCTGAATCTCTACTTTCTTCAGCTTGTGGATTTAGTCCTAGGTTGGGGTGTTCAAATGGGACACCTAGGGCCTATCTATGATGCCTAAATGGTTCTAAATATGGTCAAGGACATCAAAGATACACAGGGGATAGGTTTTGGTGGAGGTTAAGGCATCAAGGCATCTCATTTACCTGAATCTTCATTCTTGATGCAGCCGGCCCATCTTGAGTCTTCGGTCTTCGTCTTCATTGGGCTCAACCGACTCTAGACTCACTGCTGTAAGTGATTGACAAACAAGGTGCACTAGTATGCCACGAAAAAGTGCACTAACACGCAGGATGTTTGCTGAGCTTCGTGACTGGAACGTTCGTTGGGAGTCATCTTGGCTTTCACTTCTTCCAGTGCTTTGCGATGCACACCGCCTTCCTCTGATGTTGGTAGGCTTTCGATCTTACTTCTCTTATCACCCTATCTGGTTCCTGCGGCAGTTTGGATATGAGCAGGATGTTCCTCTTTTCGCTTTCACGGGTATCGGGCGTCGAGCACTTCCATCCAGATCCTCTGACTTTAGGACCCGGATTGATTGTTCTTGGGCGGGTTATTTGACTGCTGATTTGCTGGGTTTTGAGCTGCGGACTTTTCCGATGGCGACCGCCCTATATCATTACTGGGTTGCTGAGTACTCTTTGTATCGACGTATCCCTTGTTGGCACCAGACTGTTGACGAGGATGAGCAGGATATCCTTGGAGATGTTGGCTCTTCCTCCGGTTCATATGAACCCTTTGAGGAGCGCCCGTTTATCGATCCTGGCTTCCTTTTGGCCACTCATGGCCATCTGCTGTCTGAGATCTCTGCACTTCGGTATCATTGTGAGATGATGTCGAGGAGATTGGCTGCCGATCAGAGATTGTCTGATGAGGAGACAGCGATCCATACCCTTGAGCGCGATGAGGTGCATTAGCTGCGTATGGAGGTGAGCAGGTTGAGAGCGAGACTATCTTTTTATGAGTCAGAGGACTTACCTGATGTGGCCGAGGAGGAGGGTAGAGATTGACTGTGTTGGCCACCTGCACATTCTTTTTTGCATATATGATTGATGATGATGATTTTTTTTGTATTTTTTTGAAAAAGATGATATGATATGTGTAAAAGAAATATGATGCGTTTAATTGAAAAGAAAACTGTTTGAAAATCTACTGTGCCATGAGTTGTCTTGTGAGTGTGTCTGGATTTTGTGTCAGGATATAGGAATCAGAACTAGGGCTCGGCCAATACCTTGACCAATGTCTCGAGATTTGACTTGTGTGCTCCTTTGATTCCCTCAGAGGTGTAGGCAATGGAAACTGTTGCTTCTTGAGATTGTCGGAGTTTGTAGAGCTCTTCACTCCTGACTGCACTTCTTATTCTTGAACTGTAACTGCTTGAACCGAATTGGACCGTCTGCTTTCTTGGTACCTGCACTTTTTTTTTCTTTTTTCATTCAAGCCATTTTTGCCTGCAGTGCTCTTTCGAGTTTTCACTATAGCCGGCCTTTTCCCGTCATTTTTGCCCGTGGCGCCCTTTCTGGTTTTCACCACGTCCCGGGTGTTTGATCTTGCCTGCCCCTTGGCAGCTATGCTGTTTTTACCCTTGGCGCCCTTTCGGGTTTTCACCAAGTCCGCTGTATGCCACTGTTTTTACTTGGAGCGCCCTTTCGGGTTTTCACTCCGCCCTCTTTGTTTAGGCACACATTTTCTTTTTTTCTCTTTTTTTCTTTTTCTTTTTCTGAATCCTTGGATAACTGCGGCGGCTAGAGGTCGGGAATCCGTCGTTGCCGGCCGATGGCAGTCTTTCAGCCCTTATCCTAAGTTACGATAATAGAGCTGTCGGTCTTTGCTAAAGACCCCTCTGAGGTGAATGGATGGATGACTGTGTTTCCTCTTGGATTGATATTTTTTTTGAGTGCCTTTCTTTAGCTTCCCTTTTTCTTTCTTCTTTTTTTTTTCTTTTGTATTCTTTTTCTCTCTTTTTTTTTTGTCTTTTCCTTTTGAATCTCCCCCTTTTTTGTATTTTCCCCCCTCTTTTTTTTTGTATTTTTCTCTTTTTGAATCCCCTTATTTGAAACACTTGTTGGTGGACGGAAATGATTTCTCAGAGGTCTTAGCTTCAACCTCTTGACTTCAGCTCTATTAAAGTAACTTTTGATAAGGTCAGAATGGCTTACCCGTGAAAGATCTTCACGTTGTCGGCGTTGGTTGGCTCAGGAAGATCCACCCCTCTCATGCTGGTGAGTCTGAGGGCGCCTCCGGGAAGTACTTCTCTGATGATCAGTGGCCCGTCCCACGAGGGTTTGAACTTTCCTCTAGGATCCGAAAGGTGCGACGGTAGAATCTTCTTCATGACCATGTCGCCTACCTTGAAACTTCTTTTTCAGGACTCTCTTGTTGTAAGCCCGAGCGATCCTTTTCTGGTAGCATTGTGAATGACTTAGTGCACGCATGCGTTTTTCATCTGCTAGCTGCAACTGATCGAATCTGGCCCGTTGCCATTCTCCTTCTTCAATTCCGCTTTCTAATAACACCTGTAGTGATGGTATTTCCACCTCGACTAGTAGAACTGCTTCCATTCCATAAGTAAGCTCGAAAGGAGTAACGCCCGTAGCAGACCGTACAGACGTTCGATAGGCCCAAAGTGCATATGGGAGCATATCTGACCAATCTCGATAGGTCACGACCATTTTCTCGAGTATCTTGATGATTGTCTTGTTTGCGGCTTCTACCCCACCATTCATCTGGGGACGGTAGGGGCTTGATCGATGACGTTGGATCTTGAATTTGCTGAGGAAGTCATCCATCTTCTTGTTGACGAACGGGGTCCCATTATCTGTGATGATAGCATTGGGGATTCCGTACCGGCATATGATGTTGTTCTTCATGAATTTGATTACTTGAGATGCTGCAATCGTGGTGTAGGAGGCTGCCTCTACCCACTTGGTGAAGTAGTCGACTGCCACAAGTATGTACTCATGACCGTTTGATGCTTTGGGACTGATCTTGCTAATGATGTCGAGCCCCCACATGGAGAAGGGCCAGGGGGTGGTCAGGTTGTATAACTCTGATGATGGGGCATGGATTTGATTCGCATGCTCCTGACACTTGAAGCATTTTCTGACGTGCTGGCAACAGTCTGTCTCCATGGTGAGCCAATAGTAGCCGAGTCGTAAAATCTTCTTTGTCATCATGTGCCCATTCATGTGTGGGCCACAGATTCCTTCGTGTATTTCTTTCATGATCTTTGCAGCTTCTGTTTCATCGACGCATCGAAGGAGGATGTGATTATAGGATCGCTTGTAAAGAACTTCTCCACTGATGGTGAACTGGCCGGCCAAACGCTGGATGGTTCGGCGATCTGTTGCTGTTGCTGACTCTGGATACTCCTGGGTTTCGAGATATTGCTTGATGTCGGCATACCAGGGTTTGTCAGGGACAGCTTCGGCTTCTTCTATTTGCAGGCAAAAAGAAGGTTCTTCTTGAATTTTGACTGTGAGCTCCCATTCTGAAGCTCCTTTTGGTATCTCGAGCATTGATGCAAGTGTGGCGAGAGCATCGGCAAACTGGTTTTTGGCTCTGGGCATGTATGAGAAGGTGATTTCCTTGAATTCTTCGATCAGATTTTCAAGATACACATGATATGGTATCAGCTTCTCGTCCTTGGTTTTCCATTTGCCCTTGGTCTGGTTGATGATAAGCTGTGAGTCTCCAAATACTCGTAGCTTCTTGACGCCCAAGATTATGGCTTCCCTTAAGCCAGCGATGCATGCTTCGTACTCTGCCATGTTGTTGGTGCACTCAAATGCTATGCGCCTCGAGATAGGAATAGGGACATCATCTGGAGAGTAGAGGATCGCTCCAATACCACTCCCTTTAGAATTTGCTGCGCCGTCGAAGAATAACGTCCACTCACCTTTCTTCTTCTTTTCTTCACTTTCGACAAGCAAGAGATCTTCATCAGGAAAGAACGTCTTGAGCGGCTGATAGTCCAGGAGGGAGTGCGCCGCAAGATGATCGGCGAGGGCCTGCCCCTTGATTGCCTTCTGAGTGACATAGGTGATGTCGAACTCAGACAAGAGTAGCTGCCATTTAGCTATTCTCCCAGTGAGTGCCGGTTTCTCGAATAGGTACTTGAGCGGATCCATGTGAGCGAGGAGGAGAATAGGGAATGCAATCATGTATTGACGGAGTTGCTGAGTTTCCCAGACTAGGGCGAGGCAAGTCTTCTCAATCGGGGAATACCTGGTCTCGTAGTCGGTGAACTTTCGACTCAAATAGTATACTGCTTGTTCCTTCTTCCCGGTCTCGTCGTGCTGGCCGAGGACACAGCCAATGGCTTCTGCTGCTAACCGAGATGTATAACAATAGTGGTCGTCCGGGGGCGGGCGGCACTAGGACTGGAGGATTCATGAGATATTTCTTGATGCGATCGAAGGCGACTTGGCAATCGTCATTCCATTCTTTTGGAACGTTTTTCCGAAGGAGCTTGAAAATGGGCTCACAAATAGGTGTGAGCTGGGCGATGAAGCGACTGATGTATTGAATTCTGCCGAGGAAGCCACGAATTTCCTTCTCTGTTCTAGGAGGGGGCATCTCGATGATTGCTCTGGTTTTGGTCTCGTCGACCTTGATGCCATCCTCGCTTACCATAAAGCCGAGGAGCTTACCTCCCATTGCACCGAAGACACATTTCTGAGGGTTGAGACGGAGCTTGTACTTTTCTAATCTGTTGAATAACTTCTTCAGATCTTCAAAGTGTCCTTCAATTGTGCGAGATTTGATGATCATGTCGTCCACATATACTTCAAGTTCTTTGTTCATCATGTCATGGAATAATGCTGTCATTGCTCGCTGATATGTTGCTCCTGCGTTCTTCAGACCGAACGGCATTACCCTGTAACAGAAGGTTCCCCAGGGAGTGATGAACGATGTCTTCTCACGATCTTCGACGGCCATCTTGATCTGATTGTAACCTGAGAACCCGTCTATGAATGAGAAGATCTTGTATCCAACAGTGTTGTCGACCAGAGTGTCGATATGTGGCAAAGGGAAGTCATCTTTAGGACTGGCTTTGTTGAGATCTCGGAAGTCGATGCACATTCGAACCTGCCGTCCTTCTTTGGTACTGGCACGATGTTGGCGAGCCATTCAGGGTAGTTGGAGACTACCAAGAATCCCGCGTTGTACTGCTTGATGACTTCATCTCGGACTTTCAGAGCCCATTCTGGCTTCATTCTTCGAAGTTTCTGCTTCACTGGCTTCATATCTGCCTTGGTTGGCAGATGGTGTACAACGAGCTCTTCATCGAGCCCCGGCATGTCTTCATATGAGAACGCGAAGTTGGACAATTTTGGAGCTAGGAACTCTATCATTTTTTGTTTCATCTCAGGTGGCAACGATTTCCCAATGCGTACTTCCCTAGGGATCTCAGGTGTCCCCGAGTTTACTATCTCGAAATCATCGGCTACAACATTGGCTTTAGATTCGAACTTTTTGAGGAGATTCTCAAGTTCGGGAGCAGGATCATCATCTTCCTCGTCCCGAGCTTCGTCCAGACCCATGAGCTCGAAGTCTAATTCGATGTCGAAATCATATGATTCGACTTCAAACTCATGCGACTCTTTAGACGAACTTGGCACACTATTGAATGCAGGAAAAGAAATATTTTTGAGTTTTTGAGATTTCTCTGAAATTGAAATGCTAGATGTTTTTGGCTTTTGAAAGTTTTTGATTTTTTTGGATTTTTGAAATTTGTGGGACTTTGAACAAGCAGGCATTGTAGACCATGATTGAGCCCAACTTGTTCCAAAGTTCCGGTCGCTGCTTAAACAGGCATTTTTTTTGAAAGCCAAAGCCCTCAGATGGCTCTTTGGCTGATTCAAAAGTTAGGGGAACAGATGACCATTCAGGACCCCACACTTCCTCTCCTGGAGAGGTGGGGGTTGATGAATTGGGCGAAGAATCATGGTCTGGCCCAATGACCATGACTTCTCGCTGGTCGGGTTCGAGATCTGAGTCGCACTCAGTCCCTCCCGGATCACTTACTTCGCATTGCAGTTTGTCTGGTTCCACGGCTAGACACAAGTTTGGAATCTGGACATCAGACCAATCTAGGGCTGGCCACTTCCCTTTCTTGGTCCAATGGATGTGCTGCTTCTTCCCCTGGCTGATGATTGATGATGTTGACTTTGCAGAGATGGGCAAGTCGTGCCCCTTGCTAATTGGTGCTGAAATGGGCAAGTTGTGCCCCTGGTTGATTGAAGTGGGTAGGTTGTGCCCCGGGTTGGGAGCAGGTATCAGAGTAACCTGGTCCTGAAGCTGCTGTGTTTGATTTCCTTCTTCATTTCCTTCTGGAGGCTTAGATGGTTCGAGAATTTGATCCCAACGAATGGGGGGCCATGTGGCCCAAACTAGGCTCATCGGGAGGCCTTTGTGTAGTGCAGTCGGTTGATTCCCTCCTGGATCTTTGTAAGGTTCTCCTGGCTTGACGAACTGGATGGGCGAGCACTGAAATTTCTTCCTTCCTTTGTCCATGAAGATTGACCTGTATCCGAGTCCCCATTTGCGTTGGTTATATATCAGCGGCACCTTTCTGGACTTGAAGTGATTCTTCATTCGGTATTTGAGGCTCAGACGCTCTGCCGGTGAAAAGACACGGTCCACCCTGATAGAGTTCATAGTCTCGAATTCGAAACTATGAAACGGGATGTCTTCCTCAGAGTGCTGGATATCGATGACCGGGATGTCTGGTTCAGTGGCAGCAGCATTGGAAGGAATGATGAGCTCCTTCTCTGCATGGATAGAGATCACTTGATTTCCACAGATGTACTTCACTCGTTGATGCAGGGTTGATGGCACAGCTCCAACCTTGTGCAGCCAAGGTCGTCCGAGCAGCATGTTGAAAGAGGCTGATATATTCAGGATTTGGAATGTGATGGTGGAGACTTCCGAACCTATCTGTACCTCTATGTCGACCTCCCCTTCCACTAATCGGCGGGTGTTGTCGAATGCTCTGACGCATATGGTGCTGGGTCGGAATGAAGAAGGACTGATTCCCAGACGTTCTGCAGTCTTGAGTGGGCAGACATTTAAGCTTGAGCCATTATCGATAAGGACCAGCGGAACACAGAGGTCTTTGTATCGTAAGGCTATGTTAAGGGATCGCCCATGAACGCGCCCTTCTGGTGGCAATTCATTATCAGTGAAGGTGATGGCGCGCGGAGCTAGGAGTTGTCCAATCATCAATGCTATCATCTCTGGTGCCGTATCGGAGGAGACGTGAGCATCGTTCAAGGTTTTGACAAATATTTCTCGGTGTATGTGAGATGTACAGAGTAACTCCCATACTGAGATTTGTGCAGGGATTGACTTGAGCTGAGCTGCCACATCGTATGCGGCTTCATTTTTGTTACCGAGACCTGAAAGAGCGCATTCGGGATCTCCTCTGTTTTGATTATCTCTTCGAATGCAACGCCCATTGGGATTCATGTTTCCTACTTCCGCACATTCTGGATAGTGCCATGGGACCTCTTTGTAGTTTTCCTCCCTTTTGCCTTCTAGGACCACCGGTTCTTGCAACGGTGCCGGTGTGGGTACCAAATCTTCCTCGTATGGAGCTTTTGCCTTGAGGACTACATTGTTGCCTGTGCTGAAGGGGTAATATCGAGGCTTGTCTTCATAGATCACATAGGGTCGCGGTCCTGGTTTGACCGTTCCTGGAGCAGGAGGCTCCCATGGAATGAATACTGGTCCTCTTGATATGGCAGGGAGTTTCTCTGTTCGTCCCAGCTGCCGTAGAGTGATTGACACGCCTCCGGGATTTGCCCCTTGCAATATGACCGGCTCAACTGGAGGAGCTCCTTCCAAGACAATGGGCTCTTGCTGCTGATGAGTATAATCCTTCCCTCGTGGATTGGATTGTTCTTGAATTGGGGTTGCCCCATGTAAGATGACAGGTTCGTATGTGGGCTCGACGTATGATTGTGCTCCTTCCAGGACGACTGGTTCCCAACATGAGGGGCCGTAAGATGCCCCTTGCACAACTGGCACATCGTATGGAAGTGCTCCTTCGAGTACTACTGGCTCGAGGACTGGAGGAGGAAAGGGACTTGCCCCTTGCAGGATCGGAGGAGGACTTGTCAGCCCATAAGTGTAAGCATGAATGGACTGGATAGGGGAGAAGAAGCGATCGAGATGGTCCCCTTCTTCTATACTATTGACTGCAGGGCCACGAGACGAACTGGGGTCAGTCGGATGTTGAGGCAGAGGATTCTAAAGGATGTTGGTGGAAGCTGCCGGAGAAGTTCCAGGGACTGAGATGACGATCTTGCGGTCATCAATTAGGTCTTGTATAGCATTCTTCAAAGTATAGCATCGATCAGTGGCATGGCCACGTCCTTGATGGTAGGCACAGTACTCATTTTCTCGGTAGTTTGGTGGCAGAGGATGAGGCGGAGGCCGAGGTGCCATTAGAGTAAGTAACTGCTTCTGCACTAGCGTAGCCATGACTTGACTAAGTGGTTGAGAGAGGGGAGTAAATTTCCTGAACTCCCTGTAATTTTACCTATTTTGATATGAGTATTGACCGTTTCCTCTGAACTGCTGCTGTTGTCGAGGTGGTTGTGGCTGGGGATTCGGTTGTGGCTGATACCGCTGAGGCTGATGCTGAACTTGATTCTGCTGATACTGTTGACGTCCCTGTGGGGGAGCATGTTGATTTTCTTGAGCAGTGGTGTTGATGTTGTTTACCTCTGTTGGGCGGGGAGGAGAACCACTGCGGTTTCCATTCCCGTGCCCGATTGGTCTTCCTTCCACTCTGTTCCTTTTGATTGGAGTGGCTTGATGAGGCCATGGGGAGATTGTCCCGGCACGGATTCCTGCTTCGACTTGCTCTCCAGCACGGATCAACTGTGTGAAATTCGCATATGAATGCGAGATGAGATATCCAGATATGCCCGGATATGTTGAATGGACAATCATGGAGATTTATTCTTCGTCGTCGATAGGTGTCCGCATTCTGGTTGCCATAGCTCGCCAACGCCCCACGTAAGCTGATAGTGTCTCATCACTCTTTTGCCTGAGAGCCGCAAGGTCGGCTCTTCTGGGTGCCATGTTGAGATTGTACGCGAATCTGTCGACGAAAGCCTGGGAAAGCTGTTCCCAAGTCCTGATGCGATGACAGTCCAATGAGGTGTACTAATCTAGGGCGTCGCCCTTCAGAGACTTTTGGAATAAACGAATGCGGGCCCCTTCATTTCCTGAGATTGCACTCAACTCTCCACAGAAGGCCTTGAGATGTGCTGTGGGACAACCGCTGCCGTCGTATCTTTTGAACTTTGGAACCTCAAAGTTTTGAGGTACCTGAGCATCTGGGAAAGGACACAAGTCTCTGAACTTGGTCGAAGGTAGATCAATTCCTTGTTGTCGCTGAAGCTGATTTTGCAAGATTTGGAACTGCTCCCGCAACTCGTCCAGTCCTGAGTGATCTGTTCGAGTGACTGGTGCCTCCTGGAGTAAGGCACGTTCTTCTTCGGCATAGTGGTCAATGTCTTCGACCCTATGGGCTTGCTGAAAAGCAACCGCGGGTTGCTGAAATTGGTTTGATGATTGAACTGGATTCTGATGAACTTGTGCTTGAAATGATGGTAACTAAACTGGAGACTGTACTGAAGGTTGAACTGGAACTTGCTGGAAATTGACTGGATTTTGCTGAATTGACGATTGCTGAAAATTAACTAGATTTTGCTGAATTGAAGATTGCTGAAAATTAACTGGAATCCCATCAGCGGGGATGTGCTGGAATTGAAAAGTGCTACTGTTTGCAGGAGGCTGAGATGCTAGGAAGTGACCCCCTTGTTGGGTATTCACCACTGTCCGCTGATTGATGTGGGCTTGACACTGACCCCCATTGTGGGCATTCGCCAGTGCTGTCCCTGTTGCTGGAAATTGAATTGAAATCCCATCGGCGGGGATGTGCTGGAATTGAAAAGGTGTCCCATCGGTGGGGACATGCTGAGATCTACTGAGACTGTTGTTTGCAAGATTGAGTGGAAGCTGACTGGAAGTCCCTGCGATTGGGATGCTCTGAGATGGCCCCGTTGTTGCAGGAAGGTATTGAGAAGGATGCCCCATAGCAAAGGGCTGAGACGGCTGCTGTCGGTAGTCTTGGGCAGACTCCAATGGTTGTGCTTGATTTGAACTGGAGGCCGGAAGGACCCTGCATGGTTGTTGAGATTTCTGAACTGGGCCAACCTGATTGTTGGCTGCTGCGGTGGTTTGTGCTTGCATGAATTGCAAGAGCATTTCTTGCATTGCTCTCATTCCTTGTGCCAATTCTTGTATAATTGGTGTATTATCAATAGGCTGTTGTGCTGGAGGTTGCGCTTCGGTCATCTCCAGAGCAGGGAAGAGACGCGTTTCTTCTTCGTGGTCGGACATGTCTTGCTGAGCCTGAGTGCGGATTATGCTGCGGAAGGGAAGTTGTCTCCGCGTACGTTGAGCCCGAGGAGGCGCAATGGTGAGGACTGTACTCTACTCTTTTTGGGTTTTGAGATTTTCTATTTTTTTTTTTTTGGTTTTGGGATTTTCTCTTTTTTTTTCTTGGTTTTGGGTTTTGGGTAGAATGCTATGCAGATGAGATTGTATGAGGATTAGTGACTTTAAAGTACGGGAAGGATTCTTTTTTTCAAGTCGGATCTCGACTAGTGGGACTAGCTTCTCCCCAGCAGAGTCGCCATTCTGTGGACCCTCGCCGATTTTTCGCGCTCCCACACGACGTTCTTCTCGTCCCTTCCCCTTTCGGGAAAAGAAGGAGAGGATGATGCGTGAGTGCGAAATCGCCGTTTGTGCCATTGGCTTGCCTCGTTCTCGAGGGCTTCGTTTGGTTGTCGTGTTAAGCCGGATGTGTTAAAATGAGTTTGTATAAGACCAGAGTCGCCACTAGCCAATTACTTCGAATCTACAGTCGGCTAGACCCTGTAGAAACGTTAGAGAAGGGAATCCGAAGATTCCTTCCTCTAAAATGACTCCTATGATCTACGGTCAGAGATTCAAGGTAAGGGATCACGGTTAAAGGGTGGGAAGAGGTTAAGCACCCCACACACTGCCCGTACCGAAGTACGGTCTCTACTTCACAGAATCGATCGAATACTTGAAATTCTAGTTTAATCCTCGTATATTCTCATGGATGACATGATGCATGAATGCGGGTCTGAACAGTAAGAGTTTCTGATGGGCAGGTTCCAACAACGGGCAAGCCCAGAGCGTACGCTCGAACTGACAGGTGCTTTATGCGAGATGATGCATGCTGTGTGCTTGAATATTCAAAGTGTTTACAGTGTTATGTAGGTGAATGCAGGTCTGAACAGTAAGAGTTTCTGATGGGCAGGTTCCAACAACGGGCAAGCCCAGAGCATACGCTCGAACTGACAGGTGCTTAATTTAAGACATATGCGGTGTGCTTGAATAATCAAGGTGCTTGTAGTGAAGCAGGGGGGTTGGAAGAAAAGTAAATGTTGCACTTATGCTAGATGCAAATGAGATGATGCTGGAAAAATGATAGCTGGATGGACGGAGGTATCGCAAGGATTGGCTTCGAGTGGCTGGATCAAGACTTGGACGGCTTGGGAGACTTGGACCAGTGGTCAGGCTGGGCTGGACCAGGGCTAGGCTCTCCTCACTCGGGCTCTCCTTGGTGGAGGAATGGGCTAAGGGGTGAAAGAGGGTGACTCAGATGGACGGGCTCTCTCTGGCTGAGTGGTGTGTTGAAATGAGAAGGGGAGGGGGGTATTTATAGCAGCGAGCAGTGGCAGAGCTCGTAATTTGTCTCGGGCGGCCTGCTATGGGCAGCCCGTACGGCCGCTCCTCAGTTTCCAGTGATGTACGGTTGCTTCCTCGGGGCTGCTGTTTGACTCGCTGGGTCGACTCAGTGAGTTGACTCAGCGGGTCGACTCGGTGATTTGACTCGACGGGTTGACTCGACGGTTGACTCGGTGTTTTGACTCGACGGGTTGACTCAGCGGGTTGACTCAGCGGGTTAACTCAGCGGGTTGACTCAGTGAGTTTGACTTTTTTGGGATTTTTTGACTGGCTTTTCTTATGGGGGGTTTTTCAGGGTGATGTTTAGGACTGGGTTGACTGGGTTCAAGCTTGAACTGGGCTATGCAATGGGGCTTACAAGGGTGAGTTTGGCTGAGTTTGGACTTGGGATTTGGGGGTATGGTCCTCCATTCTTCCAGCTATCTCTACCAACAGTGTAGCCGAAGGTGGGGTGTCTACAGCATCATAGCTACCAAATGGTACAACATAGTGTCATGGACCGTACTTTGGATAGGTGACCACTTGAAGACACATTATGGCTGCCAAATGGTACAACATAGTGTCATTGACCGTCGCTGCGGACGGTGACCACATGAAGACACATTATGGCTATCGGGTGGTACAACACAGTATCATTGACCGTCGCTATGGACGGGTGCCTACAGGAAGACACACCAAGACTACCTTAGCTACTCAACTGACGGACCTCACTTTGGATGGGAAGTACATCAACTGGTTTTAGCGATAATAGTTTATAATGAAATATTTCAGATGTTTTAAAACTCTTTGGTTACGGTTTTTGAGGATAACCATAGTCCCTTTTATTTAGTTTCATATCTCAATCCGGTATGAATAAAGTCCATATAATGAATACCAGGAGTATAAAGTAAATATACTTGATTGCATGCTCTGCTTGATGTTTAGTGCACCGGGTGAATTATACACTAGATTTGGTTAATTTTTTAATGCATGCCCTTAATTCAACCACATTCTTGTTAATAATCGATGCTTCGAGCGATTGGATCACTCGGATAGGCTGTGTTGAGCTATATTTCTTTGAGAAGTTCGAGTTCGATGAGCTGGATTACACATTTCTGGTGCTTGAAAATGGCCAAGTATCGAAGCTGATATATGCCTGTTTATTCCAATATTTGATAAACAGTGGGGATTAATATCCCACAAATGCTTGATTTAGTTGCCTTATAATAGGAGGATGTTAAATCCGGCTTGACGTCAGTGAGATTGCGCCTAATTTTACTTGGCATTAGTCGATCTTCTAGCCAACATGGCACTTTTCAGGGCTGAAAATGATTAAGCATTGAGTTTGTTTATTGCTTAATTAGAGCATTCAATGATTAGTATAACATATAATGTCGATGTAATGCATTATTATGTTATTTTGGATCATGGAGAAACTAAGTCTCTCTCTTGACGTCGGTCAAATTCTTCTTGGTTTTAGTGAATATCAGTCATTTTATACTTTTAAAGAGGTATTTTTAGGATTGTAAAAATGACTAAGTATTGGCCATTTTTGATTAAATCACTGATTTGGTCCACTTAACATCGACCATTGGAAGATTTGGTCTGGGGGATGGATAGAGCTTGGCGATGTGTGTCTAGGAGCGATAGTGCAATGGAGAGGCGGGCCACATCGAAGGAGGACCACACCACAGAGTCCCAAGGTCTGGTAAGACCGTCCAAGTGACAATGGGCTTAGTGGTGAGCGCATGTAACCCCCCCTCAGGCGCATCTGAGAGAGAGAGAGTGAGGAGAGAGAGGAAGGGCCTCCTTTCCGGGCACATGTGCTATAACACATGCGCTTGGACCAACTTGGTGGGCGCATGTGGCTTTGCCACTTTGAGAATTTCATGTTTTTTTGGCTAAAAATGGAGTGGGCGTATGTGGCTTTGGACTTAGCCAAATTTTGGTTCCTTTGGCTCCGAAGAGATGAGCGCATATAACCCTTTTCGGTGAGGGATTCCAGTAAGGGTGATGGGCGCATGTTACCCTCTCCGGCGAGGATTCTACCTCTTGCAATGCTTTGGCATCCTCTCGAATGAAGAAGTGTCTCTCTGCCATTAGGTGAGTGCGCTATTTATAGTATGTTAATCGGGTCCCGGGTCTAAGCAAAATGAAAATTTCACGAGCGCATGTGTTTGTGGGAGAGGGATTGAGTGCATGTGGGGAAAGTGTGGGCGCATGTGCCCCCTGTGGTGGGCGTATATGCCCATACTTAGCAATTTTTGAAATTTTGGCATTTGGAGGAATGAGATTCAAGCTCCTAGGCGCATGTTGTGAGGATGTGAGCTCATGTCTCCAACTTAAACTTTTCCAAAAGCTTTCCCGGAGGAAATGCCTTCGCATGTAGGCTTTGCATGTGCTCTCCGCATGTAGGCTCCGTATGTAGGCTTTGCATGTGCTCTTCGCATTAGGCTCCACATGTTGGCTCCACATTTAGGCTCCACATGTTCCTAGACTTAGATTATTTTGAAAACTTCAGGCTCTGACTATCTAAAGGATAGGTACCTTTTTAGAGACCCAAGTCACTGACGCTAGAGTACTTTAAGCCTCTCGTCGAGCTATCAAATAAACAAGGTGGGGGTATAGATGATCAATTGCTGCCAATTTCGGTAGTTCCTTCCCAATTTGGACCCTCCCGGTTGGCTCCAGATAGGGGCAAAACGCACTTCGGTGCGCGCAAGTAAAGTATACATTGTACGGCATTCAAATTCGGGTGTTAAGGGTTTTTGGGCATTTTGGATCATTTGGCGCCAATATGCATGTCCAGTTTGATCTGAAATGGCATTTGTAGGCTTTTGAGCTCTTTCAGTCGGCTCCAAATAGGGCAAAACATATTTTGGGATGCGCAGGTAATAATACGCACCACGTGACATTCAAACTTGGTAGTTAAGGGTTTCTGGGCATTTTGGATCATTTGGCTACAATACGCATGTCCAGTTCCCTTCCAAAATAGTGTTCATAGGCTTTCGAGTCCTTTCAGTCGGCTCCAAACAGGGCAAAAATGCATTTCAAGGTGATAGGTAATAATACGCACTGCGCGACTTTCAAACTTGCTAGTTAAGATTTTTTGAGCATTTTGGATTATTTGGCGACAATACGCATGTTCATTTCTACTCCAAAATGATATTTGTAGGTTTTGATCAAGACTGTGCGGATTAGGGCTGCACTAGGGTCCGATCGCATTTTTTTGGGTGTTTTTCGATTTTGGAATCGATCCGAATTGTCGCAGATGGCCCATCGTACGTTGTTTTATCATGGGTGAGATTTTGAGCCCCAACAACTATATGCATTCACTCGATGTATAATTTTAACATACACAATATCTAAAATCGAGTCTTGCCTGGCTCACACCCCTGCACCACGTACACACAAACTATTCTCTCTCTCCCCCTCTCTATAAATTTAAGGCTGGACCTGCACTTAATTATGCTTATACCTATGCTTTTCATTTCATGCCATAAGCTTAAGTCTAAACCTCTTTTTATACTATTCGCATAATGCCACAAACTCTCATGTATGTGCTTCACATGCGAAGCTAGGTAACTCTTACAACAAATGAGGTTATTTAATGTTAATTCAATTTTAATTTTTCACGTGTGGAGAAAGAGGAAAAATGAATTTCATACTAAATTTAATGCTAGCACTAAAGTTTTGGGCTACGTAAGTACATCTCATGTTGGGGCTTACACTAACACCTCTATTCTTAGCTAAAATATGTTAGTACACTTTTTTGTGCCATACTAGTGCACCTTGTTTGTCAATCACTTAGGTCAGTGAGTCTAGTATTGGTTGATCTTAATGAGACGAAGACCGAAGACTCAAGACAGACCAGCTGCATCAAGGAAGAAGAATCAGGTAAAAGAGATGCCTTGGTGTGCCTTAACTTTGAACCTACCCAAACCCATAACCTCTTAGATGACTTGGACCAACTAGGTGTACCTTAGGCATCCTCATTAGTCTTAGAACTCCATGAAAAATATGATAAGTTAGACTAATTAAAGAGGTGGAAGCTGCTGTAAACAAAACAGCTCAAATAGTAGTTTCTGATTGGACTCCGATCAATCAGACATATGTCCCGATAAATTGGAATTTGTTACAGCAAGTTTGAAATTCACTGGACAAATTTTTGATCAATTGGACAGAATTCTGATCCATCGGAAGGGGTCCGTCCGATCAATCGGACCATGATTTCGATCAATCAGAATATCTTCCAGAGATTTCATTGGATAAATTTTCAATCAATCAGACATGTCTCCGATCAATCGGACATTTTTTCGATCAATCGGAGATGTGCGAATCTGTGCATTTTTTGACCGTTGGAAGAAAACCTATTTAAAGAGGGGAATTCGTTTTTGAGACATGAGAGGGGATTTTGAGGAAATAGAAGCCACCATTGTTGAAGATCATTAAGACATCTATTCCTAACCCAAACAAGTGATCTTCCTTGTGATGCATCACAAGTATGGAGCATTCAAAGCTCAAGAAAAAGATGCACTTGTCCCTCTTTTGATCTCTAGAGATTGGATTGATCTTGATAGTCATATTCTTATCCAATACTCTATGATGAGATCTTTGTAGGTGAGATTCTCTAGGCAACCCATTCCCATAAGTTGTAGAGATCTCAAACCTACCCTCCTATCACCTTGGGCATATTAAAGGCATCATTTGTAAGGTGGTTGATCAAGTGTAGTTGAGGCATTGATGATGTAGCGGCAACAGGATCGGGAGCAAGGGAAGCTGATTGAAGCACGGAAGAGCGAAAATCAAGCAACCCGAACCGGCGCTAAACAAGGGGCTCATCTGACAAGTAAGGTTATCTTAGTGGAGAGTCCCTCCACTCAATTCCCTGTGGGAGTTGAGTGTAGAGTTTGTTTGTCAAACTCAAATTAGGGTCATTTGTCGATCCTTGGCTTATTAGTTGAGCCTAAAACTCTAAGGACGTTGGCCGTTCCTTAACGAGTTTGTTGGCCTAAAGACTAGGGGCTGTTGGGTGCTCCTTGGTTCGTTTGCCGAGCCTAAACGAAGTCTCCAATGGGGAGCCTTCTACATGGGAGTGAACGTGCGTTGTCCTTGAGTAGGACTTGAGGTGACCTTGAGTAGGTCCCATAGGTTGGGAGGAACCTGTAAACTCCTCGGTTGGGTGGAGCCAATTTAAAATACCTTGGTTAGGAGGAACCAGATTTAAACTCCTTAGTGAATACCGGTGTGCTGAAAGGGGTTGAGTACTTGAATTGGGAGTGGAGCAGATAAGTAGTCGAACCACTATACATGCTTATGTTTGTGATTGTATTTGAACACATTTCTTATTATGCATTATTTTTAATTGCTTAATTATGAATGCTTAATTAGAATGTATGCTAGGCACTAAATAGGCACATACACACACAAGATGTACTTTCACTACGTAGAGTAGACTTGAGCTTATATGATCCATTCTCATATAGTCTACTTAAGTTGCATAGATTAGGTGCTTGATTAGTTAATCATTTGTTAATTTATACATGCTTAGGGTAGGTTGTTTAATTGATAATTATGTGCTAGCCTTGTGATTGGACCCACTTAGGCTTGGAAGTTGACTTAATTTAATTTGTTAAAATTATTAAGTAGGCGAAAAGAATTTTAAAAGGTCTTAATCCCCCCCATAGGACTTAGCCATAATACTAGTTGCTCTCAAAGCTTCCGCATGCATACGCCTTTACTCCAAAAGTTGTAGTTAGAATACCGTTCCTTAGATGGTTCCGATAATGAATGGTTTAGATTTCTAGATGGACAATCTACATGGTAGATTCCAACCCAATAGTCTAGATGATATATGGTTTTTCGCTGAATGGTTTTGATTGGTTGAACTGTTTAATAGGAAGTAGGTCAAGGACTGAACTCTTTGGACGGTTTAGATTGATGATACATTAGCTAGTTGATGAAAGTGAGTACAATGAGATTGAATGGTCTGGATTGGTGAAATGTGTGGAGTTCTAACCAAATCTCAATAAATAAAAAATTAAGATAGCATGGGTTGTTAGACCTTTCACATTGCTTTTAACGTTTTTTTTCATTATTATTTATATGCATTTATTTCTACTCTGTTTCGTACATATGTCACATGTGTGTGCTATGTGATTATTTATTCTATTTTTCACACGTGTGTGGAATGTGCGTGTGCATGCAATGGTCGTACATGGTGTGAAATCTGTGATTCATGCATGGATGGATGTTGAGACTCTAATTTATACATGATCTAGCCCACTATATCACATTATATGCATGGTTCGCATGTTTAAAAGACCCCATCTAATGCTTGTTCTGAGATTGTAGGAATAAGGGCAACTTTGCCCAATTGGTGACCAAAAAGATCCATTTAGAGCCCTTAGATGAAGACCTAAGGAGGGCCAAAAAACAAAGAAGAAAGCAAGGAAAGAAGTAAAGAGAGGAGAGAAGAAGAAAAAGAAGAGAAACAAGGTTCGACCGGTCTTGACCTGTTGGCCAAAGAGGCCACGATCAGTCTTGACCGGTCAGGCCAACCTCTGAATCACTCCATCAACTGCTGGAGGATGCTGCCAACTGGTCTGACCGGTCTTGACCAGTAGGCCATGGCCCCGAGGACCTCTCTGTACTCTCTGGACCATTTAAAGACTAGTCCGACTGGTCGGCCAAGCGTAAACAACAGTTTCTACTTGAAGCTTCGAGTTTTTCTGTGCAAGTACGTAAGGGCTACGCACTTCTGGAAGTTTCTGAGGCGGTAGAGCCTCCCCACTATAAAAGGACACCTAGGGTCTCTTCCTAGGGTATCATAGAAGCTAAGGAACTTCGTGGGAGGTGAAGAGAGCCGTCGTGGAGCGTCTGCAACTCTCCTGAATCTGGGTTTTTATGCTTTTTAGTTTTTTTTATTGAGTTTTAGTTGTAGTATGACAATGCTCGGCTAGAATCTCTTAGCTAGGGCTGAGAGGTAAAGTTTGTAGCTAATTTCATGTTTAATTCAGTTTGATTCAAGTACTTTCACTTTAAGTTTGAATTTTGAATGTTCTAGTTCATATAAAGTTGATATTTTTATAAGTTTTATGAGAGTTTATGTGCTTCAGACATGGATTCCTTGCAATTCTTTGAGATTATCATGTTTTGCTTGATTAGATTCGAATTATGGTAACCCTTGAGCATGCCATAGTTCATAGGCATGGCTGTTACTCCGAAGGCTATGATTTCGAATGCTATGTGATTGAATAGGACTAGAACTTGGAAGTTCAACTTAAGTGGGATTGAATGTGGTTCAATGCTTTATCTTCCAACTAGATGAAAGATAGAACTTCAAATCTACTTGTGTTTTATGCTTGGATTGATTGGATTGACATGAGATTGTTACAAGTGGATCCTTGAAAGCCTTAGTTCCTTTAAATACTGATTTTTTAAAATTACTGTTTAAGTTAGTTCTCTCAATTGAATCTCTTAATTATTTCAATCCTAGTTGCTGGAATAGTTTAGAATTTATTTTCTAATTTCCTATGGATCAACCTCAGTCTTACCGAGATTTATTACTACATCGCAGCCTTGCACTTGAGGCGAGCGAACAAGTTTTTGGCGCCGTTTGTAACGCCCCCAAAATTCGACACTCGAGTATATAACTCAAATCTCGAAATTAAGGGTATTATGTAAATAATGAATGAATCCTTCACAATCACAACTGAAACTTTTGTCCCTTCCATTCACAAGGTACCAAATATATGGAATCAAAATAAACCAAACTTTGAAAATTAAACTATAAATCAACGAATCTACGAAATTGTTCCAAATTGTCTAAACTAATGGCCATCTAATGGGCTTTATTACATCAATACTTTCAAACTAAAAATCAAAATAAATCAATCCAAAAAAAAAAAAATCTTCTAGAGAATTCCCTCATCTAAAACCGCTTCCTCGAAGTCCTCTAAGTCATCACCTGTCACTACGGTTAATCGCATAACACTACGTCAGCTATAAAAGCCGGTAAGCATTCTCATATAGTTTAACACACGTAATTCGACATAGAAATCACTTAAAATACAAATCCTTACAAATCTAATGGTAATTTCATCAACTCAAAATCTCTTAAACATGCACGTGATGCATGGTATGCAAGTATGCCTCAACAATCTCAGTACGGTTCTCAGTAGAACATCCAGGGCCAGTTTATAGTCAGGCCTACACTGTTTCACAACTGCAGAGTTGGTCTTTGTACACAACAGGGAATTCACCCAACCTGCCAAAATCATCTGATATACACTGGGTACGCTAGTATGGTATCTTGCACACACCAAGGAGCTCAACCAACCCGTCCACAATCGATGGACTATTAGAAGGGTATATTGCACACACAGGGCGCTCAATCAGGGACTGTTGCACACACTTGGGCGCTCACCCAAACAATCTTCAATGGGCCTATTGCACACATCAGGGTGCTCACCCTACGGTAATCACTGGAGTTCATAAATCGTGCTATGCATAAATCAAATCAATACTTCAAACCTTTTCCAAGAAACTCAAAATCAACTCACACATATACAGCGTAATTAAATTGAAATCCACCATATAAATTATTGGAATTAATACAAAACATAACCATAAAAAGAACGAGTTCAACCCGAGGTATAATATCCAATATTTTCCAATAAAAACCACAAATACTTGAATCATATTGATCAAAACTATGAACCTTTATTTTCAAAATAAATCGAATATAAACATGAAAAAAATATGAGAAGAACCCACTGTTTCTTCTTCTTCTCTCCTTCTTTCTTTCTTTCTTTCCTTCTTCTTTTTCTTTCTTTTCCTTTTCTTTCTCTTTCTTCTTCTTCCTCTCCTTGCTACTGGCTTGTTGCCCCAGCAACAGGAACGGCAACAGCACAAGAAACCCCCCCTACGATCACTCTCTCTCTTCTCTCTCTTTCACTCTCTCTAACGCCTCTCTCTCTCTCTCTCTCACTCTCTCTACGTTTTTCTTCTAGGAAACGACACCTAGGGGGGTCTTATACACCACCCTAGATGAGATTGGACGGTCTAAGATGGACTTGAATGGCTTGAGTTCGCGGTACTACAACCAGACCGAAGGTGGTAGAGTTTGAGTTGGAGAAGGACTCCAGTTTTCGTTTCTTGCAGACAAAGCCACAAGTGAGACGTTGGAGACCTAGGTGGGGTCCACACGAACTCCTGGAAGAAGTCTGGTTCGTCCATGCAGAGCAATGGACCGGATCTTTGGATCTTTTGGTTCGGACGGTGGTTTGGAAAAGATTGGATTGGCGACCGTTGTGAAAGATATTCAAGGGGACTCCATGCGTGGGGGAGAGGGAGAGAATGGACGGTTTAGATTTACTATAAAGGACCCACAAACGGACGGCGTGGATGGTCCAAACGGACAGCGTGTAACGATGTTGCAGCGGGTGGAGAAGACGCCCGGTTCGTGCGTTCGCACGGTCAAACGCGGTTTGACCATGTGTTACATACACATGTGATGCACACGTGTCCCACCATGATGTATGTGACAAATCTACTCCGCTCATCAGTTAGGCCATGGAGTTTTAGGGTGTGACACCAAAAATGAGGCAGATCCGAGGTTAGATGGCCCACTTATGTACATCTTAGATCACTTATAAGTTTCCCTTTTGAAAATACCCATGCGTTGGCTCATGGTTTATGCAATTTGATTTGGTAGTCTAAGATCTGATGGTTGTGATTGAATTGCATGGATAGCTGGCATTGATGGAGAGAGATTTTCTCCCAAGCTTGTTGAAGAATCCTAGCTCAACACGAGGAGAAAACAGGGAGTTTCCTGATTGAATTTGCTAACGCGCGGACCTTCTCTAGCATGGTTTCTGTCACGGTCGGATACTGGACACCGGTGGGGTCCACAGTGATGATCATGAAAGAAATCCTCACCGGCTATCCGCTTTGTAAGATCATATTAGGACAAGAGACGGAAAAAATGAGGCAGATTTGATGCTCAGGTGGCCCGCACCATGTACGAAAATAGCAGTAATGCTCACCGTGAAACCTCTCCGAGTGAAACCATGTCTGCACGCTGGTTGTTTTGGTCGTGGAGAGACCGGATGCAGTTTAGCGAAGTGGGGTCCATTGTGTTGTTTGTAGGAAAATCTACTTCGCTCATCTGGTGTAGCCCGATCATCTCAGACATGAGCTAAAAAATGAGCTAGATTCGATAATCATGTGGGTCACATGATAAGAGTTAGTGTGATTGACACTCACCGTGAAAACCTTACTGTAACAAGTACACGTTTGCTTAATATATATTTATACATAATTCCAAGTTTGTCATTTTCTTTGTTTTTTACTTCAACCACCTATAGCGATCCTGTTTACCATCAGTTTTCGGTGAAACTTCACCGAGGCCTGTAATTTTTCACCCTCTTTCTACAGGTTAAGTTTGGGCCTTGATCTCTTACAGATGAACAAGATGCCTTTTTAGTGGTCTATCACACTCTGTGCTCCAAAGTGACATTTGTACATATCCAATAGGAAATTTAACCAGTACCCTTGGTATTTATCCTATGATCTTCGAAATGATCGGTTTAGTTTGTTATTTGGGTGGCCCAATTAGCGGATACGAATTCGATGGATGGTTATATGAAAGGCTAATTTTTTCTAATTAGATGTTTATATTCTTAAGGACAAGTATGAGTTATTGCACGATCAGTTTCTTAAACTGATATTCATAATATGGTATTTGGATGACCTATTGGTGAGACATATGTACCGTTAGACTTTAATGACTTGTCCACTCATGAAATTTCATCAGATCACAGTGTTGACGGTCGGTTAAGCATATCAATGTATGATAAATAAGATGAACGGATCAGAATGTTAAATTGATTTGTGTATGAGCAGCTATGGAGATCAAGGGGTTTAGTTACTATGATCGGCTTGTTCAAAATCGAGGTGGACGATTAGATACCTTTACCTAGTGATGAATAATCAATTGAACGGACTGATTTTGATGAATAAGTGAGAACTTCAGGGTAATTGATGGTTCGTCTTGGAAATCAATGGGTTAACGAATTTATACATGTATATGCTTGAACTAATGTAGTGTATATACTCACGTGCGTATCTACACACACCCAAAATCCGGGTCATTTCATTCTACACTCCTTAAAGGAATTTCGTCCCGAAATTCAAAAACTTTCATGATGTATAGAGATAATAGTATGCATAATTCATTATATGAACTCGGGTTCTTACACCGTTGCCGGGGAATTTAGATAACGGTTCTAGATTGTTTTAGTGGCTGTAGAAGTAGAAGTTGATGGGTTTTTCTGATTTCCTAAGACTAACAAATTGTTTTGCTTTGTAGGACTTCTTCTCTAGTTCAAGCGAATCGGGTAATATCCTTCTAACTTAGTGTTTTTTGCATATTTTCAATTTTTAGAGTTTTGATTAATTTTAGATTTTAGGACTTAGGATTAGTTTAGATTTTGGATTGTGTGGTTTATGTCCCATTGGGAATGTGACCACAACAATCGTGTCCAATCCTAAGGTGGTTTAGTAGGACCACTCTCCGTTCATAGACGAGTCCGAAAATTTGTTGAACATCATGAAAATTTGGGAAGTATGGATCAAATTCCATTAGGGAATCCTCCCCCCCTACTCCAACTACAAACTCAAATCTAGTAATACACGCTCAATCCGGTAGTCTCCAATGATATATGAGATTGTGGGACTACCGGGATCTTTGAATTTTGGGGGGGTCTTCATTTAAGAAGGCCTTTTGCTGCACATTATATTTGCATTTAGTTATGCATAGGTCCTTTAGAAACTTGGCATAAGAGGGGATTTGTTTGATGGCATCAAGCAAGGGAATGTTTATCTTGACTTGTCTGAAAATCTCTAAAATATCATGAGAGTTTGGAAGAGATTTTGGAGCAACCAATCTCGAAGGGAATGGTGCTACAGGCTTATAAATGCGTTCCTTTTCTTGTGGGGCTAAGTTGGATTCGTCCTCATCCTCAGAATTTACTAGATCATTAGGCTTGTCGGCCTTCATCGGGATAGATTTGTCAATTTGTTTACCACTTTTAAGAGTGGTGATGGATTTGGCTTGCTCCATATGTTGGTTGAAGGTAACAAGAATGCTTACTTCATGTACTTACTTTGGATTGGGCTGAGGTTGGGTCGGAAAGGTCCCTTCCCTAGCATTCAAGCGTCCCTTAATCTCATCAACCGAGACTTTAAGCTCTTGGAACATTTGCTGATTTGTTTGGTTAATTTGCGTTTGCCCTTGTATAAACGCTTTTAAAGTATCCTCCATTGAGAATTGAGGTGGGGCCATATTTTGCATGGGTGGCCCTCCTTGGGAGTTGGTAGGATTGCCCGTGGGTGTATTCTTCCAACTGAAATTTGAGTGGTTCTTCCAAGTAGAATTGTACGTATTACCCACTAGTCCATTAAAAGGCCGTTGATAACCATATGTGGCATTTGCGTGTTCATGTAACACCTCTTGAAATGCAGGAATTGTAGGACAATCTTGTGTAGCGTGTAGATTGGTGAAACAAATCCCACATATGGTTTCAATAGCTTCATTGAACTTTGAAACTCCATTTTTACTAAGTTCCATGGCCTCGATCTTCCTTGTGAGATTGGCTATCCTTGCACTTACATCGTCTTCCTCCTTGAGGATATAGATCCCTCCTTTCTCTTTCTCTTGAGTAGGCTTGGGGTTATTGGATTTATCTGAGGTATCCCAAGATTAGGCATTCTTGGCCAACATATCCAAATAACTCCAAGCTTCATTTGGATTTTTGCTCATGAACTCGCCGTTGCACATCATCTCTACGAATTGGCGCATATTGGAACTTAATCCATCATTGAAGAAATTTATGATTTGCCAACTTTCGTAGCTATGATGTGGGCAAGCAAGTAGGAGGTCCTTAAACCTTTCCCAACATTGGAAGAAAGATTCACCCTCTTTAGCTGAAAAATTCATTATGGCTCTTCGAAGGATGTTCGTTTTATGAGCTGGGAAGAACTTTTTCAAGAATTCCCGGGTCATCTCGTTCCATGACCCTATCGAGTGTGGTCTAAGAGAGTGAAGCCAAGTCTTCGCCCTTTCTTTCAATGAAAAGGGAAAGTGTTTAAGTTTAATGGTGTCTTCCGAAACATTAGTGTATTGCAAGGTAGCCACCACTTCTTTAAATTCCTTTAAGTGCAAATATGGGCTGTCAGAGTCTAGCCCATGGAACTTTGGTATTAATTGAATTACACCCGGCTTTATATCAATGTTTCCCCCGGTTGGTGGTAAAACCACGCAAGAGGGTGTAGTTGCACGGGCCGGTTGTAGGTAGTCCCGTAGTGATCTCATTGGAGGAACGTTGTGTACCTCATTCTCTCCTACTCCCTCTTGATTTCCGTTTGTAGTTGGAGTAGGGGGGGGGGGGGGGGGGGGGGGGGGGGGGATTCCTTATAGGTGTTTGATCCAATACTCTCCAGACTATCACATGTTTTACAGATTTTCAGACTCGTCCATAAACGGATAGTGGTCCAACTAAACCACCTTCGGATCGGAGACGATTGTTGTGGTCTCGTTCCCAACGGGACATAAACCACAAAATCCAAAATCTAAACTAATCCTAAATCCTAAAATCTGAAAATAAAAACCAAAACTAAAAGAGATCAAGTTGGAAGGATAGTACCGATTTGCTTGAATTAGAAGAAATTCTTATAAAACGAAACAAACTTTATTAGTTCTAGAATTCAGAAAAACTAATCCTAAGAAAACAATAAATCCTAACTACTTCCATTCTATAGCCACTAAAAGAATTTAGAACCGTTATCTAAATTCCCCGGCAGCGGTGCCAAAAACTTGTTTGCTTGCCTCAAGTGCAAGGCTGCGATGTAGTAATAAATCTCGGTAAGACCGAGGTCGATTGACAGGGAATTAGAGAACAATTCCTAAGTTGTTCCAGCAACTAGGATTGCAACAATTTAAAGGTTTAATTGAGAGAATTCTGCTAAAACAGTAACTTAAGAAAAATAGTAATTAAAGGCACTAAGGCTTTCAAGGATCCACTTGTAGTAATCCCATGTCAATCCAATCAATCCAAGCATGATACACAACTAGATTTGAAGTCCTATCTCTCATCTAGTTGGAAGATAAAGCATTAAACACATTCAATCCCACTCAAGTTGAACTTCCAAGTTCTAGTCCCATTCAACACATATAGAATTCGAAATCATAGCCTTCAGAGTAACAGCCATGCCTATGGACTATGGCATGCTCAAGGGTTACCATAGTTCGAATCTAATCAAGCAAAACATGATAATCTTAGAGAATTGCAAGGAATCCATGTCCGGAGCACATGAACTCTCATAAAACGTCTAAAAATATCAATTTTTAAGAACTAGAACATTCAAAATTCGAACTTGAAGTAAAGCTACTTGAATTAAACTGAATAAAACATGAATTGGCTACAAGCTTCACCTCTCAGCCTTAGCTGAGAGATTCTAGCCGAGCATTGTCATACTACAACTAGAACTCATAAAAGAAAACTAGAAAACATAAAAACCCGAAGTTTGGAGGGTTGTAAACGCTCCACGACGGCTTCTTTCCTCTCCCACGAAGTTCCTTAGCTTCTCTGATCATCTAGGAAGAGACCCTAGGTGTCTTTTTATAGTGGGGGAGCTCTCTTGCGTATGAATCTTCCAAAAATTGCGTAAGGATATGCACTACGCAAAATTTTTCAGATTTCAGATTTAGAAGGCTTGCTGTTTTCACATGGCTGACCGGTCACGGCCCGTCGGACTGGGCTGGCCGACCGGTCTTGACCGGTCGTGCTTGTGTGTTTTAAGTCCAGGGAGTGCTCAGAGGTGGCTGTCCCATTGGCCGATCGGTCTTGACCAGTCGGACCAGACTGGTCGTTTGTCCAGTATTCTTCAAGCTAGCCGGCAGGTCGGACCCCTTGTTATTTCTCCACTTTTTCTTCCTTTCTTTCCTCTTCTCTTGTCTACTTGATTTCTTCTTTCTTTGGTCCTCCTTCAATCTTCATTCAATGCATCTAAATACGTTCTTTTGTCTCCAATTGGGTGAAGTTCGCTCTCATTCTTACAATCACAAAACATGCATCAGATGGGCCTTTTAAACGGGCAAACCATGCATATAATGTGATGTAATGGGCTATATCATGAATAAATTGGAGGCTCAACACTCACTCAAAAGACCCCCCCCCCCCCCCCCCCCCCCAAAAAAAAAAAAAAAAAAAAAAAAATTCAAAGATCCCGGTAGTCTCACAATCTCATGTATCATTGGAGACTACCAGATTGAGTGTACATTGCTAGACTTGGGGGCAAGCGTAAACTTGATCCCGTACTCGGTATATGAGCAATTGGGTCTTGGTGAATTAAAACCCACGAAAACCACGTTGCAACTTGCTGATAGATCCATCTGTGTACCGAGAGGGATAGTTGAGGATGTTCTAGTCTAAGTTAACAAATTCTACTACCCGACGGATTTTATCGTCTTGGACACAGAACCGGTTATAGATGCTAACACTCAAATACCGGTGATTTTAGGCCGCCCGTTCTTTGCTACATCAAACGCAATCATAAATTGCCGGAATGGGGTGATGCAATTATCTTTTGGGAACATGACATTAGAGGTGAATGTGTTCCACTTGGGCAAAAGGCATAGGGATGTTGATGATGAAGAACTCTTCGAGGTAAACATGCTTGAATCTTTCGAAGAAGAAGAGCTCCTCCAACTTGAACCACTAGAAAGCTTGGAGACATGCTTGGCACATTTTCAGGATTCCAAAGACCCCATCATTAGTGAAACTGTGCAAGCGTTGAATATTGAGAAACTGGTAGTTGGTACTAGCTGGTGGAGGCCCCATTTTTAAAGATTGCCACCAACCTCATCAAGGCCTCTACTGTCTAACATCAAACCACCGAAGCTTGACCTTAAACCATTGCCATCCGAGCTTAAATATGTATATTTGGGTCAAGAAGAAACATTCTCGGTTGTAATTGCCTCTCACCTAGGGAAAGACCAAGAGCTCAAGTTGATTGAGCTACTTAAAGAATATAGGGGAGCTATAGGTTGGACAATAGCGGACCTCAAGGGGATAGACTCTTCGGTTTGTACTCACCGTATACACCTCGAAGAAAATGCAAAAACAACTAGACAACCTCAAAGAAGGTTAAATCCAAACATGATGGAGGTTGTCAAAGCCGAAGTGTTAAAGCTAATAGATGTGGGTATCACCTACCCCATCTTGGATAGCTAATGGGTGAGTCCTACCCAAGTTGTCCCTAAGAAATCTGGTATTACCATCATAGAAAACGCCAACAACGAGCTTATACCGACTAGAGTAACCACCGGTTGGCGTATGTGCATCAATTATTGGAAGCTAAACATGGTCACTAGGAAGGACCACTTTCCCCTCCCATTCATGGATTAAATTTTGGAGAGGTTAGTGGGTCACTGTTAAGCTCTTAAATGTGTAACTTCTAACCCCATTTCATCACTAACTATGCTTAAAATACATGATTAAAGATCCAACTAATGCATGGTTTTGTGGTTGTAGGAATGAAAGAGAGGATTCATCAATTGAAGGCTTAAAGACGTTGCTTACAAGCATTGAAGATCAAAAGACTAAGCGCCAAAAGGTGGAAGAAAGAAAGCAAAGAAGAGGCGAAATAAGGCAGAAAAATGCACAGAAGACCGGTTGTCCAACCGATTGTCCAGAGCCTAGGACCGATCATCCAACCGGTCTAAACACTCAACAGAAGGGCCCCTGCTATAAACCTTGTTGGACCATCCACGACCGGTCGTCCACTGCTCAAACCGGTCGTCCGACCAGTCGTTGAATTAATTTTTGGGAAGAAAAATCTCTGGACGTTTTTTCCACTTTTGAGATCGGTCGTCTGACCGGTCGTTCATAGGCTTAGATCGGTCATCTGACTAGTTGGCTGCGTAACAGAGCTTCTTCTATAAGCTCCGAATTTTGCTGCGCAAAGCGCTATTCTTGCGGGATTTCTTAAAGTTTCTTCACACCTAGGGCTCCAAACCTATAAAGAACTCCTTTAGCTCATTCCTAAGGCATCCTAGAAGAGAATTACTATGGTGGGAGGAGGCAGAAGTCGGATCCAGAGTTCTACAACTCCTTCTAGTTTGTTTTTTCTAGTTTTATGTTTTTCTTAGTAACTTTCATGTTTCCTTGGATCATGAACGACTAAACCTCTTAGCTAGGGCTAAGAGGTGAAGCTTGTAGTGAATCTAAGATGTTTCAATTCGTTTGTTTTGGTTTCAAGTTGGATTATTAGTGAAGAACAATGGTTTACAGTTTGAATAAAGTTCTAAGTAGTTTTTCTTAATCTCATGAACGTTTAGAAGAATTGCTTGAGTTCTTAATTGTTTTGAACGATTCTAGACCTGTACGCTCAGAGGAATTGAATTCTATACGCTCTAGACCTTTGATCCTCATGTGGGAACTTCATAACAAAGTTACTCTTTTCTGAATTTCTGCTTATGTGTGATTGTGTATGTGATTTGAATCAAGTTCAAATCATGATCTAGTTATACTTTGTGACAGAATTTAATGATGATTATGATTATGATCTTAACCTATTGGAATTAGGATTGACCTATGCAATTAAGTATGCTCAAGTCCTAACTTGAATTGAGGGAATCATGTACTTAAATCACACATATGACAGATTGTTTGTTTTAACTGCTCTATCATCCGGCTAGATAGGATTTAATTTCGATTCTAGTTGAGTAAGTGAGAAACCACAGCGAATTAAGCATCAAGGATTACTACAAGTGGATCCTTAAACCCCTAGTGCTTTTTTACATTGCTTACATTCATCTTTAGTTCAAAATTGCTATCTACACCCAATTCCAAAATCTTGTTTAGTTAGTTCTCGATTAGAACTCATTGGAAGTGTTTTGTGAATTCCTGCACAAGTCCCTGTGGATTGACCTCAGTCTTACCGAGATTATTATTACATCGTAACCCTACACTTGGGGAAGCGAAGAAGTTTTTAGCGCCGTTGCCGGGGACTTTGACGATTTATCACAAAATTGCTGAAAATAGTTTCTATTTGAGATTTTTAGGACTCCTTTACTAACTTAGTTTGTTTACTTTGTTTTATTTTTACAGGGATTCTGGAGTCGAAGTAGTCACTTCAAATCAGGTTTTTCTAACCCTTTTTCTTTTATTTTTATTTTTCTAAGATTTGCTTGCCACATTGGGTTCAGAATTCTAATAACCGACTCATTAGTGAACGGGGAATTGTTGAAGGTATTGATAAGGAGCCACATGCTAAGAAAAGTTTAGATTCTCCAATTTTGTCTGAAAGTATGGCTGGAAATCAACCCAACCCAATGGCCAATCAAAATCTGGGCCAAAACCAAACTGAAATGGGAGAGAATGAAGTTGAGAATGTTCCTCGACTTAGAACACTACGTGATTACTTGTAACCTGCAAGAGCGAGCACTCCCTCATGCATAGTTTTTTCACGTAATGCAGGGAACATAGATTTGAAACCGGGAGTAATCTAACTCCTTCCAAAATTCCATGGACTAGACAGTGAAAGTGCCTATCAACATCTTAAGGAATTTGATGAGGTGATAGCCACAATGCACTTTGCAAATGTAACAGAAGATGTGGTGAGACTCAAATTATTTCCTTTTTCCCTTAAAGAGAAAGCTAAGGCTTGGCTTCATGCATTAAGGCTAAGATCAATTGGCACATGAACTGAGATGACTAAGGAGTTCATTAAAAAGTTCTTCCCTACTCACAAAACAATCATGTTGAGGTGCCTTATCATGAATTTTGCTAAAAAAGAGGATGCGACCTTCTTCCAATGTTGGGAGAGGTTCAAGGACTTGTTAAATGCATGCCCACATCATGGCTATGAAATTTGGTGGGTAATAAGCTTTTTCTATGAAGGACTGACTTCACCCATGCGCCAATTCATAGAGATGATGTGCAATGGAGAATTCATGAATAAGGAAGCTAAGGAAGCATGTGACTATTTTGATGAATTGGCCGAGAATACACAGTCTTGGGATACATTTAGACCAACGAATTCCAAGACAAGCCAACAAAAGGAAAAATGAGGAATTTATGTCCTCTCAGAAGAAGATAACATAAGTGCACATGTGGATAGCCTCACAAGAAAAGTCAAGGCCATGAAATTGAAGAAAGGAGAGACGATCAACTCAAAAGACGTTGAAACTGTTTATGAAATTTGTGCCGAAAATCAACATGCAACACAAGATTGTCCAACAATTTCTGCATTCCAAGATATCTTATAAGAACAATCAAATGCCACAAATAGTTATCAACGACCATTTATTGCTGCAAACTCAAACACGTATAATTCTAGTTGGAAGAACCATCCCAACTTCAGTTGGAGGAATGGACCAACTGTAAATGCAAACAATACCCCTCAAGCTCAACCTTTACTATGTCTATCCCTAGTAATTACACTAAAAGTTATGCTAAAGGAGATATTGGGTGCATTTATCGGTTCAAGCTGAATATAACAAGACTAATTCTCTGAAAATTGATGGGTTCATGTAAGAGCAACTGAAATTCAATTAAAATTCATCTCAAGCCATTAATGACTTGAAAACCTCAATGGCTAGAGTTGAATCTCATCTCAGTGTTAGGGAGAAAGGCACACTTCCTGCCCAACCTCTTCTTAACCCCAAAACCCAATTTGAGATACAAGACACAAGCTCGTCCTCCCAACATACGGAGTATGTTCAAGCTATCATCACCTTGAGGAGTGGAAAAATAATCGATAAATCTAATCCGGTGAAGGCCCCAAAGCCTAATGATCTGAAAATTTTCAAAGAGGATGATAGCTCAAACAACACTCCATATGAGAAAGAACCGGAAATGCAATACAAGTCGGTTGCTCCGTTTCCCCAAAGGTTGATTTCACCCAAACCTTTAGACAAAAACCTGAAAATTTTAGAGGTTTTTAAACAAGTGAAGATCAACGTTCCATTGTTGGATGTTATAAAACAAATACCATCCTATGCCAAATTTCTAAAGGAATTGTGTATAGTAAAAATGAAACATAATGTTCACAATAAAGTACTTTTGACCGAGAATTTGAGCACTATTATCAAATAAGAGGTGCCCCAAAAATACAAGGATCCGGGTAGTCCTACCATCTCATGCATTATAGGTGACTACCGAATCAAACGAGCCTTACTCGATTTAGGGGCAAGTGTTAACCTCATCTAATACTCAGTTTATGAACAACTGGGTTAGGTGAATTGAAACCCACCAAAACCACACTCCAACTTACTGATAGATCTATTTGCATACCAAGAGGAGTGATTGAGGATGTCTTGGTCCAAGTTGATAAATTCTACTACCTAGTGGACTTTATTGTCTTGGATACACATCCCGTGATAGGTACCAGTGCTCAAATTTTCGTCATACTTGGCCGCCCTTTTCTAGCTACTTCAAATGCAATTATCAATTGTAGAAACTAGCTTGTACAAATGTCTTTTGGAAATATGACACTTGAGCTGAACATATTTGATTTATATAAACAACCACGGGAAGTTGATGACGAGGTCCACGAAATAAATTTAATTGAATCATTCGTGGAGAATACATCACCCTTAGCATTCTATTCCGATCCTTTGGAGGCATGTTTGGCCCACTCTCATGAAATTGATGATGACACGATAAGAGAGATGGATGCCATTTTGGATATTATGCCGGTACTTGAAAATAAAAGATGGAAGGCATCATTTGAGCCTTTGCCCTTAAGCAAGAACAAGCCCCTTCCATCTAATATCAAGGCACCGAAGCTCGATCGAAAACCATTACCCACTGATTTGAAATATGTTTATTTAGGTCGAGATGAGACGTATCCAGTGGTAATTTCTTTCCACTTGGATGAGGAACAAGAGAGTAGGCTAATAGCCACTCTAATAGAGCATAAGAGCACCATTGGATGGTCAATTGCGGATCTCAAAGGCATAGACCCACTGATCTGTACTCATCGCATACACCTTGAGTAAAATGCCAAGACATCTAGGCAACCACAAAGACGCCTCAATCCAAACATGAAGGAGGTGGTTAAGGCCGAAGTGGTGAAACTATTGGATGTGGGTATTATCTACCCAATATTCGATAGCCGATGGGTGAGTCCAACTCAAGTGGTGCCTAAAAAATTCAGAATAACCATTGTAGTCAATGCCAATAAGGAACTCATACTAACCAGAGTCACTACCGGTTGGAGAATGTGTATTGACTACAGGAAGCTAAACACAGTCACGAGGAAAGACCACTTCTCCCTACCGTTTGTTGATCAAATTTTAGAAAGGTTGGCTGGTCATTCCCATTTTTGCTTCCTTAATGGGTTTTTAGGGTATAACCAAATAGAGATCACCCTAGAGGACCAAGAGAAGACAACATTCACATGTTCATTTGACACTTTTGCCTATCGAAGGATGCTATTTGGACTATGTAATGCCCCTGCCACTTTTCAGTGTTGTATGTTGAGTATTTTTTCTAATATGGTGGGGACGATTCTCGAAGTATTCATGGATGATTTCTTAGTATTTGGTTGCAACTTTGATGAGTGCCTTATGCACTTAAAAACTGTTTTGAAAAGATGTGAAGAAAAGAACCTCGTGTTGAATTGGGAGAAATGTCACTTCATGGTTTAAAAGGGAATAGTACTTGGTTACATCATCTCACAAAATGGAATCGAGGTGGACAAGGCTAAAATCGATCTTATCTCTAACCCTTCACCACCCAAGAGCGTACGAGATATGCGGTCCTTTTTGGGACACGCTGGATTTTATAGATGGTTCATAAATGACTTTAGTTCACTCTCTCGTCCTTTATGTAACCTCCTTCAAAAGGAAAACTCATTCGATTGGATTGAAGATTGTCAAAATGCCTTTGACAAACTAAAAAGTATGTTGAAATGTGCTCCCATAATGCAACCACCTGATTGGAACCTTCTTTTTGAAATTATGTGCAATGCAAGCGACTACGTTATTAGGGCGGTGTTAGGCCAAAGAAAAGAGAAAAAGCCATGTGTCATCTACTATGCAACTAGAACCATAAACTCGGCTCAAGCTAACTACACTACTACAGAAAAAGAACTTTTGGCAGTAGTTTTTACTTTAGACAAGTTTAGGTCCTACTTGATCGGATCCAAGATTGTCATATTCACCAACCATGCCGCACTTAAGTACCTTCTCTCTAGGAAGGATGTTAAGCCACGCTTGTTAAGATGGATCCTCCTACTCTAAGAATTTGACATAGAAATACGTGATAAGAAATGAGTAAAAAACGTAGTAGCTGACCATCTCTCTAAACTTGTTCTCACCGATTTTCTTGAGATGATCGCGATCAATGACATGTTCCGTGATGAACAACTTTTTAAAATCTCCTAATTGCCATGATATGCAGACATTGCTAACTATTTTGCTACAGGTACGATTCCAACACACTGGAACAAGCAAGATTAGGATAAGTTTTTCAACGAGGTGAGAAAATTCTTGTGGGATGACCCATACTTATTCAAGTATTATCCAGATCAAATTATACGGAGATGTGTGCCGGATGATGAGCAACACAATATCATCTCCTTTTGTCATTCTCAGGCATGTGGTGGCCACTTCTCAACTAAGAAGACCATAGTCAAAATTTTACAATGTGGGTTTTATTAGTCTACCATGTTCAAAGATACCCATGAGTTTTGTAAAACGTGTGAGCCTTGTTAGAAATTGGGAGGAATATCCCGTAGAAATATGATGCCACTCAATCCCATCTTACCAATCGAAATTTTTGATTGTTGGAGCATCGATTTCATGGGTCCATTCCCATCTTCTTTTGGAAATTTGTATATTTTTCTTGCCATCGATTATTTTTCAAAATGGGTCGAGGCGATTCCATGCCGGAACAATGACCATAAAATAGTCATTCGTTTCTTAAAAGAAAATATCCTTTCCCGGTTTGGAACACCTAGAGTCATTATAATTGATGGAGGATCTTATTTTTGTAATCGCCCGTTTGAAGCTTTAACGAAGAAATATGTTGTAAATCACAAGGTGAGCACTCCCTATCACCCACAAACAAGTGGACAAGTTGAGATATCCAACAGGGAGATTAAACGTATTTTAGAGAAAACAGTGAACCCTGATCGCAAGGATTGGTTGCTTCGACTAACCGATGCACTCTGGGCTTACCATACTGCTTTCAAGACCCCCATTGGAATGTCTCTCTATAAACTTGTCTATGGGAAAGCTTGTCACTTGCTCGTGGAATTGGAACATAGGGCATATGAGGCGATAAAGAAGATGAATTTTGATTATGACAAAGCAAGCTCGTTGCGCAAACTTCAATTGAATGAACTTGCAGAACTCTAGAATGAGGTATATGAAAATGTGAGAATTTACAAGGATAAGAAGAAAGTATTCCATGATAAGAACATCCTTCGTAAGACCTTTACGATTGATCAAAAGGTCCTTATGTATAATTCTCGTCTACATTTATTTTTGAGAAAATTGAGATCTCGATGGACCGGTCCCTACATTGTAAAAATTGTTTATCCCTATGGGACTGTCAAGTTGTTGAATCCAAGGAATGGTAATATCTTTAAAGTGAATGGTTAGCGATTAAAGCCGTTCTTTGAGAATTTTCCTTCAGAAGATATGTCCATACCTTTGACTGATCCTGTGTATCAGGATGTTTGATCTCCTAGTTTGATGGAGGTATATAGTAGTTAGGATTATAATTTTGTTGCTTTTAGTTTACTTTTTCATAGGTTTGTTAGAAGGAGGTAGAATTCCATTTTTTATGCTCTTAGGTACTCTCATTCCTCACCCCTTTATTTTATAATTGCTCTCATGTTTTGCTCATGGCATATCTTTTACATTGAGGACAACGCAAGATTTGGTTGGGGGGTGTGGGATCACTAGGATGAATCTAGTGTTTTGTAACATCTCAAGCAATTATGTAGAACTTTTTTGATTTTTCTACAAATTCAAAACTCCGTTGGAAAACTTTGTTTCTATGCATTTGGGATGGTGTAAGTATAAGAAAAAGGAGAGGTGAAGTGAGTGAAGTTGAATATCTTGAACAATCTCTAAGATACTAGTTTTATATGCGAATTCCCTTATTTTTATGATTGATAGAATTTCTAAACACTTTTACACCTAGTTCACATTACACGATTCTCATGCCTTGAAAGGATTATGTAGAATTGTGGATTGGTTAAGTTTGGATTTGAGGTGTTGAGAAACCAAGCCGGGGTACTTTGTCCATCCTTGTCCATGGGAAAATAACGAAAGATATGGATTTCTAAAAATCCTATCTAATATGTATAAAAAGGAAAGGAAGGATGAAAACATGGGAATGATTGAAAATATGGTAGAAAATTCTGAAAAGGGCTACCTATTACCAACCGGGGGATGGTCTACCCGTAACTAAAGCCGGAAATGGGACGTAGTGTGAAAGCTGTCGGAAGGACGGTAAGGTAAATTCCTGTCAAAGGCTTGTTGTTGATCTATACACCGTTGAATCCATACCTTAGCTAATTTATGAAGAAGGTAACCCCGAAAATCCATGAGATGAGCATTCACTGAGCACACTAGGTTAATTTATTTGGATTCTTCTATTTATCAATCAATCAGTGAGAATTTCATATGAGTACTTGGTATATTTTGGAAAGTTAAAGGTTTCAACTTCCATCACTAGGCATTTCAAAATTCTTTACACTTGCATGTCATTGCGTATATAGAAACATGGTTTCTAAAGGAGAGTTGGGTTTTAAAGAATGAAATTTATTTCATGCATATTTTGCTCTGGACTAGCAAAATACTGGTTGGGGGGTGTGTTAAGCTCTTAAATGTGTAACTTTTAACCCCATTTCATCACTAACTATGCTTGAAATACATGATTAAAGATCCAACTAATGCATGGTTTTGTGGTTGTAGGAATGAAAGAGAGGATTCATCAATTGAAGGCTTAAAGACGCTGCTTACAAGCATTGAAGATCAAAAGACTAAGCACCAAAAGCTGGAAGAAAGAAAGCAAAGAAGAGACGAAAGAAGGTAGAAAAATGCACAGAAGACAGGTCATCCGACCGGTCGTCCATAGCTTAGGACCGGTCGTCCAACCGGTCCAGACACTCAACAGAAGGGCCCTTACTACAAACCTCGCTGGACCATCCACTGCTCAGACCGGTCGTTCGACCGGTTGTTGAATTAATTTTTGGGCAGAAAACTCTCTAGACGTTTCTTCCACTTTTGAGACCGGTCGTCCGACTGATCGTCCATAGGCTCAGATCGGTCATCCGACCGATCGGCTGCATAACAGAGCTTCTTTTACAAGCTCCAAATTTTACTGCGCAAAGAGCTATTCTTGAGGGATTTCTTAAAGTTTCTTCGCACCTAGGGCTCCAAACCTATAAAAGGACTCCTCTAGCTTGTTCCTAGGGCATCCTAGAAGAGAATTACTACGGTGGGAGGCGGCGGGAGTCGGATCCGGAGTTCTACAACTCCTCCTAGTTTGTTTTTCTAGTTTTATGTTTTTCTTAGTAGCTTTCATGTTTCCTTGGATCATGAACGGCTAAACCAATTAGCTAGGGCTAAGAGGTGAAGCTTGTAGTGAATCTAAGATGTTTTAATTCATTTGTTTTGGTTTCAAGTTGGATTATTAGTGAAGAACAATGGTTTGAAGTTTGAAAAAAGTTCTAAGTAGTTTTTCTTAATCTTATGATGGCTCATAGATGTTTAGAAGAATTGCTTGAGTTCTTAATTGTTTTGAATGATTCTAGACCTGTACGCTCAGAGGAATCGGATTCAATACGCTCTAGACCTTTAATCCTCATGTGGGAACTTTATACGAAAAGTTCTACTTTTTTGAATTTCTGCTTATGTGTGATTGTGTATGTGATTTGAATCAAGTTCAAATCATGATCTAGTTATACTTTGTGACAAAATTTAATGATGATTATGATTGTGATCTTAACCTATTGGAATTAGGATTGACCTATGCAATTAAGTGTGCTCAAGTCCTAACTTGAATTGAGGGAATCATGTACTTAAATCACACATATGATAGATTGTTTGTTTTAACTGCTCTATCATCCTGCTAGATAGGATTTAATTTTAATTCTAGTTGAGTAAGTGAGAAACTACAGTGAATTAAGCATCAATGATTGCTACAAGTGGATCCTTGAACCCCTAATGCTTTTTTACATTGTTTACATTCATCTTTAGTTCAAAATTGCTATATACACTCAATTCCAAAATCCTGTTTAGTTAGTTCTCGATTAGAAATCATTGAAAGTGTTTTGTGAATTCCTACACAAGTCCTTGTGGATTGACTTCGGTCTTACTGAGATTATTACTACATCGCAACCCTACACTTGGGGAAGCGAACAAAATTTTGGCGCTGAAACACCTTCTTTCTAAGAAGGATGCCAAGCCCCGTTTGCCTGGATAGATCCTACTCCTTTAAGAATTCAATTTGGAGATCAAGGACAAGAAGGGAGTAGAAAATGTGGTGGCGGATCATCTATCCCGCTTAGTCCTACCCAATTCCATTGACGAGTCACCTATTGAGGACGCATTCCCTGCTGAGCAACTCTTTGTTGCTATGCATCCGCCATGGTACACTGACATAGCTAATTATCTTTCCACAGGTGCGATGCCGACTTATTGGACTGCGCAGGATAAACGAAAATTTCTAAGGGAAGTGCGCAGATTTTTCTGGGATGAACCTTTACTTTTTAAATATTACCCAGATCAAATTATTAGGAGATGTGTCCCTGATGATGAACATAATTCTGTCATCTCCTTTTGCCATGATCAAGCATGTGGGGGTCATTTTTCTGTCAAGAAAACCACTGCAAAAATTTTGTAGTGTGGTTTTTATTGGCCCACTCTATTTAAGGACACCCATGCGTTTTGCAAAGCATGCGAGCGCTGTCAAAAGCTAAGAGGATTGTCTCGCCAGAACATAATGCCTCTTACCCCTATTCAACATCTTGAAGTCTTCGATTGTTGGGGCATCGATTTCATGGGACCATTCCTCTCATCTTTTGGACATGTCTACATATTGCTCGCTGTAGACTATGTGTCCAAGTGGATAGAGGCCATTTCATGTAGAACTAACGATCATCGTACGGCTCTAAAGTTCCTAAAAGAAAACATGCTTTCTAGATTTGGAACGCCTCGAGCCATTATTAGTGATGGCGGTTCTCACTTTTGCAATAGGCCATTTGAAGCCTTAATGAAGAAATATGGTATTAAACATAAAGTGAGTACCCCATACCACCCACAGACAAGTGGGCAAGCTGAAATTTTCAATCGGGAAATTAAACAAACTTTAAAAAAGACGTTGAAGCCAGATCGCAAAGATTGGTCACTTCGATTAGTTGATGCTCTTTGGGCTCACCGTACCGCCTACAAGACCCCCATGGAATGTCCCCCTATAGACTTGTCTATGGGAAAGCTTGTCACTTGCCCGTGGAGATTGAAAACAATGCTTATTGGGCAATTCGGGCATTAAACTTTAATGTTGACAAGGCTAGCTCACTTCGCAAACTCCAAATGAATGAGCTTGACGAGATCCGGAACGATGCCTACGAGAACTCGAGAATTTACAAGAGTAGGATGAAGGCCTTTCATGATAAGCACATTTTCAGAAAATCTTTCCATGAAGGTCAGAAAGTGCTCTTGTATAATTCTCAGCTTCATCTTTTTCTGGAAAAATTGCGATCTCGATGGACCGGCCCATATATTGTTAAAGAAGTTTTTCCTCATGGGGCTGTTGAGATAGAGAATGCCGCAAATGGTAACTGTTTTAAAGTGAATGGACAACGCCTTGAACCATTTGTTGAGAAATTTGATTCAGAGGACATGTCCATCATTCTGAATGATCCTGTGTATCATGATGATTGATCTCCTAATCTAACAGAGGTATAGCGTAGATTAGGTTTAGTTATTTTTTCTATTTTAGTTCTACTGCTTTAGTGGATTTAGTTGTCGGAGTTGTAGACTCCCATGATCGATTTTCTCAGGTACTATTGTTCTCACTCTCTTGTATTTTACCATTGCTCTCATGTTCATGCTCATTGCATATATTTTTACATTGAGGACAATGCAAGATTTGGTTGGGGGGTGAGATGAGATTCCTCATCATCATATGTGCGATTTTTTTTTTAAATTTTCTACAAATTCAAAACTCTTTTAGAAAACCTTATTTCTATACGTTCGAGATGATACGAGTATAAGAAAAGTAGATACGAAGTGAGTGATGTTGCAAGTCTTGAACTACTCTTAATATAATGGTTTTATATGTTAATTCCCCTATTTATGTGAATAATAGAAAATTTGAACACTTTTACTCCTAGTTCACATTACACCATTTTCATGGTTTGAAAGGATTATGTGATTTGTGGATTGGCTAGACTTAGATTTGAGGTGTTGAGGAACCAAGCCGGGGTACTTTGTCCATCCTTGTCCATGGGAAAATAACGAAAGATATGGATTTCTAAAAATCCTATCTAATGTAAAAGAAAAAGGAAAAGGAAGGATGAAAATATGGGAATGATGTAGAAAATGGTGGAAAATTCCAAAAGGGGCCACCTATTACCAACCGGGGGATGGTCTACCCGTAACCAAAGCCGGAAATGGGATGTAGTGTGAAAGCCGTCGGAAGGATGGTAAGGCAAATTCCTGTCATAGGCTTGTTGTTGATCTGTATACCTTGAGATCTATAGTTTAGTTGATCTAGGAAGAAAATGGTCTTGGAAACTCATGAGATGAGCTATCACTATGCACATTAGGTTGAATTTTGTTCAAAGTTCTTCGATCTATCAATTAATCAGCGAGAATTCTATATGAACACTTTTTATGTTTTGAGAGTTTAAGGTTGCAACCTCTATCGCCCAGTTTCTTTAATTTTTGTATTGGTATGTCTTGGAATGAATAGAAGTATTGTTTCTGAAGGAGAGTTGGTTTTGGAAATTTGAACTTGTTTCACACATGTTTTGCTCGGGACTAGCAAAAAGCTAGTTGGGGGGTGTGTTGAGCCTCCAATTTATACATGATCTAGCCCATTACATCACATTATATGCATGGTTTGCATGTTTAAAAGACCCATCTAATGCTTGTTTTGTGATTGTAGGAATGAGGGCGACTTCACCTAATTGGTGACCAAAAAGATTCATTTAGAGCCCTTGGATGAAGACCTAAGGAATGCCAAAGAACAAAGAAGAAAGCAAGGAAAGAAGTAAATAGAGGAGAGAAGAAGAAAAAGAAGAGAAACAAGGTCCGACCGGTCTTGACTGGCGGCCAACCTTCTGAATCACTCTAGCAACTGCTGGAGGATGCTGCCAACAGGTCTGACTGGTCGGCCATAGCCCCCAGGACCTCTTTGCACTCTCTGGACCATTTAAAGACCAGTCCGACCGGTCAAGACCGGTCGGCCAGCCCAGTCCGACCTGTCGGCCATGCGAAAACAACAGTTTCTATTTGAAGCTTTGAGTTTTTCTGCGCAAGTGCGTAAGGGCTACGCACTTTTGGAAGTTTCTGAGGCGGTAGAGCCTCCCCACTATAAACGGACACCTAAGGCCTCTTCCTAGGGCATCATAGAAGCTGAGGAACTTCATGGGAGGTGAAGAGAGCCGTCGTGGAGCGTCTGCAAGTCTCCTGAATCCGGGTTTTTGTGCTTTTTAGTTTTTTTTTATTGAGTTTTAGTTGTAGTATGACAATGCTCGGCTATAATCTCTCAGCTAGGGCTGAGAGGTGAAGCTTGTAGCTAATTTCATGTTTAATTCAGTTTGATTCAAGTACTTTCACTTTAAGTTTGAATTTTGAATGTTCTAACTCATATAAAGTTGATATTTTTAGAAGTTTTATGAGAGTTCATGTGCTTCGGACATGGATTCCTTGCAATGCTTTGAGATTATCATGTTTTGGTTGATTAGATTCAAATTATGGTAATCCCTGAGCATGCCATAGTCCATAGGCACGGCTGTTACCCCGAAGGCTATGATTTTGAATGCTACGTGATTGAATAGGACTAGAACTTGGAAGTTCAACTTAAGTGGGATTGAATGTGGTTCAATGCTTTATCTTCCAACTACATGAGAGATAGAACTTCAAATCTAGTTGTGTTTTATGCTTGGATTGATTGTATTGACATGGGATTGTTACAAGTGGATCCTTGAAAGCCTTAGTTCCTTTAAATACTGATTTTCCTAAATTACTGTTTAAGTTAGTTCTCTCACTTGAACTCTTAATTATTTCAATCCTAGTTGCTGGAATAGTTTAGAATTTATTTTCTAATTCCCTGTGGATTGACCTCGGTCTTACCGAGAGTTATTACTACATCGCAGGCCTTGCACTTGAGGCGAGCGAACAATGGATCGTGTAGTTGGATGGACAGATCGATGTATGGTTCGATGGGCTAGTGCATAGTCGGTGGTGGTTGGACTTCAATGTATGTTTTAGATAGATGGCTTGATGATCCACATTATGGATGACTTGGAAGAATGGGTTTAATGGTTGAGAACTAAACTTTTGGACAGTTTAGATTCGTGTACTATGGACTCTAAAAGCTTGACGTGGGTTGCAGCTTTCCTACGAAATTAAGTGGCTCCATTTTTTTTTTTTTGTTAGATCAAGTTGGTAGGGCTAGCCTGATGGATGATCTAGATTCAAAATGGTAGGATTGCGGGCCCCATATATCATGTTGCACGTCTATCTTTCTAGAATTCATACATCTCTCTTTATACGCCAAATTAGAGACGTTAGTCCTGTCATCCTTACTTTCTCATGTAGATTTTTAAATGCACGTTGCATTAACACCACCCTTTGGTAGAAATGAAACTTGACATCCCACCTCAGCTTGGCATGCTCTATTTAATGAGCCTAATGTTGACCCATGAGAATTGACGGTGGCCCAAAATGAAGTTTCAACAGTTCCCACTCTTCCACAATCTCACATGACGAGTGTATGTGTCTTTTATTGAAACTAACCATTACATTTAAAGTATACTCCATGAACTACAAAGTGGATGATTTATTTTGTATTTGGGTGACTTGGTTGACAGATTCAAGTACGATGTACGACTGGTAAATGAGGTATGAGTAAAATAATCAGACGGTTAAGCATATAATTCCTTATATATGCTAATGTGCGGTTACTTTCGTGCCTAAGTAGGTGCAAGCTGAGTTTTTTTGGTTGAATCAGATAGGTTTATCATAGAAAAAATGGCTTAGATTAAATACACCTTCCATGTACGAGTGAGTGAACAGATGAGTTTAGTGTATGCTCCATGATTAAATTTGATCTAGTTAACGGATGAACAAGTGGTCTTAAGTTTATGAGTGAAGAAAGTGCACAGACACATACACATATATTTATATATACGTATAGTCATATATTCATTAATTATAAAAATCAATGGTTAATATACTCATTATCATAAAAATCAATTGCTAAAAGTACGCAGATCTACCATACATACCAATGGTCTCTCCTTGAAAAATTTACGAATGGATATATGTATGAATGCATGGATGAATGGATAGATTTATACATGTATGCTAAAATAAATGTAGTGTGCACACATGCACGTGTATGCATGCACAAAAAAAAATCTTGGGTCGTTACACTGGATCACCTTCTTAGTTGGTTTCGTGGTAGGATAGTAATCGAGAAGAACAATCTATTTATTGCACCGCTAAACTTCATTATTTGAGACAATCGTGGTTCATGGGAATGGTCATTTTGTTTGTAACATGACTGGCTTTGTGGCAAGGCAATCATTGGGGCAATTACTTGTTCATTAGTCATAATTGTTAATGCACTTTTCTGTGGCATACCAGTGTACCTTATTTGTCAATCATGTGCGTCCATGTGTTGTAATGTCGGTTAAGTCTTGGCAAGTTGAAGAACGAAGATTCAAGTGGACAAGCATCATCAAGGAAGAAGAAATGGGTAAAAGAGATGCCTTGGTGATCCTAACCCTTTGAACTAAAACACTCTAAACCTCTAGATGACTTGGACCAACTAGGAAAACCCTTAATCATCTTCATTAGCCTTAGATTATATAGAAAAATATGATAAGTTATGCTAATAAAAGGGGTTGAAGTTGCTATAAACAGAATAGCCCAAACAATAGTTTTCGATAGGTCTTTGATACATTAGAGTCCGTTTCAATAGGACTTCGATCGATCGAAAAATCAGTTTTGATCAATCAAAATATGTCCAGCAACTTACTAAACTCTCTGGACAATTTTTTGATTAATCGAAACATCACTTTGATATATCAAAGTTAATGTTTCGATCAATTGAAAATATGTCCAGCGACATTGCCAAACTCTTTGGAAAGTTTTTCGATTAATTGAATGGTATGTTTCGATCAATCGAAGATACCTTCGGTCAATCGAATGGTTGTTTCGATTAATTGCAGATGCCATTTTCTGCCCTTTTTTTACTGTTGGAGATTGTTCTTTAAAAGTGGGAGAGATATTTTTGGGCATCAATAGAGGAATTTTGAGGAGTTTGAAGCCACTATTGTTGGAGACCATTAGAGGCTCAAATTCTAACCCTAGCAAGACATCTTTCTTGTGATTCATTACAAGAATGGAGCATTCCAAGCTCACAAAGAAGATGTACTTGTCCCTCTTTGATCACTAGAGTTTAGACCAATCGAGATAGTTAAATTTCTATCTAAACTCTATGATGACATCTTTGTAGGTGAGATTCTTTAGACAACTGCTTTTCTTTAGTTGTAGAGATCTCAAACCTACCTCCTAGCACCTTGGACATCTCCGTCGGAGGATCATATGTAATGTGGCTGATCATTGGAGTTGGAGCATTGGCAAAACATCGGCAATAACATCGGGGGAGCATAAAGGGGAGCTGATTGAAGCACGGGAGAGCGGAGATCAAGCAACTCGAAGAGGCGCGTCAATGGGGCTTAAATCCGATAAGTGAGTTGTCAATTTGTAAGAGTCCAACCACTCTCTTTCTGTGGAAAATCGAGTATAAATTTTGTTTGTCAAACTCGATCTAGGTTCGTTTTTCGATTCTTGACTTGTTAGTTGAGCCTAAAAAGTCTAGGGGCGTTTGTTGATTCTTGGCTCATTTGTTGGGCCTAAAACAAGTCTCTAAGGAAAGTCACCAACATTGATGTAAACTTGTAGGTTGGGAGGAACCTGTAAACTCTCTGGTAGGGTGGATTCGAGTTAAAACACTTCGGTTAAGAGGAACCTGATTTAAACTCCCTAGTGAATGCCGGTGTGCTCAAGGAGTGGAGTAGACACATAGTTGAACCACTATACATGCTTGTGTTTGTAATGTATTTGAGCACATGTTAATCTAGCATTGTATGTTTAATTGTTTAATTATGTATGCTAGGCATTAGATAAGCACATTCCCACACAAGATGTACTATTGTTCGCTCGCCTCAAGTGCAAGGCTGCGATGCAGTAATAATTCTCGGTAAGACTGAGGTCGATCCACAGGGAAAGAAGTAAACAATTCTAAATTATTCCAGCAACTAAGATTTAAGTGATTTGGAGATTCAATTAAGAAAACTAAACTAAAATAGTAATTTAGGAAAATCTGAGAATAATAAAGAGAGAACTAAGGCATTGAGGATCCACTTGTAGCAATCCATGTTAATTCATTCATTCAAGCTTGAAACACAACTAGAATTGAAGTCCCATCTCTCATCTAGTCGGAAGATAAACCATTGAAGCACAATAATTCCCATTCAAGTCAGAAATTCAAGTTCTAGTTCTAATCAAGCACATAGCATTTAAACATATAGCCTTCGGAGTAACAGCCATGCCAATGGACTATGGCTTGCTCAAGGGTTACTACAATTCGAATCTAATTAAACAAACATGAAAATCTCAGAGAATTGTAAGGAATCCATGTTCGGAGTACATGAACTCTCATAAAACTTCTAAAAATATCAACTTTTATTCAAACTAGAACATTTAAAAATCCAACTTGAAGTAAAGATACTTAAATCAAACTAAATTAAACATGAAATTGGCTACAAGCTTTACCTCTCAGCTAGGGCTGAGAGGATCTAGCCGAGCATTAAAAACTAGAAACTAGAACTAGAAGAAAAATAAAACTAGTTGTAGGAGGCTAAGAAGCCTCCTAGGTCTTGATCTCTTTGCTCCCCATGTTGCTAGATGCCTTAGGAATGAGGTGGAGGTCTCCTTTTATAGCTTTCACACCCGACAAATGAAGAATCTTCAAGAATTTGCGTAAAACTTCCACACTGCTCAGAGAAAATCGGACCGAAAATAGAAGTTTCTGGACTTGGGCGCACGGGCGATTGATCAACTATGCTGAGTGATTGATCGTTTGTGGTGAGCGATTGATCGCAGGTGGCCAGGCGATTGATCGCTCGGTCCAAAAAGTGTCTAGAGAGTTTAGTAGAAAATCCTAATTTTTGATGGCTTGGGCGATTGATCGCCCGAGCTGAGTGATCAATCGGTGGGGCCTCTTTTTGTCCAGCAACATATATGGAAATCCTACCTCTTGAGCGATCAATTGGTTTGGGAAACCGATCAATCGCTGGTCCATCCTTCAGTCCAGCAATATATGCAGAGTGGCCGATTAATCAGCCAAGCTAGTGGATCAACCGACCACCCTGGCGATCAATTGGTTAGGCTAATCGATCAAGCGGCCAGGGTGAATCTTCTTCTTTTCTTTTCCTCTTCTTTTTGCTTCTTTCCTTTGTTCTTCAATGTGTATTAAGAATCATCTTTAAGCATCATCTTGGTGAAATCCTTCTCTCATTCCTGTAAACACAAAAACATGTATTAGTTTAGACTTTAAACATGTAAACCATGCATAATGTGTGATGATAAGGGTTAGAATATGTATAAATTAGAGACTCAACAACTATCACTAATTAGAGTAGACTTGAGCTTATATGATCCATTTTCATATAGTCTACTTAGGTTACATAGATTAGGTGCTTGATTAGTTTAATCCACAGTTAATTTATGCGTGCTTAGACTAGGTAGCTTATTGCTTATCACATGCTAGTATTGTGATTGGACCCACTTAGGCTTGGAAGCTGAAGTGTTCTTACTTAGCTTGAATTGTTAAATATCATAAGTAGGCAAAAAGAATTTCAAAAAGTCCTAATCACTCCCCTTTAGGACTTAGCCATAATTCTAGTTACTCCGTCAAGCTTCCGCATATAAGCGTAAGGTGTCGTGTTAGACTATTCGCTGCGCAATTTCAATAACTTGGTTCTGTGACAAGACAACCAATGGTGGGTGGATCTTTAACAATCCATTTGTTGCATGGTTGGACTTCATGGCTAAACAGTCGTTAGGAATGATAATCTGTTCGTTACCCAACACGACCGAGTTTCATGCACGAGTTGGTTGGGGTTAAACGATTGACCTTCATTACTCAGCCATGTACTTCGTAGGCAAGAAGGTCGGTGGGTGACATTTTGTTCATCGCTTGGAACCAAACTCTATACGTGAGATAGTAGTAAAACGATTGTTTGTTTGTTATTTGGGACCTCATTGTATAGGCGACAACCTGTTCAACGTTCGAATTGAACTCCATGGCAAGAAAACTATGGTGAATGACGATCTCTTCATTACTCGGTCAAGCCTCGTGGCGAGATGGTAAACAAAATCTCTAAGCATGTAGTTAACAAGGCCCCACTAGCCTTTCATTAGAAGCTAAGAGATTTCCCTGAGGTCCAATGACATAACCACGAACATAGGGTGACAAGCTAACTAATTATAATATAATTGATTCGGGTTGGCTTGCAACATTGTGCTAGCTAAACTTGAAGGGGTTAGTGTTCGCTTCCCCAAGTGTAGGGTTGCGATGTAGTAATAAACTCAGTAATACCAAGGTCGATCCACAGGGACTTATGTAGGATGTCACAAACTCATCCACAAGTTTCTATTGAAGCTAACAATCAAAGTCTGAATAGAATGTGTGTGATTAACAGTTTAAGCTAAATTAAATGTAAACAATTATAAGAAGGCACTAGGGGTTCGAGGATCCACTTGTAGCAATCCTCGATGTTCAATCCGCTGTGGTTTCCCATTCTCTCAACTAGAGTCACCAGTCAGGTCTATCTAGTCGGATGATAAAACTGTTAAACCAAAAGTCTGTAACATGTAAGTTCTGTGCATAAAGTTCACTCAACTCTAGGCTGATCTGAGCATGCTCATTGCATAGGTCATTCACCTTTTCTATATGTCCAATTCCCAATCATAACCATCCTCAAGTCTTCTCACAAGACAAGGCTAGATCATGATTTGAACTGGATTCAAATTATATGCACAGTCCATACATATTCCAAATAATCAACCAAAACTAGAACTTTGGCATGAAGCCCCTTTATGAAGAGCTTGGTACTAGAGCGCACTCCAATTCCTCGGATCATACAGGTCTAGACCGTTGCAAACAAATTAAGAAGATAAGTAATTCATCCAAACATCCATGAGTCATCACAAGACTAAGAGAAATTACTTAAAAACTTGTATAAACTTCAAACCTTAGTTCATAATCATGAATTCCAAACTGAAAACCACTTAACTACGAATTAAAACATCTTGGATACACTACAAGCTTCACCTCTTAGCCCTAGCTAAGAGGTTTAGCTGCTCATGATCCAAGGAAACATGAAACAACTCTTAAAAACATGAAAACAGCAAAGCAAACCAAAAGGAGTTGTAAAACTCCAATCTCCACTTCCACAGCCTCCAACCTCGCTTGAGCCCTTCTAGGATACCCTAGAAACAATCCCTAGGTGTTTATTTATAGTTTGGCGGCTCCCCAACGTCGGAAGAATCGGAAATTTGCGTAACACTTACGCAGCGCAGAGAATTTCGGGAAGAAATTAGAAAGTTCCAACTCAGTACGCATGGCCGACCGGTCATGACCGGTCGGCCTCAAGTGAAAACACTCCAGCAGGTATGCCAGACCGGTCAAGACCGGTCAGGCCTTGTAGAACCTTAATCCAGCAAGCAACTCCGACCGGTCAAGACCGGTCGGATGTCTTTCTTCACATTGCAGCAACACTGACCGACCGGTCTTGACCGGTCGGTCCTGTTCATTGAGTTCCCAGCAACACTGTCCGACCGGTCATGACCGGTCGGACGTCTTCAGCAGCGTCCTTCATGCATGGCAGACCGGTCACTGACCGGTCTGGCTTCCTTGGCCGACCGGTCACGACCGGTCAGCACCTTTTTCTCTTCTTTTTCTTGCTTTCTTTCTTCTCTCTTTGCTTCTTCATTTCTTTTCTTCTCTGGTTCTTGGATGTTTTTCATCAGAATAATCCTAAGTGAGCTCTTTATGTCTTCAATTGAGTAGAGTCCACCCTCAATCCTATAGTCACAAAACATACATTGAATTAGCTTACAAACCATACGAACCTTGCATAATGAGTGATGAATTGGGGTTAGAATATGCACAATTAAGAGCTCAACAGTTAGATTGAAATAAAAATTAAGATAAGTATCCATAACAATTGAAAGATAAGCAGCATGGTGTTGAGTAGTGTTGTGTTAGATTAACATGGGCTCATCACTCTTCATTCTTTGATGAATTTATAGTCTTGACAGGCGGTGTGTTCGCTTGCCTCAAGTGTAAGGCTGCGATGTAGTAATAAAACTCGGCAAGACCGAGGTCGATCCACAGGGAAATAGTAACAACCCCCAACTCACTCCAGCAACTCAGTTTTTTTAAAAGAAATCAGATTTAATTAAGTGATTACTTAATTCAGGAATTTAATGAAAAATCAGAGATATAAAGTACTAAGGCTTTCAAGGATCCACTTGTAGCAATCCTATGTCAATTCAGTCAATCCAAGTAGATAACGCAACTAGATTTAAAGTCCTATCTCTCATCTAGTTGGAGAATAAAGCATTCACACACATTCCATCACATTCAAGCTGAACTTCCAAGTTCTAGTCCAATAAAATCAATACTAAACTCAAACCATAGCCTGCGGAGTAACAGCCATGCCTCTGGACTATGGCCTGCTCAAGGATTACTATAATCCGAATTTAGATAAACAAACATGATAATCTCAGAGAATTAAAAGGAATTCATGTCCGGAGCACATAAACTCAGATAAGACATCTCAAACTACCACGTTTTGGAACTAAATCATGTAAAAATCCAAACTTGAATGTAAATTACTTGAATTAAACAGAAAACAACATAGAATTAGCTACAAGCTTCACCTTTCAGCCTTAGCTGAGAGGTTTTAGCCGAGCATAGTCATACTACAACTAAAAACTCTGAAATAAAGCATAAAAATAGAAAAACCCGAATAGAAGAGTTGCAGCCGCTCCACAATCGCCTTCACTCTCCAAACTCACGTTCCTTAGCTTCTTTGATACCCTAGGAAGAACCCCTAGGTGTCCTTTTATAGCAAACAACCTCCCTTGCGTCGGATTCTGCGAAAGATTACGCATTGCGCAGCAATTTTCAGAGTCCTGATTTAGAAAGGAATCATGTTACGCAGAGCCGACCGGTCGTGACCGGTCGGACTGATTTTTTTAAGCACTCCAGGGAGCACAGCCGACCGGTCATGACCGGTCGGACTGGCTGTCCATTGTTCCAGCAACTGTGGCCGACCGGTCATGACCGGTCGGACCAATTTTCCCATCTTATTCCAGTGTATACAGCTGACCGGTCATGACTGGTCGGGCTCCTCTGTCCACCTTCCAGTATGCGTGGCTGACCGGTCAAGACCGGTCGGCCTGTTCTCCTCTTTGATCAGCAACCATGGCTGACCGGTCGTGACCGGTCAGCCCTCTTCAAATTGTTCTTCTTTCTTTCTTTTTTTTCTCTTCTTTCTTCTTTCTTTGGTTCTCTTTCTTCTTCTTTCTTCGGTCATCTTAGGACTTCATGCAATAGCTTCAAATGCATTCTTTAGTCTCGTATTTGAATGAAGTCCGCTCTCATCCCTATAATCACAAAAACATGTGTTAGGTGGGCCTTTAAACCATGAAAATCATGTAAACCTTGTTGTGTAATGGGCAATGCAATGTATAAATTTGAGGTTCAACACACCCCCAACCAGCTTTTTGCTAGTCCCGAGCAAAACATGCGTGAATAAGTTCAAACCTCCAAATCCAACTCTCTTCCAGAAACCATGTTTCTATCCATTCCAAGACATATGAGTATAGAATTTGAAAAAATTTGGTGATAGAAGCTGAAACCTTGGGTTCTCAAAACATAAGAAGTGTCTACATGAAATTTTCGCTGATTGATTGATAAATAGAAGAACTCGAACAAATTCAACCTAGAGTGTATAGTGAAAATTCATCTCATGAGTTCTTGGATCATCTTCTTCATAGATTAGGTAAACCAATGATTTTAAGGTGCACAGAGCAACAGCAAGCCTATGACAGGAATTTGCCTTACCGTCCTTCCGATGGCTTTCACACTACGTTCCATTTTCGGCTTTGGTTACGGTTCGACCATCCCCCGGTTGGTAATAGGTAGCCCTTTTCGAAATTTTCCACCATTTTTCTTTCCTACCCGATTTCATCCTTTCTTTCCTTTTTCTTTTAAATTAGATAGGATTTTTAGAAATCCATATCTTCTGTTATTTTCCCATGGACAAGGATGGACAAAATACCCCGGCTTGGCTGCTCAACACCTTTAAATCAAAGTCTAGCTAATCCACAAATCACATAAACCTGTCACTCATGAAAATCGTGTAATGTGAACTAGGTGTAAAAAGTGTTCAAATTTTTCTATCAATCACAACAATAGGGGAACTATCATATAACACCATTATGGTGGGAGAAATTCAAGACTACAACATCACACACTTTGTTTCTCCTCTTCTTATACTCATAGCATCTCAAATGTATAGAAACAAGATTTTCTAAAAGAGTTTTGAGATGTTAGAAAATTCGAAAAAAATTTGTGCATATGAAGCTCGAAATGTTGCAATATGCTAGATGAAGAATCTCATCTCACCCCCCAACCAAATCTTGCATTGTCCTCAATGTAAAAAAATAGTCAATTAGCATGAACATGAGAGCAATGATAAACAATGAGAGAGTGAGAACAATTGTACCTGAAGGAGCGATCATGGAATTCTCCAACCCAACAACTAAAACCTATTAAAACAGTAAAACAACTAAACCTACCTATGCTATACCTCCATCAGACTAGGAGATCAATCATCCGGATAGACAGGATCATTCAGGGAGATGGACATGTCCTCTGAATCAAATTTCTCAACAAATGGTTTAAGGCGTTGTCCATTAACTTTGAAACAGTCACCATTCGCTGCGTTCTCAATCTTAACAGCCCCATGAGGAAAAACTTCTTTGACAATATATGGGCCGGTCCATCGAGATCGTAATTTTCCCGAAAAAAGATGAAGTCGGGCATTATATAAGAGCACTTTCTGTCCTTCATGGAAAGATTTCCTGAAGATGTGCTTGTCATGAAAGGCGTTCATCTTGCTCTTGTAAATTCTCGAATTCTCATATGCATCGTTTCGGATCTCATCAAGCTCATTTGAAGTTTACGAAGCGAGCTAGCCTTGTCAATGTCAAAATTTAAAGCCCGAATTGCCCAATAGGCTTTGTGTTCTATTTCCACAGGAAAGTGGCAAGCTTTCCCATAGACAAGTCTATAAGGGGACATTCCAATAGGTGTCTTGTAGGTAGTACGGTGAGCCCAAAGTGCATCATCTAATCTTAGGGACCAATCCTTGCGATCCGGTCTCACCGTCTTTTCCAAAATCTGTTTGATTTCCCTATTGGAGATTTTAGCTTGCCCACTTGTTTGTGGGTGGTATGGGGTACTCACTTTGTGCCTAATACCATATTTCTTCATCAAAGTTTCAAAAGGTCTATTGCAAAAGTGAGAGCCACCATCACTAATAATGGCTCGAGGCGTCCCAAATCTAGAGAGTATGTTTTTCTTGAGGAACTTGAGAACCGTACGATGATCATTGGTTCTACATGGGATAGCCTCTATCCATTTAGACACATAGTCTACGGCAAGCAGAATATAGGCATGCCCAAAAGATGAGGGGAATGGTCCCATGAAATCGATGCCCCAACAGTCAAAGACTTTAAGATGTTGAATTGGGGTGAGAGGCATCATATTTCGACGAGATAATCCTCCTAGCTTCTGGCAGCGCTCGCACGTTTTGCAAAACTCGTGGGTATCCTTAAATAATGTGGGCCAATAAAAACCACATTGCAGAATTTTCGCAGTTGTTTTCTTGGCTGAAAAATGACCCCCACATGCTTGATCATGACAAAAGGAGATGACTGAAATGTGTTCATCATCGGGGACGCATCTCCTTATAATTTGGTCTGGGCAATATTTAAACAATAGAGGTTCATCCCAGAAAAATCTGCGCACTTTCCTTAGAAATTTACGTTTGTCTTGCGCAGTCCAATGAGTCGGCATCGCACCTGTGGAAAGATAATTAGCTATATCAGCGTACCATGGTGGATGCATAGCAACAAAGAGTTGCTCATCAGGGAATGAGTCCTCAATAGGTGACTCGTCAATGGAATTTGGTAGGATTAGGCGGGATAGATGATCCGCCACCACATTTTCTACCCCCTTCTTATCTTTGATCTCCAAGTCGAATTCTTGAAGGAGTAGGATCCATCTAAGCAAGCGGGGCTTAGCATCCTTCTTAGAAAGAAGGTATTTCAGTGCCGCATGATCCGTGTACACAATAACTTTGGATCCTATTAAGTATGGCCTGAATTTGTCCAAGGCAAAAATGACAGCTAGGAGCCCTTTCTCCGTAGTCGAATAATTAACTTGGGCAGGATTCAAGGTCCTACTGGCGTAGTAGATGACATGGGGCTTTTTATCTTTCTTTTGGCCTAACACCACCCCAATAGCAAAATCGCTCGCATCGCACATCAACTCAAAAGGCATGGACCAATCTGGTGGTTGCATGATAGGAGCGGTAGTCAACATGTCTTTTAGCTTTGAAAAGCCTAATTGACATTCGGCACTCCACTCAAATTGATTCTCCTTTTGTAGAAGGTTACATAAAGGCCTTGAGATGTGACTAAAATCCTTTATAAACCTTCGATAGAAACCGGCGTGTCCAAGGAAGGACCGCACATCGCGTATGCTTTTGGGTGGTGGTAGATTAGAAATTATGTCAATTTTCGCCCGGTCTACCTCTATTCCATTGGACGAGATGATATGTCCAAGGACTATTCCTCTTTGTACCATGAAATGGCACTTTTCTCAGTTTAATACAAGTTGCTTTTCCTCACACCTCATCAAGACCAACTTTAAGTGCTCGAGACACTCATCAAATGTACAATCAAAAACAGAAAATTCATCCATGAACACCTCAAGAAACTCACCCACCATGTCCGAGAAAATACTCAACATGCATCGTTAGAATGTGGCGGGTGCATTGCATAACCCGAATGGCATCCTTCGGTAAGCGAAGGTACCAAACGGGGATGTAAATGTGGTTTTCTCTTGGTCTTCCGGAGCTATCTCAATTTGGTTGTATCCGGAATAGCCATCTAGGAAGCAATAATAGGGATGGCCTGCCAACCTCTCCAAAATTTGATCCATAAATGGGAGAGGGAAGTGTTCTTTTCTAGTGACCGTGTTGAGCTTCCTATAATCAATGCACATACGCCAACCGGTGGTCACCCTAGTCGGTATAAGCTCGTTGTTGGCGTTTTCAATGATGGTAATACCGGATTTCTTGGGGACAACTTGGGTAGGACTCACCCATTGGCTATCTGAGATTGGGTAGATGATACCCACATCCAATAGCTTTAACACCTCGGCTTTGACAACCTCCATCATGTTTGGGTTTAGCCGTCTTTGAGGTTGTCTAGTCGTTTTTGCATTTTCTTCAAGGTGTATTCGGTGAGTGCAAACCGAAGGATCTATCCCATTGAGATCCGCTATTGTCCAACCTATGGCTTCCCTATGTTCTTTGAGTAACTCAATCAACTTAAGCTCTTGGTCTTTCTCTAGGTGGGAGGCAATGACAACTGGGAACGTTTCCTCTTGACCCAAATATACGTATTTAAGCTCGGATGGTAATGGTTTAAGGTCAAGCTTCGGTGGTTTGATGTTAGACGGTAGAGGCCTTGATGTGGTTGGTGGCAATTTTTCAAAGTGGGGCCTCCACCGGCTAATATCTACCACCGGTCTTTCTATATTTAATGCCTGCACAATCTCACTAATGATGGGATCTTCAGAATCCATGAAATGTGCTAAGCATGTCTCCAAGCTTTCTAGTGGTTCAAGTTGGAGGAGTTCTTCTTCTTCAAAGGTTTCAAGCATGTTTATCTCGAAGAACTCACATCATCAACATCCCTATGTCTTTTGCCTAAGTGAAACACATTCACCTCTAGTGTCATGTTTCCAAAAGATAGTTGCATCACCCCATTCCGATAATTGATGATTGCGTTTGATGTGGTAAGGAATGGGCGGCCTAATATTACCGGTATTTGGGTGCTAGCATCCAAAACCGGTTGTGTGTCCAAGACTATAAAATCTACTGGGTAGTAGAATTTGTCAACTTGGACCAGAACATCCTCAACTATCCCCCTCGGTACACAAATAGATCTATCAGTGAGTTGCAACGTGGTTTTGGTGGGTTTTAATTCACCAAGACCCAATTGCTCATATACCGAGTATGGGATCAAGTTCACACTTGCCCCCAAGTCTAACAAAGCACGTTCAATCCGGTAGTCTCCAATGATACATGAGATGGTGGGACTACCGGGATCTTTGAATTTTGGGGGGGGGGTCTTTTGAGTGAGGATAGCACTCACTTGCTCAGTTAAGAAAACCTTTTGCTGCACATTATATTTGCGTTTTGTTGTGCATAGGTCTTTTAGAAACTTGGCATAAGAGGGGATTTGTTTGATGGCGTCAAGCAAAGGGATATTGATCTTGACTTGTCTGAAAATCTCTAGAATATCTTGAGAGTTTGGGAGAGATTTTGGGGCAACCAATCTCGAAGGGAATGGTGCTACGGGCTTGTAAATGCGTTCCGGTTGTTGTGGAGCTAAGTTAGATCCATTTTCATCCTCAGAATTTACCGGATCATTAGGCTCATCGGCCTTCACCGGAATAGTCTTGTCAATTTGTTTACCACTTCTAAGGGTGGTAATGGATTTAGCTTGCTCCATGTTTTGGTTGGAAGGATTAGGGATGCTCACTTCATGTACTTGCTTTGGATTGGGCTGAGGTTGGGCCGGAAAGGTCCCTTCCCTAGCATTCAAACGTCCCTTAATCTCATCAACCGAGACTTTCAGCTCTTGGAACATTTGCTGATTCGATTCATTTATTTGCGCTTGCCCTTGCATAAACATTTTCAAGGTATCCTCCAATGAGAATTGAGGTGGGGCCATATTTTGCATGGGTGTCCCTCTTTAGGAGTTGGTAGGATTGCCCGTAGGAGCATTCTTCCAACTGAAATTTGGGTGGTTCTTCCAACTCTCATTGTACGTATTACCTACCGGTCCATTGAAGGGCCGTTGATAACCATATGTGGCATTGGCTGTCTCTTGTAGCACTTCCTTAAATGCAGGAATTGTGGGACAATCTTGCGTAGCGTGTAAGTCGGTTAGGCAAATCCCACATGTAGTTTCAACGGCTTCCTTGGACTTGGGAACTCCACTTTTGCTAAGTTCCATGGCTTCAACCTTCCTTGTGAGGTTGGCTATCCTTGCATTCACGTCGTCTTCCTCTTTAAGGACATAGATCCCTCCTTTCTCTTGAGTGGGCTTGTGGTTCTTGGGTTTATCCGAGGTATCCCAAGATTGGGCATTTTCAGCCAACATGTCCAAGTAACTCCAAGCATCATCTGGATTTTTACTCATAAACTCGCCATTGCACATCATTTCCACAAATTGGCGCATATTGGAACTTAATCCATCATTGAAAAAATTTATAACTCGCCAACTCTCATAGCCATGATGTGGGAAAGCAAGCAGGAGTTCCTTAAATCTTTCCCAACACTGAAAGAAAGATTCACCTTCTTTAGCCGAAAAATTCATTATGGCTCTTCGAAGGGTGTTCGTTTTATGAGCCGAGAAGAACTTTTTCAAGAATTCTCGGTTCATCTCAACCCATGACCCAATCGAGCATGGTCTAAGAGAGTGAAGCCAATCTTTGACTCTTTCTTTCAAAGTGAAGGGAAAAAGTTTAGGTTTGATTGTATCCTCAGAAACATTGGGATAATGCAAGGTGGCCAACACTTCTTTGAATTCTTGCAAGTGTAAGTATGGGCGGTCAGAGTCTAGCCCATGGAATTTAGGTAAAAGTTGGATTACACCCGGTTTTATGTCAAGGGTCCCACCGTTAGCTGGTAGAACTATGCAAGAAGGTGTAATTGTACGAGCAGGTTGTAGGTAATCCCGTAGTGATCTCATTGGAGGAACATTATGTACCTCATTCTCTCCTACTCCTTCCTGATTTACGTTTGTTGTTGGAGTAGGGGGGGGGAGGATTCCTTAAAGGTGTTTGATCCATACTCCCCAAACTTTCACAATGCTCTTGATAATTCCGGACTCGTCTATGGACTGACAATGGTCCAACTAAACCACCTTCAGATTGGAGATGATTTGAGTGATTACGTTCCCAACGGGACATAAACCACTCAACCAGAAACTGAAACTAATCCTATCCTAGAAAACTAAAATCTGAAACTATTCTGAAAGAAAATTCTGCAGAAGCTAAGTTAGAAGAGTATCACCTGATGCGCTTGAACTAGGGAAAGATTCCTACAAAACAGAAAAACTTGTTAGTTCTAAGAAAATCAGAAAAACTATCTACTGCTACTTCTACAGCCACTGAAATTATTTGGAAACCGTTATCTAATTCCCCGGCAACGGCGCCAAAAACTTGTTCGCTTGCCTCAAGTGTAAGGCCTGCGATGTAGTAATTTTACTCGGCAAGACCGAGGTCGATCCACAGGGAAATAGTAACAACCCCCAACTCACTCCAGCAACTCAGTTTTTTTAAAAGAAATCAGGAATTTAATGAAAAATCAGAGATATAAAGTACTAAGGCTTTCAAGGATCCACTTGTAGCAATCCTATGTCAATTCAGTCAATCCAAGTAGATAACACAACTAGATTTGAAGTCCTATCTCTCATCTAGTTGGAGAATAAAGCATTCATACACATTCCATCACATTCAAGCTGAACTTCCAAGTTCTAGTCCAATAAAATCAATACTAAACTCAAACCATAGCCTGCAGAGTAACAGCCATGCCTCTGGACTATGGCCTGCTCAAGGATTACTATAATCCGAATTTAGATAAACATGATAATCTCAGAGAATTAAAAGGAATTCATGTCCGGAGCACATAAACTCAGATAAGATATCTCAAACTACCACTTTTGGAACTAAATCATGTAAAAATCAAACTTGAATGTAAATTACTTGAATTAAACAGAAACCAACATAGAATTAGCTACAAGCTTCACCTTTCAGCCTTAGCTGAGAGGTTTTAGCCGAGCATAGTCATGCTACAACTAAAAACTCTGAAATAAAGCATAAAAATAGAAAAACCCGAATAGAAGAGTTGCAGCCGCTCCAAAATCGCCTTCACTCTCCAAACTCACGTTCCTTAGCTTCTCTGATACCCTAGGAAGAACCCCTAGGTGTCCTTTTATATCAAACAACCTCCCTTGCGTCGGATTCTGCGAAAGATTACGCATTGCGCAGCAATTTCCGGAGTCCTGATTTAGAAAGGAATCATGTTACGCAGAGCCGACCGGTCGTGACCAGGTCGGACTGATTTTTTTAAGCACTCCAGGGAGCACAGCCGACCGGTCATGACCGGTCGGACTGGCTGTCCATTGTTCCAGCAACTGTGGCCGACCGGTCATGACCGGTCGGACCAATTTTCCCATCTTATTCCAGTGTATACAGCCGACCGGTCATGACTAGGTCGGGCTCCTCTGTCCACCTTCCAGTATGCATGGCTGACTGGTCAAGACCGGTCGGCCTGTTCTCCTCTTTGATCAGCAACCATGGCTGACCGATCGTAACCGGTCAGCCCTCTTCAAATTGTTCTTCTTTCTTTCTTTTTTTTTCTCTTCTTTCTTCTTTCTTTGGTTCTCTTTCTTCTTCTTTCTTCGGTCATCTTAGGACTTCATGCAATAGCTTCAAATGCATTCTTTAGTCTCGTATTTGAATGAAGTCCGCTCTCATCCCTATAATCACAAAAACATGTGTTAGGTGGGCCTTTAAACCATGAAAATCATGCAAACCTTGTTGTGTAATGGGCAATGCAATGTATAAATTTGAGGTTCAACACGGTGGCTAGAGAATTATATTGAAGTTGATCTCTGTGATCTTTTCTTTAGATTAATTGGTTGATTAGTAGTCATGACGATTATACTTCTAACTTAAGATGAGTCTTTAAGATCTTTATGTAATCAACCAATTATCTGACATTTATAACTTATTATATTTTTATCTTGAGATGGGTCTTCCTGATCTTTGTATAACCTGTTTTTGGACGTGCATGGCTAGTTATGTTCCGCCATGTGTTACATTTGATCATCGCCTTAGCTGGCTACATGATTGCATTCTCTTTTTATCACATCTTGACATACGATTAGCCTCTTCTGTTTGACCATGTGTTACGGAGAGAGTCACTGCTAGCTTGCTAAACGATCGCTCTTTCTTTTTGGGCCATTACGGAGTTCATGGCTTTTCTTGCTTTGTCACGTGTCAGTGTTACAGTTGTATGCTTTCTGGTTTTTCAATTGTTGACATGTGTCCTTTGGAGATGGTCTCTTTGATACTTCATGATTTCCTTTTACGGATCATATATGCTTCAGGAATCTTATCTTATTCTTTCACATGACGTCCCTCCATGTGTCGATTTATTAACATTTAAATTTAATGTGATTGGATTGGATGTAAACATTACTAACAACTTGCTAAATGATCGCGCTTTCTTTTTGGGCCATTACAAAGTCTATGACCTTCCTTACTTTGTCACGTGTCAGTGTTACAGTTGAATGCTTTCTAGTCTTCCAATTATTGACATGTGTCCTTTGGAGATGGTCTCCCTGATACTTCATGATTTTCTTTTGTTGATCATATCTGCTTTAGGGATCTTATCTTATTCTTTCACATGACATCTCTCCATGTGTCATCTTATTAACATTGAATCTGACGTGGTCAGATCGGATGTAAACATTTCCTCCCACATCTCTTCATATTTAGAGAACGTAAAGAGACATTGCAATATACCAAAGAGGTCAGGCTGGCACTCTTCAAGTGGTAGCACCCTATTGCTTCATTGATGATCATGCGCAACCTTCTATGGAAAATTGACTGTAATGATTTCTTACATAAATGTGGATGAAACTATTGGCGAATTTTTTTTATTATATGGCATCATATTCTCCCCTCTTAGTATTTCTTCTTTTCTACTCTAGTTCTTCCACAATCGAGATTTTTTTTGCCTCCCAAATTCCTTTATACATTCTCCTTCCAATAGTGGTTTTAGCTGCTATAATGGAACGCGATAAAGCTTCAGCACCAATTGTTGAGTCTTCTACTTCCCTGGTTGCTTCGTTGCTCGATTCCTTCAAGGATTTCATCCGTTATACCCCAAATCAGTGTTTTGGTGCCCATTAACATGAATCTGGAGGTCACAACCTCCATAGTACCTCAATTTTGGCTCCTAGCTCCCATACGCCAAGTTCCAAAAGTGGGATTTCATAAGGAGGATTTCGAAAAACTTAATAACTAAGCATAATAAAACAACTCCACAAGCAACACACATCTTCATTAAACAATGGTTCATGGTACAATGTTGATAAGTAAATACACAATCTCTCAAATAGAATAAACAAAGAGCATGCTCCAACATTGCTAACAGCTACACTCTAACATATCGAGGGCGGGGGGCACCATTAATGGAAGCTTCAAGCTCCCATCTTCTCCATTCTCTCTTATTTTCCTTTCTTTTCTTTTCTTCTTCTTCTTCTTCTTCTTATCTCTCTCTCTCTTTCTTTTCTCCCTCCTTCCAAATATGGAGGTTTTCTCTTCATATATATTAATAGAATGAGAGAGGGAGAGAGATGATAGGGATGGAGAGAGAGAATATGGATGGTAGCGTTTTTAGGAAATGGGTTACATTGGGGATAAAAAAGGGGGTGATGGGAGAGGTTTTGTTGACTTTGGGGAGGGTAGTAGGGTAAGTAATGATATGCATTGGGATTTAGAAAAAGGCTATGGGGTAGCTTTTTTTTTTAAAAAAAGGTGGGGTGAGGTCTACAAAATATGTGTGCCTTGGGATACGTGATGTGTAATGCCGTGACCCATTATTGGGTCCACATCTTCCAATATGGGTATCACTACAGGGCGTGTTGCATAATGTTGGAATCGTAGCGGCTGCACAGTCACTAGGGTATAGGTCTTGGGTTGTTGCGGTACTAAAATGGGGGTGCATGATTGGAACTCGCCGATCCAGTCTATCTCGAGTGTACTGACACCAGAAACTAGGCACACGGAAGGCCTTATAGGGACACAAGTCTTACAGCTCTCCCCTCTTAAAAAAAATTCATCCTTAAAATTTCTCAGCAACTATACCTTACACAAAGCACACTCACCAGGGTACTATGTTTAAAAGTTTTTAAGTCCTTAAATGGGAACGCTAATTTAGACTAAGTCTGCAAACTAAGAAGACTATAGGTAGTTCTTTAGGTCTTTTCAAACTAGGGATTCTAGCGATTTTAAGTTCGCAACCATTGCATAATGGAAGGCAACTAATTCTAAGGGCAATAGCAAAAATGTGGAGTCGTTCACAGGTATTCCCAGGTTATGCTCTGATACCAACTTCTGTTATGCCTTAAATTTGGGTTCCGACACCTATTCGCCTTAACTTGAATTCGGAGGTGACAACCTCTGTAGTACCCCGATTTTAGTTCCTAGCTCCCAAATGCCAAGTTTCGAAAGTAGGATCCCATATGGAGGATTTAGGAAAACTTAATAATTGAGCATAATAAAAGAACTCCGCAAGCAACGCAAATCTCCACTAAACAATGGTTCATGGTAGAATATTGATAAGTAAATACATAATCTCATCAAAATTATAAACAAGGAACACGCTATAACATCACCAATAGTTGCACTCTAACATATTAAAAGGGGGGTCTACCATCAATGGAAGCTCTAAGCTTCCATCTTCTCCCTCCTCTCTTATTTTTCTTTCTTTTCTTCTCTCCTTTTCTTTCTCTCTTCTTTTATTTTTTTTTCTTTTCTTCCTCACAAAAAATGAAGGTTTTTTCTCCATACATATCAATAGAATGAGAGAGGGAGAGAGATGATAGAGATAGAGAGAGAGAGAGGTTAGGGGTGGTAGGATTTTTGGGGAATAGGTTGCATTAAGGTACCTTTCACGACTTCATTTGGTGCTTTCTCTTCTTTTAAGGCTAGCATAAAGACTCACCCCTGAGCTGGCTGCTTCTGCGGTGCTTTCCCTCAAGCTCTAGCTTGCTAGAACTGAGGTGTCGGCCTATCCTGCTATCCTCCCAGGCGGTTTTGATTTAAGTATCCACTAAGTTAATGCTGTTGCTACCCTCCAGGTCTCTGCTAGAAGTTTCCTAGCTTATATTGTTACTGGTACTCATCAGGCCTCTGCTGGTGAGGTGGCCTCTTGTACTGTAATTATCATTGAAGGTGTGGTTGGATTTAGAGGTTATAGGTATGCTCGTATGTCCCTCCTTGCTGTAATTGAAATATCAGCTTAAAACATTCTGTGTTGCTTGCCTCTGTGCTGCAGCTATCGCTAGTTCCTCTATGAATTGGCTTGCGTTAAATGTAACCTTTTGTTGAGTGCTGAATTATGCATATTTTAACCCCAATTCATTACACATTATCCATGGTTTACAGTGTTAAAGATGAAATCTTATGTATATATTTGTGTTTGCAGGAAGAAAAGAGAGATCTCATGAATTTAATGTTAAGTAGGACCTTTTAAAGCACACCAAAGATCAAAGGAAGAAGAGCTAAGAGGTGGAGGAAAAAAGCAAGAAGGAAGAAAAGAGAAAAAAACTAGAAGAAATAACAGCTGCCGACCGGTCGACGATCGTTTGACTGATGCCACCGATCGATCGATGGGAAGACCGACCAGCAGGATTTTCACGATCCTAGTGACCTATTGGTCGGCAATGTGTGGATTTTTGAAAATCAATTGCGGGACTGTCTAACTAACCCAACGACCGATTGAGGCCTCCTACCTGACCGGTCGATGGCACTGATGTGAGTGCAAAAGAGACACAATTCTAAGGTGGTGGCGAGTTTTCTCTATAAAAGGACACCTCCATACTCTTCCTAAATAATCCTAGAAGAGTCTTAGACGTGCTGGAGGTTGAGGAATTTGAAGTAGAGCTTCTACAACTCCAAGTTCTTCAAGTTTTCTTTAAGTTTTTATGTTTTCCTTAATTTTTCTTTTGTTTTCTAGTTAATCATGTCTTTGATTGGCTAGAACCTCTTAACTAGAGCTAAGAGGTGAAGCTTGTAGTTAGTTTTAATGTTTAATTTATTCATGCAAGTACTTTAAGCTTTGGTTGTAGATTTTTCATATTCTAGTTTGAATAAGGTTGATAGTTTGAGAGGATTCTAAGATCTCTTATGCCATGCACATGAGATGCCGATGGATTTTTGAGATTGATCATTATGATTATATGAGAATTGGATTATGAAAACCCTAAATCCGCCATGATCTCAGGATATGGTTGATGCTTTGAAGTGCCACAAGTTCAAGTTCTCCATGCTTCAAGTAGAACTAGAAGTTGAAGTTCCAGATTTTAAGTTTGGACTGTTTATGTGCTTTTGAATGATATATCTTCCGATTAGATAGAGATAGGACTTCAATTCCAATCATGTGTTTGTGTTTGGTGAATGGATTAACATTAAGATTACTATAAGTGGATCCTTGATGCTCCAGTGTGTTTAAATTATAAGATTTTCCTATTTAAATTTTATTTTTATTTTTATTTCTTTTAACTAAGAATTCTACTCTAAGTATTGTTACAACAGAATTGAGTTAGCCACCATAATCCTTGAGGAATGATCTCGGTCTCATCGAGTTATTACTACATCGTGTAACGCCTAGATTTTTGCTAAGTATTTCTTATATATATATATATATTAATTAAAATTGAATTTATATGAATTTTACTTTTTGTTATGAACAACGTACTAACTATAAGTATTTCTAGGTGGACTCCATTATTAAAGTTGTCTAAAATAACCACTGGAGTAAGATGGATGACTTAGGTTTCGAAAAAAAAAATGATATTTTGTAATAATTACGAAAATGCCATTAGTTAAACTTAAGTTAAACCCACGTTTTTAAGTACACTAGTTTACCACGATCAGTTTCTCGCAAAACTTTGGATATAAGCTATTGGACACATTTGAATAGTACACATCGAATTTTAGCCCTTCGATCATTGTAGAAGTGCCCCAATTGGAAATCGAGCTGTAGGCGGGCCACTTGAACTCGGATCTGCCTCATTTTTGGAGGGGCACCATAAAACCAACCTGCATACATGATGGATGGGTTGGATTTCTCATGAGCATCACGGTGGGACCCGACGTGCATTGAGTGCACAATAAGTGCACGATCAACTTATGTTTGACCGATCCTTCCTCATAAAAGAGAAAAAAAATGAAAATTCCATTTCTTCTCTCCATGCATAACCACTGCCCTCTCCAGTTGAACCCTATGTGGGACTCATATTGCCAATCTGAACCGTCTAATCTTTGGGTAATCATCATAAACACCCGCCCATGAAGTATTTTCACCAACTAATCACCACACACCCCGATCTAATGGCCCGATCAAATCGTAGCTTTCTTGGAAACTTCATCTGGGCCATCCGCTATGCATGGGAGGCTGGAATTCTCTTACTAGGCTCTAGTGGACCCCATCTAGCTAGCCAACAAGTCATTTCTCATTGAAAACTGAGATTTCCATCTCTCTTGCAATCCACCACCCAAATCTTTCTCTAGCACAAACCACCGACTAAACCTCTATAGAGCTTCGATTGTGGACCCCACAAGCTTCCTTGGACCCATCTAAACCATCTAGAGATGTCTGATCATCAAATAAATCCCCCGTAAAAAAAACACCATTCTCACCTCCCTTTCTTCCTTATTTTTCATTGAAACCGTTCATCCAAACGTGGACCTCACTCCCTGATCTATCATGACTATTTTGTAGCTCGTCCTCAATATACTTAACCTCCAAAATATCTCAGCCATCCATCTTGTGCGCACTTCCCAAAATCGGCCCAAAACTCACTTTAAAACCTTTCGTTACACATCCATATGCATGTGTGCATGCATGGCCTCTTCCTCCAATCTAGAAACGTCCCCTCACCCCTATATAAATTCCACAGCAAAGGAACCAAAACCATTCACATTTTGGTGTGTGTGTGTGTGTGTGTGTGTGTGTGTGTGTGTGTGAGAGAGAGAGAGAGAGAGAGAGAGAGAGAGAGAGAGAGAGAGAGAGAGAGACGTGCCTTGGTGGATTTTTCGTGACGACTTCTTTACGTTTACTATAATGGTTACATGTCTTGGTTATTGTGTGTTGTGTTCATGTATGTTATTGTTCTCAAATATTCTTTTTCTTCTCACATGGTTACGTAAATGGTTTAGAATGCCTTATGCCCATCACTTGATGATGTGGTTGTATATTGGAAATGAAAAATGGACAAAATAATGAATGATTGTACACATATAGGGTTGTGTAATCACCTTTGAAGCAACCACCATCCCTTCCATGTAATGTTGAAAGTTGATTTGTACAGTCTAATGAAGATTCTTTTTATTATGTTATTGTAGTATCATGGATGAACCCCGATCTATTGTGGTGAATATCAAGACTGCTCGGTTAAGAGGTTGCCCTAATCTGAGACAGTGCTATTAGACTGTCCGGTTAAGTGGTCACCTTGACCTGTGGTGGTGATATCAAACAGCCCAATTAAGTGGTTGATAAATCCTTTTCCTTTTATTCTTTTATCTGTTTATGGATCTTCATGAAGCTATGAGTATACATGTGTTGTCATGAACCTTGGTGGTAAGGCCCGCCATCCTTGGTGGTGATGTGTTGGGTATGCCTACTTTGGTGGATGATGAACCATGGGGATGGTATGGTGGTGCCTAGGGTTGGTTGCATATTAATTGGTTGTATGTAAACCTGTAATAATAAGGATGGATTAGTCTTATGCATATACTTGGCTCCATGCAAGTGTATGGAATTGGGAATAGGCTAGAGCGTTTTACTTCTCCCGTACACCGTCTCGTGAGATTTGGTCTATGAGCGTCCCACTTTTCAATTGGTCAGGCAAAAAGATGGGCTTGCGTGTCCCAGAAACCCTTCCGTCTTGTTTCAAGGAATCCTACGCCAGGTCATGCATATCATACATTGCATTAGATAAGTATTATGTTTGTTTTGTTATGTTTTCATGTAATTATTATGCTAACCTTGAAGAAGATCTTCACTATATCGCTTTGAAAGTTTCTTTTTGTGGAAAACAATATAGAACGTGCAGGTGACGATCCACAGGAATTTGAGCCTCAAGGAGACGACTACGAAGGCTCGTGGGAGCAGATGGTGGAAGATGAGGTTACATAGCCAGATATTAGTTGAATTATCATTTATTAGAAGTTTTGAATTTATAATAAGTCCTAGTATCATGGGATATAATTATAAACATGATTAATATTTGATCTATTTAAATGGTAATTGTATTCGATGAATTAGTTTAGTCAATAAAATAAGAAGTATGTTTCTGCCATCTTGCTCATGGTTACCAAATTATGTAAAATGTGTATATTTGTGAGTAAATATGTAGGGGGTATAACCCTTGCATATTTTAAGTAACTTTGGGAATTCGGCCGTCGTGTTATACACGAGAGCCGAAATCTCGGGGCATTACACATCGTAACCTTATACTTAGGGTTAGTGAACAAGTTTTTGGAGCCGTTGCCGGGGATTTATGTAGGCTAATATGGTTTCAATACTTGTAGTTTTAACATAGGTTAAGATTTTCAGATTTTCTAGAGTTACTTTTTTTTTTTAATTTTCTAGGACTAACATTTTTTATTTTTTATTTGTTTTGTAGGATTTCATTAACCCTAGTTCAGCAAATCCGGTAACAACCTTCTAACTTCTTCTTTTTAGTTTCAGATTTTTAGATTTTCAGACTTTTCTTTTTAGGATTTAGGTTTTTATTCAGTTTGAGAATTAGTGTGATTTATGTCCCGTTTGGAATGTGATCACAGAAATCGTCTCCAAATCGGAGGAGGTTTAGTTGGAGCACTCTCCGTGCGAAAACGCTGAGAAAATACCTGAAAATTTGTGAAAGTTCAAGTGGGATGACAGATACTCAACAAACCCCTATAAGGAATCCTCCCACTTGTTTGCTTGCCCCTCAAAGGGCTCATCATCCTCCTTATTCCTTTAATTTTTGCACATATGGAACACGTTTACCTCCAATGTCATGTTCCTAAAGGACAATTGCATCACCCCATTCTGGCAATTTATAATTGCGTTTGATGTAGCCAAGAATGGGCGATTTAAAATTATCGGTATTTGAGTGCTAATATCCATAATTAGTTGCGTGTCCAAGACGATAAATGTTCGCTCGCCTCAAGTGTAAGGCTGCGATGTAGTAATAAAACTTGGTAAGACCGAGGTCGATCCACAGGGAAAGAGTAACAGCTTCCTAATTACTCCAGCAACTCAGTTTAATAGAATAAATTCAATTTCAATGGGATGTTTAATTAAAACAGTAACTTAAATCAGAGATATAATGTACTAAGGCTTTCAAGGATCCACTTGTAGCAATCCTATGTCAATTCAGTCAATCCAAGTATAGAACACAACTAGATTTGAAGTCCTATCTCTCATCTAGTTGGAAAGTAAAGCATTCACACACATTCATCCAATTCAAGTTGAACTTCCAAGTTCAAGTCCATTCAATCAATGTAGAATTCAAATTCATAGCCTGCGGAATAACAGCCATGCCTATGGACTATGGCCTGCTCAAGGATTACTATAATTCGAATCTAAACAAGCAACCTGTGATAATCTTAGAGAATTAAAAGGAATTCATGTCCGGAGCACATAAACTCAGATAAGACATCTCAAACTACCATCTTTTGAACTGAACATAAGAAAATTCTAACTTTGAATTGAATAGTACTTGAATAAAACTGAAATTAACATAGAATTGGCTACAAGCTTCACCTCTCAGCCTTAGCTGAGAGGCTTTAGCCGAGCATAGTCATGCTACAACTAAAAACTCAAAAATAAAGCATAAAACTAGAAAAACCCGAAGATAGATGTTGCAGACGCTCCACAGTCGCCTTCAGCCTCCAAACTCACGTTCCTTCTCTTCTCTGATACCTTAGGGAAAGCCCCTAGGTGCCCTTTTATAGCAACAAACCCCCCTTGCTTTGGATTCTGCGAAAGCCTTCGCATTGCGCAGTGAAATTCGGAGTCCCAATTTAGAAAGGAGTCTTCTTACGCAGGGCCGACCGGTCGTGACCGGTCGGACTGATTTTTTTAAACCATCCAGCGAGTGCATCCGACCGGTCATGACCGGTCGGACAGATCTATCCGCATCCAGCGTGCATGCCCGACCGGTCGTGACCGGTCGGGCTTTGTTTCCTCTTCGTCCAGAGCCTATAGCCGACCGGTCATGACCAGTCAGCCCTTCCTCAATGTCTTCTGCCTTCATGGCCGACCGGTCTTGACCGGTCGGCCTTCTTCTATTACTCCTTTCTGATGTGTCTGACCGGTCGGACGACCGGTCAGCCTTGTTATTCTTCAGCTTTTTCTTCTTTTCTTCATCCTCTTTTCTCTCTCTTTCTTCTTCTTTCTTTGGTCCATCCTAAGACTTCATGCAATAGCTTCAAATACATTCTTTTGGCTCCAATTTGATGAAATCCACTCTCATCCCTATAATCACAAAAACATATGTTAGGTGGGCCTTTAAACCATGAAAATCATGCAACGTTGTCGTGAAATGGGCAATGCAATGTATAAATTGGAGGTTCAACACACCCCCAACCAGCTTTTTGCTAGTCCCGAGCAAAACATGCGTGAAACAGTTTCAAACCTCCAAATCCAACCCTCTTCCAGAAACCATGTTTCTATCCATTCCAAGATGTATAAGTGTAAAATTTGGAAAAATTAGGTGTTAGAAGCTGAACCTTGGACTCTCAAAACATAAGAAGTGTTTACATGAAATCCCCGCTGACTGATTGATAAATAGAAGAATTCGAACAAATTCAACCTAGTGTGCATAGTGAAAGTTCATCTCATGAGTTCCTGGAACCATCTTCTTTATAGATTAAGTAGACCAGGGATTTCAAGGTGCACAGAGCAACAGCAAGCCTATGACAGGAATTTGCCTTACCGTCCTTCCGACGGCTTTCACACTACGTCCCATTTCCGGCTTTGGTTACGGTTCGACCATCCCCCGGTTGGTAATAGGTAGCCCTTTTCGGAATTTTCCACCATTTTTCTTTCCTTCCCGATTTCATCCTTTCTTTCCTTTTTCTTTTAACTTAGATAGGATTTTTAGAAATCCATATCTTTCATTATTTTCCCATGGACAAGGATGGACAAAATACCCCGGCTTGGCTGCTCAACACCTCTAAACCAAAGTCTAGCTAAACCACAAATCACATAAACCTGTCACTCATGAAAATCGTGTAATGTGAACTTGGTGTAAAGGTGTTCAAATTTTCTATCAATCACAACAATGGGGGAATTAACATATAAGGCCATTATGTTGGAAGAAATTCAAGACTACAACATCACACACTTCGTTTCTCCTCCTCTTCTACTCATAGCCTCTCAAATGTATAGAAACAAAATTTTCGCATTGTCCTCAATGTAAAAAGATAGTTAGTTAGCATGAACATGAGAACAATGGTAAAATATGAGAGAGTGAGAATCAATAGTACCTGAGAGAGCGATCATGGAGGTCTGCAATTCCAACAACTAAATCCTACTAAAACAGCAAAACAAAACTAAACCTACCTATGCTATACCTCCATCAGACTAGGAGATCAATCATTCTGATAGACAGGATCATTAGGGAGATGGACATGTCCTCTGAATCAAATTTCTCAACAAATGGTTTAAGGCGTTGTCCATTAACTTTGAAACAGTCACCATTCGCTGCATTCGCAATCTCAATAGCCCCATGGGGAAAAACTTCTTTAACAATATATGGGCCGGTCCATCGAGATCGTAATTTTCCCGGAAAAAGATGAAGTCGGGCATTATACAAGAGCACTTTCTGTCCTTCATGGAAGGATTTCCATAAGATGTGTTTGTCATGAAAGGCCTTCATCTTGCTCTTGTAAATCCTCGAATTCTCATATGCATCGTTCCGGATCTCATCAAGCTCATTTAATTGAAGTTTGCGAAGCGAGCTAGCCTTGTCTATGTCAAAATTTAGGGCCCGAATTGCCCAATAGGCTTTGTGTTCTATCTCCACAGGCAAGTGGCAAGCTTTCCCGTAGACAAGTCTATAAGGGGACATTCCAATGGGTGTCTTGTAGGCTGTACGGTGAGCCCAAAGTGCATCATCTAATCTTAGGGACCAATCCTTGCGATCCGGTCTCACCGTCTTTTCTAAAATCTGCTTGATTTCCCTATTGGAGATTTCAGCTTGCCCACTTGTTTGTGGGTGGTATGGGGTACTCACTTTGTGCCTAATACCATATTTCTTCATCAAAGTTTCAAAAGGTCTATTGCAAAAGTGAGCTCCACCGTCACTAATAATGGCTCGAGGCGTCCCAAATCTAGAAAGTATGTTTTCTTTGAGAAACTTGAGAACCGTACGATGATCATTGGTTCTACATGGGATAGCCTCTATCCATTTAGACACATAGTCTACGGCCAATAGAATATAGACATGTCCAAAAGATGAGGGGAATGGTCCCATGAAATCGATGCCCCAACAGTCAAAGACTTCAAGATGTTGAATTGGTGTGAGAGGCATCATATTTCGACGGGATAATCCTCCTAACTTCTGGCAGCGCTCGCACACTTTGCAAAACTCGTGGGTGTCCTTAAATAGCGTGGGCCAATAAAAACCACACTGCAGAATTTTTGCAGTTGTTTTCTTGGCTGAAAAATGACCCCCACATGCTTGATCATGACAAAAGGAGATGACTGAATTGTGTTCATCATCGGGGACGCATCTCCTAATGATTTGGTCTGGGCAATATTTAAACAATAGAGGTTCATCCCAGAAGAATCTGCGCACTTCCCTTAGAAATTTACGTTTGTCTTGCGCAGTCCAATGAGTCGGCATCGCACCTGTGGAAAGATAGTTGGCTATATCAGCGTACCATGGTGGATGCATAGCAACAAAGAGTTGCTCATCAGGGAATGAGTCCTCAATAGGTGACTCGTCAATGGAATTTGGTAGGACTAGGCGGGATAGATGATCCGCCACCACATTTTCTACCCCCTTCTTATCTTTGATCTCCAAATCGAATTCTTGAAGGAGTAGGATCCATCTTAGCAAACGGGGCTTAGCATCCTTCTTAGAAAGAAGGTATTTCAGCGCCGCATGATCCTTATAAACAATAACTTTGGATCCTATTAAGTATGGCCTGAATTTGTCCAAGGCAAAGATGACAGCTAGGAGCTCTTTCTCCGTAGTTGAATAATTAACTTGGGCAGGATTCAAGGTCCTACTCGCGTAGTAGATGACATGGGGCTTTTTATCCTTCTTTTGGCCTAACACCGCCCCAATAGCAAAATCGCTCGCATCGCACATCAACTCAAAAGGAATGGACCAATCTGGTGGTTGCATGATAGGAGCGGTTGTCAACATGTCTTTTAGCTTTGAAAAAGCTAATTGACATTCGGCACTCCACTTAAATTGGTTCTCCTTTTGTAGAAGGTTGCATAAAGGCCTTGAGATGTGACTAAAGTCCTTTATAAACCTTCGATAGAAGTCGGCGTGTCCAAGGAAGGACCGCACATCGCGTATGCTTTTGGGTGGTGGTAGATTGAAAATTATGTCAATTTTCGCCCGGTCTACCTCTATTCCATTGGACGAGATGATGTGTCCAAGGACTATTCCTCTTTGTACCATGAAGTGGCACTTTTCCCAGTTTAATACAAGTTGCTTTTCCTCACACCTCATTAAGACCAACTTCAAGTGCTCGAGGCACTCATCAAATGTACAACTAAAAACAGAGAAGTCATCCATGAACACCTCAAGAAACTCACCCACCATGTCCGAGAAAATACTCAACATGCATCGTTGGAATGTGGTGGGTGCATTGCATAACCCGAATGGCATCCTTCGGTAGGCGAAGGTACCAAACGGGCATGTAAATGTGGTTTTCTCTTGGTCTTCCGGAGCTATCTCAATTTGGTTGTATCCGGAATAGCCATCTAGGAAGCAATAGTAGGGATGGCCTGCCAACCTCTCCAAAATTTGGTCCATAAATGGGAGAGGGAAGTGGTCTTTCCTAGTGACCGTATTGAGCTTCCTATAATCAATGCACATACGCCAACCGGTGGTCACCCTAGTCGGTATAAGCTCGTTGGTGGCGTTTTCAATGATGGTAATACCGGATTTCTTGGGGACAACTTGGGTAGGACTCACCCATTGGCTATCTGAGATGGGGTAGATGATACCCACATCCAATAGCTTTAACACCTCGGCTTTGACAACCTCCATCATGTTTGGATTTAACCGTCTTTGAGGTTATCTAGTCGTTTTTGCGTTTTCTTCAAGGTGTATACGGTGAGTGCAAACTGAAGGATCTATCCCTTTGAGATCCGCTATTGTCCAACCTATGGCTTCCCGGTGTTTTTTGAGTAACTCAATCAACTTGAGCTCTTGGTCTTTTTCTAGGTGGGAGGCAATGACAACTGGGAAAGTTTCCCCTTGACCCAGATATACATATTTAAGCTCGGATGGCAATGGTTTGAGGTCAAGCTTCGGTGGCTTGATGCTAGATGGTAGAGGCCTTGATGTGGTTGGTGGCAATTTTTCAAAATGGGGCCTCCACCGGCTAGTATCAACTACCGGTCTTTCTATATTTAATGCATGCACAATCTCACTGATGATGGGGTCTTTAGAATCCATGAAGTGTGCTAAGCATGTCTCCAAACTTTCTAGTGGTTCAAGTTGGAGGAGTTCTTCTTCTTCAAAGGTTTCAAGCATGTTTACATCGAAGAACTCATCATCATCGACATCCCTATGTCTTTTGCCCAGGTGAAATACATTCACCTCTAGTGTCATGTTTCCAAAAGATAATTGCATCACCCCATTCCGGCAATTGATGATTGCGTTTGATGTGGCAAGGAATGGGCGGCCTAATATCACCGGTATTTGGGTGCTAGCATCCAAAACCGGTTGTGTGTCCAAGACTATAAAATCTACCGGGTAGTAGAATTTGTCAACTTGGACTAGAACATCCTCAACTATCCCCCTCGGTACACGGATAGATCTATCAGCGAGTTGCAATGTGGTTTTGGTGGGTTTTAATTCACCAAGACCCAATTGTTCATATACCGAGTATGGGATCAAGTTCACACTTGCCCCCAAGTCTAACAAGGCACGTTCAATCCGGTAGTCTCCAATGATACATGAGACGGTGGGACTACCGGGATCTTTGAATTTTGGGGGAGTCTTTTGAGTGAGGATGGCACTAACTTGCTCAGTTAGGAAGGCCTTTTGCTGCACATTATATTTGCGTTTTGTTGTGCATAGGTCTTTTAGAAACTTGGCATAAGAGGGAATTTGTTTGATGGCATCAAGCAAAGGGATATTGATCTTGACTTGTCTGAAAATCTCTAGAATATCTTGAGAATTTGGGAGAGATTTTGGGGCAACCAATCTCGATGGGAAAGGTGCTATGGGCTTGTAAATGCGTTCCGGTTGTTGTGGGGCTAAGTTAGATCCATTTTCATCCTCAGAATTTACCGGATCATTAGGCTCATCGGCCTTCACCGGAATAGTTTTGTCAATTTGTTTACCACTTCTAAGGGTGGTAATGGATTTAGCTTGCTCCATGTTTTGGTTGGAAGGATTAGGGATGCTTACTTCATGTACTTGCTTTGGATTGGGCTGAGGTTGGGCCGGAAAGGTCCCTTCCCTAGCATTCAAGCGTCCCTTAATCTCATCAACCGAGACTTTCAGCTCTTGGAACATTTGTTGATTTGATTCATTTATTTGCGCTTGCCCTTGCATAAATGCTCTCAAGGTATCCTCTAATGAGAATTGAGGTGGGGCCATATTTTGCATGGGTGGCCCTCTTTGGGAGTTGGTAGGATTGTCCGTTGGGGCATTCTTCCAACTGAAATTCGGGTGGTTCTTCCAACTCTCATTGTACGTATTACCTACCGGTCCATTGAAGGGCCGTTGATAACCATATGTGGCATTGGCTGTCTCTTGCAGCACTTCCTTAAATGCAGGAATTGTGGGACAATCTTGCGTAGCGTGTAAGTCGGTGAGACAAATCCCACATGTGGTTTCAACAGCTTCCTTGGACTTGGAAACTCCATTTTTGCTAAGTTCCATGGCCTCAACCTTCCTTGTGAGGTTGGCTATCCTTGCATTTACGTCGTCTTCCTCTTTAAGGACATATATCCCTCCTTTCTCTTGAGTAGGCTTGGGGTTCTTGGGTTTATCCGAGGTGTCCCAAGATTGGGCGTTTTCAGCCAACATGTCCAAGTAACTCCAAGCATCATCTGGATTTTTACTTATAAACTCGCCATTGCACATCATTTCCACAAATTGGCGCATATTAGAACTTAATCCATCATTGAAAAAATTTATAATTCGCCAACTCTCATAGCCATGATGTGGGCAAGCAAGCAGGAGTTCCTTAAATCTTTCCCAACATTGAAAGAATGATTCACCCTCTTTAGCTGAGAAATTCATTATGGCCCTTCGAAGAGTGTTTGTTTTATGAGCTGGGAAGAACTTTTTCAAGAATTCCCGGTTCATCTCAACCCATGACCCAATCGAATATGGTCTAAGAGAGTGAAGCCAATCTTTGGCTCTTTCTTTCAAGGTGAAGGGAAAAAGTTTAAGTCTGATTGTATCCCCAAAAACATTGGGATAATGCAAGGTGGCCAACACTTCTTCGAATTCTTGCAAGTGTAAGTATGGGCGGTCAGAGTCTAGCCCATGGAATTTAGGTAAAAGTTGGATTACTCCTGGTTTTATGTCAAGGGTCCCACCATTAGCTGGTAGAACTATGCAAGAAGGTGTAATTGTACGAGCAGGTTGTAGGTAATCCCGTAGTGATCTCATTGGAGGAACATTATGTACCTCATTCTCTCCTACTCCTTCCTGATTTGCGTTTGTGGTTGGAGTAGGGGGTGGAGGATTCCTTAAGGGTGTTTGCTCCATACTCCCCAAACTTTCACAATGCTCTTGATAATTCCGGATTCGTCTATGAACTGACAATGGTCCAACTAAACCACCTTCAGATTGGAGACGATTTGAATGGTTACGTTCCCAATGGGACATAAATCACTCAATCAAGACTAATCCTAACCTAGAAAACTGCAATCTAAAAATTCTAAAAAAAACTAAGTTAGAAAGGTATCACCTGATTCGCTTGAACTGAAAGAAGAATTCCTACAAAACAGAAAACTTTGTTAGTTCTAAGAAAAATCAGAAAAAACCTATCTACTTCTACAGCCACTGAAACTATTTGAAAACTATTATCTAAATTCCCCGGCAACGGCGCCAAAAACTTGTTCGCTCGCCTCAAGTGTAAGGCTGCGATGTAGTAATAAAACTCGGTAAGACCGAGGTCGATCCACAGGGAAAGAGTAACAGCTTCCTAATTACTCCAGCAACTCAGTTTAATAGAATAAATTCAATTTCAATGGGATGTTTAATTAAAACAGTAACTTAACGAAAAATCAGAGATATAATGTACTAAGGCTTTCAAGGATCCACTTGTAGCAATCCTATGTCAATTCAGTCAATCCAAGTATAGAACACAACTAGATTTGAAGTCCTATCTCTCATCTAGTTGGAAAGTAAAGCATTCACACACATTCATCCAATTCAAGTTGAACTTCCAAGTTCAAGTCCATTCAATCAATGTAGAATTCAAATTCATAGCCTGCGGAATAACAGCCATGCCTATGGACTATGGCCTGCTCAAGGATTACTATAATTCGAATCTAAACAAGCAACCTGTGATAATCTTAGAGAATTAAAAGGAATTCATGTCCGGAGCACATAAACTCAGATAAGACATCTCAAACTACCATCTTTTGAACTGAACATAAGAAAATTCTAACTTTGAATTGAATAGTACTTGAATAAAACTGAAATTAACATAGAATTGGCTACAAGCCTCACCTCTCAGCCTTAGCTGAGAGGCTTTAGCCGAGCATAGTCATGCTACAACTAAAAACTAAAAAATAAAGCATAAAACTAGAAAAACCCGAAGATAGATGTTGCAGACGCTCCACAGTCGCCTTCAGCCTCCAAACTCACGTTCCTTCTCTTCTCTGATACCTTAGGGAAAGCCCCTAGGTGCCCTTTTATAGCAACGAACCCCCCTTGCGTTGGATTCTGCGAAAGCCTTCGCATTGAGCAGTGAAATTCGGAGTCCCAATTTAGAAAGGAGTCTTCTTACGCAGGGCCGACCGGTCGTGACCGGTCGGACTGATTTTTTTAAACCATCCAGCGAGTGCATCCGACCGGTCATGACCGGTCGGACAGATCTATCCACGTCCAGCGTGCATGCCCGACCGGTCGTGACCGGTTGGGCTTTGTTTCCTCTTCGTCCAGAGCCTATAGCCGACCGGTCATGACCGGTCAGCCCTTCCTCAATGTCTTCTGCCTTCATGGCCGACCGGTCTTGACCGGTCGGCCTTCTTCTATTGCTCCTTTCTGATGTGTCTGACCGGTCGGATGACCGGTCAGCCTTGTTATTCTTCAGCTTTTTCTTCTTTTCTTCATCCTCTTTTCTCTCTCTTTCTTCTTCTTTCTTTGGTCCATCCTAAGACTTCATGCAATAGCTTCAAATACATTCTTTTGGCTCCAATTTGATGAAATCCACTCTCATCCCTATAATCACAAAAACATATGTTAGGTGGGCCTTTAAACCATGAAAATCATGCAACGTTGTCGTGAAATGGGCAATGCAATGTATAAATTGGAGGTTCAACAATAAAGTCCACCGGATAGTAGAATTTGTCGACTTGGACCAATACATCCTCAACTATCCCTCTTGGTACACGGATGGATCTATCACCGAGTTGTAACATGGTTTTGGTGGGTTTTAATTCACCATGACTCAATTGCTTACATACCAAGTATGTGATTAAATTTACGCTTGCCCTCAAATCTAATAATACACACTCAATTCGGTAGTCACTGTTGATACATGAGATTGTGGGACTACTGGGATCCTTGTATTTTTGGAGGGTTTTTTAGGTGAGAATGGAACTCACTTGCTCATTTAGGAAGGCCTTTTGTTGTACATTATATTTACGTTTGGTTGTGCATAAGTCCTTTCAAAACTTAGCGTAGGAGGGAATTTGTTAATGACGTCAAGTAATGGAATGTTGATCTTGACTTGTTTGAAAACCTCTAAAATATCATGAGAGTTTGGGAGAGGTTTTAGAGAAAACAATCTTAAAGGGAATGGTGCTATGGGCTTGTGAACGCATTCTGTTTCTTGTGGGGCTGAGCTAGATCCATCCTCATTTTCAGAATTTATTGAATCATTAAGCTTATCGGCCTTCCCCGAAATAGATTTGTTAATTTTCTTACCACTTCTAAGAGTGGTGATGGATTTTGCTTACTCCACATGTTGGTTGGGGAGTTAGGGGTGTTAATTTCATAAGTTTGTTTAGGATTGGGCTGAGGTTGGGCTGAAAATTTTCCTTACCTAGCATTCAGGCATCCCTTAATCTCATCAACCGACACTTTAAGCTCTTGGAAGATTTGTTGATTCGTTTGGTTGCTTTGCATTTGCCCTTGCATAAACGCCTTTAAAGTATCCTTCATTGAGAATTGAGGTGGGGCCATGTTTTGTGGTACGTTTTGCATGGGTGGCCCTCTTTGAGGGTTGGTAGGATTGGTTGTGGGACCATTCCTCCAACTGAAATTTGGATAGTTCTTCTAAGTAGAGTTATACGTGTTACCTATCGGTCCATTAATGAAAGGCTGTTGATAACTGTATGCGGCGTTTGCTTGCTCTTGTAACACCTCTTGAAACGCAGGAATTGTAGGACAATCTTGCATAGAGTGTACATTAGCGACACAAATTCCACACACATTTTCAATAGCTTCAGTAGAGTGTACTAAGTTCTATGGCCTCTATCTTCCTTGTGAGGCTAGCTATCTTTTCATTAATACCATCTTCCTCTTTAAGGATATGGATCCCTCCTTTCTCTTTTTATTGAGGAGGCTGGAGGTTACTAGATTTGTCCGAGGTATCCCATGATTGGGCTTTCTCGGCCAACAAATCTAAATAACTCCATGCATCCTCAGGATCTTTGCTTATGAACTTACCATTACACATCATCTCTACGAATTGGCACATATTTGAGTTCAATCCTTCATAGAAGAAGCTAATGATTCGCCATATCTCGTAGCCATGATGTGGACAAGTAGGAGGTCCTTGTATCTCTCCCAACTTTGAAAGAAAGTTTCAATTTCTTTAACAGAAAAATTCATTATAGCTCGTCGAAGGGTGTGTGTTTAATGAGCCGGGAAGAATTTTTTCAAAAACTCCCGAGTCATCTTAGTCTATGTCCCAATCGACCTTGCTCTTAGAGAGTGAAGCCATATTTTGGCTCTTACTTTTAAAGAGAAAGGAAATAGCCTTAATTTCACGACATCCTCTGTCACGTTGTTATATTGCAATGTAACTACTACCTCATCAAACTCTTTTAAGTGTAGATATGGGCTCTCAAAATCTAGCCCATGGAACTTAGGTAAGAGTTGGATTACCCCCGGCTTTATATCAATTGTTTCGACATTGTTTGGGAAAACCATGCATGAAAGTATGGTAGCACAAACCGATTGTAGGTAATCACGTAGAGCTCTCATTGGAGGAGCATTATTTACCTCATTCTCTCCTACTCCCTCTTGATTTGCGTTTTTAGTTAAAGTAGGAGGAGGAGGATTTCTTAACGATGTTTGATCCATACTCTCCGAACTTTCACAATGTTTTATATATTTTCTAGCTCGTCTTTGGATGAAAATTTGTCTAACTAAACCACTCTCGGTTTGGAGACACTTTGTGTGGTCACGTTCCTAACGGGACATAAACCACACAAACAAAATCTGGAAACTAAACAAAAATTCTGAAAAACTAAAAACTATAAATCTGAAATAAAAGAAGTTCTAAGTTAGAAGGATGTTACCCGATGCGCTTGAACTAGAAGAAATTCCTACAAAACAAAGAAAACAAGGTTAATTCTAGAAATCAGAAAAACTAGTCCTAGGAAAACAGGAAATCCTACCTAACTAATTTTACTTCTATATCTACTAAAATAGTTTAGAACCGTTTAACCTTATTCCCCGGCAATGGCACGAAAAACTTGTTCGCTCACGTCAAGTGCAAGGCTTGTGATGTAGTAATAATCTCGGTGAGACCGAGGTCGATCCATAGGGAATTAAGGTAAACAATCTAAACCACTCTAATAATTTCAATTTAAATAGTTTTGAAATTTTATTTTAAGAACTAAATAGAGAACAATAAATATTAAAGAAGAAAATCTAATAATTAATGGAAATTAAGGCTTAAAGGATCCACTTGTAGTAGTCCAATGTGAATTCATTCATCCAAGCATAAACACAACTAGATTCGAAGTTCTATCTCTCATCTAGTTGGAAGATTAGGCATTCAAATACAAACAATCCCACTTAAGTTAGAAAATCAGATTCTAGTTCTAATGAAGCACATTGAATTCAAACTTGTAGTCTTCGAAGTAACAACCATGGCAAGAGATTATGTCATGCTCTAGGGTTACTACAATTCGAATCTAATCAATCCAAACACAGCCATCTTAGAGAATTGTAAGGAACTCATGTCCGAAGTACATGAAATGTCATAAAACATCCAAAAATACCAACTTTATTCAAACTAGAACCTTAAAAATCCAAACTTTAATAAATGTACTTAAATTAAACAAATCCTACATTAGAACTAATCACAAGCTTCACCTCTTATCCCTAGCTAAGAGGTTTTAGCCGAGCATTATCATGCTTTAAATAGAAACAAAAGGAAAACTACTAAAAAACATAAAAAATCGGAATCAGAGGAGTTGCAGATGCTCCACGACGATCCTCTTCACCTCCCACGACTTCCTAAGTCTTCTATGATGCCTTTAAATTAACACCTAGGTGTCCTTTTATAGCATTGAAGCTTCATAGCCTTAAAATCTTCCAGAAGTACGTAACAACTTATGTAGTGCATGAAAAATCGGAGCTTCATGAAGAAGCTACTAAAAATTTGGAAGTGTCTGGCTTTTACACTTGGCCGACCGGTCATGACCGGTCAGAGCTGACTGGTCAACCAGTCACGATCGGTCGGAGGGGTCTCTGGCTAAGTCCAGCAAGCTCTACAATCAGGAAACATGCATTAAATTAGTCTTTTAAACATATGAATCATGCATAAAGTGTAATGAAATGGGGTTATAATATGTATAAATCAAGAGCTCAACAAATGATATGCTCAAGGGTTACTATAATTCAAATCTCATCAAACCATAATGACAATTCTCAGAAACTTATAAGCAACATGTGTCCGGAGTACACATGCTCTCAAAATTATATAAAAATCTCAACTTTTATTCAAACCGAAACTTTAAATCCCAAAATCAAACATAGAGTACTTGAAATAAATGAATTAAGAATTAAAGTTAACTACAAGCTTCACCTCTTAGCCCTAGCTAAGAGGTTCTACCCAACCATTATCATGATTAACTAGAAATCAAAAGAAAAACTACTAAAATTATAGAAAAACTAGAAAAATCCTAAAAATCAGAGTTGTAGAAGCTCCACTTTGATCCTCTCCACCTCTAGTAGCTTTAGAACTCCTCTAGGATGCCTTAGGAAGAACATAGATGTGTCCTTTTATAGTAAAAATCCACCACTGCCTCGGAATCTTCTGGATTTCGCAAAATACTTAAGCAATTACGCAGACAGTTTTGATTGATCAGACATGATTCCGATTGATTGGAAAAGTGTTTAGAGAGTTGGTATTTTTCATCTTTACTTTCTATCGTTTGGACATGATTCTAATTGATTGGAGCACCCCTTTTCGATTAATCAAAATTCCTCTGATTGATCAAAAATTTGTCTAGAGACTTTATTAAAAAATGTAGTTTTTCTAGTGATGGATGTTCCGATTGATCAGAGATCGTATTGAAACCATGTCCTCTGATTGATTGGAAATGAATCGGGGATCCATCGAAAATGTTTGTTTCTGTACTTTTTTCTGATTTCGATTCAGACTTTCTTTAATTGATTTCTTCCTCTCTTTCTTCCTTTCCTTGACTCTTCTTTACTTGATCTTCAAAGTGGTCTAAATGAGTCTTTTTAATATGAAATACATAGGTCTTTCTCTCATTCCTACAATAACAAATACATGTATAAGATAAGTCTTTTAATAGTGAAATCAATGTGAATGTGTGATGAATTGGGGTAGGATAAGTCTTTTCTTTTTCAATTCTTTTTCTTGGACATGGTAAACAAAGGTCTCAGCTTGGTTCCTCGACACTTTAGATCATAGTCCAATCAACCCAAAAATCATCTAATCCTTCAAATTCTAAGAATCATGTAATGTGAACTAGAATAACAAAGTGTTCAAAATTTTCTATCAATCATATAAATAGAAAACTACTATGTTATAGGACTTTTAAGGGTTTCAAAATCATATCACTTCATCTCTTTTCCTCTCACAATCATATCATCTCAAGTACATAGAAATAAAGTTTTCCAAAAGAGTTTTGAATTGAGAAAAATTGAAAATTTTATACATAATTGTTCAAAATGTCACAAAACACTAGATTCATCTAGGAATCTTACCTCAACCAAAATCTTACATTACCCTCAATGTAAAGAAAAAACATATGCAATATGCATTGACATAAAAGCAATGATATAAATAAAGGGGAGTGAGAATGAGAGTACCTGAGAGAGTAAAAAATAGAAATCTATCTTTAACAACTAATCTTAATCTACTTAAAGCAATAAAAGAAAAATAATCCTACTTTTAGAAAGAGAATTTCCATTAGACTAGGAGATCAATCATCATGATAACCAGGATCATCTAAAAGTATAAAATTAAGTAGGATCATCAAGTGGTGTAACAGATTTATTAGTAGAACCATCCACCATCCCGCTGTATAATGTTCATTGGTGATATTCATCATTTTAACCCATTGAAAATTCTACTGAAAAATTTTAGCGGGTTTCTCAATAATGTCACCACATGTAATAGGAAAGGAGAATTTCATTGGTTGAAAATCATTGAGTATGGATCTCCTTTCCTACTTGTCCGGGCAAAAATTTGTTAGATATGAGTCATCTTAAAAATGGTGTTCTTCAGTTTAAACAACCCAAAGAGATGTGTAGACTTGAATCACTTCATCCTCATAATTTGGTATAGGTCTCCACATAATTGAATTCTACCGGTGTTTCCACAATTGATGTTTCAGTTTTACACTCTGTGGAGAGAGGCTTTTTAGGCACCAGAGGGGTCTCCCTTAAGGCATGCACTATGTCCCTAATCATGGGATCATCCTAATCCTCAAAATAGGTCAAACACTCCTCTAGAGTGTAGGGGACCTCATGAGAAGAGGTTTGTAGATTTTGACCCTTAACGTCTTCCTCCTTCTCAATCTTTTGTGTAGGTTGGAGTGAGTCCTCAACCCCTACACTTTCAGAAATTAGCCTCTATGTAGGAAAATCAAGCACCAATTCTTCCAATTCCTGCATAATAAATTTGTTTAAATCAAAAATAGGTGTCTCATTAATCAAAATTTTTAAATTTGGCGCTTCCAAGGCCTCATTAATATTTGAATTTAATTTATCCTTGGAATGGGCCATGCATGTATCCAAACTTCCAGGCATGTCGGATTGAAGGAGCTCCCCTTCCTCCATAGATTTTATCATGTTTATCTCATGGGGTTCATTATTATCATCCCAATCAGTAAAGTGATCTAAGCAAATGTCTAGAGGGTCAGAATTTTGATTTAAAGTGAATTCCTCTTCCACAATAGATTCAAGCATGGTAACCTTAAGGAGGTCGTTATCATCCGCATCCCTTCTCATGACTTCAATGTCCTTCTATGATGCTTTAGGAAGAACGTAGAGGTCCCCTTTTATAGTAAAAATCTGCCATCGCCTTAGAATCTTTCAGAATTTGCGAAATACTTACGCAGTTGCGTAGACAGGTCGAATTGATCGAACATGGTTTCGATTGATCAGAATGTGGACTTCGATTGATCGGATGATGTCCGATCAATCGAAAAAGTGTCCAGAGAGTTGTTTATTTTCATCCTTAAGTCCGATTGATCGGAACACCCCTGATCGATTGATTGGACAGATTTCGATGGATCGAAAAAGTGTCCAGAGATTTATTCAAAAATTCAGTTTTTCAGGTGTGTCCGATGGATGGTCCATTCTATCAAAACCTATCGGAACATGTCCTCCGATGGATCGGAGACCTATCGGGGATCAATCGGAATTGCTTGTTTCTACACTTTTCCTTGGTTTCGATTCGGACTTGCTTCGCTTGATTTCTTCCTCTCTTTCTTCTTTGCATCTTTCTTCCACCTCTTGGCACTTGTTCTATTGATCTTCAATGCATACAAAGTGGGTCTTTTGACATCATATTGGTGAAGTTTCTCTCACATTCCTACAATCATAAAAACATATATTAGATTAGTCTTTAAACATGCAAACCATGCATAATGTGTGATGAATTGGGGTTAGAATATGCACAATTCAGAGCTCAACAATGAAAATATCATGGAGTTCTTTTCTAGATTGAACTTTATTTATAATTGCATGTGTGGCTTAGGAGAACGGGTTCAAGATGGGCGTATTTGTAGAAAAATTCTTAGGTTTCTCCTGGAGAGATTTAGCTCTAAAGTCATTGCCTTAGAAGAGTGTAGAGACATAGATAACGTGAAAGTAAAAGAACTCTTAGGTTCCCTACAAACTCATAAACTACACTTTAAGGCCCCATCTAAGAAGAAAAGCATCACCTTGAAGGCCATATAGACACTCACATAGGAAAAAGATAGTTGAGAGTGAGTCTTCCAAAGATAGCGATGATGATGAAGAAAAATTGAACAAGAGGTTCAAGAGATTTCTCAAATTTGAGAGAGGGAGAAGTTGTGACAAAAAGGATAAGAAAGATGAGAAATTTAAAGAAAAATCATCTAAATCCAAAATCGTCCAATGTTACAACTGTGATGAATATGGTTATGTTGCTAATGAATGCCAAGAAAAGCCCAAAAGACTTGGCAAGAAGGCTTTGACAGCAACATGAGATGACACTGAGGAGTCCAAATCTGAATCTAGTGACTCCACTAGTGATGGGAGCAAACAATCAGTGAGAATTCTCATGGCCTCCACCACTACCTCTCTTCTCCCTAATCTTAAGAGAGGATCCCGACTATTTTCCCTTCTAGGAGAAGGAGTTCCAAACCCCTCACCTCATATTGTATTTTATGAGGGTGTTATAGAAATTAACTATCCTTAGGATGATCAAACTAGAAATAATTATTAAGGGTCGTTAGAATCTGGATACTATAAGTAAATCTGAGGATTTCAGACTCATTTGTGAGCTTAGGGTCATATCGGATGATTCAAGCCTCATCAACCCACCTTTGATAGTTTAGCCCTTCTTTTATTTGGTATATTTGCTGCTAAACTATCATCCTGCTTAGATAGCATAATCTTGCTGAATTTATGCTTATTTTGTATGCTAATCTATGCCTTGGTCACTATGCTTTCATGTTTATCTTAAATGACCAATTTTGCATGATCAACTATGCTTATTAATAGTTAAATTTTCTTATTGATCATGTTCCATACATACTTCATGTTTTAATGTTCATACACCCTATATTCTCCTTAGTTAACATATGTGTATTGTTATAACTGCGACATTTCACCTACTCTTACCTTAACCTTAATTGATGTATCTTTAATGGGGAGATATTAGATTGTCAATTGCTGATAAAAAGGGGGAGAAAGATCAAGTCCCAGCAAAACATGTTTGCTATGTTTTATAGGATTGACAGGTTATGGGGGAGCAACTGAAGAGCAGCTGTTTGTTTAGTCATGTCAAGAGTCCTGTATTTATTTCAATATCATTGTAATCTCTTGAACTTATATTTTTATTTTGGTAGGTTAAGTTTTTGTTCATAATTGACAAAGGGGGAGATTGTTAGTGCACTTTTCTGTGGTATACTAGTGTGCCTTATTTGTCAATTACGAAGGTTAGTGAGTCTAATATCAGTTGAGCTTAAAGAAGACGAAGACCAAAGACTCAAGCGGACCTGCTACATCAAGGAAGAGGAAACCGGTAAAAGAGATGCCTTGGTGAAGCTTTCAACCTTAAATCAAACAAAAAACCTAAACCTCTAGATGACCCAGACCCATTAGGCATACTTGTCATCATCTTAGATTGGCCTTAGGTGTCCCAAAAGATCACCCAAAGGTTGGCCCAAGGCATTATATGAGCTGCTAGAAACAAGACGATCGAAACAAGAATCTTCATGCCTCTACCGATCAGTCTTGAGCCTTGGCCGACCAGTCGTTAGAGGACCAAATGGGACAGTAAGCAAAATTCGTCCCAGGTCTAAAATAGACTTGTTAAAGACCAGTCGGCTGGATTGTCCGACTGGTCACGATCAACCCAGTTAGGTGTTCGCTCACCTCAAGTGCAAGGTTGCAATGTAGTAATAATTCTCTGTAAAATCGAGGTCGATCCACAGGGAATTAGGGTAAACCAATTTAAACTATTCTAACAACTTCAACTTTAACAATTTCAAAGTTTGATTTCATAAAATAAGTAAAAACAGTAACTTTAAGAAAATTCTGATAATTAATGGAACTAAGGCTTCAAGGATCCACTTGTAGTAGTTCCATGTGAATTCATTCATCCAAGCATAAACACAACTAGATTCGAAGTTCTATCTCTCATCTAGTTGAAAAATTAAGCATTCAAACAAAAACAATCCCACTTAAGTTAGAAAATAAGATTCTAGTTTTAATGAAGCACATAAAATTCAAACATGTAGCCTTCGAAGTAACAACTATGCTAAAAGACTATGGTATGCTCTAGGGTTACTACAATTCGAATCTAATTAATCCAAACATGATAATCTCAGAGAATTGCAAGGAACTCATGTCCGAAGCATATGAACTCTCATAAAACATCCAAAAATACCAACTTTATTCAAACTAGAACTTAAAAATTTAAACTTTAAGTAAAGGTACTTGAATTAAACAAATTCTCCATGAAAACTAGCTACAAGCTTCACCTCTTAGCCTTAGCTAAGAGTTTCTAGCCGAGCATCATCATGCTACAACTAAAATCAAAACAAAAATTAAAGAAAAACATGAAAACTAGAAAAACTTAAAGTCGGCGGAGTTGTGGACGCTCCACGATACTCTCCTTCACTTCCCACAACCTTCAATCTCTTCTCAGATACCTTAGGAATCAACCCTAGGTGTCCTTTTATAAGTTTGATGCTCTATAACACGGAAGATTCCAAAATTGTGTAAGGAATTATGCACTTGTGCATGAAATTTCGGAGCCAGAAGAACAAGCTTCTTTTGTGTGGTCGATCGGTCGTGGCATCTAGCCGACCGGTCCAGCGACCGATCGTCGACCGTTCTTTTTAGTTTAGCGGGTTTCCGCTTAAAAACTTCACAGCTCCAGGAAATTCGACCGGTTAGACGACCGGTCGTCAATGGTGGCCGACCAGTCAGACAACCAATCGATTTCATCTGATTTTGGTCCAGCAAGGTCAGCAGCAAAGGGCCTTCTGATTTAAATTTCCGACCGGTCGTGGGCCATGGCCGACCGGTCGGTAGTGCAATTTTTTGTAACTTTCTTCTTTCTTCTTTTTCTCCCTTGCATCTTTCTTCCATCATTCGGCACTAAATCTTTTAATCTTCAATGCATACAAAGTGACTCATTAGGCATTGAATTAGTGAAGTCTCTCTCTCAATTGTATAAACACAAAACGTGTATTAAATTAGTCTTTTAAACATGCAAACCATGCATAATGTGTGATGAATTGGGGTTAGAATATGCATGATTCAGAGCTCAACACACCTCCAATCTGCATTTTGCTAGTCTCGAGAAAAAGATGCGTGAAACAAATCCAACTTTTCAAAACCCAACACTCTTTCAAAAACTATGCTTCTGTATTCTCCAAGACATACGAGTGTAAAATTCAGAAAAACTGAATGATAGAAGTTGAAACCTTAAACTCCCTAAACATAACAAGTGTTCATATAGAATTTTCGCCGATTGATTGATAAATAGAAGAATTCGAACAAATATAACCTAGTGTGCATAGTGAATGTTCATCTTATAAATTGCTAAGATTCCCTTCTTCATAGATTAGCTAAACGAATAATCTAAAGGTGCACAGATCAACCAAATGCCCATCACAAGAATTTTCCTTACTGTTCCTTGGCATCTTTTACACTACTTTCCATTTCCAGCTTTGGTTACGGGTAGACCGTTCCTTGGTTGGTAATAGGTAGCCCTTTTTGGAATTTCAAAAAATATTCATTAACAACCAACTTCCTTTCTTTTTATATGCATAAGATAGAATTTTTAGAAATTCATATCTTTCGTTCTTTTCTCTTATTTCACATGAACAAGGATGGACAAAGCTCCCCGGCTTAGTTCCTTAACACCTTAGATCTAAGTCTAACTAATCTACAAATCTACATAATCCCTTCAAACCATGAGAATCGTGTAAGATGAACTAGGCTCAAAAGTGTTCAAATTTCCTATTGATTATAAAAATAGGGGAATTCACATAGAAAACCATCATATTATAGGTAATTCAAGGCTTTCAACATCAATCACTTCATATCTCCTTTTCTCATACTCGAACCATCCCGAATGTATAGAAACAAAGTTTTCCAAAAGAGTTTTTAAATTTTAGAAAAAATTGAAAAATTTACGATAAAATTTTGCTTCGAAATGTCACAAAAGCACTAGATTCATTTAGGAATCTCACCACCCAACCAAATCTTGCACTGTCCTTAATGTAAAAAGATATGCAATGATCAATAACATGAGAGCAACGATAAAATAAAAGAGAGCGAGAACGAGATTACCTGATAGAGTTGATCATGGAAGTCTACAACTCTGATGAATAAATCTACTAAAGCAAGAAACTAACTTGTAGACATATCCTCTAAATCAAAATTTTCAACGAATGGTTTAAGGCGTTGTCCGTTCACTTTAAAACAATTACCATTCATTACATTCTCTATCTCGACAGCCCAATGAGGAAAAGCGTTTTTAACAATATATGGGCCGGTCCATTGAGATCTCAATTTCTCCGGAAAAAGATGAAGTTAGGAATTGTACAAGAGCACTTTCTGGCCTTCATGGAAAGTTTTCCTGAAGATGTGTTTGTCATGAAAGGCTTTAATCTTACTCTTGTAAATCCTCTAGTTCTTATAAGCATCATTCCGGATCTCGTCAAGCTCATTCAATTGGAGCTTGCGAAGCGAGCTAGCCTTGTCAATGTCGAAGTTCAATGCCCGAATTTCCCAATAGGCTTTGTGTTTAAGTTCCACAGGCAAGTGACAAGCTTTCCCATAGACAAGTTTATAGGGAGACATTCCAATGGGGGTCTTATAAGCGGTACGGTGAGCCCAAAGAGCATCGACTAATCTAAGCGACCAATCTTTGCAATCCAGTTTAAACGTCTTTTTCAAAATCTGTTTGATTTCCCGATTAAAAATTTCAGCTTGCCCACTTATCTATGGGTGGTATTGGGTACTCAATTTATGTCTAATGCCATATTTCTTCATTAAAGCTTCAAAGGGCCTATTGCAAAAGTGAGAACCACCATCACTTATGATGGCTCAAGGCGTTTCGAATCTGGAAAGTATATTTTCTTTAAGGAAATTTAGAACCGTATGATGATAGTTGGTTTTATATGGAATAGCCTTTATCCACTTGGACCCTAGTCTATGGCAAGCAATATGTAGACATGTACAAAAGATGAGGGGAATGGTCCCATGAAATCGATACACCAACAATCAAAGACTTCAAGATGTTGAATTGGGTTGAGAGGCATCATATTCTGATGGGACAATCCTCCTAGCTTTTGACAGTGCTCGTATGCTTTGAAAAACTCATGGGTGTCTCTAAACAAGGTAGGCCAATAAAAACCACACAGCAAAACTTTTGTAGTGGTTTTCTTGGTGGAAAAATGACCCCCACATGCTTGACTATGACAAAAGAAGATGATAGAATTTTGTTCATCATCAAGGACACATCTCCTAATTATTTGATCTGGGCAATATTTGAAAAGTAATGGTTCATCTTAGAAAAACCTGCGCACTTCCCTTAGAAATTTCCTTTTATCTTGCGCAGGCCAATGAGTCAGCATCGCACCTATGGAAAGATAGTTTCCTATGTTAGCGTACCATGGTAGATGTATAGCAACAAAGAGTTGCTCATCAGGGAATGAGTCCTCAATAGGTGACTCATCAATGAAATCGGGTAAAACTAGGCGGGATGGATTATGCGCCACTACATTCTCTACTCCCTTCTTATCTTTAATTTATAAGTTGAATTCTTGAAGGAGTACGATCCATCTTAGCAAACGGGGCTTAGCATCCTTCTTATAAAGAAGATATTTCAGTGCCACATGGTCCGTGAAAACAATGACCTTGGATCCTATTAAGTAAGGCCTGAATTTGTCCAAGGCAAAAATGATGACTATGAGCTCCTTCTCCATAGTCGAGTAATTGACTTGGCGGGATTCAAGGTCCTACTCACATAGTAGATAACACGGGGCTTCTTATCCCACTTTTAACCTAGCTTCACCCCAATAGCATAATCACTCGCATCACACATCAAGTCAAAAGGGACGGACCAATCCAGTGGTTGCATGATAGGAGCGGTTGTCAACATGTCCTCTTGCTTTGAAAACGCTAATTGACATTCGACACTCCACTCAAATTGGTTTTCCTTTTGGAGAAGGTTACATAAAGGCCTAGAGATATGGCTGAAATCCTTTATGAACATTCTATAAAAGCCGGCGTGTCTAAGAAAGGACCGCACATTGCATATGCTTTTGGGTGGTGGTAGGTTAGCAATAATGTCGATTTTCGCCCGGTCTACCTCTATTCCATTGGACGAGATGATATGTCCAAAAACTATTTCTCGTACCATAAAATGACACTTCTCCCAGTTTAAAACAAGGTTCTTCTCCTCACACCTTGTCAAGACCGATTTCAAGTGATTGAGGCACTCATTGAAAGTATAACCAAAAATAAAAAAATTATCCATGAATACCTCGAGAAATTCACCCACCATGTTAGAGAAAATTCTCAACATGCATCGTTGGAATGTGGCGGGTGCATTACATAGTCCGAATGACATCCTTCGATATGCGAACATACCAAATGGGCATGTAAAGGTCGTCTTCTCTTGGTCTTTCTGAGCTATCTCAATTTAGTTGTAGCCGAAATAGCCATCTAGGAAGCAATAATAGGAGTGACCTGCTAACCTCTCCAAAATTTGATCTATAAATGAAAGAGGAAAGTGGTCCTTCCTAGTGACCATGTTTAGCTTCCGATAATCTATGCACATACGCTAACCGGTGGTCACTCTAGTCGGTATAAGCTTGTTGTTGGCGTTCTCTACAATGGTAATACTGGATTTCTTAGGGACAACTTGGGTGGGACTCACACATTGGCTATCCGAGATGGGGTAGATGATACCCACATCTAGTAACTTTAATACTTCACCTTTGACAACCTCCATCATGTTTGGATTTAACTTCCTTTGAGGTTGTCTAGTCATTTTTACATTTTCTTCGAGGTGTATACGGTGAGTACATACCGAAGAGTCTATCCCTTTGAGGTCCACTATTGTCCACCATATGGCTCCCTTATGTTCTTTGAGTAGCTCAATCAACTTGAGCTTTTGGTCTTTTCTTAGGTGAGAGGATATGACAACCGAGAATGTTTCCTCTTGACCCAAATATACATATTTAAGCATGGATGACAATGGTTTGAGGTTAAGCTTTGGCGGTTTGATATTAGACGGTAGAGGCTTTGATGTGGTTGGTGGCAATTTCTCAAAATGAGGCCTCCACCGGCTAGTATTAACTATCGGTTTCTCACTACTCAATGCTTGCACAATATCACACATGATGGGATCTTTAGAATTTTCAAAGTGTGCCAAGCACGTCTCCAAATTTTCGAGTGGTTCAAGTTGGAGGAGCTCCTCTTCTTCAAAGGATTCGAGCATGTTTCCCTTGAAGAGCTCATTATCCTCCTCATTCCTTTACTTTTTGCACATGTGGAACACATTCACCTTTAATGTTATGTTTCCAAAGGACAATTTCATCACCCCATTCCAGCAATTTATAATTGCGTTTGAAGTAGCCAAGAATGGGCAGCCTAAAATCACCGGTATTTGAGTGTCAGTATCCATAACCGGTTGCGTGTCCAAGACGATAAAATCCACTGGGTAGTAGAATTTTTCAACTTGGACTAATACATCCTCAACCATCCCTCTCAGTACATGGATAGGTCTATCAGCAAGTTGCAATGTGGTTTTGGTGGGTTTTAATTCACCAAGACCCAATTGGTCGTATACCGAGTATAGGATCAAATTTACGCTTGCCCCTAAGTCTAGTAATGCACGCTCAATTCGGTAAGCACCAATGATACATGAGATTGTGGGACTACCGGGATCCTTATATTTTGTAGGGGTCTTTTGGGTGAGAATGACACTCACTTGCTCATTCAAAAAGGCCTTTTGTTGCATATTGTATTTGCGTTTGGTTGTGCATAAGTCTTTTAGAAACTTGGCATAAGAGGGGATTTGTTTAATGAAATTAAGCAATGGAATATTGATCTTGACTTGTCTGAAAATCTCTCAAATATCATGAGAGTTTGGGAGAGATTTTAGCGCAGCCAATCTCGAAGGGAATGGTGCTATGGGCTTATGAACACGTTCCATTTCTTGTGGAGCCAAGCTAGGTCCATCCTCATTTTCAGAAATTACCCGATCATTAGGTTTGTCAGCCTTCATTGGAATAGATTTGTCTACTTGTTTACCACTTCTAAGAATGGTGATAGATTTTGCTTACTCCACATATTGGTTGGAGAGATTAGGGGTGCTTATTTCATGTGCTTTTTTAGGATTGGGCTGAGGTTGGGCCGGAAAGGTCCCTTCAAGCGTCCCTTAATTTAATCAACCGACACCTTTAGCTCTTGGAACATGTGCTGATATGTTTGATTAATTTGCGTTTGCCCTTACATAAATGCCTTTAAGGTGTCCTCCATTGAGGATTGAGGTGGCGCCATGTTTTGCATGGGTGGCCCTCCTTGAGAGTTGGTAGGATTGGTTGTAGGACCATTCTTCCAACTGAAATTTGGATGATTCTTCCAAGTAGAGTTGTACGTGTTTCCTACCGGTCCATTGAAAGACCGTTAATACCCATATGCAGCATTTGCTTGCTCTTGTAACCTCTTGAAATGCAGGAATTGTAGGACAATCTTGCGTAGAGTGTACATTAGCTGCACAAATTCCACACACGTTTTCAATTGCTTCAGTGGAGTTGGAAGTTCCGCTCTTACTAAGTTCAATGGCCTCTATCTTCCTTGTGAGGCTAGCTATCTTTTTATTAATGTCATCTTCCTCTTTAAGGATGTAGATCCCTCATTTCTTCTCTTTTTGTTGAGGAGGGTTGAGGTTACTAGACTTGTCTAAGGTATCCCATGATTGGGCATTCTCGGCCAACATATCTAGATACCTCCATGCATCCTTGAGATCTTTGCTCATGAACTCGCTGTTACACATCATCTTTACGAATTGGCGCATATTCGAGTTCAATCCTTCATAGAAGAAGCTTATGATTCGTCATATCTCCTAGCCATGATGTGAACAAGTAAATAGGAGGTCCTTGTATCTCTCCCAACTTTGAAAGAAAGTTTCACTTTCTTTGACAAAAAAATTCATTATGGCTCGTTGAAGGGTGTTGGTTTTATAAGTCGAGAAGAATTTTTTCAAAAACTCCCGGGTCATCTCAGTCCATGCCCCAATCGACCTTGGTCTTAGAGAGTGAAGCCATGTTTTGTCTCTTTCCATCAAAGAGAAAGAGAATAACTTTAATTTCACTACATCCTCCGTCACATTGTTATATTATAAAGTAGCAACTACCTCATCAAACTCTTTTAGGTGTAGATATGGGCTCTCGGAATCTAGCCTATGAAACTTAGGTAGAAGTTGAATTACTCTCGGCTTAATATCAATTGTTCCGGCATTGTTTGGGATAAACATGCACGAAGGAGTGGTAGCACGGGCCGGTTGTAAGTAATCATGTAGAGATCTCATTGGTGGAGCATTGTGCACCTCATTCTCTCCTACTCCCTATTGATTTGCGTTTGTAGTTGGAGTAGGAGGGAGAGTATTCCTTAATGGTGTTTGATCCATACTCCCTGAACTTTCACAAAGTTCTATATATTTTCTAACTCGTCTATGGACAGAGAGTAGTCCAACTAAACCACCTTCGATTTGTAGACGATTTGTGTGGTTACGTTCCCAATGGGACATAAACCATACAAACAAAAAATCTAAACTAAGAACTAAACTTAAGTCCTAGATCCTAAAACACAAATCTATAAATAAACTAAAATCTGAAAAAAACTGTAAAACTGAAAAATAAAAAAAGTTCTAAGTTAGAAAGATGTTACTCGATTCGCTTGAACTAGAAGTGATTCCTACAAAACAAAGTAATTGATGTTAGTTCTAACTACTTCTAATTCTAAAGTTACTAAAACAATTTAGAATCGTTCATCCTTGATTCCCCAGTAGCGGCGCCAAAAACTTGTTCGCTCGCCTTAAGTGCAAGGCTGCGATGTAGTAATAATTCTCGGTAAGACCAAGTTAGATCCACGGGGAATTAGGGTAAATCAATTCAAACTATTTTAACAACTTCAACTTCAACAATTTTAAAGTTTGATTTCATAAACTAAGTAAAAACAGTAACTTGTAGTAATTAATGGAACTAAGGCTTCAAGGATCCACTTGTAGTAGTTCCATGTGAATTCATTCATCCAAGCATAAACATAACTAGATTCGAGGTTCTATCTCTCATGTAGTTGAAAAATTAAGCATTCCAACACAAACAATCCCACTTAAGTTAGAAAATAAGATTCTATTTCTAATGAAGCACATAGAATTCAAACATGTAGCCTTCGAAGTAACAACCATGCCAAAAGACTATGGTATGCTCTAGGGTTACTATAATTCGAATCTAATCAATCCAAATATAATAATCTCAGAGAATTGCAAGGAACTCATGTTCGAAGCACATGAACTCTCATAAAACATCCAAAAATACCAATTTTATTCAAATTAAAACTTAAAAATTCAAACTTTTAAGTAAATGTACTTGAATTAAACAAATTCTCCATGAAAACTAGCTATAAGCTTCACCTCTTAGCCTTAGCTAAGAGATTCTAGCTGAGCATCATCACGTTACAACTAAAATCAAAAGAAAAACTAAAGAAAAACATGAAAACTAGAAAAACCCAAAGTTAGCGGAGTTGTGGAGGCTCCACGATGCTCTCCTTCACTTCCCATGACCTACAAGCTCTTCTAGGATACATTAGGAACAAACCCTAGATGTTCTTTTATAGGTTTGATGTCTACTACACGGAAGATTCCAGAATTGCGTAAGGAATTAGCACTTGCGCATGAAATTTCGGAGCTCGAAGAACAAGCTTCTTTCCCGTGGTCGACCGGTACAGTGACCGGTCATTGACCGTTCTTTTTAGTCCAGCGAGTTTTTGCTTAAAAACTTCATAGCTCCTAGGAAATTCGACCGGTTGTTAGTGGTGGTCTACTGGTCGGACGACCGATCGGTTTCATCTGATTTTGGTTTAGCAAGGTCAGCAACAAAGGGCCTTCTGATTTGAATTTCCAACCGGTCGGATGACCGGTCGTGGGCCATGGTCGACCGATCAGTAGTGCAATTTTTTCAACTTTTCTTCTTTCTTCTCTTTCTCCATCGCATCTTTCTTCCATCATTTGGCACTTAATCTTTTGATCTTCAATGTCTACAAAGTGACTCATTAGGCATTGAATTATTGAAGTCTCTCTCTCAATCGTACAAACACAAAACATGTATTAGATTAGTCTTTTAAACATGCAAACCATGCATAATGTGTGATGAATTGGGGTTAGAATATGCACGATTCAGAGCTCAACATTAGGACAACAACCAAACCTCCTGTCTACGCCATAATTCGACCGGTCGGCCGACTGGTCGTGAACCCTGTCCGACAGTTCGAAACCTAGCCATTTTTTGCCTTTTTTTTTTATCCATTTAAGCTTTCTTTATAAAAAGGTTGAGATCAATTTGGGGTCTAAGGAGAGAGATTTTAGTGCATCAGAAGCCTGCCCTTATTGCCCATACCATTAGGCTCTAATCCTAAGTATTCCAAGCAATCTTTCTTATATTCGATCACGAGATGAAGCATTCAAAACTCATGTGAAGATGGACTTACTCTTTCTTGATCTTTAGAAGTTTAGGCACCTTGACCATAGGTAGATCATTTGTCTAAACCCCTTTAAAGATCCTATTAGATGAAATTTATCTAGGCAACCAACTCCTACTAGTTGTAGAGTATTCACACCATCTCCTATCACCTTAGGCATCTCAAGAGCATCTCATGTAAGGTGATTGATTAAGTAGAGTTGAAACATTTGGCAACGTAGCAGCAACACGATCAGGGGAGTAAATGGGAGCTGATTAAAGCACGAGAGAGCAGAGATCAAGCAACCTAAGAAGGCACTAAACAATGGCCTCATCCAACAAGTAAGTATCATTGTGAGAGTCCGGTTACACTCCTTCCTTGTGGAAGATTGAGAGTGAGAGCTTAGATTTACAAACTCGATCAAGTCTCTAAGGGAAGCCTATAGCGGGAGTGTACGCTAGGTTCTAGGATTAGAACTAAAGGGTAGGGAGGATCCTTGTCGAACTCCTGAGTTGGATGGAACCCATAAACATCATAGTTAAGAGATGAACCAGTAAAATCTTTATCATAGGTTGGGAGGAACCTTGTAAAACTCCTTGGTAGAGTGGAACCAATTTGAAACACGTAGGTTAGGAGGAACCTGATTTAAACTCCCTAGTGAATATTGGTGTGCTTAAGGGATGAGTACTTGAATCGACAGTGGAGTAGACCCATAGTCAAACCACTATACATGCTTGTGTTTGTGATGTATTTGAGTACATTGTTATCTTAGCATTATATGTTTAGTTGATTAATTATGAATGCTTGATAGGAATGTATGCTAGGGACTAGATAAGAAAATTCACACATAAGATGTACTTTCACTAAGTAGTGTAGACTTGAGCTCATATGATCCATTCTCATGTAGTATACATAGGTTGCATAGATTAGGTTCTTGATTAGTTAAATTTTTTATTATCAATGCATGCTTAGGTTAGGTTGTTTTATTGCTTATCATATGCTAGCCTTGTAATTGGGCCTACTTAAGCTTGGAAGCTAAGTGTTCTTACTTAATTAGTTTATTATTGCTAATTAGTTTAATTAGGCAAGATAAATTTTAAAAGGATTTTTAAAACGGTCCTAATCACCTCCCCTCTAGGACTTAGCCATAACTCTATAAGCTTCGCCAAGCTTCCGCGTATGTACGTAGGGTGTCGTGTTAGACTATTGATGCAATTTTATGGACTTCTTTCATTCAAAATCTCCCTTTCTTCCTTTCTTCAATTGATCTTCAAAGTGCTCTCAGTATTCCTTTAAGTATTAAATTCATGGGGTCTCTTTCTCCTTCTTATAAACACAAATACACATATAAGTCTTTTAAAGGTTTAATCAAAGTAAATGTGTGATGAATTGGGGTATAAATATGAACAATTTAGAGCTCAACAATGCTGAAAAGTGAAAGGTGACGATGCATAATGAGATGAAATCCTTATACGGGAATGAGACGTAGGAGTTGGTGGAGCTTCTCGTTGGTCGTAAAACGATCAGGTGTAAGTGGATCTTCAGTAAGAAACATGATAGGTACAAGGCGAGGTTGGTGACGAAGGGATATGCTCAGAGAGAAGGTCTTTTCTTTTGTGAGATCTTCACATTAATGGTGTAACAAGTATCTATGAGGTTCGTGTTGGCGCTGGTTTTCCAATACGGCCTCGAACTGGAACATATGGATGTAAAAACTTTATTCCTACATGGGGAATTAGAAGATCAAATTTAGATGAAGCAACCAGAAGGTTTCAAAGTGAAAGGGACAGAGAGCAAGGTTTACAGATTGAGGAGGTCGTTGTACGTGCTGAAACAATCGCTTAGGTAGTGGTACAATAAGTTTGATTCCTTCATAATGAGTCAACAGTTTACCGGGAGTGTGTATAATCATTATGTCTACTTTAACACACTGAGTGATGTGAAGTTCATTATCTTAATTTTATATGTTGATGACATATTTTTTGCCAATCATAACTATTAGGAACATTTGAAATGAAGGATCTGGGGATTGCAAAGAGGGCTCTCGACATTGACATACATAGCGACAGGAAGAGGAACATACTTATGTTATCTCAGAAAGAATACCTTGAAAAGGTTTTGGTAAAGTACGGGATGGACAAGGCAAAGCCAGTCGACGTTTCCTACGCGGCTCATTTTAAGCTTTCTTTTGAGCAATGTCCTAAAACAGAAGAAGAAAGGAAAATTATATCTTGTGTACCTTATTTGAGCACAATTAACAGCTTAATGTATGCCATGGTCTGTACGAGAATAGATATTTCACATGTGGTGGGTGTTGTTAGCAGATTCATGTCTAACCCTAGAAAGTAACATTGGGAGGTTGTGAAATATCTACTTTTGTATATGTGAGGCACATAGGACTACATCTTGACATTTGAGAAGTCAGGGGACAAATTGGTTGGGTATGTGGATTTTGATTACGCAGGCATGTGGATAGTCAAAGATTCATTTTCGATTACTTGTTTGTGCTAGCGGGTGGAGAGATCAATTGGATGTTGAAGCTTCAGTCTGTGGTGACTCTTTCCACAACAAAAGCCAAGTATATAGCAGTGACAAAAGCATTTAAAGAAGTGGTATGGTTGAAGGGCATTATAAATCAGTTGGGGCTTCATCAATAGGTCGTGCTGGTTAATTGTGATAGTGCAAGCGCTATCAATTTGACGAAAAATTCTGTTTATCTCTCTCGTACTAAACATATTGATATGTCACCATTTTATCCGATAGGTGTTTGAGGAAAGCGTTGTCACTTTGGAAAAGATTCATACGAGTGTGAATCCGACGGATATTCTAACCAACGTGATTCTTGCAAAGAAGTTCAAGTTCTGTGCAACTTCTCTATGTTTGGCAAAGTTGGAGTGAAGATGAAGTCTGCACGAGAAGCGTCGATGATAAAGCTATGCTGGAGATAGATTAGAGATGGAGGATGGAGCAAAGAAAGAATGGAATCAAGATTGAAGCCTCAATGAAGATTGTTGAATGGAGCCTTCAATCTGGACAAATCAGGGGGTCATCGGTCGACCGACTGCTATGGTCGTAAGATAAAAAATACTCCAGATATTGTAGATTGGTCTCTGGACAAGTTTGGACATGTTCGGACGACCGGCGATATTCGAAATTATGTGTAAAACTCTTTAGACGTTTTTTGGCATGCTCGGGCCATGTCGACCAACTGACCAATCAACTGTCGGTTTTCACCGTTTTGCATACGTTGATTTAAAATTTGGTTATATGTTATATAAGTAAATGTAATCAGGATTAAGGTAAGTCTAAGACGTGCTTAAGGGTTTGAGAGGGTTTTGAAAAGAGAAAAGCTAGGATTTTCTCTTCAAAGTTTTGATCTGAGTAAGTTCATATCGTATAACTTTGTTTTCATAATGCATTGATTGCTTTGTGCCATTGTTTTTTACTACAAAGATTTTTCCATGTAAATTTAGAATGTTCTTTTGTGTTAATTTGCTTATGCGATTGTGAGTACGTTGCTTAATTCTTCTATGTATGTTTCCATGAGTCGTCACATTGTATCCACACAACCCATCTATTTTGGATCATTATTTTAGGGCATGAACCAGGAATGGGGCATATCCAAATCACAGGTGGACCACACCACAAGAAAAACAATAATGTTAATTGAACACCCACCATTAAAAATTTCCTCAAGTCCACTGTAATGTTTATTTACCATCCAGCGTACATCCTGATTAAGTCACGAAGAGTTTCAACAGACTTGCCTGCGACCATACGACTCCCTTGTAGACTCACAGGACTTTCAACATGAGGTTATGAGCTCTAAGCACCCATTGTGGTGTTAGTGCGCAGGCGTGCGTGGGGTGTGTGAGCAGAATATAGAAGTCAAACAGACTTCCACTTGGATGAAGAGAAAAGACAAATATCGGCTTCAGCCAAAACTTATATGGTCCCGGGAAATTTTTAATGGTGGGGGTTCACTTACCATTACTCACAAGGGTGTCCTGTGGTGTGGTCCACCTGATCTTTGCATATATTCAGTTTTAGGCTCATGCCTAAAATAATGATGAAAAATGGATGGATGGCTGGGGAAAACACATACATGATCGTGGGGCCCGCTGAACACTGTCTACGTAATCGGCGCCCATCACTATGCGCATGCACGTCATTTTCAACGTACTCTGCCGGCAAATCAAATAACTTCTCCTGGTAATCCTGATTTTGACATTATATTGAAAGGTTAGAAAGAGGAATTGTAATTGCAGCCACGCATGCGGACACGCGAAATGAAAGTGCATCGCAAGTTCCTACGTGGCATACCTGTGCCAGATCTAGGACGTTCATCAGGTGGGCCTCTCTTAGAATGTTTGCAATCTTAAACGTCAGATAGAGCTACTCATTATGTGGATCAAAATAGTGATCCAAAACGTTGGTGTCATCTGATCCAACGTGCTGGGTCCATGCATCAAAACTAACTTAGATTGGAAGATCCTAGCTGCAGAAAATTTGGACTTTTATTGGTTGAATGAAAACCGTCACATATAGGTTTCTAATCCAAAGGTTGATGACTTTTCCATCTGGGTATTTTTGGTACATGGACCACTAACAGCGTGACCCATAATATGAACGGTATGGATGAGCGCAGAATGGCCGCCTTGTCTGAACTGGAAGCCGTTGTGTACAATCGCTTGGCCCAAGCAGATAGTATAATAATACCTTACATATGAAACCTCGGCCTTATTTAAATATTTTTATACCTACGTTTGTGTTAGACCAAAATCAGGTGGACCACAGTCCATTGACGGTCTCGATGACCAAATACTAGTGGGTACATGTCTAAGTCATTGATACCTATGTTTTGCCGAAAAAGTAAAGTAATAAATAAATAAATAAAAATAAAAGGATCCGATACTCTGGCTCAACGTGATAGTTCATATGGAGGCGCAGAGAAATTGTATGCATGGAATAAATAATACAAACTAGACTGCCCAAACCATGGAAACCGCATTGGATAGGTGATTAGCATCTAATCAGAGAGATTAGATGAATCTAACGTCTGATTGATCGATTTTGTTTTTTGCTGAATTTGAACCATTGAATACTTCTCTTTTAAATGTCTAAAAGATCTCTAGCAATCGGCATATTGTGAGTGTATGGTCAGGGAAAATTTTATTTTGTGACCCATCTAAAGTATCGTCACGATTTGGATGGTTTACCTGGAACTATATGTAATCTACTTGTCTGTTTTAGGAGCGCATGTGCATGAAGTGTCAGACTCTGCCTGAGTATCAAAGTTTTTTGTCAAATAATGATGAAGTTCTTGAATGATTAGAGACAGCGGCTGTATCATAAGTTATGGTAAAGATAATTTTCCCGCCGGCATGTTAAATGTGTAGAATATCCAATCCGTATAAAATGTGGCCACACCATGATGATCACCTGATATGAAAAATCAGGCCAATGGACTGATCTTGCAGGGTGCACTATCCAAATCAATCTACGGCCAACGTTATGATTCAGTGTACTGGTGTGGGCCCCCCAGAAATTAGATCACCCTGAATCTCATATCAGGTGATTATCATGGTTTGTCCCATGTTTTGCACAGATTGGATATATTACATGTAGGACATGTTGGCGGGAAAAGAATAGTTGTATGGTAGCCTATGACAGAGCAACTGTACCAGACATTTCTCTTTAACTAATACCTATCATCCTCGAGCCACACCACTCACACATTTCTCTATGATTTGGGTCAACTTCTACAAACCCCAACTATTGCGACATCCATTGTTTTATGCGAGTTGGTTCACTTGTGTGATGGCTGCGTCGTCTAGCATCGCCTGATGTGGCCGACACACAGATGCTCCGACGATCACAATACTTCATCTTCTGGTTGTTATATATCATCGATTAGCGTCGGCCATATAATCAGACTGAAAGGATGATTCTGACCATTAATTAGTGAAGTTGAATGTGAACCGTTGAGTGATTACTCTTAAGTCCAAATCCAGCTATACATATCAAAGATCAGAATCATCTGTTCGTTGTGAGTTTTGGTTTATAATCCATCTAGGATAACTCCGAGAAGATGGACGGTTCTAGTCATTGGATCATATTTCCATGTGTGACCCATGATGCGACACATACATACACTAAACAAACTTGTTTCATGCATTGTATGAACAACATGAATGGCCATGCATGATCAGACAATTTAGCGTAATTAGTGTAAACATGTTTGGCTACTTGCCCATTTCTTTTGATGTCCATGTTTATTTGCCACAGGTAGTGAGGATTATTTTAGAGGCAGGCCTGCTTTTTCAACCCCATTTTTTAATTTTAGGTTTTTTGGGATGCTAATCTTTGCTGTTTGATGCTACAGAAGAAATAATGCCTGATCTTGAGCCCTTTGTTTCGTGATACAACTACATAATTAGTTGTGCTTTGTGCCTCATTATCATTACAAATTAAAGCGCATGATTAAAAAATGGTCGGTACGGATTTGGTTCGCTAGCTGGATCTTGTAGGTAGGGGGGAATCAAGAATGCAAATTGCAGGTGCGCATCTGGATGCGCGCCTTGAAAACAAGTGTCCCACTTTAGTCGGCGTCAGAGATTGAAAATCTGGGTAATTCATCAAGCATGCCCTACATTGGATGAAAAAATGGGAGAATATTGATGCACATTTGTGGTAATTAGTAGTAGATATGGTGTATATGATTCTTCTAGCACACCCCAATTAGTTTGGACAAGGCTTAGATAATAACGATAATGTGGCTAAATGATGAGTGGGTGTGACTTAGGATGTAGTAGTTTATCAATATGCTTGCCTGATGAACGGTTCGAATCTCTCGCGCATGGCACATTGGCCTATCTGAGTCAGTTGTGTTAGTGCATTTGCATGTGGGCCAAACCGCATTCCTTGTATGATGAACCGAGATCCTTATTGCGAAATTATCAAGAAGATTGTCTTGGCTTGTCTATAGATATCTCTTTTTATTCTTTTATTCTTGTTCATTGTCGAAAAGAAGAGGAGACCCATGAAGACCGTTCACATTGTGCCTATGCAGGATTTCTTTTCTTTTTTCATTTTAAATTTCATTCTTGTTTTTTAAAGTTCTATTTAAGGGCATGGATTCCATTGGAATATAATTCAAGGTTTATTAATGGGTGGATGACATGGAAGATGAGATCACCGGCTTTCTATAGCAAAATCGTTCCAAAACACATGGTGGTCCTCACCCATTTTTAGTTTAGCCTCCCTCAAATGCATTTTCACCAGTACATTGAGAATGCAAATTTAAAATGATTTTGTTGCAAGATTGAGATCGATTTCACCGGCCGATCGTCGCGGTCCGTCCTTTTTTATATTCCTGAAATTGAACTATAACAGAGAAATGTAGTATAAGAAAATGTATGATTAGCATCTTCTAAGCCAATAATCGGTGTCAGAAAATTACAATAATCTTCATTGTAATTGTTGAATAGTTGTTGTCGGTGTCGGTGTCAGAATCATTGCGATCATCATCATCGTTATTATCATAAGCATCGTTGTCGCCACGATCATCAGTATCATCATGATCATCATCTTGGCTATGGCCATCAAGATCATCTTAGATTGTGTTGTAATTTCATATAATGAGATCCCATCCGTGGACAGAGACAATACTTCTACTATAATTGTTTCAAAAGATTGCAAATAAACAACTAAAAGAGGAATGATCATATGTTCCCCCCAATGTGTGGGACATCTGAGCCGTGCAAAAGGTGGGTCCATCGTGATTTTAAAGATTGGGTTGGTAGGGAAAACGATAGGTTGAATCATGTAGTAGTCATCTTGTGACCAGATTGACAAGTTAATGAAAATCCTACATGTCATGATCACCCTCATTGAGTCTCATTTTACCATAGTAATGTAGCTAACTGCTCTTTTTACCATTCAGATCCAAACCGCTCGTTTGGTAGGCCCCACGGTGTTGCTACCCTGGGCACAAAAAAATCAGGAAACCCACTTACCTTATGGGTCACGCACGCATAGAGGACTGTTGGGAAGTATTGACCAATGGTTCATATTCAACTTGTTTATGTGGTCTGCCAGATGATCTGACTAGCCTGATTTGTTTGCCATCTGATGAGCGTCTTGGACTCACGCATTGGCATGTGTGGCAGAGAGTACACTAGCAAGTTCTCTTGAGAAGTGGCATTCGAAAATGCAAGAGTACTCGCACCACTATATGAATGGGCCACACATGTGCCGACATAGCCCACTTTCCAACATGGGCAGTGTTGTTGTCATCTCTTGATTGGTTCCTATAATCATGGAATGATCTTGATCGTTGGTTCTTGTTATAGATGAGCACAAATCCCCAGACGTCGAATTGTTTTATTTTTATTTAAAAAATGAGACATGATTAGTTACCCACGCCATGAATGCCGGGGCAGCGGTTACATGCGCCGGGAATGCATCTCTGATAACCTTAGCCACATGAAGGTCCGGCAATCATGATCATTGACGTGGGTGCTTATATTACAAATTCCGAGGTGAGTCCCATGCAGATTTTACAAAATAAGCCTCTACCAAAACATGGTGTATAGAGTTGACCGTATTTTGTGAATGGCATCCCATCCATCCATCATGTGGGCCCTCATGCTCTGCGAGGAGCCCAAATGTCAGGTGGGCCACAACAAGTAAAATCATTGCGTATAAAACCTCTAGAATCATCTGACATGGCCCACCTGAGTTTTCAATGGCCTGATTTTGGGACGTTCATTCATCCAGGTGGAACACATCTTATGAATGGATTGGATGGCATATACGGTACAATGAGGGCCTCACACTCGGGCTTGAAGGTTTTGCTGGTAGCTTTCCCCATCTGAACTGTTACTTAAGATGTGACCCACCTGCACTTTGAACGAGAGTGATTTACGGGAGAGTAAGTGAACTTGAGGGGGCACACCTTTTGAACGGACTGGATTTGGCCCTACATGACACTGGGTCCCACAAACAGCATCAAGAATATTATCACGGTGGTTGAATGTGCATTAAGCTGGTGCATTCCGTGAACATGCCAAAAACTACATAGACGTGTGGCCAGATCATAAGTGAGTACTCTAGCCGTTGGATTGGTGTGTTTTTCAATGATATCCAATCTTTTTGACAGGGCACCCCTTGGATTGGGAAAAACTGCGGGATCTAATATTTCAACCGTTTGATTATATAAAAGTCAGTGGGACGGCTTCATGTTTAAAACGAAAGAGTCCAATCATCAAAAGGCTTAAAAGAATTCAATTGAGAGCTTTTTCCTGACACATATTTCAACCGATAAAATCCCAACGTATTATGTTGCATTACGTGTGCATGTATTCGAGCAAATGAAATCCTACAAAATAAAACAAGAAAACAATGTTACTTCTATATAAATCTCAGCAAACCTAATCTAGAAAAATTGGAAAACCCTGACCCAAGTATGTTAATTTCAAACTTTGAGAACCGTTAACTTATAGATCCCCGGCAATGACGCCAAAAACTTGTTCCTCGGCCCCAAGTACAGGCTGCAATGTAGTAATAATCGATTGCGAGATCGAGATCGTCCTCAGGGATTGTAGTAATGAAATCTAAAAGGTCTAATTAACTACTTCAGAACTTCTATTTCTACTTCAAGTACGGAGAACTTGAACTAGAATGGACATTCGAAGCATCAATCATATCCTTGAATCATGATTGATCTAGGGTTTTCGAATATTCAAATCTCATTAAGGCATCATAAAAATTCTCAGAAACTTTAAAGTATCTTAAGTACGTGGCACTAGAGATTTAAAAAATTCTCTAAAAATATTAAATTTATTTAAACTAGAACTTGAAAAACCATAATCCAAACTTAGTGTACTTGTAAAAAAAATAAACATTGAAAATTAACTACAATTGTCACCTCTTAGCTCTAGCTAAGAGGTCTAACCAACCAAGGACATGATTGAACTAGAGAATAAAAGAAAAACTAGAAAAAACATGAAAACTAGGAGAAAACTTGAAGAACTTGGAGTTGTGGAAGCTCCACTTTAAATTCCTCCATCTCCAACACGTATAGAACTCTTCTATGATGATTTTGGAAGAGAGTGGAGGTGTCCTATTATAGCAAAAATCGCCCACCAAATTTGGATTTGCATAAGAGTTTCGCACTTGAGTCGGTGGACGACCGGTCGCAACCCCTGGCCAATCGGTCGTGGCTCAATCAGCAACGAAGATAACAGACTCGGACTTCTAGTTCTTCATGGACGACCGATCTTGGCCTCTTGGCTGACCGATCGTGGATGCTAAAAAATAGTCCAACAACTTTGGACCTGAAATCTCGAAATTCAATTGGTCTTATTAGCCTCTTAGACAACCATTCTTGAGCCTTCAACGACCGATCATGCAACTAGTCCTAGGTGCACTTAGGATGTTCAGCGAGAAATCCTTCTCTTCATCATAAATTCGACTGGTTGGGCGACCGGTCTTGGGCAGCTGATGACTGGTCCCTGACTGGTCGTGGAAGACCGTTTCCTCTGGATTTTCTTTTCTCTTTTCCTTCTTCCCTTGCTTCTTTCCTCCACTTCTTGGCTCTTCTTCACTTGATCTTTAAAGTGCTTCAATGTAGTCCTTTTAACATGGAAATCATGAGGTCTCTCTCTTTCCTACAAACACAAATACACATATAAATAAGTGACTTTATCAGCTTAAACAATGTAAATGTGTGATGAATTAGGGCTTAAATATGCACAATTCAGAGCTCAACAATGGTGGCGGATGTGGTGGCTCCTAAGACATTTTCGAGACATTGGAGTTCCTTGGGTGCTTCCAGCTCTGATGGGATGTGGACAGTGGTCTAGTCAATGAAGGGAAGTTTCTGCCCCTTACCTAGGTCCTTTTTTGTCAAGGTCAGCCCTTGCAATTGGTTCTCTAGGGTGGAGTCTGGCTTGACGTTTGGATGGACGGTCCCCACACTGATGTGTTTGATTGAAGGGCAGGTGAAGGGATCATTTTCCTCTTCACATACTCATTCTTTTGTAGAACCTTCTTGCCCTAATTTTTTGGTCCGGTCCTGCCTACATTCTCTTAAACATCGACGACCCAGGTCGAGTCTTAGTATTTGAGCTGATAATAGAAGGTCTGGTGCTCGATGGGATTGTAGACATAGTTTAATCTGATGGGACATGCATTTGGAACATATTTGACTTTTCGAGTTCGAAACTATGAAGTGGACTGTCCTCTTCGGATTTTGTATGTCTATGACCAGGGATTGAGAGGTCGGGGCTTGAGGGCCATAAGAGGTGGAGGCCAGTGAATCAAAGTGACTTATCAGGCTATTTCCTTAGAAGATTAATGGCTCATTGCATGTCAGGGAACCCAAAGAGGGGGTTGGGCTGGGAGCCTGGGAGAAAGTTGGATTGTCGGAAGGGCATTCTGACTTTGCCAAGGTATGTGGCATGAGATTTGGCTTAGTGCCCTTTCTTGGAGGACTAGTGGTTGACTAAACCATCTTGGATTGTAGTCGGGAGCTACAGTGAATGCTAGTTGGGAGGTCTTTCCCTGGAGGACCAATGTTAATTGGTCCACGACTAGTTGGAGTTGGAGGAGCACACTAGTTCTGGGGATTTTCCTTGAAGGACCAATGACGCGTTAGTTCATGATTGACTAGGAGTTGGATTATAAACTAGCTCAGGAACCTTTTCTTGGAGGATCAAGACTGGAGGGGGCGTTGAGTAGGATGATGCCCCCTGCAAGATGAGTGGTACGAACTCTGGTAGGGAGTTTATGGCATGGATGGACTGGGTTGGATGGGAATGAGACTTTTCCTGGACACGATTGATGGTAGGGGCAGTTGATGTGTTGGGGCTCACTTGATGTTGTGGCAAGGAATTTTAAAGTATATTGCTACCAGTTGTCTGTTGATGTTGTTGTTGTCATCCCTGTTGAGGGGTTAACGATGCGCCTTGGGCAAAGGCGATAAGATTATCATCATCTGTTGGACCAAGGACGAGGACATCATCATCATCATTAGTTAATTCATATTTAATAGACTCTTTATCCACTTGATCCCACCTTTCGAGGGTGGCATGATGCAGCCAATTGGAGATTGTCCCAGCCCTTATTCCAACTTTGACTTTTTGCCTAATGCGAATCAATTGGACGAAGTTGGCATACAGATACGAGACGAGGTATTTAGATGTACTCGGGTTCGCCGAGTGGACAATCATAGAGATTTTCCTCTTCCTCATTAACGAGTGTTCTCATTTTGGTGGCCATGGCCCACCACTGTCCAACGTAAGCTGAAAAGGACTCACCATTACTTTAAAGTAGCAAGATCCGCCCTTTTGGGTGCCGCATTTAAATTGTACACGAAGCAGTTTACAAATGCTTAGGTAAGTTGTTCCCAAGTCTTGATTTGATGATAATCAAGTGACATGTACCATTCAAACGTGTCACCCTCTAAGAAATTTTGAAATAAGTGGATTAATGCTCTATCATTGCCTGTAACGGCATCAAGTTCCCCACAAATTGCTTTGAGGTGGGCTACAGGGCATCTTGCATCGCCATATCATTTGAATTTCGATACCTCGAAGTTTTGAGGTACCTTAGCATTTGGGAAGGAGCATAGATCCCTGAATTTGGTGGATGGGAGATTCAACCCATGCTACTTCCGAAGTTCGCTTTTCATGGCCCTGAATTGTTCCTTGAGGTGTTCCCTAATTCAATAAATTTCAAAGGGACCTGACTGGAGCGGTTTTGCCCCCTATGGTGAGTGCCCTCCCTCCTCCTCATAGCAGTCGATCTTGTCGACACCCTTATGACTTCCGCTTAGGGGAAGTTGGACCCAACTGTTGCTCCCATTAAGGGGAGTGTGTTTGTTGAGGTCCCATTTTATACATTTTCTAACCCATTAAATCACATTACATGTATGGTTTGCATGCTTTAAAGACCCACCTAATGCTTGTTTTGTGTATGTAGGAATGTAAGAGGGAAGTCATGAAATTATTGCTAAAAGGGTCCTTTGGAACCACATTGAAGACATTGAAAAGAAGCCCTAAAGAATCACGTCAGAAAGACATGGATTGGCCAGAAGAAAGAAGAGCTTAGAATACATGTCAGAAGGCCACCGGTTGCCCGACCAAAATATAGCCGAGTGCCCGAAATTGGATGATAATCTGTTGAAACTGATGGGCAGTTCTGGACCTGACCGGGCGCTCGACCAACATATGGTCGGGCGCTCGACTAAAACGTGACCGAGCGCACGACCAACGTCCGACTGCCGATATAAGTGCGTAAGTTTTTAGGCAATCCGAGGCGGTTCGTGGTTTTTCCTATAAAAGGACATCTTGGCATCCTTGCTAAGGTATCCTAGAAGAGTTCTAAGTTCGTGGGGAGCAAGGGAAAACATCGTGGAGCGATCGCAACTCCTCCAACTAGGGTTTTCTCTAGTTTTTCATGTTTTTGTTTAGTTTTTCTTTGAATTCTAGTTGAAGCATGATAATGCTCGGCTAGATCCTCTTAGCTAAGGCTAAGAGGTGAAGCTTGTGAGTAGATATCATGTTGGATTCGTTCTAATTCAAGTACTTTGCTTAAAGTTTTGATTTTTAAGTTCTAGTTTGAATAAAAGTGATATTTTTGGATGTTTTATGAGAGTTCATGTGCTTCGGACATGAGTTCCTTGCAATTCTTTGAAATTATCATGTTTGGTGTTTAGATTGATTAGATTTGAATTGTAGTAACCCTAGAGTGTACCATAGCCCATTAGCATGGTCGTTACTTTGAAGGCTACATATTCGACTTCTATGGGCTTCATTAGAACTAGAACCTTGTTCTTCAACTTGAGTAGAGATTGTTTGTGTTTGAATGCCATATCTTCCAACTAGAAGAGAGATAGAACTTCAATTCTAGTTGTGTTATGCTTGGATGAATGAATTCACATGAGGGCTATCACAAGTGGATCCTCAAAAGCCTTAGGGGGCGTTTGGTAAAACTTAATTTCACGACTTATCACTTAAAAATCCTATTTTCAGTGATTTTAGTAATTCAGACCGTTTGGTAATTAAAAAAATTTAAGTGCTTAATTGGAAAAATCACTTAAATTAAGTGGATTATTTTAAGCCATGACAACTTGACTTAAAACTTATAGCTGAATGCGGTAAGTGGTTCCTCTTTAAATTTTTAGATAAAAATTGACAAAAGTATCCCTATTAACATTTAATAATGGCAAGGATTACCCTTCTTTGTTTACTTTCCTATCTATGACACCATCCTACGCAAGTACTTGAAGTCACCAAATTCTATAAGCCCTAGCATAATGTATGTATTATATCTACATGGTCTATCCATTTGGAGAGATCATTTTAATGCATGAGCCCAAAAATGAGACAAGTCCAAACCTTAGGTGGACCACACCACTGAAAGCAATGCGGACAATGATGCCCACCATTGAAACCTTCCTAGGGCCCACCATGATGTTTATTTACCATTAACCCTGTTCATAAGAACACAAAGACCTAGATTAAGGGAAAACACAAATATTAGCTTGATTCAAAACTTTTGTGGCTGTAATAAGTTTTTAATGGTAGTTTTCAGACAAATTACCAAACAGATTTTTCAGTTCTTATAAGTACTTAAATTCAGCACTTTAAGTTCTCAGTACTTAAATTAATTTTCAGGCTTAATTTTTCAGTTTACCAAACAGCACCTTAGTTTCCTTTAATTACAGATTTTTACAATTATTGTTTTAAGTTAGTTTATAAACCTGAAATTCTTAATTCATTGAATTTGAAGTTGCTGGAGCAACTTGAATTGGTTTACCTTATTCCCTGTGGATCGACCTCGGTCTTATCGAGATTTATTACTACATCGCAGCCTTACACTTGAGGCGAGTGAACAATTTCATGACTTCTCTCTTACATTCCTACATACACAAAATAAGCATTAGATGGGTCTTTAAAGCATGCAAGCCATGCATGTAATGTGATGTAATGGGTTAGAAAATGTATAAAATGGGAGTTCAACAGTGTTGGACTAGATTCGGGAGGGGAAACTACAAATGAAAAGAAGTCCCGATTGCAAGAGAATGCTGTTTACTAGAATGTACATCTTGTGACTGAGTAAAATATAGAGGTTGGAATTGAGATTGGCTCTCATTAGCGGGAGGATGTTAAACTTGACTAGAATGTGAATACTGAAAATGACAATGGCTCCCGTTAGGGGGAGAATGTTGGGTTTGACTTGAAATTGTACCTAAAATCACAGTTTTTTATTGGTTAGTACATGCACCCCACTGTTAGTACACCCAACCCTCTTGTTAGTCACACTATAATGTTAGCCACCCCCACATGGGAATCAATACCAGCTAAACTCACACTTAAGGTGCTAGCGCTTTGCAAAAACTCAAAGAGTGGAGTTACTAGAGCTATGGCTAAGTCCTAAAGTGGGGGTGATTAGGACCTTTTAAATTCCATGCCTTAACAAAACTAATTATGCAATTAAACTAGATTAAAGCATTAACACTTAGGCTTCCAAGCCAAGTGGGTCTAATCACATAAATTACAAAAGATATAACTATAAGCAACTAGTCTAATTAGTGAAAATACATCTTGTGTATGAATCTAACTATTAAGTGCATATCATACATTCCATTCAAGCATTCATATAATTAACAATTCTAGGATAACAATGTGCTCAAATCAATCACAAACACAAGCATGCATAGTGATTCGGTTTCCCTACTCCACTCATTATTGTCGTACCCAAGCCATGAGTACACCGGATTTCACTAAAAAGAGCTTTTAAATAAGGTTCACCTCTTAACCTGTAATGGAGGTTTTTACAACAGGTTCACCTCTTAACCTGTAATGGAGGTTTTTACAACAGGTTCACCTCTCAACCCGATAGGAAGTTTTATAGATTCGACTCTCAACCTACATGTATACACCCGTGTTGGTGGACCACATACAAACCCGTGTCGGTGGTTTCCCTTAGAGACTTAAAAATTCAAGCTCTACACAAAAGCCAAGGTCCTATACAAGAACCTACAATGGTTTCAAGGCTAACCAATAACCTTAGTCTCAATCCATGGACCCACGTACTTCTCCCACCAAAGGCTCCCCACTTGAACACTTACCAAGTTTGGATTACAAACTCTCACGTACACTTTATCCAATTTAGGACAGAGCATGCATTTACTCTAACAAATGATTCTTACGTGGTGGTCGGATTTGAAATTACGTTGGGTGGTCTAACATAACACAAACGCATACGCGTGCGGAAGCTTAAGAGCGGAGCAACTAGAATTATAGCTAAGTCCTAGAGGGGGGGATTAGAACCTTTTAAAATATTTTCGCCTACTTAACAATTTTAACAAATTAAACTAAGTAAGCAATTAACACTTCGGCTTTCAAGCCTAAGTGGGTCCAATCACAAGACTAGCATATGGTTTAAGCAATAAACAACCTAATCTAAGTAAGCATAGGTTATCAAATGATTATAATTAATCAAGCTCCTAATCTATGCAACCTAAGTAGACTATTTGAGGATGGATCAAATAAGCTCAAGTCCACTTAAGCAAGTGAAAGTATATCTTATGTGTGTGGATGTTCCTATTAAGTGCCTAGCATACATTCCAATTAAGCATAAATAATTAAGCAATTAAATACAATTCATAATAAGAATTGTGCTACAATACAATCACAAACACAACGATGAATAGTGGATCGACTTCAGGTCTACTCTATTCCCAGTCCAAGTACTTAACCCCTTTGAGCACACCGGCATTCACTAGGGAGTTTAAATCTGATTCCTCCCAACCAAGGTTTTTTAAATCGGATCCACCCAACCAGAAAGTTTACAGGTTCCTTCCAACCTACACGTACACACCTGTATTGGTGGCTCTCCTTTGAGACTTATTTAGGCTCTACAATGAAGCAAAGGTCCTATAATCAAACCTCAATTTAGACTTCACTCATGAGTCAAGGTCCTACAACCGAACCTCAATGGTTTTAGGCTCTACAACTAAGCCAAGGTTCTACAACAAAACCTAGCGTTTACTCCCGTCGGAGGCTCCCCACTTGGAGACTAGATTTGACCCTACAATCGGGTCTAGGTTATACAACCAAACTTATCGAGTTTAAAGACAAACTCTACACTTAATTCCCCATAGGAAGAGAGTGGAACTATACTCTTATAAATGACAATTTACTTGTCGGATTAAGCCCCTTTGTTACGTCTCTTTGAGTTGCTTGATCTCTGCTCTCCCATGCTCGAATCAGCTCTCCTTGTGGTCCCCCGACGTTGTTGTCAATGCTTTGCCAATGTTCCATCTCCAACGATCAATCCCTTTGTATTTGTTCTTCTTGATATGTCCAAGGTGGATGGGAGGTGGTGAAACCTCTACAAATGGTAGGAAATGACTTTCCTAGAGGAATACACCTATTTGGACTCCTAGGTGGTATTTAGACAAAGGATATACCAATAATCAAGGTGTCTAAACTCCTAGGAATCAAGAGGGGACAAGTCCATTCTCATTTTAGCATTGAATGCCCTAGGCTTGTGATGAATCATAAGGAGAATGCCTTGCATGGGTTAGGATTAGAGCTCCTAATGATAAGTAATGGTGGTGGCTTCTAAATCCTCAAAATCCCCTCTCTTGGCCAAAAAATCGCATCTCCCGTATTTATAGATTTTCTCCCAACGGTCAAATAACGGACAGAAAATGACTATTCCGATCGATCAGAATATAGTTCCAATGATTAGAATATCAGTCTAGTGATTTCATTAGGTTTCTTGGCAAGATATCCAATCGATCAGATAGTGTTCCGATTGATTGATCGATCGGAAATCATTTTCGAGTGATCGAAAAATCAATTCCGATTTATCTGAGTTTCGATCGAAAATTGTTGTTTGGGCCATTTTGTTTACAGCAACTTTCACCTCTTTAATTAGTCTAATTTATCATATTTTTTATGGTGTTCTAAGACTAATGATGATGATTAAGGGTATTCCTAGTTGGTCCAAGTCATCTAAGAGGGTTTGCGTGTTTTGGTCCAAAGGGTTAGGGTCACCAAGACATCTCATTTACCTGTTCTTCTTCTTTGATGCTTCTTATCCTCTTGAATCTTCAGTCTTCAGCTTGTCAAGGCTCAACCGACATTACAACACATGGACACACGTGATTGATAAATAAGGTGCACGATTGAGCCTGATTGTTGCGCCTTTCTTGGGTTTCTTCTTCCATCTCTCCCATGCTTGAATCAGCTCCCCTTGTGCTCCCCTGATCGTTGATGCCAATGCTTTGCCAAGGCTTTATCTTTAAGATCAGCTTACTTTAATTGCTCAATTGAGATGCACAAGTGAGGAGGAGGTGAATTATCTACAACCTAAGGACAGGCTTTGGATTAAGGTTGTGGAATCACCTAGATGAATCTCTTAGAAAATTTAGACATAGGTTGACCTATTTGAATCAGTGTCTAAAGTCTAGAGATCAAGAGGGAACAAGTTCATCTTCAATTGAGCTTTGAATGCTCTAACATGTGATAAATAAAAAGGAAGATGAATTGATTTAGGTTAGGATTAAAGCCTAATGATGGTTGCTGTAATGGTAGCTTTTAATACACTAAATTTCCTCTTTAATGCCAAAAAAATGGAGCTCCATATATATAGAGTTAAAGCTCCAACGGATAGAAAATGGGCATAATGACTAGTTATCGACCTATTGACTTGACCCATTGACCAGTTGAAATAGACCATAGACCTGTCGAACTTGGGTGTCGACCGGTCGAACTCATATGTGGCTTAAGGTATTTCTTGTTGTCCAGTTTCAACCACTTTCAATCGGTCGACCTGAAATTTTTACTGGTCGAAGATGTCCTTCGACCTGTCGAACAAGGTCGTTGATCCGTCCACAATGCACAGGCTCAGATGTTTTCTTATGGACTTGTTTTGAGCTGTTTTGACCTGTCGACCAGTCATGTTGACTGGTTGAACATGCTGCTTGACCGGTAGATTGATCGGTCAATAGCTCAGTGAGAACTATTGATTTGGTAGTTTGTTTACGCTTCTTATTAACCTCTTAGGCCTTATAATAGGCAGTCTTTTGGGACTCTTAAGGCCAATGTAGGATGACTAAATATTTACATATTCGGTCCAAGTCATCTAGAGGTTAAGGTTGTTTTGGTTCTAAGGTTTAGGATCACAAAGGAACCTCTTTTAGCTGTTTCTTCTTCCATGATGCTTCTTATCTACTTGAATCTTTGGTCTTCATCTTACCAAGGCTTAGCTGACTTTACGACACATGGACGCACGTGATTGATAAATAAGGTGCACTTGTATGCTACAAATAGGTGCACTAACATGATTGATATATGAGTACTGAAACTAAGGCTAGATCCCGTTAAAGGGATTTGGCTGGAATTTGCTGGACTGAAATTGGCTGGAGTGGGCCTATTGAGGTGCTAATTGGCTCTCATTAGGGTGAGGATGTGCTGGAGTTTGAGTAATTGTGATTGGAGGGTATTGGAAGTGAACCCGATTCCCGTCAAGGGGAATGGGTTGGAACTGGTTAATGGATGGGTCGAAAAGACCCATGTGAGTGTTTATTTGTTGCGTGCTATGAACACAATGGGTGACTCTTTCCTCGAGAAGGATCGCAATCATGTCCTTAATTCTGCTCATGTCTTATGCTGGCTCGGCCAATTTGGGTACGGCCTCATGTTGAACAGTCGATTGCCTGGGTGATTCTAGGAGAGATCTTGAAATGTCTCCTTGGACTAACATGGTTGCCAGTGTGCAAGTTTGGATAATGCTTTGGTACAGGAGCGGCGGACCTGCAAATGATTTTTTTGGCATAGTGGTTAGAGAAAGATCTACTACTTCTTGAGATTTGTCCACTGCATGCTCTTTTTTGTGTTTTCTTTTTTTTTCTTTTTTCTTTTTTCTTTTTTTCTTTTTTGGTTTTGATAATTATAACAAAAAGTAAAGTGTAAGATGTACATGCATGAATGTAAATGGGACTACTATGCACTGGAATGCAGGATACTTACAAGAAAGTAGAGGGACTAGTTTGTGTTGCAATTCAGGATGCTCGCAAGAAAGTAAATGGACTAATGGGAACTGGAATGCAGGATTCTTGCGAGAAAGTAAAGAGACAAGTTTGCACTGGAATTCAGGATGCGAGTAGGAAAGTAGATGGACTAGTAAGGACTGGAATGTTAGTAAGTTAGTTAGTTAGCAGGTGACTAGTGTTCAGTGGAATGTCAGTCAGTTTAACAAGCAAGTAAAAGGGACCAGTATTTATTGGAATGCATCAAAGTAAATGTGTTGAAATGGTGGAATCCTCAAAACCCATAAAATCCTATGTTTCGAGTCGAGCTTGTGTTAGTGGCTAGCAATTCCCCAGTGGAGTCATCATTCTGTAAAGCCGTCCTGCACACACATACACGCGGCAGAATGATACCCTCACTTTCTTGGCCTTTTTCGGTTGTCGGTTCTGATTTTGACTTGATTAAAATGTGGGGTTTGTAAGTACACATATTTTCCAATTAGCTTGTTGGTTGAGTTGTCATGTCTGATGAGCCTAAAAGATACTAAGGAATGAAGCCTTGAAGATCTCTGACTGTTCGACTCAGAAGATCTACGAAGATACCTTGATTCAAAACCAACTTCCTTAACCCTAGATTCACGTATTTCTCAAAACCTTTGGCCTCTAGATGGCCCGTCACTTAATAGACATTTCCCTTATCCCCATGCCATAGAGGATAGTCCAAAAGATCAGCTTGGACTTTGTTTGTGTTGCTCCATAGTCCTTCTGCAGAAAAGAAACCAAAAAATCATTCTTATTATAAATCCTGCAGAATGAGCACCGGGTGCCTAACCACTATGTAGTCGGGCACCCGATCACATGATATGCTGTCCAACAGGATAAACCAGAAATCCAAAGTGAATTTCGAGTGCCCGACTGCAACTGTGTCTGGGCGCCCGACCAGTGAAAAATTAGTCCAGCCTGTTTTCATGTAATACATCATGAATATTGGGTGCCCGACTGCAACTATGTCCGGGCGCCCGACCAGGACGAAATGTGTTCAGTGAGCCTTATTTGAAATTCTAGATGGATTCCGAGCGCCCGACCACAACTCCACCGGGCGCCTGACCAGGACAAAATACGTCCAGTGAGACTAGTTTGAAATTCAAGAAGGATTTCGGGCACCTAACTGCAACTTCATCGAGCGCCCGACCAGATGCAAACTGGTCCAATAAGCTTGACCATATGGCTAGACTGAATTTCGGGCGCCCGACCTAGTGTTCACCGGTCGCCCGACTACCGCTGGATCAGTTTTTGGACTATATGTCCAAGCACCCGAACTAGCCGTTTTTGCTCGTTTTTAACACATCTATTTAAGCATTTACTTGGACAAAAACCTAATTACGGAAAAGAGAGTCCTCCTTTGAGTATGTGAGTTTCCATAGCCAAAAACCCTCCTTTCTCAAAGTCTGAATCCTTGAGTTCATTGTTCAATCCTAGTTGTTACAAACCATTAATGAGCATTCAAAGCTCGGATTAAAACATGAACTCAAGCCCTCAATAATGACACTTGACCTAATCTCTAGTTGCTATATTCTCTTGTCATTATTACCATTAATGAAGATCTTGGTGAAACCATTCTCTATCATTTAAGCCATTTCCCTCAGGGAGGTTTCAACCAAACCCTAATCCTTCACCTTGGAACCTACAAGAAGGCATTCATTGTAAGGTTGCTGATCGAGGGAGCTGAAGAAGGTATCGTTCGTGCAAGTCGAAGCTTCTTCAACCAAAGGCATTATCAAGGGGCTTAATCAGCTAAGTATACTTTACTTTCTAGAGTCCAAGAAACCTTCTCAAAAGTTAAGATTTGGGTTTTAGAGTTTGAAGACCCAAACTCAGTTGAGTCCTTACGTAGGACAAACCCTTGTGTAGGACAAAGTGTTTGATGGATTAGTCTTAAGGAAGGATGAATCCATGTGTTGAAGTCTAAGTCCTTTTGTAGGCTGTCAAGGTTTATGGTTAACCTCATTTAAAACCATTGTGATAGTGAAATCCGGCCACTCAAGGAGTGAGTGGATCAGGCAGGAGTGGAGTAGGTACATAACCGAACCACTATAAAATTTCTTGTTATGTGATGAATGTTTGCAATTACTTTACTTCTTTCATGATTGAGATAAACTGATTATAACATGTTCTATTATTGTTAAGCAGTAAGTCACAAAGATAGTATTCTGCATATCAAGTGTTTGTGGAAATGTTTCTGAAATGCAATTCATATTCTCATATATGTCTTCAAGTAACATTTACATGTTTATGAGTGTTTAAATTGCATAATTTAAAAAGTGTCCTATTTACCCCCCTCTAGGACAAAGAAACCAGTTTCTTGCTTCCACAAGTGCGATAATCGAACTTATACCGCAATTTCAGGGTTAACTCAGAGGTAAAAGTGCGTTTGACTTGGAGTTTCCACTAGCTAAATAAAGCTTAAAATCTACGACCGGCTAGAAATCGTAGAATTGCTTAGTGGTCAGGGAATCGTAAGATTCTAGGTAAGGTTAGTCTACAATCGTAGATTCTCAAGTGAGTCATGCGGTTAGTCTACAATCGTAGATTCTAGGTAAGGTTCTCGGTTATGAAAAAGGAACGGGTTAGGCACCCTTTTCTATAAGTGCAACGCACGGTCTCTACTTTACGGGATTTTTCAAAATTTTAGCAGAATTTCAGCATTATTACATCTAGCCGTGCTTCATAGAGTTTAAGACCTTGGGTAGGCAAAAAGATAAAATAAATATCACCTAGCCTTACTGTGCAGGGTTTGAGACCCTAGGTAGGCAAAATAAAAATAAAAAGGAAAGTAGATGGGAGAGAGAATTGTAGAAATAAAAAGGTGACTGTGTGTATTAGTGATGTATTTCGGATATGTGAACTGGAATGTAAGTTGATTGAGATGTGAGAAGGAAAAGGGGAGACTCGATACCCTTTTCTGTAAAAGGGATGTTCGGATATCCCCAATCCCAATGCTACTCTTTGACTTTAGTATCGTTTTTTACTCAGAATATTTGTGCTTTTTATAAGGCAGAGTAATGGCATAGTCAGACTGTTGAGGGAGCAAAGGGGCGAGGGGCGAGGAGTAGAGCTGATATTGGCTTATTTGGTTTAGGTTAAGTGGCGGCACGTCAATTTTAGCTTAGTCGACTCATTTTTAGCTGGCTTAGAATGATCGGGACGGTTGTCTAATCTCCCACAACCCTTCTTTCTTTTGCACTCCCCCCTCTGATCTCTCTCTTCGTCTTTTTGGATAGTCTCAACCTCTGTCTCTAGATCGTTCACCTTCCTTTTGGCCCCTGGTAGAGAGTAGCTTAAATAGGTGAAATGATGCCCGCACATCGCGGTTAAATGGAGCAAGTAATGCATTGCATGCTATAGTGGGGACTGGGGTTGGACGATGGTACAGTTGTTAACACACGTGACGAGCAGGGCGAAGTTGAAATAAAAAACTATTGGCGGAAACCCGGATACGGTGTCTGGAAATCTGTATCTTTAGATACAGTTTTTGAACCACCTGTGGACCCTCGCCGTTTTGTACTCCCGGACGTTCTCCCTTCCCTTCCGGAAAAAGAAGAGGGGTGCGTGCGGGCGAATCGCCGTTTGTGCCACTGGCTTGCCTCATTCTCGAGGGCTTTGTTTGGTTGTCGTGTTAAGCTGGATGTGTTTGTATAAGACTAGAGTCGCCACTAGCCAGTTACTTCGAATCTACAGTCGGCTAGACCCCATAGAAACGTTAGAGAAGGGAATCCGAAGATTCCTCCCTCTAAAATGACTCCTTTTGATCTGTAGCCTAGAGATTCGAGGTAAGGGATCACAGTTACAGGGTGTGAAGAGGTTAAGCATCCCACACACTACCCGTACCGAAGTACGGTCTCTACTTCACAGAATCGAACTAATACTTGAAAGTCTGATTTAATCCTCGTACATTCTCATAGATGACATGATGCATGAATGCAGGTCTGAACAGTAAGAGTTTCTGACGGGCAGGTTTCCATTAACAGGCAAGCCCAGAGCATACGCGCTAATTGACAGGTGCTTTATGCGAGACGCATGCTGTGTGTTTGAATAATCAAAGTGCTTGTAGTGACTAATGCATGAATGCAGGTCTGAACAGTAAGAGTTTCTGATGGGCAGGTTTCCATTAACAGGCAAGCCCAGAGCGTATGCTTGAACTGACAGGTGCTTTATGCGGAATGCATGCCATGTGCTTGAATGATCAAGGTGCTTGTAGTGAAGCAGGGGGGTTGGAAGAAAAGTAAATGTTGCACTTATGCTAGATGCGAATGAGATGATGCTGGTAAAGAGTAACTAAATGGACGGAGGTGTCGCAAGGGTTGGCTTTGAGTAGCTGGATCAAGACTTAGATGGGTTGAGAGACTTGGGCCAGGGTCAGGCTGGGCTGGACTAGGGCTAGACTCTTCTCACTCGGGCTCTCCTTGGTGGAAGAATGGGCTAAAGAAGGATGGAGGTGGGCTCGGGACTGAAAGGAGGGGAGGTGTCTCTTGAATGTGAAGAGGAGAGGGGGTATTTATAGTAACGGGCAGTGGCAGAACCCGTAAATATTTTTGGGCGGCACCCAGAGGGCCGCCCGTACGGTAACTTTGCTTCGGGTTCGGAGTGTACGACCTCCGAACCTGAAGCAACGTTTTCTTAGTTTTGGGATTCGAGCTTGCTCCGAGGCTGCGGTTTGGAACTCGGTGAGTTGACTGGGTTTAAGAGATTGGTTGACACGGTGAGTTGACTCGATGGGTTGACACGGTGGGTTGACTTGGTGATTTGACTCAGCGGGTTGACTCGTCGAGTTTTGACTTTTTCTGGGATTTTTGACTGGTTTTTCTTAAGGGGGTTTTTTCAAGCTGATGTTTAGGGGTGAGTTGACTGGGTTCAGGCTTGAGTTGGGCTATGGATTGGGGCTTACAAGGGTGAGTTTGGTTGAGTTTGGACATGGGATTTGGGTGTATGGTCCTTCATTCATTCAGCTATCTCTACCAATCTTGTAGCCGAAGGTGGGGTGTCTACAGATGCCCCTCTTTGGCAGAGGTTGCGTGTAACCGAATGCAAAAGAGAGTGGACACCCCACTTCTGACCCGGTCATTCATAGATCATGGTCTGAAATCTTTCCTTGCCTTTGCATCTGTGCTAGTTGATCATCTGGAAATTGATCACTCGCACATACCGCGGGAGTTTGGAGAAAACATTGCGATTGTCCCTGCAATGCACTGCAACCTGGGTACCCAATCGCAACCCTTCCATTCCCGATCGGTACTAACATCGAAAAGGTACAGCAGAGCCTCTGTGTCGTACTCTTACGAGGATACTAACCCTGTGATTGATTGTATGATGTTTTTCCCGGATCACTCCAGGAGTACTTGTTTCGCTTGACTGTCAAAGTGGTTAGCTGCCCTGCATCATGTAGTCTTACGGGAGTCCACTACGCCGACTTGGAATCAGTCAAGGTACTTCAGGCATCCACGCCTAGGTATGTGCCGGTGAACTCTTTCCACCCGATCTGCTGGTTTTGATGCTTGGTTTGCAATTCATTCTTTCCTAGATTGTGGTCTGGAATCTTTGTTTTCCTTTGTATCTGAGTCAGTTGATTGTTTGGAGATAGATAACTCGCACATACCACGGGAGTTTGGAGAAAACGTTGCGATTGTCCCTGCAGTATGCTGCAACCTAGGTACCCAATCGCAACCCTTTCATTCCCGATCGGTACTAACATCGGAAAGGTACAGCAGAGCCTCTGCGTCATAGTCTTATGAGGATACTGACCCTGTGATTGATTATGATGTTTGATGCTTTCCCGGATTACTCCAGGAGTACTTGTTTCGCTTGACTGTCAAAGTGGTTAGCTGCCCTGCGTCATGTAGTCTTACGGGAGTCCACTAAGCCGACTTGGACTCAGTCAAGGTAGTTCAGGCATCCACGCCTAGGTATGTGCAGGTGAACTCTTTCCACCCAACCTGCTGATTTTGATACTTGGGTTACAATTTATCGTTTCCACCTGTTCAAATGGTTTCTTTGACCTAGCCTTTTGGCTTTCATCTTTTCGTACCTTGGCATGTGGTACGACCGCACTAACACTGGAGTTCAGTTGGACCATATTTTGAGTGCATTGGATTCAATGTTCTCTGGGGAAACCGCGAGACATCGGATCTTATTGGATTTTTGCGTCGGCTCCTACCCAGAGATGTGGAAGATCTCTTGGTGTTTTGGAGGCCGAACGCTCTACTGGGAAAATGTTTTTGGGTTTTGAAGAGGATACCCACTCTGGGGAGTGATACTCCGTGGGGTTTTTATTTGCAAATAGGAATATATATAATATTTTTTGTCTTTTTGAAGAGAAAATCTGGCTTGCACGCGCCTCCACTAGGGATGCTTGTGGGGTCTTTGGCTAACCGACTTTTTTTTTGTAAGCAAATAAACATGATGATTGATGCGATGCATGGGGATGTACGGAGATGCATATTTGATGATGGATGCATGGTTTGACTCATTCTCTTTCCGTTTGATGATTTTGCTTTTGCTGGGGATGCAGAGGATTTTAAGCTTATTGCTCGCAGGGTTGTGATCCCCTGGGGATTTCTTTCTTTTTTATGTGGATGTTTGGCCAGCGGGTTGGTCAAGATCCCAACCCGTGGTCGATCAGGTCCATCATCCCAAGATGCTGTTTCTTTGCTAATGGGAATGGACGAAGGATGTTACCAGACTTCAAGATGTTTTTCTGTGAATAGATGTGATTGAGATGGTGCCTGGTCGCCAGTTTTGGTCAAGATTCCAATTTGCGGGCGATCGGATCCGTCATCCCAAACTGCGAAGTGAGTGAGCGAAGTTCGAGACTCCTGAAGTGCAGTGCTGGGGATAGTGATAATTTTTTATGATTTTGTAAATATTTGGTCCGAATCTTTTACCTGAGTCAGGATAGAGATTGGTTATTGAAAACCAAGGAAATATTTTTGTGATTTTAAAAATATTTGATTCGAGTAAAGATCGATATCATTGAAAGCAAGGGAAATGTTTTTGGGATTTTTGAAAATATTTTATTTGAAAACAAGGGAAATATTTTTGTGATTTTTTAATGATGATTTTGTAAATGTTTTGGTATTTTGTGATTTTCTGAAATGCAGGGAAAGGTATGGAACTTTCATCCATTTCCAGCTTCTACTGCTAGTAAGGCACCCGATCCATTTTACGTCAACACCCAAGATGAATCTCATATAGTTAAGTGCCGTAGTTTTACATCTTCGGATGAGGGGATTTTGAGGGTTTTCAGTCAACACACCCACAAAGTTGCCTGTTCCTCTTGTGCAATGCACATAGACCACGTATCGTCCGACGGACTCCTTCGGTCACAGAATGAGCCACATCCTCACATTTCCCTTTGTCAATCCAGTTTGGGGCCTTATGTTGCTCACAATTCCATGAGGGTGCGCTTCACCTCCCAACTGCCTTAATCCCCTTCATGAGTTTTAGGAACAGGGAACATCCGTCAGATTCAACAGCGACTTCCAAATCAAGGTTGTCTATCACGGTGCGTTCAACAGGAACAGGATTGCGGGGTTCTGCCTGCCTCAGCCCTTACCTATTTTAAAAGATTTCGGACACCCGTACGATCAAGTGTCAGCCACGTCCGGAACAGGTTAGGAAAGAAAGCCCCCGAGAAGTTAATCCCAGTGTAGTTTTAGGTCTTCGGACCGCTGGGGATAGATTTCTGTAATTAGAATAGGTAGTGAAAACTTTTTTTTTGTATTATTTTTTGTTTTGAAAAAGTTTCAGATTCAACTCGGGTACTCAAGACTGACACTGGTTTTTTATGAAAAACTTAAAATCTTTTTGGTATTTTTGAAATGATCCGGGTTATCGAACCTTGATCCGAGCGGTCGAGGCCGACACCGGTTTTTGGTTGAAAGCAGGAAAAGGTCCCCCGAGAAATTAATCCCAGTGTAGTTTAAGGTTTTCGGACCAAACTATGTACATGCTGAAAATACATTCTTTTTGCGATTTTTCAAAATATTCCAGACTGTTAAATCCTAATTTGAGCGATCAAGATTAACACTGGTTTTTATTGAAAATCTCTCGGGACTTCGATCCCGACGTAGTTTAAGGTCTTTGGACCAAAACTGTATAAGCAAGGGCTGGAAATGAATATATATATATATATATATATATATATATATATATATATATATATATATATATATATATATATATATATATTGAAAAATGTTCGGAGTCATCGGATCTTGATTCGATCAAGACCGATGCCGATTTTTATTGAAAATCCCTCGGGATCGTGATCCCGACGTAGTTTAAGGTCTTCGGACCCAAAACTTAGTGAAGTAGGCTGGAAATTACAATTTTTTTTTTTTTTTTAGAAAATGTTCGGAGTCATCAGATCTTGATTCGAATGATGAAGACCGATGTCGGTTTTATTGAAAATCCCTTGAGATTTTGATCCCGACGTAGTTTAAGGTCTTCGGACCAAACATTATGGTTGGGCATACTTACCTTGCTTTGTTTGGCTTCTGACGGGGCTGATTGTGATTTGAGTGGTCTGAATTGCTTGAATTGGTCTTGTAGGCCGTTTCCAGACTTCAGCTTTGCTTTCGAGCACATATCCTTGATGTTTTGTGAAGCTAAGAAGGCTTTCCATGGTGCGGATGGTGACTTAGACGGTTCAGATTGCTCTTTTTAGCCATGTGGGCCCACTTGATGATCAGATCTTGGACTCTAGCCTTCTTTCTCGATGATCAAGCCCTTGATGTTGCTATTTGATAAGCCGTGTAAGCTTTCCCATGGCTTGGATCACGATGATCTAGCCTTTGAGTGGCTCAGATTGCTTGTGGGCCTCTCTTGATCAATTTTCTTTTTCTTTGACTTGATCAGACTCATTTTGACGATAGTACTTCATGATTGGACATGTGGGGTACTTTCTAGATGATTCAGATCAGTTTCGAACAAAATTCGGAGTCAATTGGAGCTTTGGGCGGCCCTCAGGGTGCCATCTACTGACGTGGCCTGGCAGTCTCACCTACCAAAGATTGTGAAGCCAATCCCGCGGAGAGAGAGGAAGACCGTCCGTACGACCTCCTCTCTTGTGCGGTCTGGGCTAGTCCCAGTTCGGACATTCCATGGTTGCTTCCTGTTGCTGTCTCAACATTCTTTGTCTCTGAATCTTTGATCCCGGCCATGTATCCTTCTCTTGTCTTCACCTTTCTTTTCATTTTTCTCTTTTTCTCTTTTGGTTCTCTCTTGGGCAGCCATTGATGATGGTGATGAAGGTTGATCCTAGTGGGTCCCATACTTCAGAAGATGGTGGAGGCTTTAATGATGGTGAGATGTTCTTGATTGATGATGTAGATAGAGGTTTAAATGGGGCCATTGATGGGGGTTGGTGGGGCTTTGACTGGCCCCATTAATGGTAGCCATGCTGGAAATTCAGGTTTGAATGGGGCCTTGATTATGGGAGAAATGGATGGTATGGATGAGATGGGGAGATGGGACATAGGTGAGGCTATGCATCCTCTGGGCGTGGGCCGCTTGGATGATGTGATCGATGGTGATGATGGGGTCATGATGGACATTGATGGGCTGATTTTAGATTGCCTTCTGGTACCTGTGAGGAGAGAAAACACTTTAGTAATAGGATTGAAGTATTAAAGCAGGAAGAGAGATACTTACCTTCTGAGAGGAATGATCGGGAGAAAGACGCTTGTACGAGGCACTCCGTAAGTTGGCTGGGAGATGTTTATTTTGAAAACCCTGTAAGATTTTTTTTTTTTTTTGCATATATACGAATAAGGAACAATGATTTTTTTTTTTTTTTTTTTTTACAAATCATAAAGTAAAAATTTGTGTCAAGTGCTTTTCTGTCTGTGCGTGATTTGGACATGTGCTTTTAGATGTAGGAATCAGAACATTTGACTCAGCCTGATGTCATACTCGATTTTCTTAATTATTCACCAAGGGTCTTGGTTCCCTTAAGATAGTGCGCAATGGTATCCTGCCCCTAGAATTTGGGCAGATCTTGAAAGAATTCTCGACTCATAGCCGCCATCCTTGCTTCCATTGAATCTTCATGTCGCTTGGATCTCTCATGTACCTGCTTTTTCTTTTCTTTTCTTTTCTTAGCCATTATTACCCGTAATGCCCTTTCGGGTTTTCGCAGCGTCCGGCTTGCCCGTCATTTTTGCCCGTGGAGCCCTTTCGGGTTTTCACCACGTCCCGGGTATTTGATCTTGCCTACCCCTTGGCAGCTATGTTGTTTTTACCCTCAGCGCCCTTTCGGGTTTTCACCAAGTCCGCTGTGTGCCCACTGTTTTTACTCCCCAACGCCCTTTCGGGTTTTCACTCCGCCCTCTTGTTTAAGCACACATCTCTTTTCTTTTTTTTTTTTTTTTTCTTTTTGGATAACTGCAATAACCAGAGGTCAGGAATTCGTCGTTGCCGGCCGATGGTAACCTTTCGGCCCTTATCTTAAGTTAAAATGGCAGAGTTGTCGGCCTTAGCTATAGACCCTTCTGAGGTCGATGGATGGATAGATGTGTTTCTTTTCAGTCGAATTTTTTTCTCTTTCTTTCTTTCTTTCTTTCTTCTTCTTCTTTTTTTTTCATGGGTTGTGTGCCCCCCCCCCCCCCCCCCCCCCCCCCCCCCCCCCTTTTTAACCCCTATTTTTTTTTACACTCTTCTTTTTTTTTTTTTTTCTTTTTTGTGTGTGGCTTTTGAGCCCTTTATTTGGAACACTTATTGGTGGACGAGAATGGATTCTCAGAGGTCTAAGCCTTGACCTCTTGACTTCAGCTCTACTAATGTAACTCTTGATAAGGTTGGATTGACTTACCTGTGAAAGATTTTCACATAGTCAGCATTGATTGGCTCTGGAAGATCCTTACGCCTCAGGTTGGTAAGTCGAACGGTGCCTCCTAGAAGAACTTCTCTGATTCTCGGGGCTTGCCCCTTGAGTCTGATAGATGTAGCAGTGCTTGTTGTAAACCCGATATGACTTTTCATTCTTCGGCTTCATTCTTCATCAACACTCACGGTGACATGATTTTGACTCGAACTCATAGGTATGTCTTTTGATTTTAAGCTTCTCGAGGAACTCCTCCATCCTTAGATTTCGAAGGACGTCCCATTGCCAATGTTGATAGCATGTGGGAACCCTTAACAATTGATGATGTCATTCTTCATGAGAATTATTGTGCGAGATCAGAATATTACCTCCATCCACTTTGTGCTGTAATCGACTTCCGCAAGTATATGCGTATGACCGCTAGATGATGCTGAGTCGATCTTTCTGCTGATGTAGATACCTCAGACAGGGAATAGCTGGAGCGTTATCAGGTTGTAGAATTTCGAAGCACATACATGGATCCGATGTGCATGTTGCTGACACTTGACGTGCTTTCTGACATGTTGGCAACAATCTGTCTTCATCGAGCTGTGAGGTTTCTTCGATCATTCGTCAAGTCGCAAACTCCAGCATGAAATGCAAGCATAGTCTTGGCAGCATCTCCTTGATAGGCTTGATGAGTTTTTTATCGAGTCTGGATAAGTCTTCATAGGATGCAAGATTGGGAAATCATGACTTCAAAAATTTGATCATTCTCTGCTTATTTTTCGAGAACAAGGATTCTCAATGCATACTTCCTTATGGGTCTTAGGAGATCCTAGGTTTATAATTTTGAAATTTTTTTGAGATGACATTGGCTTTTGGTTTGAACTTTTGAGGAGACCCTCTTAGTTTGGGAGTCAGCTCATCATTTTCCACACCATTAGCTTTGTCCAGATCCTTGAGTTTGAAGTTCAACTCTAAATCGAAATCATATGAGTCAACTTCATACTCAAGTGCTTTGACAGACATACTTGACACTTTATTGCTTGGGATTTTTGAAAGATTTCTATTTTTTTTTTTGGCTTTGAAAGATTTTCTGGTTTTTTGGAATTTTATAAATATCTAGATTTTTTTTTAAACTTTTTGGACTTTCTGAAATTTTGAAAAAAAAAATTTTAATTTTTTTTTTGTAAAGGACCCGAGCGAGACGGCAATGCGAACCAAGGGTTGCCTGATTCAGCCCGGGGAGCCGAGCACTGTCGGCTTTTATTGTGCCGTCATGGGGCTACAAAGTTGTTACCGCCCTGCACTCCTTCCCCTTAGGAGGCAGGGCCAGAGGGATTAGTAGGCCAACCCTCATCATTGTGCCTAAACGTCATGGTAGATCTGGAATTGGGCTCTGAGTCGGTGTCGGATGCGATTTCTCCTGGCTCATCACCGATATATTGTAGCTCTTCAGGTTCATCTGGCTGAGGTGGGACTAGGATGGCAGTCCAGTCGATCGGGAGAAATTCTTGCCCCTTGCTTGAGTCTTCTTTGGGAAACTCTATCAGACTCAATCTGCTCGCTTGATCATTGAAGGTGGAATCCAGCCTATCATCAGGATAGATAATCCCTGCATTGATAAATTGGATTGGTGTGCAGATGCAGGGATTGCCTTCTTCCTGTCTTCTTCTTATACTTTTGTGCTTTGGTTTTCTAATCTGAGTAGGCCGATATCGCAGTCTTTCTCTATCCACATTCTCTTGAACTCCCATGATTCGGGTCGAGTCTTGATATTCGAGCTGATAGTAGAAGGTTTGACACTCGACAGGAAGGAAGACGTAGTTCGATCCGATAGGACATGCGCGAGGGAAGTAATTTGCATTGTGATAGTATGAAACCTCCCCATTAAAGCGTTGTACATCCATGGCTGGGATGGTAGGCTCTCGAGGGTTGGATGCTTCTACCATGGGAAATTGTTTGGGATCGGTAATGATGATGATTGCCCTATCTCTGAAGATGTGCTTGACCCTCTGGTGAAGATTTGAAGAGATGACACCGATTCTGTGCAACCAGGTCCGATCGGGAAGGAGATGGAATGAAGCTAAGATGTCCAAGACCTGAAGAGTGATGGTTGATATTTTTGGACCGATCAGCACCTGGACATCAATCTCCCCTTCGACCTCCTCGATAGTGGCCACATAATTGAAGCTGGGCCCCAACTCTGTTAGGGCATGTGGCATGCTGTCCAAGGAAGGGTCTTCTTCTTGGAGGATGATGGCTGAAGTAGAAGCCGAATAGACAAGTACGCCGGGCAAGTTGTGCCCCTGATTGCTTGATGGAGAGATGGGTAGGCTTTGCCCCCGGTAAGCTGGAGTGGGCAAGCTGTGCCCCTGATTGACTATTGCTGAGATGGGCAGGTTGTGCCCCTGGTTTGCTGATGCTGCATTAGGGAGATTGTCCCCTTGATTGACTGAGATGCGCTGATTGTGCCCATGGTTAGAAATGGGTGCAAAAAATGAATCGACTGAAGGTGCCTCTTGCATGATGATGGGCTCTGGGATTGAAATAGTTGAGGGTGCCCCTTGCAGGATGAGAGGTTCGAACTCTGAACTAGAGTCGATGGCACGGATAAACTGGAGAGGAGGCTCTTCTTGGCTGATGAAAGCTGGATAGGCAGGAGGTGCTCCTTGCATTGTGGAGACTGGACCGACTAGGAGATGTTCCTTGCAGGATGAGGGGTTCTGAAATTGGATTGGTTGGGGGTTCCTCTTGCCAACCTAGATTAAGGCATTGTGGGTCCCATCTCAGCTGTTGTTGTCACTGCGGTTGTCCATGCTGAGGGAGGAATAGTATGTCTTCAGTAGAGGCAATAAGATCGTCTTCTTCCATTGGATGGGAGATGGGAACACTATCATTATCGCTCTCGTATCCAGTAGGCTCACCTTCCACTATCGGTTGTAGTGGAGAGGCCTGCTGAGGCCACCAAGGGGAGATCATCACAGCCCTTATTCCGGCTTCGACTTGTTCCCCGGCGCAGATGAATTGGGTGAAGTTCGCATATGGATGTGAGATAAGGTATCCAAAGATACTTGGATTTGCCGAGTGGACGATCATGGAGATTTGCTCCTTGTCGTCGATGGGAGTCTTCATTCTAGCGGCCATGGCCCTCCACCGTCCAATGTAGGCTGACAATGTTTCATCACTTCTTTGCCTAAGAGCTGCGAGGTCTGCTCTCCTGGGTGCCATGTTAAGATTGTATGCGAACCTGTCGATGAAAGCCTAAGAGAGTTGCTCCCAAGTCCTGATGCGATGACAGTCCAATGATGTGTACCAATCTAGGGCATCATTTTTCAGGGACTTTTGAAACAGACGGATCAACGCCCCGTCGTTGCTTACCACAACATCTAGCTCACCACAAAATGATCTCAAGTGGTCTATAGGACACCCTGTCCCATCATATCTTTTAAATTTTGGTACCTGAAAACCTTGAGGTACCATTGCATCAGGAAATGGACAAAGGTCCCTGAACTTAGTGGATGGAAGATCCACCCCTTGCTGCTTCTGCAACTTTCTCTTCATCTCTCGCATCTGTTCTTGGAGTTGTTCGATTTCAGAGGGACCAGATGAAGGAGATCTTACCCTTTGCTAGGACTGAGCTAGCCCCCTTTCGTAATAATTGGTGTCATTGATGCTCCTATGATTCCTGCTTGAAGGGGGTTGGGCCTGATAATTACTCCCATTATAGGGACTTTGTTGGACTGGAGCTGAGAAGGAAGACTGCAAAGAAACTTGAAAATGGCTCGTGTTTGCAGGAGGATACTAGAAGAAATGCCCTGAGGTAGAGGGTTGTTCTGATTGAGGGCCTTCATTAGGAGGGTATTAAAAGTCCTGCGCCAACCCTGATAGCTGTGTTTGGGATGAACTGGAGGCTAGAAGAGATGGTTGTTGTGGTTGTTGAACTGGACCAGCTTGATTGCTGGCTGCTGAAACCTAGGCTTGTGTGAATCGGAGAAGCATTTCCTGCATGGCCTTCATGCTTTATTGTAGCTCTTGGATGCCAGGAATTGACATGGATTCACTCGAGTCTAACAGTGGAGAGGAAAGCCTCAGGTATAGGGAATGGGAGAGCCATGTCGATTTTGTATTGGACGTGGCAGGGTGATCTGGTTTGGAGAAGTAATGGTGAGGACTCTACTCTACTATCTTTTTTTGGGTTTTGGGGATTTTCTATTTTTTTGTATTGGTTTTGGGTAAAATGCTATGCAGATGAGATTGTATGAGGACTAATGACTTTCAAGTATAGGGAGGATTCTGTTTTTCAAGTCGGATCACGACTAGTGGGACTAGCTTATCCCCAGTGGAGTCGCCATTCTGTAGACCCTCGCCGTTCCGCACTCCCTGACATTCTCCCTTCCCTTCCGGAAAAAGAAGAGGGGTGCGTGCGCCCGAATCGCCGTTTGTGCCACTGGCTTGCCTTGTTCTCGAGGGCTTTATTTAGTTGTCGTGTTAAGCTGGATGTGTTTGTATAAGACCAGAGTCGCCACTAGCCAGTTACTTTGAATCTACAGTCGGCTAGACCCCATAGAAACGTTAGAGAAGGGAATCCGAAGATTCCTCCTTCTAAAATGACTCCTTTTGATTTGCAGCCAGAGATTCGAGGTAAGGGATCACGGTTACAGGGTGGGAAGAGGTTAAGCACCCCACACACTGCCCGTACCGAAGTATGGTCTCTACTTCACAGAATCGAACTAATACTTGAAAGTCTGATTTAATCCTCGTACATTCTCATAAATGACATGATGCATGAATGCAGGTCTAAACAGTAAGAGTTTCTGATGGGCAGGTTTCCATTAACAGGCAAGCCCAGAGCATACGCTCGAACTGACAGGTGCTTTATGCGAGATGCATGCTGTGTGTTTGAATAATCAAAATGCTTGTAGTGACTAATGCATGAATGTAGGTATGAACAGTAAGAGTTTCTGATGGGCAGGTTTTCATTAACAGGCAAGCCTAGAGCATACGCTTGAACTGACAGGTGCTTTATGCGGAATGCATGCCGTGTGCTTGAATGATCAAGGTGCTTGTAGTGAAGCAGGGGGGTTGGAAGAAAAGTAAATGTTGCACTTATGCTAGATGCGAATGAGATGATGCTGGTAAAGAGTAACTAAATGGACGGAGGTGTCACAAGGGTTGGCTTCGAGTGGCTGGATCAAGACTTGGATGGCTTGAGAGACTTGGGCCAGGGTCAGGCTGGGCTGGACCAGGGCTAGACTCTTCTCATTCGGGCTCTCCTTGGTAGAAGAATAGACTAAAGAAGGATGGAGGTGGGCTCGGTACTGAAAGGAGGGGAGGTGTCTATTGAATGTGAAGAGGAGAGGGGGTATTTATAGCAGCGGGCAGTGGCAGAACCCATAAATATTTTTGGGCGGCACCTAGGGGGCTGCCCGTACGGTCACTTTGCTTCGGGTTCGGAGTGTACAACCTCCGAACCCGAAGCAACGTTTTCTTAGTTTTGGGATTCGAGCTTGCTCCGAGGCTGCGGTTTGGAACTCGGTGAGTTGACTGGGTTTAAGAGATTGGTTGACACGGTGAGTTGACTCGATGGGTTAACACGGTGGGTTGACTCGGTGATTTGACTCAGCGGGTTGACTCGCCGAGTTTTGGCTTTTTTTGGGATTTTTTACTGGTTTTTCTTATGGGGGGTTTTTCATGCTGATGTTTAGGGGTGAGTTGACTGGGTTCAGGCTTGAGTTGGGCTATGGATTGGGGCTTACAAGGTTGAGTTTGGCTGAGTTTGGACATGGGATTTGGGTGTATGGCCCTCCATTCATTCATCTATCTCTACCAATCTTGTAGCCGAAGGTGGGGTGTCAACACCACCATATCTCGGTAACTTTATTTTATTTTTTAAATTCAGGGTGCTTCGTGAATGCAGTCGGAGGTTGTGCTCCCTCACTTGGCCTGCCACTTGTGTGCTCGGTTTTTTGCTGATCTGTCTCCATGGCTGCCTCAAGGGCATGATTTTAGTTGTACATGTCCTTTGGCTACTAAAGTCAATGAATGAGTTTCAACATTTAAAGGTGGGGTGTCTACAAAGTGGACCACACTATATAAAGCAGTGGGGAAAATGACAACCATTGTTGAAAAACTACTAAGGATACAAAACTATTGGATAAGTTGATATTTGTGTTTTCCCTTCATCTAATTATGTGTCACCATATTGAACATGTTGAATGACAAATAAACATCATGGTGGGCCTTAGGAAGGTTTCCAGGTGGGCATCACAGTCTCCATTATTTTCTATGGTGTGGTCCACTTGAGCTTGGGATTTACCTCCTTTTTGGGCTCAGGCCTATAATGATCTTGCAAAATGAATGGATTGTGTGGATTAATACATACAAAATACTAGGGGCCCACATAACTCTGCCACCTCAACACACCACTGGCGCACCAAGCAATCTGCTTTAGATTCGGTCGATTGGCCCCATTATAAGGAGCAGAATAGGTGTTACCCTTACCATGGGTGCACCTTGATGATTTGTTGTATATCCACATAGCGTATCCATTTTTTCAGGCACATTTTAGGGTCCAAAAAATTAAGCAGATCAAAATCTCAAATCGACCAGACTATAGGAAATAGTGGTGATTGAATGCCCACCATTAAAAACTTCCCAACTCCTACTGTAAATAGATCCATAACTTTTATCTGCTATCCAACCAGTTGATAAGGGGAGCGGTTATGTGTTAACTGGGTAATAACTTAGTGGGTGTTACCCTTACCATGTGGGGCCCACATTGATGAATATTTTATATATAAATTGTTGTTGCAGGAATCCGGACAGTGAATCTAGATGGCTAAGATTAGCCACGTGACTTTCAATCCGCACGTAGGAACTCCTTTTCACCTTCTAGACCTGCAAAGAGAAGAAGAAGAGGCAGGAGGGAGGTGCCGTTGTGTGGCGGGGGACTCTCTGATGCCTAAGTTAGGTCCGTGCTTAAGTATAGTAAGGGTTTGAAGGATAAGATGTTTTGTACATTTGGAGTAAAGGATCCAAGCTATATTTATAGGGCATGGAGGCAGTTTAGATAGTAGGATCCTGCTAGGATACGCTAGAAGAGTCCCTGTTTTAGTAAGATTCTGCCTTCTGATCGTGTTGAGGCGATGGCGAGAATAGAAAGGAGATCTCCCGGAGTATCTAGACAGAATCTCTAGGATCTCTGTAGATAAGATCACCCTTGGGTGGTCGGCTATAGCGGGAGCCTTGACAATGGTGGTCGGAAGGCTTCTGGGCAATCCGAGGTCTCCAGTAAAGTCCTCGGAGATGGGTGCTCTCTGGGTAGGTGACCACTAGTGGCTCTGGTCCTCGACAATCTCTAGAGGACCAAGCTCAATGGTCGATTCTTGTCTTTCGGTGACACGTGGGCCGCAGGACGACTTGTGGGACAGGTCGCCTAGAATGGGCTTCCTCGTATGCTTTGGGCCATGGCCCAACTCGGAATATCCCCATAACACATACTGCCCATTCATTTTCCCATATCATATTTGGATAAGCATATCAAAATCTCAAGTAAACAACATAGAAAAAGTGGTGAATGACCATTAAAAGCTCTTTTGTGGGGGGGGGGGGGGGGGGGGGGGGGGGGGGGGGGCGGGCACAAAAGTTTTGGATCATCGAATCTTTACATTTTTCCTTCATCCAAGTTTGATTGACCTTATCAATAATTTGGATGTAAAATAAATGTTATTGTAGGCATTACAATGGGCTTTAGGGCCTGTTTGGTTGCAGAATTTAAGGAAAATAAGGAAAATGCCAAATGGCCCTTCCCAAGCAAGGGACCCATCTATTGAACCAATCTCATGTCTTATGTGGGATCCACTGAATAGTTTTGGAGTAGATCCAAGTTATCTACATGAAAGGGGTTTTAATTTCATGTAATCTGTCTAAGTTTGAGGGAAAAACTTATCACGGATGGACCTACACCGGAGGAAACGGTTTGGAATTTACTCACAACGTTAACATAGGTGTGGTCCACAAAAAGCTCTATTTTTTTTTAAATGACCCTCCTTGGGTTCACGAATGTCCGATTAAAGTGAATGGATCAGATCAGCCGAGGGGTGGCCTCAACAATTAATTTTGTGAGGCCCACACTTAATTCTCAAAAGGCTCTCTCGACTTCTGTAAAAGTTGTTATTATACAAGAGGTGTGGCAGAGGGGCATTTTGGTCCCGAAAAAAACACTACAATGCCCAGCATACTACATAAACAAAATGATAGGCTCGTCCATACAATGGCTTGTACGGACGGGCCAATAATCAAAATAACATCACAATTGGTAGTTTTTTCAACTATTACCCCTTTGCAAGGTGGATTAGCTGTTACCCGCGTAACAAATAAGTGGGTGTTAAGCTTACCGTGTGGGCCCACTTTGATGAATGTGTTTCATATCCATGCCGCCCATCCGTTTTTCTCCAGCTAATTTAAGGACGTTATCACAAAACTTAAGTAGATCTAAATCTCGAGTGGACCACACTAGTGCAAAAAGTGGTGAATAACCATTAAAAACTTTTTTTAGGCCACAAAAGTTTTGGATCGAGCTAATCTTTGCATTTTTCTCCTTCTTCCATTTTTTGTTGATCTTATCAACGGATTGGATGGGAAATAAACATTACGGATCTACTTACAGTGGGGCCTGGAAAGTTTTTAATGGTGAGCGTTCAATCATCACTGTTTCTTGTGATGTGGTCCACCTGAGATTTGGATGTGCTTAATATTTAGGACAGCATCGTAAAATGGGCTGAAAAAACGAATGGATGGAGTGGTTATACAGCATACCATCAAGGTGGGCCCCACGGTAAGGGTAACACCCACTAAGCTGTGATCTTACCTGGGTAACACCTAATCCGCACCCTGCGCTGTACCGATTGCTTTGCCAGGTTGTCTCTTCTCACACTCGTCAATTTGGCACATCATACGAAATCGAGGCCGTTCATAATAGACGGTCAAAAAAGGACAGAACAAGTTCATCGCAGTGCGCCCTCCTTTGAATTAGCTCATACTGCCATGATATACAAGTGTGGTTCCTTCAGCAACGGTGGATGTAGTTGCTTTCTTCGTAATGGGTGGCTATGTATCACTGTATTCTGTAGTCCCGCGGACTAGTATCAGACCTGGATGCGGATTGCGTCCTGCCCTCGCCTGGACAGGCAGGGTCTCTGTGGGGCCCACCGTGATTTATGGGTTTTATCAACGCAGTCCGTCGATTTTGTCAGATCATTTTAAGCCCAAAATGCGATTCTGATTGGCTGGGACCCCTGCAGCCAGGTAGCTGGTGGACAGGCTATGTTGGCTCCACCATAATGAATGTATTTTATCCACACCGTCCATCCATTTTTCCTGACAAAAATAGATATTCAACGCCTACCGTTGAAAACATTTTAGGGGTCACGGAAGTTTTGGATTAAGATGATATTTGTATTTTGCCTTCATCCAAGGTTACCTAACTTTATGAAGAGGTTGGATGGCAAACATACATTGCCAGGCCTCCAAGAATTTTTCAACAGTCACGGCTCAATGCTCACTGTTTTCTGCGTAATCCACTTGAGCTCTGGATCAGTCTCACTTTTGGACTCATGCCCTAAAATAAACTGCCGTGTATGTGTATATATATTTCATGGTGGGGCCACAGACCTTTTGCCCCACCTACCTGTCAAGCATATGTGATAATGATGTCAACTGTTGAGACCTTCCTAAGACTCAATGTGATGTTTTGTTGCCATCAAACCCAGTTCATTAGGTCACCTAGATGTGGATGGCAGGCAAATGCAAGTGTCAACTTGATTAAAACTTCTGCAGCTCCCAAGAAGCTTTTAATGTTGGCCATTCAATATGTATCATGTGGTCCACTTAAGCCTTGTATTTGCCTCATTTTTTGGTTCATTAACTTAAATGATTTAACAAAATGGATAAAAATGTGGATAAAAGTAGTGTAGACAAAAATCATACATCTCGCTCTCAATGGTTAGATCTGGATGGAATCCAGTTGGATCCGACTCCAAGTCTGAAAATCTGTAGCCAACTTTGGATCCAAAACGTGATATCCATGTCCAATTCACTTGTAAATAGCCAAATTCATTTCCGATCCAAAAATCCATATAGCCATCCGATTCAAGTTAGATCTAGGTCCGAATCCACCACTTCACAAATCTAAAAATTATATAAGATAATATATTAAATTTAGCAATAAAATGGTGCAAATTCCACTGTTTACTATAGTATGGTCAACCTGAGATTGGAATGTGTCTCATTTTTGGCATGTGGCTTAAAATAATTTGGAAAATTGGATGGCCGGTGTGGATATAACATATAAATCAAGGTGTGGGAACCCCACTCACGCCCAAAAGGGCTCCGCCCACTAATGCTACTAGGCAGTAGCGTCTTTTGGACTAACTATTCCAGTGGCACTTTTTTTTTTTTTTTTTTAATTTTTAAATGGAGCCCACACAAGGATGATCCAGTCTGTCCAGTAGCTCAGCCCATCCGTGGTGTCCCAAGAGCTGAAAAATAAACATCATAGTGGACCTAAAAAGTTTTCAAGGGTCGACTATACCTGTTCAACTGTTTCCTATGGTGGGGTTCACTTAAGATCAGGATTCGACTAATTTTTTGAGATTAACCCTAAAATGATATGGTGGGATGGATGGACAGTTGGATGTAACACATATATCATGATGGGCCCCACGGGTAGGCCCTAGGACCACTTTTCTCAAAAGGGTTTATGCAGAAGTATTGAAGTCTAAAGAGAATAAGTCAAACAGCCACACAGAACTCACTACTATGGAAGTTGAAACGGTTGAAGCCTTGAAGCATATAATAATGGGAATCCAATCGGATCTCACTACTAGATCTGGATTCGACCCGAATATAATTTAGATTTATTTTTGTAAACCCAAATCTAGGTCTGTTTAATTAATTGAACCTAATTTAAGATTCAACTTCACATTATATGAGTTTGGAAGCGAATCGGATATCAAATCTGACCCGCTCTATTGAGAGCCCTAATACATCATGATAGGCCCCACACAAAAATATCTATGTGACCTTGGGGTCACAGGCAACCTGATTCCCATTTAGACAGTCTAATTTGTTGATCCTATATTGTTCATTAGGTCATGTAAATATTTCATGGCCTACCATGCAAATGGCCACTAAGGTGACAAATCATTAACCATTTGATCGATCACCTTAAATATAGACAGTTAATATCGTTTACATACAAATAAGTCCAATCCACAATTTGATCCACTTATGTTAGGGAACATCATGGATTGCTTATGATTTTAAATAATTACTTTTATTAGAAAATCACAACCATCCCATCCATGCCTGGGAAAAGAATGGCCATAAAAAATAGGGCTGAATCGTTGATGGACTGGATCATCTGATCTGTACGGTTTTTGCTCAGTAACTCGTGAAAAGTGGAAGTGGATTGCCTACGGAGTAAACTCTATGGGGCCACCATGATTTATGTCTTTTATCCACGCCATCCATTCATTTTACCTGCTCATTTTCGGGAATGAGGTTAAAATTGAAGCATATACATAGCTCAAGTATACCGTACCACAAGAAAGAGAGTTTTGAGCACCTGCAATTCTTGGGGGTTTGGATCAAGCTGATATTTCTGTTTTCCCATCATTGATGTCTGTGTGACCTTATGAACCCTACGAAGGTTTCAACGGTGGAGATCATTATTCCCATTGGTTCTTATGGTGTGGTCCACTTAAGATTTGGATATGATTCAATTTTGGGATCATGTACTAAAATTATCTGAAAAATTTATGTACAGCGTGGATAAGACACATACATCCACGGTGTCCCTACAGACGCTTAAGCGTACCCGTGGAAAGCGTTCTGGACTTGATGGACATTTCAGATCGGTCAATTCAACTGTTCAAGTGAACGGATGCAACCAGGGACACTAACTTAAAGTGCTACTGGAGCACGGGAGAATTTCTCCCTTGATTTAATCATGAAAATGATTTTTCCCCCACCTGGGTCGTAATTCAGTTTGGGGCCACACATGTTAGAGATCCTGGCCATTCATGAGATATGTGATCTGTGAATATATAGGCCATCGACCAAAAAATATGTTCAAATGATCAAGCAGGTCAAACTTGTTTGGAAAAAAAGGTAGTTAGAAAATTCAAAGTACATGTTGGGTTCACTTGATGAGTCTATGTTTACACTCCATCAGAAACTGTTCAAATCAGACGGTTAGAAAGTTAAACACGTAGCATCTCCATTGTACGAAAGATCAGGGTGAAATCTTCATGGCCAATACAATCAATTGAAGGAAGATCTTGAAGAGGTAGGACAAGATAAAGCCAGATTGGACTTTGTCAGGAGGAATGTGTCACACAATTAAATGGAATAGTGGATAATTGACATATACAAGTCGTAGAATATGAATGGCTACAACCATGCAGTGGCCTAGGAGATTGCGCATGACAAACGACTAACCGATGATTACTGCCATTGAAACATGTACAGCGAGAGATGGCAACAGACGTGGAAAAACAGTTACGAGGATAACTCTCCAGGAATCATTCTAAGCTATCTTTAAGTAGGAGAAAGAAAGAAAAGCAGGCCTTCACCAAATCAATACAACTCAGCACAATGCTACATAGAGGTGGGCAACGATCTGGGCCGGGCCGAGGTAGCCCTGCTGCCATTCACGCATGTACGGTGAGCTATGGCAGCAGACGTGAAAGAAAAGTTGCAAGGATAACTCTCCAGTAATCATTCTAAGCCATCTATAAATAGGAGAAAGAAAGAAGAGCAAGCCCTCACCAAATTAATACAACTCAGCACAATGCTACATAGAAGTGGGCAACGATCCAAGCCAGGCGAGTTAGCCCTAGTTTGCTTTGGCTTGTTTTTGTGCCACCCTAGTTTGTAGATCGGCTTGGTTTGGGTTTCGGGCCGACTCATGCGGCCCGAGTTTGGTTTGCTCCAGAAAAATCTAGCTTGAGCCGGGATCAGTTTAGTTGAAAATTTTGAACCGGGCCAAGCCGAGTTCAAACTGGTGGCGGCTCTTTTTTTTATTTGTTTACTTAAATAGAAAAGAATTTAAAAAGTTACAAAAAAAGGTACAAAAGTATCTTACTACTGTTAATTCTACAATGCGAAATTGATTAGATCGTACAGTGCATCGAAGATGGGAATCTAAAACTCAAACTAGAATTCGTACCTGGTTGGGATGCCATGTATAGAATCTGATTGCCGCAGTCTTCCGTACCTTACACCTCAAGAGAAGCGTCGGGATGGGATGGAAAAACTTCTATAGTGTATAGGTTTGGGGACCCAGCCCTGTCTATATAGATATGGGGGTTGAGGAGTTTGAAACCCATCGAAACTCCTCTACCCTAAGCTCCACACGAATTTGAGTATCCTAATCCCACTATAACACTGTGCGTGTGACATAGGTATAGTGCACCGGCCCTACACGAACATAGATCAATCACGTCATTAGTGGGGTCCACTGGTATGCCCGACCATCAGGTCCAGCCCTTAGGTAAATCTAGTCCATTGATCAATTAGGCCCACTTTACAAAAAATCTTACATTCTCCCACTTGGGCCACATTGATCAATGTTAGGATTTAATTTTAAAAGGTATGTTTTAATTTTAAGGAAAATATCTGAATGGTTAACCAATGTTGGATCATACGGGCAACACCAAAACAATCTGGTCCATCAAGATTTCTAGTATAGGATCGCAGTAGCCTTCACAACATTTAACAGCAAAGCAAGACTAAGCACGGTCATAAATACCATTAACCTTAACGACATAGATTATGGATTAGGAAGTATGGAATGAGGATTACACACGCAGTGTGATCATATGTGCCTATCCTCGAGAGGTCCTGGAGCTTTAACATGTTTTCAATGAAACATAACTTTAGTCCCACTCACTCAAAATAAATTGCGCATACTTGAAGAGAAGTAGAAAATTAACAATATATTAGAATCATCAAAACTTTATAAATGAGATCTCTTTAATATAAAAAAAATGAACTACGCTCAACTCCCACTAACTAAATACATTTGTGGGATCAATGATTCCCATGGATGTCACATGTTCTTGAAATAGCGTGATAGGGAGTCCTTTAGTGAGCGAATCCGCAATCATCTATTTAGTGCTAATGAATTCTATAGATACTAGATGCTTGTCAACTCTTTCTTGTACAACAAAATTATTGATGTCAATATGCCTTGACCTTGATGAGTGCCTATTGTTGTTAGAGAAAGAGACTACAGTTGAGTTGTCACAAAACATTCTCAATGGTTTCGGGATATGCTCCAATACTCGCAAATCTGAGAAGAAATATTGTAACCATAATGCCTGATTCGATGCTTCATGACAAGCAATAAACTCAGCTTCCATAATGGATGAGGCTGTCGTCGACAGGGCTGTAAATGGTCGGGTTCGGGGCGGGTTTAGCCAAAACCAGACCCGCCCATTTACTAAACGGGTCTGGCTCCAAATTTTAAACCCAGACCCTTTTACTAAATGGGCGGGTCCGGGTCGGGTCCGAGTCAACCCATCAGACCCATTTATAAATGGGTCCGGGTCTGGTAGAGGGAGATCCACCCAAACCCATTTATAAATGGGTCGGGTCTAATAGGGTCCGGGTTTGGATTAAGTATGCAAGCATTTTGCAAGGTTTAAAACCGGGTCTGGATGGGTTTGGGCTGGACGGGTCCCTTGAAACATAGACCAAACCCGCCCACTTACTAAATGGGTTCGGGTAGGGTTGGGTCGGGTCGGGTCGGGCCTAATATAAAGGAAACCAGACCCAAACCCGTTTAGCAACTGGGTCTGTTCTTGGACCCAGACCCGTACCATTTAACAAATGGGCCGGGTCTGGGTCGGGTCTAAATGGGTTGGGTCTGGGTACCCCATTGGGTCCGCTGACCCATTTACAGCCCTAGTCGTCGACTGTTTCACACTTTTCCAAGACACAGCCCCTCCAACCATCATGAAGATGTAGCCTGAGGTAGACTTCTTTGTGTCAACGCAGCTAGCATAATCTGCATTTGAGTACCCAACCAATTCCAAATGGTCAGACCTTCTGTATGTGAGTGCGAAGTCATTTATCGTTTGCAGGTAGCACAACACCTTCTTTGCAACTATCCAATGCTGCATTCCTAGATTGGAAAGATACCTGCCTAACATTCCAAATGCAAAAGCAATGTCCGGTCGCGTACAAACTTGAGCATACATGATGCTCCCTACTACTGACGCATACGGAATATCCTTCATTTGATTCTTTTCCAAATCATTCTTAAGGCACTGGAATAGGCCGAATTTATCACCCTTTACAATGAGCGACTGTCCAGGGGTACAGTTTTGCATGCCATACCTTTCGAGTATCCTATCAATATAGGCCCTTTGTGAGAGGCTAAGCAGTCCATGCGATCTATCACGGTGTATCCCAATGCCAATGACATAAGAGGCGTCACCAAGATCCTTAATCTCAAAATTTTGAGACAAGAACTTCTTGGTATCATTCATCATCCTAATGTTACTACTAGCCAATAGAATGTCATCAACATACAAAACTAATTTGACAAACTTACTCCCAATGATTTTGACTTAGATACACTTATCTGCAGTGTTTTCTATAAAACCATATGATGAAATTACTTCATGAAACTTTAGGTATCACTGTCGTGATGCCTGTTCAACCCATAGATAGATTTTTTTAGTTTGCACACCATATGTTTTGAGCCATCGGCTCCAAAACCTTTAGGTTGCAACATGTATTCGTTCTCATGTAAATCTCTATTGAGAAACGTAGTCTTAACGTCCATCTGGTGTAGCTCCAAATCCATATGAGCTACAAGAGCCATTATGATCCTGAATAAGTCTTTCTTAGATACTGGTGATAAAGTCTCCTTAAAATCAATGCCTTCTCGTTGGTTAAAACCCTTTGCAATAAGTCTGGCTTTATATCTTTCGATATTACCCTTGGAGTGGTTTTAAATACCCATTTATAACCAATCGGCTTTATTGATTGGGATAATTCAACAAGATCCCGAACTTTATTATCTCTCATGGATTTCAATTCATCTTTCATGGTATCAATCCATCGAGAAGAGTTAGTACTCTGTTTGGCTTATGTAAAAGAATCAAGATCTTTTTCCACCCCTATGTTAAACTTGTGTTCCCGCAAATACACGATGTAATCGTCCAGAATCGCAGGCCTCCTCTCTCTATCTGATCTCCTTAATAGCTCACTTTGATTTTGATTTCCTTCTTCAATGGAATGTATAGGAGGTTCATCATGGTGATCTGTAATGATTACAGGTTCAACTGTAGGATTTATGTCCACATGGTTTGGAATGGTTGTGACAGGTGTCACATCCCTCTCCTCCTCTAATACAAAATTTTTAATGTTTGTACTCCCACTGTTTCAGTGTCTTCAATGAATCCGGCATTCCCAGTTTCAACAATCCTGATGGAATGGGAAGGACAGTAGAATCGATAGCCTTTTGATCTTTTTGGGCATCCTATAAAGAAAGAACTTATGGTCTAGGATCGAGTTTCCTTTCTTGCAGATTATAAACTTTGGCCTCAGCAGGACATCCCCAAATGTGGAGGTATCGGAGACCAGGTTTTCTCCCATTTCACAACTCAAAAGGTGTTTTCATTACAGCCTTACTGAGGACCCTGTTGAGGAGATGAACTGCAGTTTTAATCGCATCACCCCACAGAGATTCTGGCAATGTCGAATTACTCGTCATGCTACGCACCATGTCCATTTGGGTGCGATTGCGCCTTTCAGTTACACCATTCTGCTCTGGAGTTCCAGACATAATGTATTGGGCGACAATGCCACAATCTTGTAGGTATCTAGCGAAGGGTCTTGGATTACGTCCTGATTCGTCATATTTGCTATAGTATTCACCACCACAATCAGACCTGATGACTTTAATCTTCTTATTGAGTTGATTTTCAACTTTGGCCTTATAGATTTGAAAAGCATCCAGGGCATTTGATTTTTCCTTTATAAGATAGAGGTACCCAAATCGAGAGTAGTCATCTTTGAAAGTGATAAAATATTTGTGTCCACTCCAAGACACTATAGGGAATGGACCACAAATGTCCGTATGTATCACTTCTAAGAGTCCTACACTCTTAGTTGCACTTATCTTCCTTATTTTGGTCTATTTACCTTTAATACAATCTGTGCATACTTTATAGTCGGAGAAATCTAAAGAATGAAGAATTCCTTCACACACTAGCCTTTCCAATATCTTACAAGAGATATGACCTAATCGCCTGTGCCACAACATGGAGGAATATTCATGCTCTAACTTTCGTTTAGATCCCACTTTATTTCTATGCAGGGCATTCACATTATAGACGTGTGAAACATCAAAGTCTAATTGGTATAGGTTGTTCACCATAGAGCCAGTGCCAACAATAATTGAATCAAAATAATTACTCAACCTTTTATTCTCAAATTTAAGGGAATATCCTAAGTTGTCCAAACGAGAAATAAAAATAAAATTACACCTTATAGAAGGCACACAAAATGTATCAACTAGATCCAACGAATGACCTTACCCTAACCTAAGCCTACAGACTCCGACTGCCTCCATGTCAACTTTAATGCCATTGCCTACGTAAACTGAGCGCTCTGCATCAGTTGGTGGCCGGCTCTACAGCAAGTCCTGCATAGAAGTACAGATGTGAATAGTTGTTCTTGAATCTATCCACTAGAAATTTACCGACACATCAGTTAAATTAGATTCAAAATAGATTAGGATAGTGTTATTACTCTTCTTTATGAGCCACTGCTTGTACTTTCTGCAGTCTCTCTTCTGATGGCCCGACTTCTTGCAGAAGAAGCAATTATTTTTCTTAGCCCGCTTATTGTTTGATCCATTCGATCCATTCCCAGTTGGATTGCCTGCAAGAGGTCCTGAGGATCCCTTATTAAAACCTTGTTTCATTTTCCTTTTTTCATTATATCCATGTCCATTTTCATGTCCTGAGGTTACTAGATAATATTCTGTACCTTGCCTAGCTGCTTGATCCTATCCTCCTCTTGGACACACTGAGAAATCAGTTTGTCCAACTTCCATTTATTCTTTAATGTATTATAGTTCACAAGGAATATTCCATATTGAGGAGGTAGGTTGTTCATGATCAAGTGAACCAATTGCTCATCATTGATTTCCAAGCCTAAAGAGTGGATTTTAGAAACCACTTCAATTTGCTCTATAATATATTCGTGAATGTTTCCTTTTCCATCATAGGATGAGTGGGTCAATTTGTTCAATAAGTGACCCACTTCAGCCTTATCCGATTACTTGAACTGGTTTCCCATTTCGGATAAGAAAACCTTGGCCTTATCTGTATCAGGCATGGCACCTCTCATTATCTCAGAAATTAAATGTTTTATGATTTTGAGACACATACTATTAGATCTGGACTATGCCTCGTATCCTTCAATCTCTGATTCAGTAGCCTTTTCAGATGGTTTTGGTGGTTTGGTTTCACTAAGGCAAGGTCTAGCTGTAGGATTCCTAGGACTATTTCTATGGACTCCTTCCATTAGACATAATTGGACCTAGTTAAAGTAGGAACATAATGCGTTTGAGTTGGAACTGTAACTGGTTACAAAAATATATACTCACATTAGTAATTTATTTATTTTTTTAAAAAAAACTGAATATCAGGCAACTAATCATCAATTCAATTGATTGGGGCCTTCAATTGAACTACCTAGAATGAAGATGGGCCCAACCAATCAATCCTGGTAAGAATCGGTCACATCATCATTACTCCTCCTGTGGGTGATAGTTATGACATGCAATTGATTCTCCTGTGTATGAAGCTAAACAATGCCGATGATGTAAATCTAAGATACTCAACACTTGCAAGGCGAGATGAGTTTCTTAGCCTTATACCATTAGCACCACTTACTTCACAATGTCTACGTCCCTGCTAAACGATGAACGTCTGCATTTTCGTCACAGTCCGCATGGAGCGTGAACGCAACCATATGCAACCCTTTTCATGAATCCAATTAAAAGTCTGGATTTGTGAAAGTTTTCATTGATTGAGGTCATTATGGTGGTTAACACTACCAGATCCATTCCCCACAAATTGAGACTTAGGATTGCTATTTTTTTTAATCCTACCCACATAGGATCAACCATAAATAGTTCAATTTTAGCCCAGTATGCAATTGGCATTGAACATTGAGGAAGGGAAATGCTTAAAGCAAAACTAACAGTTAGGTTCCAATTCCCAACTCCAATGGATCGTGTCAATTCCTAAAGATGGGTAATGGGCCCATAACTGGAGAAAACTAGAACTTTATCCATATGAACTATATATACCATCCATGAGCATTCCAAATCAAAGCACATAGACATAAGATAGACGTTCTAGTCCAATTTAAATGGACAGACTTGCATGATGTTCTATGTAACTAAATAGTCAATATCTGATATTAAAATGAAAGTCTATTTTATAATGAGTTAGTGGATCTGCTTGATGAGATATGTGGACGCTCGCCTCTCCGCGCTCTCAGATTCTCCCTTCCTTTCCGAAAAGAGGGTGCGCGCGCGCGAATCGTCGTTTGTGCCACTGGCTTGCCTCGTTCTCGAGGGCTTTTTATCTATTGTCGTGTTAAGCTGGATGTATTTGGATGAGTTCGTATAAGACCAGAGTCGCCACTAGCCACTTACTTCGAATCTACAGTCAGCTAGACCCCGTAGAAACATTAGAGAAGGGGATCTGAAGATTCCTTCCTCTAAAATGACTCCTTTTGATCTACGGCTAGAGATTCGAGGTAAGGGATCACGGTTACAGGATGGGAAGATGTTAAGCACCCCACACTGCCCGTACCGAAGTATGGTCTCTACTTCATAGAATCGAACTAATACTTGAGAGTCTGATTTAATCCTCGTATATTTCTCATGCATGATATGATGCATGAATGAAGGTCTGAACAGTAAGAGTTTCTGATGGGCAGGTTTCCATTAACAGACAAGCCTAGAGCATACGCTCGAACTGACAGGTGCTTTATACGGGATGCATGCTGTGTATTTGAATAATCAAATTATTTGTAGTAACATGATAAGCAGGAGGGTTGGAAGAAAAATAAATGTTGCATTTATGCTAGATGCGAATGAGATGATGTTGGTAAAAGAGTAGCTGGATGGACGGAGAGTAACTGGATGGACGGAGGTATCGCAAGGGTTTGCTTCGAGTGGCTAGATCAGGAATTTTGGTAGCTTAGGAGACTTAGACCTAGGGTTAGGCTAGGCTCTTCTCACTTGGGCTCTCCTTGGTGGAGGAATGGGTTAAAGGGATGGAGGTGGACTCGGAACTCTCGGACTGAAGAGAGGGGAGGTGGATGCGGTGAATGAGAAGGGGCGGGGGTATTTATAGCAGCGGAGAGTGGCAACTCTCGTAAATATTTTTGGGCGGCACCCTGGGGGCCGCCCGTACGGCCTCTCCGCTTCAGCTTTGAAGCGTACAGCCCTCCGAATCTGCTCCGAAGCTGTGGTTCGGAACTAGGTGAGTTGACTGGGTTCGAAAAATGGGTTTAACACGGTGAGTTGACTGGGTGCATGGGCTGGATTGACCCAGTGAGTTGACTCGGTGATTTGACTCAGTGGGTTGACTCACAAAGTTTAACTTTTTTGGATTTTTTTACTGATTTTTCTTATGAGGGGTTTTTGGGCTGATGTTTTAGGGGTGATTTGACTGGGTTCAGGCTTGAGCTGGGCTATGGATTGGGGCTTACAAGGGTGAGTTTGGATGGGTTTGGACATGGGATTTGGGGGTATGCTCCTCCATTCATTCAGCTATCTCTACCAACATTGTAGCCGAAGGTGGGGTGTCTACAGATGCCCCTCTTTGGCAGAGGTTGCGTGCAACCGAATGTTAAAGCGAGTGGACACCCCACTTCTGACTCGATCATTCATAGATCGTGATCTGAAATCTTTGCTTGCCTTTGCATCTGCGTCAGTTGATTGTCTAGAAATTGATCACTCGCACATACCGCGAGAGGTTGGAGAAAATGTTGCGATTATCCCTGCATGCGCTGCAACCTTGGGTACCCAATCGCAACCCTTTCATTCCCGATCTGTACTAACATCGGAAAGGTACAGTAAGCCTCTGCGTCTGTCATAGTCTTACGAGGTTACCAACCCTGTGATTGATTGTTCGATGCTTTCCCAAATCACTCCATGAGTACTTGTTTCGCTTGACTATCAAAGTGGTTAGTTGCCCTGCATCCATGTAGTCTTACGGGAGATCTACTACGCTGACTTGGACTCAGTTAAGGTACTTCAGGCATCCACGCCTAGGTATGTGCGGGTGAACTCTTTTCACCCAATCTGCTGGTTTTGATGCTCGGGTTGCAATTCATTCTTTCTTAGATCGTGGTCCGGAATCTTTGCCTTCCTTTGTATCTGAGTCAGTTGATTTCTTGAAAATTGATAACTCACACATACTGCGAGAGTTTGGAGAAAACGTTGCGATTGTCCCTGCATGCGCTGCAACCTGGGTACCCAATCGCAACACTTCCATTCTCGATCGGTACTAATATCGGAAAGGTACAGTAAAGCCTCTGCGTCCATCATAGTCTTACGAGGTTACCAACCCTGTGATTGATTGTTCGATGTTTTCCCGGATCACTCCAGGAGTACTTGTTTCACTTGACTGTCAAAGTGGTTAGCTACCCTGCATCTATGTAGTCTTACGGGAGATCCACTACGCCGACTTGGACTCAGTCAAGGTACTTCAGGCATCCATGCCTAGGTATGTGCGGGTGAACTTTTTTCACCCAATCTGTTGGTTTTGATACTTGGGTTACAATTCATTATTTCCATCGTTCATACGGTTTCTTTGACCAAGCCTTTTAGCTTTCATCTTTTCGTATCTTGGCATGTGGTACGACCGCACTGACACTAGAGTTCAGTTCGACCGTACTTTGAGTGCATTGGATCCAATGGTCTCCGAGGAAACTGCGAGACATCGGATCTTATTTAATTTTTGCGTCGGCTCCTACCCAGAGATATGGAAGATCTCTCAGTGTTTTGGAGGTTGAACGCTCTACTGGAAAAATATTTTTGGGTTTTGAAAAGATACCCACTCTGAGGAGTGATACTCTGTGGAGTTTTTATTTGCAAATAGGAATATATATATATATATATATATATATATATATATATATATATATATATATATAATATTTTTTGTCTTTTTGAAGAGGAAATCTAGCTTGCACGCGCCTCCACTAGGGATGCCTATGGGGTCTTTGGCTAACCGACTTTTATTTTGAAAGCGGATAAACATGATGATTGACGCGATGGATGCTGATGCATGGGGATGCATATTTGATGATGGATACATGGTTTGGCTCATTCTCTTTTAGTTCGATGATTTGGCTTTTGCTGGGGATGTAGAGAACTTTGAGCTTATTGCTTGCAGGGTTATGCTCCCTTGGAGATTTTCTTTTCAATGTGGATGTTTGGTCAGCGGGTTGGTCAAGATCCCAACCCGTGGTCGATCAGGTCCATCAGTCCCAGGATGCTGTTTCTTTGCTAATGAGGATGGATGAAGGAGGCTGTCAGACTTCAAGATGTTCTACTAGGAATGGATGTGATTGGGACGGTGCTTGGTCGCCAATGTTGATCAAGATTCCAATTTATGGGCGATCGGATCTGTCATCCCAAACTGGGAAGTGAGTGAGCGGAGTTCAGGACTCCTAAAGTGCAGTGCTGGGGATAGTGACATTTTTTTGTGATTTTTTTACAAATATTTTGTCTGAATCTTTACTTGAGTAGTCAAGATGGAGATTGGTTATTGAAAACAAAGGAAATATTTTTGTGATTTTGAAAATATTTGGTCTGAGTAAAGATCGGTGTTATTGAAAGCAAGGGAAGTATTTTGCGATTTTTGAAAGATGATTATGCAAATGTTTTGGTATTTTTTTATTTTTCTGAAATGCAGGGAAAGGTATGGAATTTTCATCCATTTCCAACTTCTACTGCTGGTATGGCACCCGATCCACTTTACGTCAGCAAGCAAGATGACTCTCACACAGTTAAGTGTCATAGTTTTACATCTTTGGATGAGGAAATTTTGAGGGTTTTCAGTCAACACACCCACAAAGTTGCCTATTCCTCATGTGCAATGCACATAGACCACGTATCATCCGACGGACTCCTTCGGCCACAAAATGAGCCACATCCTCACATTTCCCTTTGTCAATCTAGTTTGGGGCCTTATGCTGCTCACAATTCTGTGAGGGTGCTCTTCACCTCCAAACTGCCTTAATCTCCTTCATGAGTTTTAGGAACAGGGAACATCCGTCAGATTCAAAAGTGACTTACGAATCAAGGTTATCTATCACGGTACGTTCAACATGAACAGGATCGCGGGGTTCTGCCCGCCTCAGTCCTTACTTGTTTAGAAGACTCCGGACATCCGTACGATCAAGTGTTAGCCATGTTCGGAACAGGTTGGGGAAGAAAGCCCCCGAGAAGTTAATCCCGGTGTAGTTTTGGGTCTTCAAACCGCTGGGGATAGATTTGCGCAGTTAAAATTGATGGTGAATTTTTTATTCTTTTTTAGAAAGTTTCAAACTTCAACTTGAGTGATCGAGATTGATATGGTTTTTATGGAAAGCTTAAAATATTTTTGGTATTTTTGAAATGATCCGGGTTATCAAACCTTGATCCGAGTGGTCGAGGCCGATGTCGGTTTTTGGTTGAAAGCAAGAAAGGTCCCCTGAGAAATTAATCACAGTGTAGTTTAAGGTCTTCGGACCCAAAATTATGTACAAGATGAAAATACATTCTTTTTGTGATTTTTTGAAAAGATCAGGTCTAATCTGACCTTTTCCTTGACTAGTTGAGATCGAATGACGGTTTTTATTATGAAATCCATTGGGATGTTGATCCCGACGTAGTTTAAGGTCTTCGGACCAAAACTTTGTACAGTCAATATTTTTTTTTATGATTTTTCGAAATGTTCCAGGCTGTTACATCTCAATTCAAGCGATCAAGATTAACACCGGTTTTTATTGGATATCTCTCGGGATTTTGGTCCCGATGTAGTTTAAGGTCTTCAGACCAAAACTTTGTATAGGCGATGCTGGAAATACACATTTTTTTTTGCTTTTTAGAAAATGTTCGGAGTCGTCGGATCTTGATTCGAGCAATCAAGACCGTTGCTGGTTTTTATTGGAAATCTCTCAGGATCTTGATCCCGACGTAGTTTAAGGTCTTCAGACCCAATTTTATGTACAAGCGTGGCATGGAAATGCATATATTTTTTTTATTTTTCAGAAAATGTCCAGATTCATCGGATCTTGATTCGAGCAATCCAAACCGATGCCAATTTTTATTAAAAATCCCTTGGGATCTTGATCCCGATGTAGTTTAAGGTCTTCGGACCAACGGGGATGGGAGATATGCAGAGATCAGGGTTGAAAATTCTTGGTGTTTTTCTGAAAAGAATTCAGATCATCAGGCCCTGACTTTAGATGGTTGAGATCAATGTTTAACCGAGTCAATTCTTTTTTTCTTAAAAATCTCTTGGAGCTTTTTCCACATCATTAAGTTAAATTCTCTCCAATTTCTCACAAGATGAGATTTTGGTAAGATTCCTTACTTTTTTCTCATCCTTCTCTTCCATCACTTCATTCTTATATAGAGGTACAAGATTCACTTGCAACTACTCTTCCCAAGGGGAGTTCTTCCCAAAGAGAGAGGGTGAGAGGTCGTTTTAACCAGGTGGGAGGACGGACGGCCCCCTAGGTGCCGCCCAAGCATCTTCTGCCCACTGATTTTTCCAGTGGGCTGGATAATGGGGTGCTCTCTCCTTTTCTATATAACATGGGGAACCCTTGGCACTTCCAACGTGCAATCTCTCACTCTTCTTTCTCACACTCTCTCTTTTCAAGTTTTTCTCTTTCTTTTGGTGGCCCTTTTGCTCTTTCAAGTGGTGAAGCCTTAGTGGAGCTTTGGGACAGCAAGGTGGTCCCCCTTTGGTGAGTGGTGAAGGTATGGACCACTCCTTTTTCTTTCATTTCATTCTTTTCTTCTTCATTGTCTCTTCTCATGTTCTCTTTCTTTTCTTCATGTAGGTATTCCAAGAGATACAAGGTGGACCCAAGTCTTTTAGCCTTTTTCTACTTCTCCAATCTCTTCTCAACGTGGTGCATGGAGAGGAACATTGCAAGTTTTCATTTCTTTCTTTCTTTTCCTTTTTCATACTCCCTCCATGTGTACGTAAAGGGTAATTTTTCCATGTTCATCAAGTGTGCATGGCAAAATATCCTATCTTTTCTCATGGGAATTGGGCTCCTTTTTATGTGTATCAAATGGGCTCAAAGTGAAGTCATGGCCCTTGGTGTATTTGATGGGCCCAACACTTCATTTTGGGCTCTCTCATGCTCTCTTTTCTTTGTCATATTTTCCTTAGAGCTTTCTTTTCTTTTCCATCTTCTTTTCAACCTTTGGGCCATGGGAATGGTAGGGCCCACCTCAAGTTTTGGGCTTATAATGCTCACCTTGGTTGGCCCTATCTTTCTTTGCATGTGTATGGACAAAGGTTAGCCCATTCTTCATTTGGATCTCTAGTGGGCTAACTTTCTTAGTTGGGCCTTTATGGACAAGTGGCCCAAATCTTCCACCATTTCTTGATTATGATGTATTTCCTAATACACAAAGTGTGGTGGGCTCCTTGGAATTCCTCCATATAGATGGGCTTTTGGGCCCTCCTTGAAACTTGTGAATTTCTTTTAGTTACGTGTGCACCACTACACTTTGTTCATGTAGGATTCTTTCCCTTCATGCCTTTTCTTTGGATGGATGGAGGACTTGGGTTACTTGATCATCCACAAGTCCCATGAGTGAGTTGTGTTAACAATCTCACTAAGTTCAAATGGTTTTCTCATGTAGTAGGAAAGTGGTTCTCAAGAGCTCCTTTTAATGTGCCCAATCTCAAATGGATGACCCTTCTTCAAGCAGGCTACGCATGCAATCATGGCTCCTTGAACTTCTCTTGGGGCGTTGGATGGGTCATCCACCATCATTCTCAAAGATGAGTGATTTTTCTTTCAATTTGTGGGAAAGAATGATACCCATAAGTTGCCCAATTTTGCCCCATGCTTTGGGATATTTTGGATTTTGATCTTCAAGTGGGCTATGAATATCATTCTTAACCGTTTTCATGATGGTTGGGTGCCTCATCAAGCCATGCCCTCTTGTGCTCAAATGGTCTCCCTTTTTTGTGAAGAAATTGGTGCACATAAGTTGCCTAAACTTGTCCTTGCATGGACATTTCTAACCTTGATTCTTCATGTGGGCTATGCACATCAATTTTTACCATTGGCTTCTTTGACTCATATGTTTGTGGGTAGACCACCATGTTGTATTCTCATGGTCAAAACATTTATCAAGATGATGTACATAGGTTGCCCATGACTGACCCATGAATGGGTTCTTATGGTTCTTTAAGTGAACTATGTGTTCCTTTCAATCCATTGGGGTGGGGCACTTGAGTTGCTCTTGAGGACCTATTTCCTTCCTTGTCCCCATTTGTCCATATGCATGTGTAAAAATATGGGAACATCTTAAATGAGGATCATAGCTTTGGTATGGAAAGTGAACCAAGCCTTGGTCACATATGGACTTTGACGAGAGATTTCTCATATGAAGTTTGATTCTTATCCCATTTTAATCTCATGGCACTTAAGTGCATTTGTTGTAAAAAATGTGTCCTTGGATGATGGACTTTCCTTACCTAAGGCATGGCATGCAACCCTCTTTTAAGGTGGGCCTTGCTTTCTTTGATGGGCCCAACACATATCCTAGGCGACACATGGATTTGGACATTGAATTTTTTCATTTGACCGTAAATCCTAACCCATGGGTTTCTTGGATAATGATTTGAATTTTAACGGGTAAAGAATAGGGACTTACCGTACCAAGCTTGTAGGATTTTGATGGCGGATGATACGAGGGGGCGAAGGACGGTCAATGAGGATGACCCGGCCTTCATTGTTCGCCGAGGGACCCATATGTGTTCTTTAGCTAAGGAGCACCAACCTCTTCCCTCCATAAAAGGCCGAGGTACCCGAGATTTCTGGGATGATTGGGTGAAGCAACCGCAGCTTATGCTCGAACGTGTTTTGGCCGATACTCTTTTCGCAGGCCTTCTTACGTTACTTTTTCACAACAATAACGCCAACCGCATGCTACTTGCGGCTCTTTATGAGAGGTGGAGGGATAAGACCCACACCTTTCAACTTCCCTGTGGTGAATGGGGAATAACTCCCCTGGATATATATATATATATATATATATATATATATATATATATATATATATATATATATATATATATGCAGATTGGCTTTCCATTCCATGGGGCCGTTGTTCCCCACGTAGGCTCTCTTGCTCCCATTACCTTTACTGACTAGATGCGGCTTGTGAGAGCCATGCCATTTGATAGTGAATTCCAGAGCCATCAAGTGAAACTGTGATGGTTTTACAACACCTTCACTGCTGTCATCCCTACTACTGAGCTGGAGGCCCTTCACGAAGCACAGGGCCATAATCACTTATACCTTTGGGTCGTTCCTTTTTTGTCATGCGAACAAGAGGGTCAACCCTAGATTTCTTCGTTTGGTTGAGGATCTTCACCATTCATATAATTGGAATGGGGCTATCTTGACTCGCATCTACCAAGGTTTAGATAAGACCTCTTAGAGTAGCCGATCCTTCACAGGTTTTTGGCCCGTCATGGAGGTACTCTTTTTAACCTTCCCTGGAGACATTTGTCTTCTTTCTCCATCTGATCGTTATGTCTACCCTTGTCCAGACCTGTTTTTATGATCATTTTGCTCATCTCTCACCGAGGATACGGGATGGTGTCAAACCATCCGTATATCGCTTCATGCACTGGCATCAACAAAATCGTCAGCGAAATTCTCGAGTGTCTGGGGATAATTCACGTGCTGACATAGATGGATTGACCGTTGAGGATATAAGTATCTTGTTTTCCTTATCCGTCGTGCTTCTCTGTGACTGATTGTGATAAATCCCTCTGTTGTAGTTTGCTCGGATGCCATATGCCAACTTTTCCCTTTACTATACCCCTCAGCGTGTAGAAGCATATGATTCTTCGTGTCTTCGGATCATGCTCTCTGACGCTGAATCGTTTCAATGGTACTTGGGTGAGAGATTGCTTCGGCAGGTCACTGGCGTGGCTCGGGTTCCTTGTTCTGCACTTCCTCCGGCTGCTCAAATTTTGGCTGATGACATGGCCGATGCTCTCGCAGGCCAGCCTGGATTTCGCTTCACGATCTCAGATCGTGACTATGACGAGTGGTATTTATTGTACGGACAGGGACCTCTGCTTCCTTCACTCTACGTTCCAGGGGGTCATCGCAGGTATGCTGGAGGATCAGTGACAGCTCCTCTAATGGACTTTCATCGTCGGGAGCAGGATGAGAGGAGAGATGATGATGATTATGTTGATGATCTGTAGCCTGCTTCTGTATTCAACTTGTTTGATGTATGACCTTCTGCCTTTTTGCTTTTACTTTCTTCTATATCAAAATCTTTTGAATGAATATACAACCCCTGATTTGCCTCAGAACCTCTTGATGATGCTTGGATGTCTTGATTTTCGAATCATTCTTTGATGCTTTATGGAAGATAAGATTTCTCAACTATATGGATGATGACTTGAATGGTTCAAATTGATTGATTTGGCCCTGTGGGCCCTTTCCGGACTTCAGCTTCGCTTTGGAGCACCTATCCTTGATGTTTTGTGAGGCTAAGAAGGCTTTCACTGGTGCGGATTGCTCTTTTTAGCCATGTGGGCCCACTCGATGATCAGATCTTGGACTCTGGCCCTCTTTCTTGATGATCAAGCCCTTGATGTTGCTATTTGATGAGCCATCCAAGCTTTCTATGGCTTGGATCATGATGATCCAGCCTTTGAGTGGCTCAGATTGCTTTCGGACTACTCTTGATCAATTTTCATTCTCTTTGACTTGATCAGCCCTATGTTGGCCGCAGTACTTCATGATTGGATAGGTGGGGCACTTTCCAGATTATTCAAATCAGTTTCAAACAAAATCCAGCTTCGATTTGAGCTTTAGGCGGCCCTTAGGGTGCCATCTGTTGACGTGGACTGGCAATCTCACCTACCAAAGACTGTGAAGCCAATCCCGCGGAGAGAGAGGAAGACCGTCCATATGGGCGACCCATAGGGGGCCACCGAAACTTCTCTTCATGTGCGGTCTGGGTTGACTCTGGTTTGGACATTCTCAACAGTCCACTGTCCCTGTCCCATATTCTTTGTATGCCCAGGTTTGATTTTAGCCATGAATCTTCCCCTTGTCTCATCTTTCCTTCTCCTTTTGTCTTCTTCTTAGTTTGTCTTTTCTCAAGGAATGGATGGTGGAGATTTAGGGGCTGTGGGGCTGTCCATGATGGGTCCCACACTTCAGAAAGTGGTGAAGGCTTTAATGATGGTGGAATGCTTTTGATTGATGGTGTAGATGAAGCATTGAATGAGGCCCTTGATGGTGGATTAGGGGTGGTTGTTGGGGAAGCTTTGAATGCCCCTATTAATGGTAGGATTGCTGGAAATTCATATTTGAATGGGGCATTGATTATGGGAGGAATGGATGGTATGGATGGGATGGGGAGATGGGCTATAGATGAAGCTGTGCACCCTTTGAGTGTGGGCCGCATGGATGATGTGATTGATGGTAATGATGGGGTCATGATGGACATAGATGGGCTGATGTCATGTTTGGATGGTATGGATGGTTCAGATGATACCTTTGATGGCTTGGATGCTCTTTATGATGGCCGAGATGTGCGGCACACTTGCTTGGGTGGACTTGAAGTGATCATTGATGACGTCCCCCTGATGATGGACGGTGTGGATGTCCCGATGATCCCTTTGATTGGACAGGATGATGGTTGGATTCATGACTTCATGTTGGAGAGGACTGCAAGTCCAGATCTAACCGTAGATTCTTCGACCGGGATTGTCGAGGCCTTTCTTGATGGCTCAGATGCATTTTTCAGTGGTCAGATTGATCAGGATGCCACGATGTGTGGCGTGATCTTTGCTGATGGCCCTTTTGACTGAGAGTATCGACTTTCTCCTGATTGCTGACCTTTTACACATTCGGTCCACTAGGTGGGCGAGTCTTCTCGTGCAGTTGAGATCGTGACAGGTTCAGATAGTGATGCGACTATATCAGACATAGTTGATACTGGGGATAGGTCAGGGGCTGTTGAGTTTGCAGAGGTTCCAGCTTTTCCTTCTCCTTCGTCCGTTGATCTTTCGGTCCTTGATGAGCTGTTATTGATTCCTGGGCCTCTTGTTCTGGAGGGGATACCTGTGAGGACTTGTCAGTTGCTTCCTCGTCCTTCTTGCTCGCCACGACTGCTTGCTTGGCTTGACAGCTTGTCGGCTTATGAGATTCGAGATTTGGAGTCCTACGGCTTTGACGGTCTGATCCATATGGCTGAGTTGATATTGATTGGAGGATGCTCGGGGCTGCACTGATTGACTGGGCTCCTTCATTGAATTTGTTTGTGTTCAACAACATGGAGATGGGACCTTCTTTGGAGGAGCTTGCACGTTTGACTGGTCTTCCTTGGGATTACGCTCAATATTTTTCGTCGAAGACTTTGCCGAAGACTGCCACACCGCAGAACTGGTTTGGGATCCCATATCTTGTTTATCCTGCAGCTGCCGGCCAGGATGCTGTGGTGTTCTCCTTGGACTTGCTATATGATCTTTTCTCGGGTCCTCGGAGTGTGGTAGGGTCCTTACTTTCTCGGAATGCACTGATATTTTGTTTGATAGCTGAAATGCTATTCTCGGGATGGCGCAGATCTCAGACTCCTTTTCTTTTTGAGATGATGAGCTGAGCTGTTGGACGTCAGGGGATCATTTCTCTTATCTTGGCTGAGCTGTTTAATGGGCTGACTCACTGTGCCCTGGGCCGCACCCGTGTCCTTCGCGGCTGTTGTACATTTCTTCAGGTATCCTGCTACAATCCGAAGATTGCACACCCAAGTGCAGGTAGCGAAGTAGTAAAATACTCAGTAAGACCGAGGTCGATCCACAGGGATTGGGGTTAAGAACACTTAGAGGAATTAGTTTAGGTGAGTGAGATGAAATTTGGTTTATCCACGTGAGTGGAGCAAGTTGTGTGTGGTGAAAGACAAAAATAGAAAAAGGGGCTAAGGCATCAGGGATCCACCTTTGATTCATTCACAAGATTCGATTCGTTGGTCCAACTATAACTCAGCTGGAATTGAATAAAGATTCATTCCAACCGGAAGATAAAACAGTTAAACCATTTGCATATTTCATAAAAGATGGTGATCTGAACCGATTGATTTGACCATGAAGCACTCGTTAGTTGATCGCAGGGAATTCCAAGCATCCACTGTGCCCGGAGTCGACAATGGATCAAGAAATTGTACAGATCAACAACTTTGCCAACAAGTCAACCGATAAGATCACAATTCATATGATCAAATGCATACTTACAAGATAGGAGGCTTTGATTGACCGATCCAACCGTTAAGATCTCGTCTATCGATCGCAGGGAATCCAAAGCATCCAATGTGCCCGGAGTCTACAATGGATCAAGGGATTTTACAGATCGATGACTTTACCTACACTAGCTCGATGACCGTAGGGAATCCAAAGCATCCAACGTGCCCGGAGTCGACGATGGATCAAGGGACTTTATCGATCATGAACTAGTTAATTGGTGTGCAAGGGATCCCAAGCATCCAACGTGCCCGGAGTCTACGATGGATCAAGGGGCTTGCACAACAATAGCGTCCGCCGAGGTGGATAACCAAACCAATCAACCAAAGAGAACTCCCACATTTACACCACACAATGTTGAACCAAAAGAACCATATCTTGCAAATTTCTTCAAAGGCTTCACCCCTAGCCTTAGCTAGAGGTTTAGCCAACCATGCTACAATGGAAGACTAAATTCTCTACAAAAGAGAAAATTCTACACTACTCTACTTCTACAAAGAAAAGAAAAGAAGACTTGGATTGGATTTGAGGGATGAGAGGGATGATTCAAATGAGGAGGAGAGGCCTCCTTTTATAGCCTTATGAGGAGCTTCCAAGCCTCCTCCCAATCCTAGGTGGCACACCAAAAGTTTCTTTAGGTTTGGGAATGGAGTTAGGTTTGGAGTGCCCAAAGCAAACTTTGCTTTTAGGCTTGGGCTTGGAGTTAGGCTTGGATGGACATGTGGCAAGAAAAGTACTCCAAGCCTAGGTGTCACTCCAAGCCTACAGCAACTTTTCTTTTAGGTTTGGGCTTGGAGTGAGGCTTGGATGATGAGGTGGCATTCCATGCCTTACACATGTGTGGGGAGAGAGAGAGAGAGAGAGAGAGAGAGAGAGAGAGAGAGAGCTCCTCTCTTGCAGCCATGGTGGAGAAAGGTGAAGATGATCTTTGAAGTGGAGTTGAATCTCCTTCAGCCGTACGCTGGCGGGACCCACAGTGCTGAACGTGGAGCTGGTTGCTGGTTGTGAACGGTGACCACTTGCTGGCTGGTGGACGATTGTGATGGACAGTTTTGGAGCTGGCACAGCTGGAGTGGACTGCAACTGCTGGACGTTGAGCTGCTGCTGGTATGTTGGAGTGGGGCCCATTTTGATGTGTGCTGGAGTTAGATCAGCTGGAGGAGACGTCCCATATCTTGGACGTTGGAGATGTGATGCACTTGTGAAGGACGTCCAGATTGCTGGATGTAAGATGGGCTGGACGGATGAGATTTTGAAGCAGCTGGACGGTTGGTGGACAAGTGCTGCTGATGTACACGAGCAATGGGCAATGGTGAGCTGCACATGTTTGGAAGATTTCTGGCCGTTGGATGGAAGTGACACATCTGATGAATGGATGGCTGAGGACGTCGATCATTAACTGCAGCTGATGATGGACGCTGTTGCTTGGACGGCTGCTGTTGAGTGGAGATCTGCTGGATCCATGGCCGGTGGACAGGAGATGGACGGTCCTCCATCTGGACAGATGGACGAGCTGGGATGAAGCTGGTTGGATGTGGACGGTGGTGATGATGTGAACGGCTGGGATCTGCTGGTCGTTGATGAAGGTGGGGGCCTTGGACGCTGGAGATTTGAATACCAGCACGTGTGGGAGCAGCTGGACGTCTAGCTGTTGATGGAGCTGGAAATGAAGCTGACCACACGTGCTGGAGAATGTGGTCCACCATCTGGACAGATGGACGGCTGAATTGGATGGACGGTTGGATCAGTCCAGTACATTGGTGTGGTCCCCCTAGCAGGACGTTGAATGAGTGGCTGAGATCACTGCCTCAGCTGGCACATGTGCAGCTGCTCGTGCGACTGAAGGTGGTCCATTGATGGACGGTGGCTCTGTTTGTCAGATGAAGGTGGGGTCCATCAAAGCTGCTGGTTGGACGTCCACTGCTGGACGTTGATCTGGCGTGCTGGTTCAGCTGCACGTGCAAGGTGGAGATCTGCTGGAGATGGTCCACTTGATGCTGGTCCCTTGATGCAGATGGACGGTGGCTGATGAAGGTGAGTTGTTCAGCAGCTGGACTCATTAGATGCAGTGGACATTGGGGGTGCACGTTGATGCAGCTGCAGCTGCAACTGGACTGCTGTGTGGCCCACCTTGCTGAATTGGATGGTGAAATGGGGTCCACTGAATTGAGACGATCCAATGGCTGGAGTAGCTTGGATTGCTGGACGGCTGAGCTTGGAGATCAGCTATGGGGTCCACTTGATGAACGGCTGGAAACAGTCCAGTGTCTTTGGGCAATGGATGAGGATTGAAGGTGGGTTGGATGGATGCTCGAGCAGAGCTGGAGAGGGGGACGTTGCTGCTGCATGGTTGAAGCCTGCTTCCACACGTGCTGGGGAATGTGGTCCACCATCTGGACAGATGGACGGCTGATGGAGATGCAGATGTGTTGGACACTCAGCCCTCCATCATCTATAGGTCCAAGTGTTGGATGGTGATGATGGAGAGTCAGCGATGAAGATCAGCCGTCCATTGCTGATGATGATTGGACGGTCAGGATGTGCGGGGATGCAGGGTGGATGGTTGAGATTTCAGCCTGCCTTGAACGCTGATGTTGTTGCTAGATGATCGTGCATGTGATGGCCCACCTTTCTGAATTGGATGGTGATGATGTGATCCACCATATCTGGACTTGAAATGGACAGTTGAGATAAAAGATGTCCAGCTATGGCATGGATGGACTGCTCTTGCACACGTGTGCTGATCGCACTTGATGGACGGTGAGAGATGGTCCATTTGCTGGTCATGATGCAACTGGCCGAGTTCCATGATAGGAACTGGACATGTGGCTGGTCTCACATGCATACCTCCATACTTGCATGAATGTGCAATCCTGACCATCACCTAGATCTCCAAATTACATTATCCTGACGTGGTCTTCTTAAACTTCAGATCTACTATAGAGTATGGTCTATTCTCTGATCTCCGTAGTCTGATTTCCTTCGTGCTTGATCTTGATTGCTTTTGAACCTTTAAACGCCCTGATTGGCTTAGATCTTGCCTAACCTCTCCTGAACACCTGAAGACAGAAAATTAACCTAATGAGAGATAATTAACCGGAAAAACAATGATAATGCTCTTAACAACCAGGGTTAATTATACAATATTAGGTACTCATCATATCCTTTCTGCATTTTCTTTTTCTTTTCTTGTCTTTTGGGAATTGCTTTGCTTTATCTGAACCTCTTTTCCTTCTTATGATCAGATCTAGCTATGGGAGCGTCTTTCGCTGACTATTCCTGGATCATTTTTCGGCATTCATAGCTCTGACCTCATGCGACACTTCATGGAGTTTCTTCCGCATACAGCTAGGATGAGTGAGCCCTTGTATCGCAGGATGTTTGCTGAGCTGCGTGACTGGAATGTTCGTTGGGAGTCATCTTGGCTTTCACTTCCTCCAGTACTTTGTGATGCTCATGGCCTTCCTCTGATGCTGGTAGGCTTTCGATCTTACTTTTCTTATCACCCTATCCGGTTCCTGTGATAGTTCGGGTATGAGCAGGATGTTCCTCTTTTTTCTTTCTCGGGTATCGGACGTCGAGCACTTCCAGCCAGATCATCTGCCTTTAGGACTCAGATTGATGGATCCTGGACGAGTCACCTGACTGCTGATTTGCTTGGTTTTAAGCTGCAGACTTTTCCGATGGCGACCGCTCCATACCAGCATTGGGTTGCTGAGCGGTCTCTGTATCGACGCATTCCTTGCTGGCACCAGACCGCTGATGAGAATGAGCAGGATATTCTTGGGGATGCTAGCTCTTCATCTGGTTCATATGAGCCCTTTGAGGAGCACCCATTCATCGATCCTGGTTTCCTCTTGGCCACTCATGGCCATTTGCTGTCTGAGATCTCTGCACTTCAGTATCATTGTGAGATGATGTCAAGGAGATTGGCCATTGATCAGAGATTGTCTGATGAGGAGGCGGCAATCCGTAGCCTTGAGCGAGATGAGGTACATTACTTGCGTATAGAGCTGAGTAGGTTGAGAGCGAGGCTATTTCATTATGAGTCAGAGGGAGGAGGAGGGCAGAGATTGATTGTGTCAGCTGTCTGTACGTCCCTTTTTCCATAGTACACGACTGGTGATGATGCATTTTTCTGTATTTTTTTGAAAAAGATGAATGATATATGTAAAAGAAACATGATGCATTTAATGAAAAGAGAAAACTTTTTGAGAACTTATTGTGCCATGAGTTATCCTGTGAGTGTGTGTTTGGATTTCATGCCGGGACATAGGAATCAGAATTGAGGCTCGACCAATGCTTTGACTAATGTCTCAAGATTGACTTGTGTGATCCCTTTGGTTCCCTAGAGGTGTAGGCAATGGAAACTGTTACTTCATGAGATTGTCAGAGTTTGTAGAGTTCTTTGTTCCCGACTACACTTCTTCTTGTTCTTGAACAGCCGCTACTTGAGCTGATCTAGACTGTCTGATTTCTTGGTACCTGCATTTTTAATCTTTTATTTTTTCTTTTTCTATTCGAGCTAATTTTGCCTGCAGCGCTCTTTCGAGTTTTCACCACAGCCGGCCTTTTCCCGTCATTTTTTCCCGTGGCACCCTTTCGGGTTTTCACCACGTCCAGGGTATTTAATCTTGCCTGCCCTTTGGTAGCTATGCTGTTTTTACCCTCGGTGCCCTTTCGGGTTTTCACCAAGTCCACTGTATGCCCACTGTTTTTACTCGGAGCACCTTTTCGGGTTTTCACTCCGCCTTCTTTATTTAGGCACACATTTCTTTTCTTTTTTTCTCTTTTTTTTTGAATTTCTGGATAACTGTAGCGGCTAGAGGTCGGGAATCCATCGTTGCCGGCCGATAACAGTCTTTCAGCCCTTATCCTAAGTTACGATGATAGAGCTATCGGTCTTAGCTACAGACCCTTTGAGATGGATGGGTGGGTAACTGTGTTTTTTCTTTTGGGTTGATTTTTCTTGGGTGCCTTGTTTTAGCTTCCCATTTTCTTTCTTTTTTTGTTTTTTTTCTTTTCTTTGTATTCTTTTGAATCCCTTTATTTGAAACACTTATTGGTGGACGGAAATGATTTCTCAGAGGTTTTAGCTTCGACCTCTTGACTTCAGCTCTATTAATGTAACTCTTGATAAGGTCAGAATGACTTACCCGTGAAAGATCTTCACTTTGTCGGCGTTGACTAGCTCAGGAAGGTCCACCCCTCTCATGCTGGTGAGTCTGAGGGCGCCTCTGGGAAGTACTTCTCTAATGATCAGCGATCCGTCCCACGAGGGTTTGAATTTTCCCTGGGATCCGGAAGGTGCGACGGTAGAATCTTCTTCATGACCATATCGCCCACCTTGAAACTTCTTTTTGGACTCTCTTATTGTAAGCCTGAGCGATCCTTTTCTGATAACACTGGGAATGACTTAACGCACGCATGCGCTTTTCATCTGCTAGTTATAACTGATTAAATTTAGCCCGTTGTCATTCTCCTTCTTCAATTCTGCTTTCTAGTAACACCCGTAGTGACGGTATTTCCACCTTGACTGGTAGAACTGCTTCCATTCCATAAGTAATCTGGAAAGGAGTAACTCCTGTAGCAGACCGTACAGACGTTTGATAGGCCTAAAGTGCATATGGGAGCATATCTGACCAATCTCGATAAGTCACGACCATCTTCTCGAGTATCCTGACGATTGTCTTGTTTGCGGCTTCTACCCAACCATTCATCTGAGGACGATAGGGGCTCGATGACGCTGAATCTTGAATTTGCTGAGGAAGTCATCCATTTTCTTGTTGACAAACGGGGTCCCATTATCTGTGATGATAGCATTAGGGATTCCATACCAGCATATGATGTTGTTCTTCATGAATTTAATCACCTGAGATGCTGCAATCGTGGTGTAGGAGGCTGCTTCTACCCACTTGGTGAAGTAGTCGATTGCGAAAAGTATAATTCATGACCGTTTGATGCTTTGGGACTAATCTTCCCAATGATGTCGAGTCCCCACATAGAGAAGGGCTAGGGAGCTGTCAGGTTGTACAGTTCTAATAAGGGGGCATGAATTTGATTTGCATGCTCTTGACACTTGAAGCATTTTCTGATGTGCTAGCAGCAGTCTGTCTCCATGGTGAGCCAATAGTAGTCGAGTCGTAGAATCTTCTTCTCCATCATGTGCCCGTTCATGTGTGGGCCACAGATTCCTTCGTGTATTTCTTTCATGATCTTTGCAGCTTCTGTTTCATCGACGTATCGAAGGAGGACGTGATTATAGAGGATCGCTTGTAAAGGATTTCGCCACTGATGGTGAACTGGCCGACCAACCGCTGGATGGTTTGGCGATCTGTTGCTATTGCTGCCTCCGGATACTCTTGGGTTTCGAGATATTGCTTGTTGTCAGCATACCAGGGTTTGTCAGGGACAGCTTCGGTTTCTTCTATTTGCAGGCAGAAAGCAGGTTCATCTTAAATTTCGACTATGAGCTCCCATTCTGAAGCTCCTTTCAGGATCTCGAGCATTGATGCAAGTGTAGCGAGAGCATCTGCAAACTGATTCTTAGATCTGGGCATGTATGAGAAGGTGATTTCTTTAAATTATTCGATCAGATTTTTAAGAAACACATGATATGGTATCAACTTCTCGTCCTTGGTTTTTCATTCGCCATTGGTCTGATTGATGATAAGCTGTGAGTCTCCAAATACTCGTAGCTTCTTGACCCCCAAGATTATGGCTTCCCTTAGACCAGCGATGCATGCTTCATACTCTAGTATGTTGTTGGTGCACTCGAATGCTATACACCTTGAGATAGGAATAGGGACATCGTCTGGAGAGTAGAGGATTGCCCCGATACTACTCCCTTTAGAATTCACTGCGCCGTCGAAAAATAACGTCCACTCATCTTTCTTCTTCTTTTCTTCACCTTTGATAAGCAAGAGATCTTCATCAGGGAAGAATGTCTTGAGCGGTTGATAATCCAGGAGAGAGTGAGCGGCAAGATGATCGGTGAGGGCATACCCCTTGATTGCCTTCTGAGTGACATAGGTGATGTCGAATTCAGACAGGAGTAGCTGCCATTTAGCTATCCTTCCAGTGAGTGCTGGTTTCTCGAACAGGTATTTAAGTGGATCCATGTGAGCGAGGAGGAGAATAGGGAATGCAATCATGTATTGACGAAGTTGCTAAGTTGCCCAGACTAGGGCGAGGCAAGTCTTCTCGATCGGGGAATACCTGATCTCGTAGTCGGTGAACTTTCTGCTCAAATAGTATATTGTTTGTTCCTTTTTTCGGGTCTCGTTGTGCTGGCCGAGAACATAGCCAATGGCTTCTGCTGCTACCGAGATGTATAACAATAGTGGTCGTCTGGGAGTGGGCGGCACTAGAACTGGAGGATTCAGGAGATACTTCTTGATACAGTCAAAAGCGACTTGGCAATCGCCATTCCATTCTTTTAGAACGTTCTTTCGGAGGAGCTTGAATATGGGTTCGCAGATAGGTGTGAGCTGTGCGATGAAGCGGCTGATGTATTGAATTCTGCCGAGGAAGCAACGAATTTCTTTTTCTGTTCTAGGAGGGGGCATCTCGATGATTGCTCTGGTTTTAGCTTCGTCGACCCGATGCCATCCTCCCTCACCATAAAGCCAAGAAGCTTGCCTCCTGTTGCACCGAAGACACATTACTGAGGGTTGAGACGGTGCTTGTACTTTGCTAATCTGTTGAATAACTTCTTCAAATCTTCAAAGTGTCCTTCGACTGTGCGAGATTTGACGATCATATCGTCCACATATACTTCAAGCTCTTTGTTCATCATGTCGTGGAATAATGCTGCCATTGCTAGCTGATATGTTTCTCTTGCATTCTTCAGACCGAACGACATTACCCTGTAACAGAAGGTTCCTTAGGGAGTGATAAATGACGTCTTCTCGCGATCTTTGACGACCATCTTAATCTGATTGTAACCTGAGAACCCGTCCATGAATGAGAAAATCTTGTACCCAGCAGTGTTGTCGACTAGAGTGTCGATATGCAGCAAAGGGAAGTCATCTTTAAGACTGGCTTTGTTGAGATCTCGGAAGTCAATGGACATTCTAACCTTGCCATCCTTCTTTGGTACTAGTACAATGTTGGCGATCCATTCATGGTAGTTGGAGACTACCAAGAATCCCGCATTGTACTGCTTGATGACTTCATCTCAGACTTTCAGGGCCCATTCTGGCTTCATTCTTCAAAGTTTTTTCTTCACTGGCTTCACATCCGGCTTGGTTGACAGATGGTATATAACGAGCTCTTTATCGAGTCCCGGCATGTTTTCATATGAGAACGCGAACTTGGACAATCTTGGAGCTAGGAGCTCTATTATTCTCTACTTTATCTCTGGTGGCAACGATTTTCCAATGCGTACTTCCTTAGGGATCTCGGGTGTCCCCAAGTTTACTACCTCAAAATCATCGGCTATAACATTGGCTTTAGATTCAAATTTTTTGAGGAGATCTTCTAGTTCGGGAGTCAGGGTCATCATCTTCCTTATCCCGAGCTTTGTCCAGACCCATGAGCTCGAAGTCTAATTCGATGTCAAAATCATATGATTCTACTTCAAACTCATGCGACTCTTTAGACGAACTTGGCACATTATTGAATGCAGGAAAAGAAATGTTTTTTGGTTTTTGAGAATCTTCTAGAATTGAAATGCTAGATATTTTTGGTTTTTGAAAGTTTTTTCTTTTTTTGAAATTTTGAAATTCACGAGACCCTGAATAAGCGGGCATTGCAGACCATGATTGATCCCAGCTTGTCCCAGAGTTCCGCTCGCTGCTTAGACCGGCATTTTTTTATTTTGGAAGCCAGAGCCCTCAGATGGCTCTCTGGCTGATTTAGAAGTTAGGGGAACGGATGACCATTCAGGACCCCACACTCCCTCCCCTGAAGAGGTGGGGGTTGATGATTTGGGCGAAGAATCACAGTCTGGCCCAATGACCATGATTTCTCGCTGGTTGGGTTCGAGATCCGAGTCATACTCAGTCCCTCCCGGATCACTTACCTCGCATTACAATTCATCTGGTTCCACGGCGAGACACAAGTTCGGAATCTGGACATCGGACCAATCCATGGCTGGCCATTTCCCTTTCTTGGTCCAATGGATGGGCTACTTCTGCCCTTGGCTGATGGTTGATGATGTTGGTTCTGCAGAGATGGACGGGCCGCAGCCTCTTATTGACTGATGCTGAGATGGGCAAGTTGTACCCCTAGTTGACTAGAATTGAAGTGGGCAGGTTGTGCCCCTGGTTGAGAGCAGGTATCAGAGTACCCTAGGTCCTGAAGCTGTTGTATTTGATTTTTTTTTCTTTGTCTTCTTTCTCTCCTTCTTCTTCTGGAGTCTTAGATGGTTCGAGAATCCAGTCCCATCGAATGGGGGGCTACATGGCCTGAGCTGGCTCATCGAAAGGCCTTTGTGTAGTGCAGTCGGTTGATTTCTTCTTGGATCTCTGTAAGGCTCTCTTGGCCTGATGAATTGAATGGGTAAGCACCGAAAATTCTTTTTTCTTTTGTCCATGACTACTAACCTGTACCCGAGTCCCCATTTGCATTGATTATACACCAGTGGTATCTTTTTATCTTGAAATAATTCTTCATCCGATACTTGAGGCTCAAATGATCTGCTGGTGAAAAGACACGATCCACACTTATCGGTTCTAGATGGTGATGGCATTCACAGTCTCGAATTCAAAACTATGAAACGGGATATCTTCTTCAGAGTGTTGGATGTCGAAAACAGGGATATCTAGTTCAGTGGCAGCAGCATTGGAAGGAATGATGAGCCCCTTCTGTGCATGGATAGAGATCACTTGATTTCCACAGATGTACTTCACCCGTTGATGCAAAGTTGATGGCATAGCTCCAACCTTGTGCAGCCAAGGCCGTCCGAGCAACGTGTTGAAAGAAGCTGATATATCCAGGATTTGGAATGTGATGGTGGAGATTTCTGGACCTATATGTACCTCTATATCGACTTCTCCTTCCACTGATCGGCGGGTGTTGTCGAATGCTTTGACATACATGGTGCTGGGTCAGAATGAGGAGGGAGAGATTCCCAGGCGTTCCACAGTCTTAAGTGGGCAGACATTTAAGCTTGAGCAGTTATCGATAAGGACCAGCAAGACATAAAGGTCCTTATATCGTAAGGCTATGTTGAGGGATCGCCCATGGTCACGCCCTTCTGGTGGCAACTCATTATCAATGAAGGTGATGGCGCGTGGAGCTAGGAGCTGTCAGATCATCAATGCTATCATTTCTGGCGCTGTATCAGAGGAGACATTAGCATCGCTCAGGGTTTTGGCAGACATTTCTCAGTGTATGCGCGAGGTGCAGAGTAGCTCTCATACTGAGATTTGGGCAGGGATTGACTTGAGCTGAGTTGCCACATCATATGTGGCTTCATTTTTGTTGCCGAGGCCTGAGAGAGTGCCTTTGGGATCTCCTCTGTTCTGATTATCTCTTCGGATGCAACGCTCATTGGGATTCATGTTTCCCACCTCTGTACATTCCAGATAATGCCACGGGACTTCTTTATAATTTTCATCTCCCTTACTTTCCAGGATCACCGGTTCTTGCAACGGTGCTAGTGTGGGTACCAGATCTTCCTCATATGGAGCTTTTGCCTTAAGGACTACATTGTTGCTTGTGCTGAAGGGATGATATCGAGGCTTGTCATCATAGATTACATAAGGTTATAGTCCTGGCTTGACCATTCCTAGAGCAGGAGGGTCCCATGGAATGAACACTAGTCCCCTTGATATGGCGAGGGGTTTCTTTGTTTGTCCCAGCTATTGTAGTGTGATTGACATGCCTCCGGGACTTGCCCCTTGCAATATGACTGTCTTGATTGGAGGAGCCCCTTCCAAGACAACGGGTTCTTACTACTGGTGAGTATAATCCCTCCCTTGCGGATCGGATTGTTCCTGAGCTGAAACTGCCCCTTGCAGAATGACAGGTTCATATGCGGGTTCGATGCACGACTGTACTCCTTCCAGGATGACCGGCTCCCAACATGGATGGCTATAAGGTGCCCCTTGAACAACTTGTGCATCATATGGAGGTGCTCCTTAGAGTACTAACGGCTCGAAGACTGAAGGATGAAAGGGGTTTGCCCCTTGCAAGATCGGAGGAGGATTTGTTGTCCCAAAAGTGTAAGCATGAATGGACTGGATAGGGGAGAAGAAGCGATCGAGACGTTCTCCTTTTTATATGATGTTGACAGTAGGGCCACGAGACGAACTGGGGTCTATCGAATGCTGAGGCAAAGGATTCTGAAGGATGTTGGTAGGAGCTATTAGAGGAGTTCCGGGGACCAAGATGACGATCTTGCGGTCATCAATCAGATCTTATATGGCATTTTTCAGAGTCATGCATCGATCAGTGGTGTGGCCACGCCCTTGATGGTAGGTACAATACTCATTTTCTCAGTAGTTCGGAGGCAGAGGATTTGGAGGAGGCCTGGGTGCCATTAGAGTGAGTAACTGCTTTTGTACTAGCATAGCCATAACCTGACTGAGCGGCTGAGTGAGAGGAGTTAATTTCCTGAGCTCCCTGTAATTCTGTCTATTTTGACATGAGTATTGGTCATTTCCCCTGAACTGCTGCTGTTGTTGAGGTGGTTGTGGCTGTGGCTGTGGTTGAGGATTTGGTTGTAGCTGATACATCTGAGATTGATGCTGAGCCTGATTCTGTTGATACTGTTGACGTCCCTGTGGAGGAGCATATTGGTTGACCTTAGCAGTGGGGATGATGTTGTTTACCTCTGTCGGGCGAGGAGGAGAACCGCTGCGGTTTCCATTCCCGTATCCAATAGGTCTTCCTTCCACTTTGTTCTGTTTAGCTAGAGTGGCTTGATGAGGCCAGGAGGAGATTGTCCCTACACGGATTCCTGCTACGACTTGCTCCCCAAAGCGGATCAACTATGACAAATTCGCATATGGATGCGAGATGAGATATCTAGATATGCCAGGATATGTTGAATGAACAATCATGGAGATTTGTTCTTCGTCGTCGATAGGTGTTCGCATTCTGGCTACCATAGCTCGCCAACGTCCCATATAAGCTGATAACGTTTCATCACTCCTTTGCCTGAGAGCTGCGAGGTCATCTCTCCTAGGTGCCATGTTGAGATTGTATGTGAATCTATCGACGAAAGCCTGCGAAAGTTGTTACCAAGTCCTGATGCGATGGCAGTCCAATGATGTGTACCAATCTAGGGCATTGCCCTTCAGAGATTTTTGGAACAAGCGAATGAGGGCTCCTTCATTTCCTGAGATTGCACTCAGCTTTCCACAGAAAGCCTTGAGGTGTGCTATGGGACAGCCACTGCCGTCGTATCTTTTGAATTTTGGTACCTCAAAGTTTTGAGGTATCTGAGCATCTGGGAAAGGACACAAGTCTCTGAACTTGGTCGAAGGTAGATCAATTCCTTGTTGTCGCTGAAGTTGATTTTGCAAGATCTGGAACTGCTCCCGCAACTCGTCTAGTCCTGCATGATCTATTCGAACGACTGGTGCCTCTCAAAGTAAGGCACATTCTTCTTCAGCATAGAGGTCGATGTCTTCGACCCTATGGGCTTGCTGGAAAGCAATCGTGGGTTTCTGAGGTTGATTTAATGATTGAACTGGATTCTGACGAACTTGTGCTTGAAAGGACTGTAACTGAATTAGAGACTGTACTGAAGGTTGAGCTGGAACTTGCTGGAAATTAACTGGAGGTTGCTGGATTGAAGATTGCTGAAAATTAACTGGAATCCCATTGGCAAGGATGTGCTAGAATTGAAAAGTGCTCCTGTTTGTAGGAGGCTGAGATGCTGGGAAGTGACCCCCTTGTTGGGTATTCGCCACTGTCCGCTGATTGATGTGGGCTTGACACTGACCCCCATTGTGGGCATTCGCCAATGTTATCCCTGCTGCGGAAAATTGAATTGAAATCCCATCGGCGGGGATGTGCTGAAATTGAGTAAAGGTCCCATCGGTGAGGATATGCTGAGAAAGGAAAGGGGTCCCATCGGCGGGGACATGTTGGAATCTACTGAGATTGTTGCTTGTAAGATTGACTGGAAGCTGACTAGAAGTCCCTGCGACGGGAATGCTCTGAGACAGCCTTGTTGTCGCGGGAAGGTACTGAGGAGGATGCCCCATAGAAAAGGGCTGAGATGGCTGTTGTCGGTAGTCTTGGGCAGACTCCGATAGTTGTGCTTGATTTGAACTGGAGGCCGGAGGGACCCGGCACGGCTTGTTGAGATTGCTGAACTGGGCCAACTTGATTATTGGCTGTTGCGGTAGCTTGTGCTTGCATGAATTACAAGAGCATTTCTTACATTGCTCTCATTCCTTGTGCCAATTCTTGCATGATTGGCGTATTCTCAATTGGTTGTTGCGCTGGAGGCTGCACTGTTAGTGCACTTTTCCGTGGCATACTAGTGCACCTTGTTTGTCAATCACTTACGTCAGTGAGTTTAGTGTCGGTTGAGCCCAATGAAGACGAAGACCGAAGACTCAAGACGGACCGGCTGCATCAAGGAAGAAGATTCAGGTAAAAGAGATGCCTTGGTGCCTTAACCTTGACCAAAACCCAACCCCTTTGTATCTTTGATGACCTTGACCATATTAGGAATCCTTTAGGCATCATAGATAGGCCCTAGGTGTCCCATTTGATCAACCTAAGCTTGGCCAAAAAGGATTGGCTGAAACCAGTAGAGTTCAGCAAAATAGAGAGGGGATTCAGGCTGGTCCGACCGGTCATGACCGGTCGGCCAGCAGCCCTGCTGCATTTTCAAAAGGCCAGCCGACCGGTCATGACCGGTCGGCCTTCTCAACTCATGGAGGTTAGCAGGTGTGGCCGACCGGTCATGACCGGTCGGCCTGGTGTTCTTCAGCCATCCAGCAAGAGGGTCTGACAGTTGAATGGATGTTTAAAATGGAAATTTCTGCATTTTCGTCTCCCATTAGGATATGATTTCGACTGCAAATCCAAGAGAATAGTTCTCCTTGCGTCATAGCCATCCAAATTAAACAATCATGTGGGTCGTAGGAAAACGCACAATGCAAATATTTTCTTATTGGTGCTATTACGAAGGAGAGTTTTTAGAAATAACGGGTCTTCAAGATGCAATCCAAAACCATTCATTCTTCACAGGAGGATCCAGTGGAAATTTGCGAGGGCTGAAACCAACCAATCGTGAGTCAGGAACAACCGAAATTCTTGGTCTTCTTGTGACAATGCGTAGAAAGTGCCACAATGGTTTTTTCGTGAACTGTTGTGTAAAATGTACTGGACCCTTAATTTATGGACCCTACAAGCTCCTAGAGACCTATCCAAACCATCCAGAAGAAGCATTTCGAAGAAAATACACCTCAAGCCAAAATATGTCATTAACAACTGATTTTCTTCCTCGTTTAGAAACTAAACCATAAATTCTTGAAAGGGCTCCAATTAGAGATCTTAAATGTCCACAAAGTAAGCAATTTGATCCATATTCAGTCTTTGAATTGGAAAGAACTTTTTAAGGAATTCTTGTGTCATCTTAACCATGTGCCTATGGATCTCGATCGTAAGGAATGAAGCCATGACTTGGCTTTTGCTTTAAAGAAAAAAGGAAGAATTTGAGTTTTAGAACATCTTGGGATGATATTAGTGTACTGCAAAGTTGTGACAACCTCATCAAATTCCTTTAAGTGTAAGTATTGGCTCTCAGAGTCTAACCCATGAAACTTTGGAAGGAGTTGAATCACTCCCAGCTTAACATCAATGTTTCCTGCATTGAGTGGAAAAATCATACAGGAAGGTGTGTGTTCGCTTCCCCAAGTGTAGGGTTGCGATGTAGTAATAATCTCGGTAAGACCGAGGTCGATCCACAGGAACTTATGTAGGATTTCACAAACACATCCAAAAGTGTCTATTGAAAGCTAACAACCAGATTTTGTATGGATTTGATTTGAATAACAAAATTGAATTAAATTGAAGGTAAATAATTATAAAAAAACACTAGGGGTTCAAGGATCCACTTGTAGCAATCCTTGATATTCAATCCGCTGTGGTTTCTCACTTTCTCAACTAGAATCGATATTAAGATCTATCTAGTCGGATGATAGAGCTGTTAAACCAAACAATCTGTCATATGTAAGTTCAATACACAGGATTCACTCAACGTAGACTGAGTTGAGCATGCTCAATTGCATAGGTCAGTCCCCATTCCAAAAGGTTCAGTTCACAATCATAACCATCCTCAAGTCCTGTCACAAGACAAGGCTAGATTACAATCTGAACTTGATTCAAATCACATGCATAGTCCATACACATTACAGAAATTCAGAAAAGTAGAACTTTGGTAGGAAGTCCCCACATGAAGATCATAGTACTAGAGCGCACTCCAATTCCTTGGATCATACAGGTCTAGACTGATGCAAACCAATTAAGAATTTAAGTAATTCTCCCAAACATCCATGAGTCATCATAAGACTAAGAAAAACTACTTAAAGCTTGTATAAACTTCAAACCATAGTTCATAAACATGAAATCCAAACTTAAAACCAACTAAATACGAATTGAAACATCTTAGATTCACTACAAGCTTCACCTCTTAGCCCTAGCTAAGAGGTTTAGTTGCTCATGATCTAAGGAAACATGAAACAACCAAAAAACTCATAAAAACAGTAAAACAAACTAGAAGGAGTTGTGGACACTACAAGAGAACGGCTTTTTACCGACGAAAGTATTACCGACGAAATTATTTTCGTTGGGAAAAATCATTTTTCCCCACGAAATATAGAAATCGTCGGTAAAAATCACTCCAGCTTCCCGCCACCGCCGGATTTGCTTCCCGCTATACACTTTTACCGACGAAATTATGATTTCGTCGGTAAAAAGTTTATTGCCGACGAAGATACCTGTCGCTAAAAAATAAAACAGAAAATTTTACTTTTACTGACGAAAATTGTCGTCGGTAAAAGCGAAAACTTTTCCCGACGACTGTTGCCTGTCGGTAATAATATGTAATGTGTGATTCCCGCCAAGAAAAGAGATGACTTTTACCTGACGAAAAGTTTCGTCGGTAAAAGTTTTCATAAGTGACTTTTACCGACGAAAAAAAGACTTTTACCGACGAAAATTTTCGTCAGTAAAAGTCTGTCTTTTAACTTACCCGATCGGCCCTCTTTTCTCTCATTCGCTCTCTCACTCTCTCGCGCTCTCTCTCTCTCTCTCTCTCTCTCTCTCTCTCTCCTCGCGGCCATCTCCCTCACTGCCGACCACCGGCCGTCACCGTCACCAGCGGCCACTCGACCACCGACCCCCAGCCGACCACCGACGCCACCCGCGTAGGCACGCGCCTCCACCAGCCACCGTACGCCACCGCCTCCGCCGGTAACCGTCTCCCCCTTCCTTCTTCCTCCGTTTCCTCTCTCTCTCTCTCTCTCTCTCCGCGTTGTTCATTGTGGGGCCTACTGCCAAAATCCAAAGCATGTGGGTCCCATGCACCATCTTTGTCCAGTGCATGTGGGTCCCACCGTTGTTGTCCATTGCATGTGGGTCCCACCGTCGCTATCGCTGTCCATTGCATGTGCGTGGGGTCCGCCTTAGCTGTCCACGATTTGGTGGGGCCCACTGATTTAGTAAATCCCTAATTAGGGATTTCGAAATTAAAATCCCCTAATTAGGGATTTCGAAATTAAAATCCCCTAATTCCTTCCTTAATTAGGGATTTTAATTTGTGATTTACAAATTAAAAAAAATCATGATATACAATAAATGTGGGGCCCACCGTCGCTGTCCACTGCTCGTGGGGCCCACCCTCACTGTCCATTGTTTTGGATCAAGCATATATTTGTGTGGAGTAAACTCTATGGGGCCCACAGTGATTTACGTATTTTATCCACTCCGTCCATCCATCTTAGCAGGAAATTTTAGGTATGGTGCCCAAAAATGAAGCATATCAAAATCTAAAGTGGACCACACCACAAGTGTGAACTGAATGTGTATCATTGAAAAATTCTTGGAGGACACAGAAGTTTTGGATGAAGCTGATATTTGTGTTTGCCCTCATCCATATCCATGTGATCTTATGAACAGGTTGGATGACAAATAAAGATCACTGTAGGGCCTGAGAATGGTGGAAATCATTATTCCCACTGTTTCCCATGGCATGGTCCACTTGAGAGTTGGATATGCTTAAATTTTGGCCTTAACCACTAAAATGAGGTGGAAAAACATAAGGACGGAATAGATAAATCACATACATTCTAGGTGGGCCCAACTGAGTTTACTCTACACTCCACACGCAATCCGATTCCCATGGTGGGCCGCCCATACTTATTTGTTCACAAAATAGTCATTAGGTATTTGATTAAACTTGATTCATGGTGTTGATGATTCTGCCATTTTCATGTGCTTGTGTATCTAGAATTGATGGAGCAAACCCGGATGTGCGTCGGAGCTATCCATGGTTGATTTATGTGGATATGTATGTTGTGGATGTATTTGGCTTATTATTAATAATTATTTTTTGTCCACAAATGGTAGTATAATAGAATCAGTTAGCCCATTTGGAGATTTCTATATTGCCGAGCATAGATAAAGTGTGTTTTGGAAGTATAGAAATCTGCCAAATTGTCCTGTTGGACAGTCCAAGGTTGGATAGATTGGAATGTTATCGTTGTTTGTCATTTACATGCGTAGGGTCATTAGTTTCGTGCGGTAACTCTCCTATTCTCTCTGGATATGTTTCTTATGTTTAATTCCATTGTCAATTTAATCCACACAATGTGTGGATAGTTGACGTGGAAATGAAATGTAAGATAAATATATCTGGAGAGATAGGGGGAGATGCTGTCGAAATTTAGGCTTGGGCATGTAAATGGAAATTATGATAGCATTTCAATCTATCCATCCTTGGATGGGCGACTGATTTTATTATATTATCATTTAGTGGCAAATTAGATGACGAACATGATACTTGTGATTAAGAGTAGTTGATTGATGTTGATGTTGAGCGGGGGTCTCTGGAAGGTGGGAACCGCTGTTGTGACCATGCTGAAGCTGTCCTGTTCCTATGGACAGCAATATGGGTGGCCTGGCCATTTGGACAGGCCCGTGATTATGTATTAGCTCAAAATTAAAAGAGCAGACCCGGATGTGCGTCGGAGCTATCTGGGTGTTGAGCGGGGGTCCCTGGAAGGTGGGAACCGCTGTTGTGACCATGATGAAGCTGTCCATTTCCTATGGACAGCAATATGGGTGGCCTGGCCATTTGGACAGGCCCGTGATTATGTATTAGCTCAAAATTAATGTAGCAGACCCGGATGTGCGTCGGAGCTATCCGGGTGTTGAGCGGGGGTCCCTGGAAGGTGGGAACCGCTGTTGTGACCATAATGAAGCTGTCCATTTCCTATGGACAGCAATATGGGTGGCCTGGCCATTTGGACAGGCCCGTGTTTATGTATTAGGTCGAAATTAATGGAGTAGACCCGGATGTGCGTCAGAGCTATCTGGGTGTTGAGCGGGGGTCCCTGGAAGGTGGGAACCGCTGTTATGACCAGTGATGAAGCTGTCCATTTCCAATGGACAGCAATATGGGTTGCCTGGCCATTTGGACAGGCCCGCTTTGTGTGGAGCAGACCCGGATGTGTGTCGGAGCTATCCTTGAGTTGCTTGAGTCTCCAAGACCTACACCCTAAACTCGAAACCATAAACCTAAAACTAAAACCTATAAGCTACGGCTAAACCGAAACCTAAACTCAATTCATCTAACTCTAAAGCTAGACCCAAACTCGAAAACCTAACCCTAAACCCGATCCCGAACTCAAAACTATAAACCAATGCGTAAACCTAATCATAAACTCATGTCACCTAACCTAAACCTACACCTATTCCTAAATCCATTCACCTAGCCTAAACCTTGACCCAAACATGAAAACCAAACCCGAAACCCGATTCCGAACCCGAAAATCTAAACCTATGCCCGAAACCTAATCCTAAACTCATGTCACCTAAAGTAAACCTACACCTATTCCTAAATCCATTCACCTAGCCTAAACCTTGACCCAAACACGAAAACCAAACCCGAAACCCGATCCCGAACCCAAAAATCTCAACTTATGCGCAAAACCTAATCTTAAACTCATGTCACCTAAACTAAACCTATACCTATTCCTAAATCCATTCACCTACCCTAAACCTAGACCCAAACTCGAAAACCAAACCCGAAACCCGATCCCGAACCCGAAAATCTAAACCTATGCCCGAAACCTAATCCCAAACTCATGTCACCTAAAGTAAACCTACACCTATTCCTAAATTCATTCACCTACCCTAAACCTAGACCCAAATTCGAAAACCAAACCCGAAACCCGATCCCGAACCCGAAAATCTAAACCTATGCCCGAAACCTAATCCTAAACTCATGTCACCTAAAGTAAACCTACACCTATTCCTAAATCCATTCACCTAGCCTAAACCTTGACCCAAACACGAAAACCAAACCTGAAACCCGATCCCGAACCCAAAAATCTCAACTTATGCCCAAAACCTAATCCTAAACTCATGTCACCTAAACTAAATGTATACCTATTCCTAAATCCATTCACCTACCCTAAACCTAGACCCAAACTCGAAAACCAAACCCGAAACCCGATCCCTAACCCGAAACTATAAACCAATGCGTAAACCTAATCCTAAACTCATGTCACCTAACCTAAACCTACACCTATTCCTAAATCCATTCACCTAGCCTAAACCTTGACCCAAACACGAAAACCAAACCCGAAACCCGATCCCGAACCAAAAAATCTTAACTTATGCCCTAAACCTAATCCTAAACTCATGTCAACTAAACTAAACCTACACCTATTCCTAAAGGCATTCACCTTACCTAAACCTAGACCCAGACACGAAAACCAAACCGAAATCCGATCCCGAACCCAAAACCTAATCTCAACTTATGCCCAAAACCTAATCCTAAACTCATGTCACCTAAACTAAACCTGACTCTAATATTTGCATTGTAGATATGGATAAGAGTTGGATGCAAGCTAAGAATCGGTTTGGCCCAGAGTATAAAGAAGGTGTTAAGGAGTTCATGGAATTTGCGAGATATCGGGCAGATTCAGGTAATAGAATTAGGTGTCCATGCCGAAAATGCAAGAACATGATTCACAAGACATTGGACAAAGTGGAAGATGATTTGTTCATAGTTGGGATTGACCAGGGTTACACTTGGTGGATTCATCATGGTGAAGACTTCCACCAAAGAGTTAAGGCCACTGAAGTCCTTGCTGACCCAATTGTGCGTAATGACGAGGATGAAGATGTTGACGATATGCAAGATATCATTGGGGATGTGTTAAGGGGAACAATTACGGATACTGATTTTGCAGCGACAAGTACTAGCCAGGATATTCCTCCTATGGGTGATGCTGAATCAGAAAAGTTTAGTAGGTTGTTGAGGGATGCGCAACGTCCACTCTATCCGGGGTGTCGGAACTTCTCCAAGTTGAATTTCCTTACAAGGTTACTTCATTTAAAGACAATAAATCGTTGGAGTAACAAATCGTTCGACATGTTACTTGGCTTGTTGAAAGAAGTATTACCTGAAGGTGAGACATTGCCTAAGTCTCATTACGAGGCAAAATCGTTAATGCGAGACTTGGGCCTTGGTTACATCCTCATACATGCATGTATAAATGATTGTGTATTGTATTGGAAAGAACATGAAAATGTTGAGGAGTGTCCACAATGTGGAGAGTCTAGGTGGAAATATGACGAAGCTAAGCGTAAGAAAATTCCACAAAAGGTGTTAAGGTACTTTCCATTGAAACCCAGATTACAAAGATTGTTTACGTCGAGCAAGACGGCTGAAGATATGAGGTGGCATAAGGAGAAACGCGTTCATGATGATAATACATTGAGGCATCCCGCTGACTCTGAAGCCTGGCAACATTTTGATAAGCAATATGACTGGTTTGCAGAGGATTCTCGCAATGTTCGGCTAGGTCTTGCAAGTGATGGTTTTAATCCATTTGGTAATATGAGTAGCTCGTACAGTATGTGGCCAGTGATACTTATGCCCTACAATTTACCTCCTTGGTTGTGTATGAAGGAATCATTTTTTATGATGTCGTTGCTTATTCCTGGACCCAAGTCACCGGGGAATGACATTGATGTGTATCTCCGACCGTTAGTAGATGAGTTAAACGAGTTGTGGAGTCAAGGTGTCCAGACGTATGACACTTTTGCAGAACAGACGTTTCGATTGCATGCAGCGGTCTTGTGGACAATAAATGACTTCCCTGCATATGGGAATTTGTCTGGGTGGAGCACGAAGGGAAAGTTGGCTTGTCCTACATGTAGTACTAAGACTTGTTCATTGTCATTGAAGCATGGTAAGAAAACGTGTTATATGGGCCATCGTCGCTTCCTTCTGAGGGATCATAGTTGGCGCAGGAAGACGGTAATCTTTGATGGCAAACAAGATCATAGGCCACCACCGAAAGAACTATCTGTAGAAGATGTGTTACAACAGCTGAGTAACATTGAAGAAGTTAGATTTGGTAAGGCACCGCACTTGAAGAAGAGAAAACGTACAGTATTGGAGTACAACTGGAGGAAGAAGAGCATTTTTTTTGAGTTGCCTTATTGGAGTCATCTGAAATTACGACACAACTTGGATGTCATGCATATTGAGAAGAATATATGTGACAATGTCTTTGGAACATTGATGAACATAGAGAAGAAAACAAAAGACAGTTTTAAGGCTCGATTGGATCTACAAGCAATGGGTTTAAGGAAAGAGTTGCACTTGCAACTACATGGAAATTCATATACTATACCAGCAGCCTGCTACACATTGACAAAACTAGAGAAAAAACGTGTATGTGAATGGTTGAACAAGGTGAAATTTCCCGATGGGTATGCATCGAATATCTCTCGGCGCGTAAACATTACGGACTGTAAGGTAACAGGAATGAAAAGTCATGACTGTCACGTCCTTCTGCAATGTCTACTACCGGTTGCGATTCGTGGATTCCTTAACAAGGATGTCAGTGCTACGCTGATTGAGTTGGGGATATTCTTTAAGGATTTGTGTTCGAAATCTTTGAATGTAGAGGTTATTAAATGACTGGAGAAGGATATTGTCGTAATCCTTTGCAAACTTGAAAGAATATTTCACCTGCGTTTTTCGATGTCATGGTACACCTAGCGATTCACTTACCGCACGAAGCGAAGCTTGCAGGCCCAGTACAATATCGTTGGATGTATCCGATCGAAAGGTGATAGAACAATGATCATAAATTTTTATTCATTCCATAAACTACGTATATCCACGTTTTCATGTCATTTACATATTGATTTTGTGTACAGATACCTTCACACATTAAAACAATATGTGAGGAATAAGGCACGTCCAGAGGGATCCATTGCTGAGGCGTACATTGATAATGAGTGCTTGACATGTTGCTCCATGTGTCTTCGTGGCATAGAGACTAGATTCAACCGAGAAGATCGGAATGCCGATGCAGGGCAGGAGCATGAACAAGGACTCATATCTGTATTCGCACATAACGTCCGTCCTTTAGGATCGCCGACGTTTCAGGATATGGACCCTCGGGATCAAGCGAAGGCGCGGTGGTATGTGTTGCATAACTGTGAAGAAATAGAGTCGTACTTGGAGTAAGTCTTCGCACATAATTATTGTATATCTACAGACAGTTTTAATCTCAAAATTTCTTGCTTACAATGTACCAATTGTGTATAGCGAACACATCGAGGAGATGAAGTCCCAATACCCTACAAATTATGATCGAATGCATCAGGATTTGTTTCCAGAATGGTTTGCAAAACGTGTAAGATTAATTTACCTTCTATCTCACCACACTTACAATATTGTTGTATTGCACAATATTTACACGTAATTTTAAATGCCTAAACGTACATTTATATTCTGTACGTGATGATAGATGAAGATGTTGCGCGCTAGCAACTCTGCGGATGCATCTGATGCCTCTACTCACTGGCGTGTGGCCCTGATAGACTTGTATGTAGATATACAGGTTGTATTGTAAACGGGATTCGGTTCCACACTGAGGAGTGTGAGAAATATAGGACCACACAAAATAGTGGTGTGGTTGTGAAGGGAACACATGAGGAGGTCGAAATTGATTTTTATGGCGTTTTGACGGATATTATTGAGCTGAGTTATTGTATGAGAAAGCGGGTGTACTTATTTAAATGCGATTGGTGGGACATTGGAAATAAAAAGTTGGGAATACAGACTGATAATTACTTCACGAGCGTAAATTTATCTCGGAAGTGGTTTAAAGATGACCCATTTATCATAGCCGACCAAGCCGAACAAGTATTCTACCTCGCTGACACCAAGTTAGGCGGCTCTTGGCACGTGGTGCAGAAAATAAAGCCCAGGAACATATTTGACTTTCCCGAAGTAGACGTTGAAGATAACGATGAAGGGAGTAATAGAACGTCGTCAGTTGAACAAGCATACCAAGAAGACATGCCATCTTGGGATAGAGGGAATGATCCAAATGTTGATATTGATGCGGTGCAATTGAATAGAGATGATGTGCCACCTGATCATGTTGATGCCTCAATCATAAATGACATTGTTAGAGATGATAGCGCTTTCATCGATGACAACATTGCAGACGATGAAGAGGAAATTCTGATCAGCGATAGTGATGGTGAAGAAGAAAGAGTCCTAAGCGATAATGATTCAGACGACGATTATTAAATGTATACAAGATTTACATGTAATTTTCAATTCGATTAATTTGATTATTACATGTATATATGTTTTACAAGTCATGATTTTTTTTTCCTGAATTGACTTGTTTATAATCTACATTTACAGTTAAGTCACCTTCTGATCATGTCCTCCACAAACTGGAGCGTAGCGGAAGCACGCAGCATACTTCATCAGCTGTTGCAGATGGACTTTCCGGCCCTATATTCTTCTGGTAGGGCCAGAGAGATACCCGGTCTGGTCAAGAAATGTAGGGAGGAAGACGATGACTCAGATGAAAGATTATACAATCTCAAAGAAATTCCGGACCTGATTGAGGAATATAACCGCGAAAACTTCGTATGGAAGATGCGACATTATCACTTGCACATCTGAATGGAGTCCCGAGAGATCAGATTTCTCCTATTGTGACTGGCATGTTGGCTGTAACAATGTCGAGTGCTTCATACAGCTTGACATATACATCTGCAGCGTACGATAACTTACGCAGGGAGTATTTCGGATAGTTGATCCGAAGTTGATTTGTATTACAATGAGATATATGTATTTAATATAGAATGACAATGTGCAATGGATTTTTCAACTTTTATATTCTGTTTACGGTTTTATTATATTCTGCTTGCATTATAGTGTAATGGTCTAATCATATTTTTATCATCTCTCTAAGCATAAGCACAAATTCACTCTACAATGATGTTCATAAACTTGCATTGACATTGTTTAAATTTATAAGTTTGTATTTCAGATATATTCAATCATGGCACCAGGTGGGAGATCAGGTCGTTCGCGCACTGGATCTACCCCTTCCACCCGTGATGCGACGCAGACAGCATTGACGTCGCACGGTGCATCACAGTCATCTGATCCTTCGGTTCAACACCGGGCACCGCATGTAAGTCTAGACATTTATTTAGTGATTTCTGTTTATATTGTTACTTACATATATCTTTTCGCAGCAGCATCTTCTACCAGCCGACGAGGACATGGACCCATGCGTGGGTTAGTTTTAGAGCGACTTACGCGTGAGGGTAGGGTGGCGGTAGAGTTCCCACAGGACTGCCTTAGACCTGTTGGGGACAGTGCCAGACTGTTTACGTTTGAGGTCGGTGTCCTATGCCGATCTCTGATCCCCGCCACCACCCCACGTTGGACTGACGTGACAGATGATGTGCGACAGCTCATCCGTCAGCGCCTTCAGGTAAAGTTTAGTAAATTGAAATTTTCTTTTATGAAAGTTCATTTACGGTTAAGTCCTATTGTTAATAAGTTTATTGCCTTAATTTATTATTTACGAAACTGCAGGATAAATTTGAATTCGATTTGAATGTTCCCTACATTTCTCATGCCGTCGACGACATGATTAGAGAGCGGTTCAAGGAGTACCGCGGAGAGTTGCACCAGCGGTACAAGCGGTGCAGGACACACGATGAGGCCGTACTGTCCGCACCGCCACACGTTACTACAGACGACTGGCGGATACTCTGCGAGAGATTTTCGTCGGAGGCTTTTCAGATAATATTTACATGTACGATATCTTACGGTAACAATTAAATTCGCAATTAATTTCACAATTAATAGAAATATATTTTGTATAATGTGTTCAGAAGAGGAGTAGAATAAATTCTGCGAACAGGGAAAAGTTACAAGTGAACCACGTAGCTGGTTCAAAGTCATTTGTACGACATCGTTACGACATGGTAAGAAATTATTGATGATTATTAAGTTAATATATTATTTTGATTGGCATTTATTATAAGTCTTTTTTCCTTTCAATTGCGCAGCGAGATTCCGTCACCGGCCAGGAGCCTGGACCAGTAGACCTCTACAGAGGGACTCACTGTTGGCAGGCGACGGGATCTTGGGTTCATCCTAGAGCCAGTGAGCATTAGGTAAAAATCTTTACTTTGTAAAATTTAATTGCGCATTGATTGATAATAATGTCATTCATGTCATTTTTTATGAAATTTCATATCTTTTCATTATAGGTGGCGATGGACATCATACGCAGTCAGCCCACTCCCGATGGTAGTCAGCGGAGTGAGCCAGAAATCCTGAGCGAGGTGCTTGGCACCCATTCTGGATATGTGCGTGGGCTTGGCCATGGTGCCAAGCTCATGGCACAAACTAGAGCTGGCTCCAGTCGATCCGTAGCTGGTGAGAGAGCTCAACGCCGAGCTGATATCGCAGAGAGAGAGAGGTTCAGCAGCTACGGGTCGTCGTCGATGAGATTCGAGAGCAGCTGGAGAGGCAGAGAGAGGAGCAGAGGCGTAGGGAGGAGGAGGAGAGGCGACGGGAAGAGCAGGAGAGGAGGATCGAGGAGTTGCGGCAGGAGCATGAGCGACGGATGCAAGAGATGTTTCAGGCTCTCGCTGCACGCCTTGGCGCCGATGCCCTGCCACCTTCGCCTTCATCTTCCTGATTATTTTTTTTACTATACGACTTTTAACTTATATGTATTTGTGTGTTGATGAATATTGTTTGTTTGTGGATGTGGAATGGATTATTTGTGTATGGATGGTGTAGTTTCTGTTTATTTGTATGTATATAGATGTGAATAGGAGAAAAATATATAGGTTTCTTTACTGGTGTATATCAGGAATTTTCCTGAATTTTGAAAACAAATGAAACCGAGACAGGGAAAACTTTTACCGACGAAATAATTCGTAGGTAAAAAGATGTAAAAAAATTTTACCGACGAAATGTTTCGTCGGTAATAAAATTTGGAAAACTTTTACCGACGAAATATTTCGTCGGTAAAAGTTTACAGTTTTTATTACCGACGAAAAATTCGTCGGTAAATTTTTTTTACATCTTTTTACCTACGAATTATTTCGTTGGTAAAAGTTTTTTCACCGACGTATCATTTTTATTTCCGACAAAATTCATATGTTTTGCCGACGAATTTTTTCGTCGGTAATGGTTTTATTATTACCTACGAAAAATTATTTCGTCGGTAAAAACCTTTACCGACGGCTTTTCTGCGACGATGTTAGCCGTGAAAAATTTCGTCGGTAAAAAGATTTCCCGATGAAATTTTACTGATTCCCGACGAAATCATTCGTCGGTAAAAAGGGAATTTCTTGTAGTGGGAACTCCGGAATCCACTTCTGCCGCCTCCAAGCTTGCTTCAACCCTTCTCAGATACCCTAGGAACGATCCCTAGGTGTCCTTTTATAGTAGGGAGGCTCCGCAACTTTAGAAGAATCTAGAATCTGCGTAAGAGTTACACAGTGCGCAGAGAAAATCGGACTAAAATTAGAAATTTCCGTTTTAATTCACATGGCCGACCGGTCTGGACCGGTCAGACTGGGCTGGCCGGCCGGTCACGACCGGTCGTGCCTCAATGGGAAAACAGTCCAGCAACCTCTGGAGGAAGAAAAACCCTCTGGCCGACCGGTCTTGACTGGTCGAACTGGCCTGGCCGGCCGGTCACGACCGGTCGGGTTGTGTTTTGTTTGGGTCCAACGAGTGCACAAGGTTGGCCGACCGGTCCTGACTGGTCTGGCTACCTTGGCCGACCGGTCAGACGACCGGTCGTGGCCATTGGTCTTCATGTTCTTCTTCTTTTCTTCTCTCTTTGCTTCCTTCTTTCTTTGGTCCTTCTTGATCTTCATTCCAATGGTTCTAAATGGGCCTTTTCACCTTCAATTAAGCAAAGTTCACTCTCAATCCTGCAATCACCAATCATGCATTCAATGAGTCTTTAAATCATGAAAGTCTTGCACAATGAGTGATGAATTGGGGTTAGAATGTGCACAATTAAGAGCTCAACAGTGTGCTAGTTCAGGTCGATTGCAAATACTCATGCAATGTCCTAACCGGAGGGGCATTATTAACCTCATTTTGATCACCTCGTCCCTCTTGATTTGCTAGATTCACTAGATTTGGTGGATTTGTAGCCATCATTTCAGAATTCTCAAGAGTATTTAAATATTTTCTAACATGAGTATAAATTGGGAGTCCTACCAATCCTCATTCACTTAGAAGACATAGAGTATGGTCACGTACCCACTTGGGCATGTACCACACAAAAACCTAAGAATTACAACTAAACCTAATCTAGAAATTGAAATTGAAATTTAACTAAAAATAAAAATTCAGAAAACTAAAGAAATAAGGTTGGAAGGATAGCACTGTAATGCAGAACTTAGCTTAATGAATTCCTACAAGACAAAACAAACAAACGATGTGAGTAATTCAGAAAATCAAACCTAATTCTAGAACACAGAAATCTATACTATCAACTAGAAAGAAATAAAAACTAAACCTAATTACTAATTTCAAAACCGTTAACCTACTAATCCCGAACAATGGTGCCAAAAACTTGTTAAACAACCCCAACTGCAAGGTTGTGATGTAGTAATAATTCGGTTGAGATCGAGATCGTCATCAGGGATTATGATAACAATTATAAATACTAGTAACTATAACTAAATAAATTCAAGTTTAATTTAAGTAATGGGTTTCAGAAACATAAAACTATGATTTTTAAAGGGAATTCACTAAATAAAAACACTAGGGACTCAATGATCCACTTATAATTATTCACAATGCTAAACCCATCAATTCAAGTTGATAACTCGATTAAAATCGAGTTCCTATCCTATCCAATTGGATGATTAATTCAGTTAAAGCATAAATCATAAACTAATATAGAATTTTGAACTTCACAAATTAGTGCTGCTTCAAATTAGAGAATTTAAACTAATAGAGAACTCGAAGCATTCTACGTATTTGGAAATCACGATGAATTTAGGGTTTTCATATATCAATTCTCATAAAACCATTCTAATCAATCTCAAAAACTCATAAGCATTCCATGTAATCGTAATCATAAGAGATCTTTATAATTCTATAAAACTATCAACTTTATTCAAACTAATTTATGAAAATTCAACATTAAAACTTTAAAGTACTTGAATCAAACAAGTTTAAACATCATAAACAACTACAAGCTCCACCTCTTAGCCCTAACTAAGAGGTCTAGCCAACCATAAACATGATTGAGCTAAAATCTCTTAAAAACAGAAAATAAAATAAAAAACTTGAAAAACAAGAAAAACCTAATGTAAAACCCTCTACTTTCGAATCTCTTTACTCCTTCACGTTCTAGGGCTCCTAGCTAGGAATGCTCTAAACGTATGGAGAACACCTCTTTAAATAGGAAAAATTAAGCACCGCCTCAAAATTGCGTAAGAATTTTTATACCGCTTATACTAGTCGATCGGTCGAAATTCCTGGATAATAGTCAAGAACGAACTTTTGAATTTCACGCATCGTATCAACCTGTTGAGAAGTCAAAATGGACTAAAAGTGTCTAGCGAGTGTCAACAGAAAATCTGATTTTTCAGGGAATTTCTGACCTGTTGATTTATGTTGTTGATTGATCAAATGCATGTGTTGACCTGTCGAAATCATTTCAACTTGTCAATTTTTATTGAAATTCTGCACATTGAATTTTTTGTTTCCAATCTTTGGTGACTCGATCTTTCAATTTTATGGCTCACTTTAAGCATGTTCTCTTGCTCACTTTAAATCATCCTAATTAACTTGATTTCTTTCAAATCTCTCTTATTATTTGCAAACATGGAAACATACTTAATTAGTTTCTTTTAATGACATAATCCATGTAAAACTAATATTGCATTGGGGATAAATATACAATTCAAGGCTCAACATTCAGTTTTATAATGAAACAGATATAGATTTGTATTCAAGAGTCCCAAATCGATCGGACAGAGCCCATGTTAATTAGAAACAATTCTATACTAATTTGGGCAACAGATTGAAGGAAAACATTAAACCCTAAACCATAATTGCAAACCACAATCACAGTAGCCTTATGTTGAATAAACAAAAACCCTGACTGCATATCCAATTAAAAGAGCCCCATATCGATTGGACAAATCCATATGTGAATTTTAGCAACAGATAAAAGTAAAACCCTAAACCGTAAATGCAAACCAAATTTAAAACAATCCCATGTCAAATCAACCAAGCCTCATGTTGAATTGGGCAATGGATTGGAGAAAAACCTTAACGCAAACTAAATTCACAACAGCCCCATATCGAATCAATAAAGCCTCATGTTGAATCAATAAAGCCACATGTTGAATCGGGCAATGGATTAGAGCAAAATCCTATTGCAAACCAAATTCACAACAACCCCATGTTGATCAATTGACAAAGCCCCATGGAAAATTGGGTAATGGGTTGGAGCAAACCCCTAATGCAAATTAAATTTACAACAACCCCATGTTGAATTGACAATCCCCCATGTCAAATCGGGTAATAGATTGGAGCAAAACCCTAATGCAAACCCATGTCGATTGGACACTATCTCAATTCAAAGTGGGCCTTCGATTACAGATGAAGAAACGTGGGAGGAATGTATCCATACGAGACAATGAAAAAGAGATGTGGGGGTTGTGCATCCATACCAGTGATGAAGAAGATACGTCGAGGCAGCATGAAGTAGTGAGTTGTATTTTTGTCCAGTTATATTTTTTTTCCTTTATTGATTATTGTTGAATTAAGATGGCATTCCCAAATATGGAAAGTACTTTTGTATGAAAGATTAAAAGAACATGTTAGAAGGATGGACCCTCCCCTTCGTTGATAGTTTGATTTCTTATTATTGGTGGCTGAATAAACAGTCGACCCGATGGATTTTTTTTGTCTCACAGTCTATCTCAGTCGCTCGGGTTAAAGGCATTTAGTTTGAATCAAGTCACGTATGGCTCTAGCACGCTCAGTACAACACACGCCCACATAAGACAAATTCTAGAGCCAATAGTCTATTATATATCCTAATTTTTAGTACCTAGCATGCTCCTAGGCATGAAGTACAGGATGTATGGCTCGAATCTCTTTAATGTGTTCAATACGACCGGAATCCTGACACATTTCCATCCCCTCCCTGAATCACAACCTTGCTCAAATATCAAACAATATGAGGAAAATGATACAGAGCCCCTCAGAACTGCAATATGGGAGAATCGTCCCTCCTTAGTACACGTGGCAGGAGAAGTTATCAATCAGTACCAACCCATCTTTTAGAACCTGTTATTGGTCCCCACTTTTCATCAAGAACATCTTTTAGACCATCCTATCTATCAAATTTCAGTAACTTTTTCTATAAATTTTAACTGTTGACCAGTTTTGATCTCTACAATCATTTTGAAGCCAATGATGGGATGGCTAGAATCACCTAATCATTCTTTTTTTCTTTTTCTTTTTTTTTTTTTTTTTTTCTTTTTTAAATTCGCCATCCATAGTGAGACCCACTAGATGGATGGAGTAAAATGATAGGTACTCCCTGCCTCTTATTTCGTAGACAAGAAATGATGTTCTTCCATTTCAGTATGGGTAATTTGTGCTCTTGAAATGTTTGTCAGACCCTAGAAGTAGGACGCAGATTGGGTTTTATCCACACCGTTCATCCAATTTAACATATCATTTTAGTTTACAATCCAAAAAATGAAGTAGATCCAAGCGCCTAGTGGGCCACACCACAAGAAGCATGGTGATAGTGACAACTACTATTAAAACCTTCCTAGGGCCCACTATGATGGTTAATTTTCCATCCGACCTGTTCATATATAAGGTCATATATACCTAGATGAGGAAAAACAAAAATATCGGCTTGATCTAAAACTTCTGTGGCCCTGATCCAAAACTTCTGTCACCCCGAAAATTTTCACAATGGTAAGTGTTTAATCCCCACTGTATAGTCCACTTGAGCCCTATAATTACCTATTTTTTAGGCTTGTACCTTAAAAAGATATGAAAAAATGGATGGACGGTGTGGATAAAACTCATGCACTATGATGGCCCCTGAGAGCCCTTGTCCGTTCCTAGCTAAGTGAAGTATTACTTGTAAAGAACCCATCCTCATAGTCCACAATCTGCTAAAGTGAACTCATAGTCCACTTGTTGGACCGTCATCTGGATGATCGAAACCATTCAAGAGGTGGTGCCTACCATGAATACATCATCGGAAAAGTGCTGATGTCCTGAAAACTATCCAAGCCCACTAGATCTGCAGAAAAATAAGTCGTAGAATGTTGAACGGTTTACAATCAAGACTATTTTTCTGGAGGTTAGATCATCTTTTGGGGGGGAAACGGACAGTCCATAGACTCTCGATATTGGGTCCTACATTATCAAAATTATCTTACACGATCATTTGTTGCATCCCACAAAGACTGATCCATAGTGTAGAAATCCGTGGTTGGATGATCCAATGCAGACAATCTTGGCCTGCAAATGGACGGTACTGATAGCGAATCATCCCTTTCAATGTATAAATTCTGTATTTAGTATTTCCTTGCTATACATAGGTTGTATATTTCTATAAAAGCCCCATTGAAGCTGAAATAAATATAATAAAATTTGAAGAATTCTCCAAAATCCTGTGTTAATCGAGTTATCATGGTATCTGGGCCAGGTTAATCCCATTGCCTACACCCATCATCGTGGTCTGATCATCTTTGTTCCCGTCTTATCCCTTGTTGGCACTGTCCAGAGACCCTGTCATGGTACATCCCAGAACTCATCTCCAATGATCTGTCATTGTAGATATGTCATCTCCACTCGTATTCTCCAATCTGCTATTGCAAATCCGTCACATGCTACCCAAAACCCCAATTCGGCTCCGCCCTATAATGTCTCAAAATCCGAGACCCAAGTACAGATACTTAGATCTCAAATTGTAATTCTCTGATATTATCATTATAGTTTGATTATATTCAAATCGTAATAACCCTAAAGCATGTCATAATCTCTTAGTATGACTATTACTTCGAAGGCTTCAAATTCGAATTCTACATGCTTCATTCGAACTAGAGATCTGATTTTTCATATTTGAGTGGGACTGTTTGTGTTGAATGTTATATCTTCAAATTAGAAGAGAGATAGAACTTCGATTCTAATTGTGTTTGTGCTTGGATAAATGGATTGACATTGGATTACTACAAGTGGATCCTTAAAAGCCTTGGTTTCTCTTTTAAAACTCAGATTTTCTTTTACTTAAGTTGTTGCTTTAGTTATAGTTCTTAATCTGAATTTTCAAAACCATTTAGATTGAAGTTATTAGAATAATTTCGATTGTTTCTCTCTTTTCCCTGTGGATCAACCTCGGTCTCACTGAGTTATTACTACATCGCAAGTCTTGCACTTGAGGTGAGCGAACAAGTTTTTGGCGTCGTTGCCAGGGAGGAGGTTAAATGGTTCTAAATTGTTCTAGTAGCTATAAAGTAGAATTAGTTAAGTAGGATTTACTATTTTCCTAGGACTAGTTTTCTGATTTTTAGAACTAACATTGTTTACTTTGTTTTGTAGGAATTTCTTCTAGTTCAAGCACATTGGGTAATATCTTCCTAACTTAAAACTTCTTCTATCTCAGTTTTTCAGTTTTTAGTTTTTCCAGAATTTTATTTTAGTTTACAGATTTCGTTTTTAAGCTTTAGGTTTAGTTTATAGTTTGTGTTTGTGTGGTTTATGTCCCTTTGGGAACATGACCACGCAAACCATCTCCAAACCATTGGTGGTTTAGTTGGACCACTTTCTATCCAAAGGCGAGTCAGAAAATATATAGAAAGTTATGAAAGTACGGGGATTATAGATCAAACACCATTAAGGAATCCTTCCCCTCCTACTCCAACTACAAACGCAAATTAAGAGAGAGTAGGAGAGAATGAGGTACACAATGCTCCTCCAATGAGAGCTTTGCGTGATTATTTACAACCGACACGTACTACTACACCCTCATGTGTGGTTTTTCCAACCATCGGGGAAAACTTTGATATAAAGCTGGGAGTGATTCAACTCTTACCAAAGTTCCATGGGCTAGATTCTGAGAGCCCATATCTACACTTGAAAGAATTTGATGAGGTTGTGGCTACTTTGCAATATGCTAATGTGACTGCAGATGTCATCAAACTTAAATTGTTTCCCTTCTCATTGAAAGAAACAGTCAAGGGTTGGCTCCACTCTCTTAGACCACATTCGATTGGGACATGGACTGAGATGACTAGAAAATTCTTGAAAAAGTTATTCCCGACTCATAAAACTAACACCTTTCGAAGATTTATTATGAACTTCTCGGTTAAAGAGGGTGAGTCGTTCTTTCAAAGTTGGGAAAGGTTTAAGGACCTCCTACTTGCTTGCCCACATCATGGTTACGAAAGTTGGCAAATTATGAATTTCTTTTATGATGGATTGAGTTCCAACATGCATCAATTCATAGAGATGATGTGCGATGGCGAGTTCATGAGTAAAAATCCAGATGAAGCATTGAGTTACTTGGATATGCTGGCCGAGAATGCACAATTATGAGATACCTTAGACAATTCTAGTAACCTCAAGCCTCCTCAAGAAAAAGATAAAGGAGGGATTTACATTATTAAGAGGAAGACAATGTAAATGCAAGGATAGTCAACCTCACAATAAAAGTCGAGGTCATGGAACTTAGTAAAAGTGGAGTTGTAAAACCCATTTAAGCTATTGAAAACATATGTGGGATTTGTGCTGCTAATGTACACTCTACGTAAGATTGTCCTACAATTTTCGCGTTTCATGAGGTGTTAAAAGAGCAAGCAAACTCCGCATGCAGTTATCAACGACCTTTCAATGGACCGATAGGTAACACATACCTCTACTTGGAAGAACCATCCAAATTTCAGTTGGAGGAATGGTCCCACGGCCAATCATACCAATCCTCAAGGAGGGCCACCCATTCAAAATATGGCCCCACCTCAATTCTCCATGGAGGACACCTTAAAGGCATTTATGCAAGGGCAAATGCAAATCAACAAATCAAATCAGCAAATGTTCCAAGAGCTTAAAGTGTCGGTTGGAGAAATTAAGGAACGCTTGAATGCTAGGGAATGCACTTTTTCGGCCTAACCTCAGCCCAATCCTAAACAAACATACGAAATCGGTGCCCCTAATCTTCCCAACCAACATGTGGAGCAAGGAAAATCCATCACCACTTTTAGAAGTGGTAAACAAATTGAAAAATCTATTCCAGTGAAGGCTGACAAGCTTAATGAACCAGTAATTTCTGAGAATGGGGATGGATCTAGCTCAACTCCACAAGAAATGGAATTCGTTCACAAGCCCGTAGCACCATTCCCTTCGAGATTGGTTGCTCCAAAACCTCTCCCAAATTCTCATGATATTTTAGAAGTTTTCAAACAAGTTAAGATTAACATTCCATTGCTTGATGCCATAAAACAATTATTCCTATGCCAAATTTCTAAAGGACTTATGCACAACTAAACGGAAATATAATGTGCAACAAAAGGCTTTTCTCAATGAACAAGTGAGTATCATTCTCACCCAAAAGACCCTCCCAAAATATAAGGATCCCAGTAGTCCCACATCTCATGCATCATTGGAGACTACCGGATTGAGCGTGCTTTGTTAGACTTGGGGGCAAGTGTAAACTTGATCCCGTACTCGGTATATGAGCAATTAGGTCTTAATGAATTAAAACCGACGAAAACCACGTTACAACTCGTTGATAGATCCATCCGTGCACCAAGATGGATGGTTAAGGATGTTCTAGTCCAAGTCGTCAAATTTTACTACCCTAGTAGATTTTATTGTCTTGGACACACAACCGGTCATGGATACTAACACTCAAATACCGGTTATATTGAGCTGCCCATTCTTGGCTACATCGAATGCAATCATAAATTGCCAGAATGGGGTGATGCAATTGTCCTTTGGAAACATGACCTTAGAGGTGAATGTGTTCCACATGTACAAAAAGCAAAGGAATCGGAACGATGATGAGCTCTTCAAGGTGAACATGCTCGAATCCTTTGAAGAACATGAGTTCCTCCAACTTGAACCACTCGAAACTTTGGAGACATTCTTGGCACACTTTGAAGATTCTAATGATCCCATCTTGTGTGATATTATGCAAGCATTAAGCAAAGAGAAACCGGTTGTCGATACTAGCCGATGGAGGCCTCACTTTGAAAAATTGTCACCAACCACATCAATGCCTCTACCATCTAATATCCAACCACCGAAGCTTAACCTAAAACCATTGTCATCCGAACTAAAATATGTCTATTTGGGTCAAGAAGAGACATTCTCAATTGTCATAGCCTCTCACCTAGGAAAAGACTAAGAGCTCAAGTTGATTGAGCTACTTAAAGAACATAGGGGAACCATAGGATGGACAATAGCGAATCTAAAGGGGATTGACTCTTCGGTTTGTACTCACCGTATACACCTTGAAGAGAATGCAAAAATGACCAGACAGCCTGAAAGGCGGTTAAATCCAAACATGATGGAGGTTTTCAAGGCCGAGGTGTTAAAGCTACTAGATGTGGGTATCATCTACCCCATCTCGAATAGCTAATGGAGTCCTACCCAAGTTGTCCCTAAGAAGTCTGGTATTACCATTGTAGAGAAGCCAATAACGAGCTTATACCAACTAGAGTGACCACCGGTTGGCGTATGTGCATAGATCATTGGAAGCTAAACACGGTCACTAGGAAAGACCACTTCCCTCTCACATTCATAGATCAAATTTTGGAGAGGTTAGTGGGTCATTCCTATTATTGCTTCCTTGATGACTATTCTGGCTACAACCAAATTGAGATAGCCCCGGAAGACCAAGAGAAAACCACATTTACATGCCCATTCGGCACCTTCACTTATCGAAGGATGTCATTTAAAGTATGTAATGCACCCACCACATTCCAATGATGCATGTTGAGTATTTTCTTGGACATGGTGGGAGAGTTTCTTGAGGTATTCATGGACGATTTCTCTGTTTTTGGTTGTACATTCGATGAGTGCCTTAATCACTTGAAAATTGGTCTTAACTAGGTGTGAAGAGAAGAACCTTGTCTTGAACTGGGAGGATGTTATTGCTAATCTACCACCACCCAAAAGCATACGCGATGTGCGATCCTTCCTTGGACACGCCAGATTTTATCGAAGATTCATAAAAGATTTCAGCCATATCTCTAAGCCTTTATGTAATCTTCTCCAAAAGCACAACCAATTCGAGTGGGATGCTGAATGTTAATTAGCTTTTTCAAAGCTAAAAGACATGTTAACAACCGCACATATCATACAACTACTAGATTGGTTCGCCCTTTTGAGTTGATGTGCGATGCTAGTGATTATGATATTGGGGCAATGTTAGGACAAAAGAAGGATAAGAAGACCCACATTATCTACTATGCGAGTAGGACCTTGAATCCCGCCCAAGTCAATTACTTGACTACGGAGATGGAGCTCCTAACCATTATTTTTACCTTGGACAAATTCAGACCTTACTTGTTTGAATCCAAAGTTATTATCTACATAGATCATGCGGTGCTCAAACATCTTCTTTTTAAGAAGGATGTTAAGCCTCATTTACTTAGATGGATCCTAATCCTTCAAGAATTCGACTTAGAAATCAGAGGGTGGTGGCGACATCTATCTCGCCTACTTTTGCTCGATTCCATTGACGAGCCACCTATTGAGGACTCATTCCCTAATGAGCACCTCTTTGTTGCTATGCATCTACCATGGTACACTGATATAGAGAACCATCTTTCCACAGGTGCGATGCTGACTCATTGTACTGTGCAAGATAAACGAAAATTTTTAAGGGAAGTGTGCAGATTTTTCTGGGATGAACCTTTACTTTTTAAATATTGAGCAGATCAAATAATTAGGAGATGTGTCCTTGATGATGAATAAAATTTTATCATCCCCTTTTGGCATAGTCAAGCATGTGGGGGTCATTTTTCCATCAAGAAAACCACTGTAAAATTCTGCAATATGGTTTTTATTGGCCTACCTTGTTTAGAAACACCCACGAATTTTGTAAAGCATGTGAGCGCTATCAAAAGTTAGGAAGATTGTCCCATAGAAATATGATGCCTCTCAACCCAATTTAACATATTGAAGTCTTTGATTGTTGGGGCATCGATTTCATGGGACCATTCCCCTCATCTTTTGGATATGTCTACATATTGCTCGCCGTAGACTATGTGTCCAAATGGGTAGAGGCGATTCCATGTAGAACTAATGATTACTGTACGGTTTATGAATCCTAAAAGAAAATATTCTATCTAGATTTGGAACACTTAGAGCCATCATAAGTGATGGTAGCTCTCACTTTTGCAATAGGTCTTTGAAACCTTAATGAAAAAATATGTCATTACGCATAAACTGAGTACCCCATATCATCCACAGACAAGTGGGCAATCTAAAATTTCCAATCGGTAAATCAAACAGATTTTGGAGAAGACGGTGAGGCCGGATTGCAAAGATTGGTCACTGAGATTAGTCAATGCTCTTTGGGCTCACCGTACGACTTATAAGACCCCAATTGGAATGTCTCCCTATAGACTTGTCTATGGGAATTGCCACTTACCCGTGGAGCTTGAACACAAAGCATATTGGGCAATTTGGGCATTGAACTTCAACATTGACAAGGTTAGCTCCCTTCGCAGACTCCAATTGAATAAGCTTGACAAGATCCGGAACGATGCCTATGAGAGCTCGAGAATTTACAAGAGTAGGATGAAAGTCTTCCATGAAAAACACTTTTTCAGAAAATATTTCCATGAATGCCAAAAAGTACTCTTGTATAATTCTCAACTTCATCTTTTTCAGGTAAATTGAGATCTCGATGGACCGGCCCATACATTTTTAAAGAAGTTTTTCCTCATGGGGTTGTCGAGATAGAGAATGCGGCGAATGGTAACTGTTTTAAAGTGAACGGACAATGCCTTTAACCATTGTTGAGAAGTTTGATTTGGAGAACATGTCTATCCCTCTGAAGGATTCTATGTATCAGGATGATTGATTTCCTAGCCTTATGAAGATTCTTATTCTAAAAGGAGAATTAGGTTTAATTTGTTTTTCTATTTTAGGATTATTGCTTTCTTATATTTAGTTGTCGGAGGTAGATTTCCATGATCGACTCTCTCAAGTACTCTCGTTCTCACCCTCTTTTATTTTTTATTGCTCTCATGCCATTGCTTATTGCATATCTTTTTACATTGAAGACAATGTAAGATTTTAGTTGGGGGTGAGATTCCTAGATGAATCTAGTATTTTGTTACATTTTGAGTAATTTTTTGTAGAAACTTTTTTAGTTTTTTTAAAAATTCAACTCTTTTGGAAAACTTTGTTTCTATACACTTGAGATATTATAAGTATGAAAGGATGAGAGATGAATTGATATGATTTTGAGATCTTTTAATTATCTATAATATAATAGTTTTTTTATATGAATTCCCTTATTTATATGATCGATAGAAAATTTAAACACTTTTGAGTCTAGTTTACATTACATGATTCTAATGATTGAAAGTATTACGTAGATTTGTAGATCGATTAGACTAAAGATTTAAAGTGTTGAGGAACTAAGCTGGGGAACCCTGTCTATCCTTGTTCATGAAGAGAAAAGTATGGTTAGAATGGAAGATATAGATTTCTAAAAATCATATCTCATATATATAGTGAAAAGAAAGGAAAGTATGGTTATTGTTGAAAGTTTGTGAAAAAATCCAAAAATGGCTACCTATCACCAACCAGGGGAAGGTCTACCCTGTAACCTAAGCTGAAAATGGGAAGTAGTGTGAAAGTTATCGAATGAACGGTAAAATAAATTCTTGTCAAAGGCATGTGATTGATCTGTACACTTTTAGACCTTTAGTTTCATTAATCTATGAAGAAGGTGTGGACCCTCGTCGTTTCGCGCTCCCACGACGTTCTCCCTTTCCTTTCGGAAAAAGAAGAAGAAGATGCGTGTGCACGAATCGCCGTTTGTGCCACTGGCTTGCCTCGTTCTCGAGGGCTTTGTTCGGTAGTCGTGTTAAGCTGGATGTGTTTAAATGAGTTTATATAAGACCAGAGTCTCCACTAGCCAGTTACTTCGAATCTACAGTCGGCTAGACCCCGTAGAAACGTTAAAGAAGGGAATCCGAAGATTTCTTTTCCAAAAATGACTCCTTTTGATCTGCGGCCAGAGATTCGAGGTAAGAGATCACGGTTATAGGGTGGGAAGAGGTTAAGCACCCCACACACTGCCCGTACCGGAGTACGGTCTCTACTTTAAAGAATCGAACTAATACTTGAAAGTATGTCTCAATCCTCGTACATTCTCATAGATGACATGATTCATGAATGCAGGTCTGAACAGTAAGAGTTTCTGATGGGCAGGTTCCACTAACAGGCAAGCCCAGAGCATACGCTCGAACTGACAGGTGCTTTATGCGGTATGCATGTTGTGTGTTTGAATGATCAGAGTGCTTGTAGTGACTGATGCATGAATGCAGGTCTGAACAGTAAGAGTTTCTGATGGGCAGGTTCCACTAACAGGCAAGCCCAGAGCATACGCTCGAACTGACAGGTGCTTTATGCAGAATGCATACAGTGTGTTTGAATAATCAAAGTGCTTGTAGTGAAGCAGGGGGGGTTGGAAGAAAAGTAAATGTTGCACTTATGCTAGATGCGAATGAGATGATGCTAGTAAAAGAGTAGCTAGATGGACGGAGGTGTCGCAAGGTTTGCTTCGAGTGACTGGATCAAGACTTGGATTGTCAAGCCCCAAACCTAGGGACCGGGCTCACTAAATTTCCGATCGCCGACCTTGGTGCCAACAGCCTTCGTAGTACCCCATTCTCGGCTCCTAGCTCTCATGTGCCAGGTTTCGATCCTGGGATCCTACCAGGTGGATTTTCAGGGTAAATTTTTTTTTTTTGTATAGGAGCATAATCAAAACCATAAAACATCATCAAATATCCACTAAAAAGTTTGTTGAGTACAGTTCTGGAAGGGGAAATACAACATGTAGCAGAAGTCCAAAATATTAGGTACATGCACCGCGCTCAACGCTGCTGATGTGCCCTAGTACCTGCAGTGTAAACAAACGTGCATGAGCTTCCTATGAAGCTTAGTAGAGTGCGTGTGTGCACGTGTGATGCATATGACAAGTATACAAATATCAGAGTAAGCGAAAGTAGTAGAGGGCTAAGTTACCAAGTTCATGAATGCTATCAGTCATCCCAAAGCTATGCGATGCAAGGGCCTACATGGCCGAGTGTTACATGCTAGAGATGCAATGCAAACAGGTCAATCCTCAACTGATTCACATATCAAAATAGTTCTCAGCTGGGACATCACCGGGGTCTAGTATACTCTAATATTGGCCGCCGCACATCGTTCGCATAACCAAGCGAGTAGAAAAGACCTCACTATCCGCCTCGTCAGTGGTATGCCAATGCCCACCCGGCTCGCCGATAGCAGACCCATTCCATGAGCTGGACAGAGTCGACCTAGCTTACAGCCCACTGCACCCTGGCGGATAAGGTCACACACCTTTCCAACCGACCTCGACACAGTGGGAGACGCGGCATACTGGTATTTGGCACACGGGCGCTCATGTTATCCACTCGGTCTCGACGCTAGAGCATCCTACTGGTACCACAGGGTTTAGGGACTTTCACCCAAGGACATCCATAGCGCCCACGTACTAGAACAAGTTTTCGGTGTCCAATACTGCTAACCATGATGTGACTATGGTGGCCACCATCCCGATGCTGTTGGGGTGTGAAAGCGATCGTAACATACATAATGCGAAATGCATGAGTCATACAATCCATGTCATGCACCAAACTTACGCATACTGCGCATTCATGTGGGGCGACACTGTCTCGCACAGGTCCCCTAAGTATAACAAGCCAACTAGCATATGCTATGCTTATTCATGATCCATAACAGGCATACAAATGATGCATATGGGCATATGAATGAGCATGGTATTCATTATACTAAGCATGTTATTAGTGTGACATATCAAGCTAAGTATACTATCATGTTACCAGATATATCATGTAATGTTGGCCTTAAAAGGCCCAATATATATACAGAGAGTGGGACCCGGACTGTGGGTCCCATTGGAAATGTAAAGGTCTTCGTGGCATAGCCCACTTGAGACCACATCGGCCCCATACTTGGGCCTGCACATACAAAGTAGGCCGACAAAATAGGTGTACGGCATGGATAAAACATATATATCAAAGGAAGGACCAAGGTGGGCCCTACTCACTGGTCGGATAGCAAATATACATCACCAGTCTTAAGAAGTTTCAGTGGTAGGTATTCAATCACCACAATTTTCTATGTGAAGCCCATTCAAATCGGGCCCCACGCGTCGATCAAGACGGGTGGCATGGTACACAATACATCCATCAAGGTGGAACCCAAATATGGGCCCACAACCTCTATTCGAATGAAAAATAAACAATAAAGTGGCCCCAAGGAAGTTTTCAATGGTGGGCATCGATGACCACTATTCCTTGTGGGTGTGGCCCACCTAACATCTAGATTTGCCTCATTGTTGGGGCCATATCCTAAAATGGCATGGAAAAATAGATGGGCAGCATGAATAGAACAGATACATCATGGTGGAACTAATAGATACATCACGTTGGGACCCATAGGGTGGGCCACCTGCTGGGCAGCGTGGTACCCAGCTTGGTTCTAAGAAGTTTTAAATCAAACAAATATTTGTGTTTTCCCCTCCATCCATATCCATGGGATCTTATGAACAGGTTGGATGACAAATAAACATCACTGTAGGGCTGGGAAGGTTTCAATGGTGGAGATCATTATTCCCACTGCTTCCCGTGTCATGCTCCACTCGACATTTGGATATGCTTAAATTTTGGGCTCAGCCGCTAAAATGGGCTGGAAAAAACATATGGACGTAATAGATAAGGCACATACATTCTAGGTGGGCCCTACTGAGTTTTCGATCAAGCCGATATTTTGGTTTCCCTCTTCCACGCGTGTGTGGAATTATGAACAGGTTGGATCTCAAGTAATCATCATGATGGGCCGTAGGAAGGTTCAACGGCCTTGTCACTGTCCTCACTGATTTCTTTCAAGTGGGGTCCACTTGAGATTTGGATCGGTCTCATTCTTGAGATCATGCCCTAAAATGATCTCCCCAGATGGATGGACGGTGTGGATATAACACACGCCTCATGGTGGGCCCATAGGAGTTGGTGACGTCACTCCAGTAGCGATAGCTACTCAACCGTCAGTAGCTAACCGACGTCCGTTGGGTGCTCCCAGCGTCAACTTCTTTCCAGGATTTTATCCAGTGGGTCCCACAAGAGGACGATCCACTTTGTTCATCAGCTGGGCCATCTCATGGTGGGCCCAATGAGCCCTATATTGGGTACCTGATTCAGTCTAGAAACCTCAAGTTGGACCAAAGAAGGTTCAGTCGTGCACATCATTAGCTTCACTATTTTCATGTGGTGCGGCCCGCTTAAGATTTGGATCTGGTTCAAACTTGAACCCTGGCCCTAAAATGATCTGGGAAAATAAATGGACGGTGTGGATACAACATAAACATCAAGGTGGGTCCCACGAGTGGGGACCCCACTCACCGTCCAGCCTTTTGACGACGCTGGACTGTTCCAGCGTCAAACATGTATATTTTTTTCCTCTTTGTTTATATCAAGTGGGGCCCACATGGGTATGATCCAATCCGTTCATCAGGTTCCCCAACTCATGGGGAGCCCATAGAGTCCAATATTGGACTGGTGATTCAGTCTGCAAACATCACGGTAGGCCACGGAAGTCTCGATAGTGGGCATCCTTGCCTCCACTGTTTTCTATGGTGTGGTCCACCTGAGATCTGGATCAGCTTCACTTTTGGTGTCCAGCCCTAAAACGGGCTGGAGAAACAGATGGATGGCGTGGATCAAATACATGCATCAAGGTGGGTTCCACGAGTGGGCCCCAAGTCAACGCCCAAACAGGGCTTAAGCCCAGGCGCTGCTGGGCAGCAGCGTCCTCTGGATGCTGTCTATCCAGCGGCCAAACCTTCTCTCCCATTTTTTTTTATTTTAATTATTATTAATATAATTATTATTATTATTATTATTATTATTATCTAAGTTGTGGGGCCCATTCATGGATGATCCAATCCATCTATCTGATTGTCCACTACAAGATGGGCCCAAAAGGAAAGGAAAATGAAAGGAAATTAAGAAAATTGGGGGGTATATGTCCCCCTTACACTCACAATGATGGTTGGATTGACGATCGGACGATCCGGACAGAGATCGGGGTCCTCCAAGCTTTGATCCCCTCCTTCAATTCCTCTAATCTCTCTTTTGTCTCTTCTAATCTCCTCTCCAATCTCTTTCTTCTCTCTCTCTCTCTCTCTCTCTCAAATCTCTTTCTCTTTCTCTTTCCTTTCTTTGCAATGGAAATGAGAAGGCCTCCTCTCCCCTACGTATGGTATTGTATGGGGGGGGGGGGGGGGGGGGGAGAGAGGAGGAATCATGGGGGTGATGATGGCTAGCATGGGAGAGGGGTATGGGAGGTATGGGTCTTGGTTGACTTTGGAGGTGAGAGAGGGATGGGGGGTATGGGATGAGTAGAGTAGGGGTAATGAGAGGGGTATGGGTGAGGGTCATGGTGATGGATTTGATTGATTTGACATGATCTTAGGATTTGTGCAAGTGGGGCCCACGCCACACGTGCGTTGCGTGGCACACCTCGGATTACGGAAATGACACAACTTACACATCGGGTATCGCAATGGGGCATGCCGCGCGGCGTTGGAATCGCAGCGCCTATGCGGTCGCCGGGTTATAGGTCTTGGGTCAATGCGGTACTAAAATAGGGTCGCGATCAATGCTCACTAATCGGGTCCATCCGGGACATACCAGCATCAAAAATTAAGCGTACGAAGGGCAAATAAGGGTACGGGTCTTACAACTCTCCCCTCCTAACAAAAATTTTGTCCTCGAAATTTGCAATACAAACCTAAACTAGCCGAAGATCATAAAAAAAGGGAATCGCATCACTATATATGCATATCAAATCGAAAAGCAATCATACAGATACAATCAATCATAAAAAAGATAAGAATAAGATGCCTCATCGAAAAGCGAATCTTTGCCTCTCGCTCCCACGACGCCTCATCTGCTCTATGATGACTCCACTGGACCTTCACCAAGGGAATGACCTTGGTCCGGAGGACTTGCTCCTTCCGGTCAAGGATACGAACCGGCTGCTCAATGTAAGAAGCATCCTCATGAACCTCCAACGGCCGCTAATCTATCACAGGAACCACGTCTAACTCACACTTCCGCAACATAGAAACATGAAAAACATTGTGGATGCCAGACAACTGAGGTGGCAAGGCAAGCTGATAGGCCACGGCGCCAATGCGCCCAGTGATCTCGAAGGGTCCAATGAATCTCCGGGCAAGCTTCCCCTTGGCTCCAAAATGAACCACGCCCTTCATGGGCGAGACCCTGAGATACACACGATCCCTAATGAAAAACTCTAAGGGACGACGTCGACGATCTGTAAAACTCTTCTGTCGACTCTGAGCTATGTGCATCCTCTGCCTGATGATATCGATAGCCTCTAATGTCCTCTGCACAAGCTTGGGACCTAGGAGACGATGCTCTCCAACCTCGGCCCAACAACTAGGAGACCTACAAGGTCTACCATACAACGCCTCAAAAGGAGCTATACCGATAATCGCCTGGTAGTTGTTATTATATGCAAATTCAGCCAAACGCAGGTGTTTATCCCTAACTACCTGAGAAATCCAACACACAAGCTCGAAGCATGTCCTCAAGGATTTGGTTGACCCTCTCGGTCTGTCCATCAGTCTGAGGATGATATGCGGTGTTGAACTTTAAGGCAGGCCCCATCGCCTTTTGAAAACTCCTCTAGAACCGCGATGTAAATCTCGGATCTCAGGTCAGAAATTATCAAAACTGGGACACCGTGTAGCCTCACAATCTCCTCGATAAACAATTCTTCAAGTCGGTCCAATGGCCAGGTCGCACGTATCGCAAGAAAATGTGCCAACTTTGTCAAACGATCAATAACAACCCAGATGGCGTCGTGACCGCGATCAGTCCTCGGCAAGCTCATAATGAAGTCTGTGATCACGTGCTCCCATTTCCACAACGGGACACTCAACTGGCTGCAGGGGACCTGGAGGTTTGCGATGATCGGCCTTGACACGCTGGCAAGTGTCACACTCAGCCACAAAACTGGCAATCTGACGCTTCATACCGGCCCAAAAATACTGCCTCCTTATATCACGATACATCTTGGCAGAGCCTGGGTGAATCAGTGAACCTCGATCGGTGTGCCTCATCCATAAGATCTCTGCGCAACTGAGGAATATCTGGGACACACAACCGACCCCTGAAACGAAGTCCACCATCCGACCCAATCTGCCAATCTGTCTGACCCTCTGACGCGGCCTCTTCCCAATAATCCTTCAACGTCTGATCTGTCTGCTGAGCCTCGATCTCCCTAGAAACAAGAGAGGGTTGAATCGACAAGCTCGATAACTAGCGCGATAGAAGACTGCAGGCTCAGCTCAAAATCATACTCAGCAACCTCCTCGAGCATCCTCCACTCCCGGGCCATCATATGCGCCACCAGGCCTCGTGGCTGACGGCTAAGGGCATCTACCACCACGTTGACCTTACCAGGGTGGTACTGAAGATCAAAATCATAATCCTTCAGGAGCTCCATCCAACGTCTCTGCCTCATGTTCAACTCGGACTGCGAGAAGAGGTACTTCAGGCTCTTGTGGTCAGAAAAGAGTTCGAACCTGACCCCATAAAGATAGTGCCTCCACACCTTCAGTGCGAAGACTACCGCTGCTAGCTCCAGATCATGCGTGGGGTAGTTCTGCTCATGGACCTTGAGCTGGCGAGACGCATACGCTACTACTCTGCCATGTTGCATCAGGACAGCACCTAAGCCAATACGTGAGGCATCTGTAAAAACCACGAATCCTTCACTCCCGGAGGGAAGAGTGAGGACTGGTGTAGAAGTAAGACGGTCCTTCAGTTCTGCAAATGCTCGCTCACAGGCATCACTCCAAAATGAACTCAGCGCCCTTCCGGGTCAACCTGGTCAGGGGGGCTGCAATACAAGAGAAGCCCTCTATGAAACGACGATAATAACCTGCTAACCCCAGGAAACTCCAGATTTCGGACGCGTTCGTGGGCTGACCCCCACTGACGCACAACAGCAATCTTCACCAGATCTACTGCTACTCCCTGCCTCGTCACCACATGACCGAGGAACTTCACCTCCTCCTGCCAAAACTCACACTTCTCCAACTTCGCATAAAGCTGGTGTGTGCGGAGGGTCTGCAAGGTGTTCTTCAGATGCTGCACATGCTCCTCCTGAGTCCTCGAATAGATCAGAATGTCATCGATAAATACCACAACAAACTGATCAAGGTAGGGATGAAAGACCTCGTTCATCAATTGCATGAACACAGCGGGCGCATTGGTCAGTCCGAAAGACATGACCTGGAACTCAAAATGACTGTACGCGTCTTAAATGCTGTCTTCGGGATATCCTCCTCCCGGACACGGACCTGATGATAACCGAACGGTAGGTCAATCTTCGAAAAGAACTGGGCCTCTCGCGACTGGTCAAATAAATCGTCGATCCTCGAAAGCGGGTACCTATTCTTAATCGTGACCTTATTGAGCTCGCGGTAATCCACGCAGAGCCTCAACGAGCCATCCTTCTTCTTCACGAAGAGTACCGGCGCTCCCCACGGTGAACTGCTCGGACGGATGAAGCCTAGTTCACGCAACTCATCCAACTGCTTCCGCAGCTCCTGCAGCTCCAATGGTGCCATACAGTACGGGGCCTTTGAGATAGGCGTAGTACCGGGCACGAGGTCAATCTGAAACTCGGTATGTCGATGAGGCGGCAACTCCGAAATCTCCTGAAACACATCTGAAAAATCACAAACTACCGGCAGCTGGTCGATGCACACGGCAACTGGTTCCTCTACTACACACGACATCAAAGATGACAACTGCTCTCCTCTGGGCTCGGCAACGAACTGAAACTACGGCATGCCGGGTATAAGGAAAGTGACTGTTCTTGCGAAGCAGTCCAATACAGCGTGATACTCGGCCAGCCAATCCATGCCCAGGATAACATCAAACTCGGTTATCGGTAAAACAAATAAAACGGCGGGCAAAAAGGTCTCTCCTACCAAGACGGGGCAAGACGAACAGATCAAACTCAATACTGCGGTCTTCCCTAAGGGTGTCGACACTGACAAACCCTAGCGCACGGATTCTAACGGCAAACCAGTCGATCGACAGAAATCATCGGATCCAAAAGAATGCGATGCACCAGAATCAAACAAAGCATGAGCTATGCATGCAGAGACAATGAGTGTACCATCAACGACTCCTCCAGGTGCCTGAGGATCCTGATGGGATGCATAGAACCTGCCCTAAGTCTGCTGGGGATGTGTCTGTCCCCTCTGCGGTCGCTGGTGCTGCTGCTGCGGTCTATGCCGCTGCCTCTGCTGCTGTGGCTGCTGCTGTGGGTGGGGACACTCATGCCTACGATGCCCTGTCCCCCCACATCCGTAACAAACACCTGCAAACTGTTGAACCTCAAATTTATACATTGCATTGCCTAGTACATCACATTATATGCACGATTTTCATGCTTAAAAGGCCTATCTAATGCATGTTTTGTGATTTCAGGAATGAGAGTGGACTTCACCAAATTGGAGACTAAAAAGGGCCATTTGAAGCTATTGGATGAAGAAGAAAGAAGGACCAAAGAAAGTGGAAAGAGAGGAGAAGAAAGGAAGAAAGAAGTCCAAGGAGAAAGCAGAAAACAGAGGTTAAGACCGGTCGTGCGACCGGTCGTCCATTGCCAGGACTGGTCGTCTGACCGGTCCGATTTTTGTACAGAAGGAAATTTTCCAGAGAAGGTCACTGGACCATTTACGACCGGTCGTGCGACCGGTCCTTGAATTAAAAGTTTAAATCAGAATTTCGGCGAAACTCTCTAGACTATTTTTGACGATTTGTGACCGGTCGTGCGACCGGTCGTCAGGGGCTTAGACCGGTCATACGACCGGTCGTCTGTGTAATAAAACTTCTCCGTGAAGCTCCGAGAATTTCTGTGCAGTGCGTAACCTTGTGCAATTTCTGGATGTTTCCGACGTAAGGGAGCTTTCCTACTATAAAAGGACACCTAGGGGCTCTTCCTAGGTCATGATAGAAGCTAAGGGACATGGTTTTAGAGAGAGAAAGCTGTCGTGGAGCGTTTGCAACTCTCCAATTTCTGGTTTTTCTAGTTTTTATGCTTTTATTATGAGTTCTAGTTGTAGTATGACAATGCTCGGCTAGAATCTCTCAGCTAAGGCTGAGAGGTGAAGCTTGTAGCTAATTTCATGTTTGATTCAAATTAATTCAAGTAATTTTCAATTCAAGTTTGGATTTTTCATATTCTAGTTCTTAAAGTGGTAGTTTGAGATGTTTTATGAGAGTTCATGTGCTCCGGACATGAATTCCTTGCAATTCTCTGAGATTATCATATGATGCTTGTTTAGATTCGAATTATAGTAATCCTTGAGCAGGCCATAGTCCATAGGCATGGCTGTTACTCCGAAGGCTATGGTTTTGAATTCTACATTGATTGAATGGGACTAGAACTTGGAAGTTCAACTTGATTTGGATTGAATGTGTGTGAATGCTTTATTTTCCAACTAGATGAGAGATAGGACTTCAAATCTAGTTGTGTTCTCTACTTGGACTGATTGAATTGACATGGGATTGCTACAAGTGGATCCTTGAATGCGTTAGTTCTTTAAATCACTGAATTTCCATTAAGTTACTGTTTAGTTTTAATCACTCAATTAAATATGATTTTCTTCCAAAACTGAGTTGCTGGAATAGTTTGGAAGTTGTTTCTAATTCCCTGTGGATCGACCTCGGTCTTACCGAGTTTTATTACTACATCGCAGCCTTATACGTGAGGCGAGCGAACACAAACTGCCTCTAGGACGGTGCTGGAGGTGCTGCTGGTGCTACTGGCGGTCGAACGGATGGACAAATCGGGTGCCTCTGATGTGCCCGAGTCTGCTGCTGCCGGAAGCTGCTAGAAGGAGCCTTCCTCTTCCCCTTCCGATCTCCGCTCTGGTCATGGATCCGTTGCGCATTGGCCCACTCTGCCTCATATATCTTGGCCCGCTCTACCATCTCCTCGAACATAGGAAGCTTGTGTCCCGTGACACGGCCACGAAGGCCAAGGCGCAGTCCGGTCTCGAATCGACGGGCCTTCCACATCTCATTATCCACGAGATACGTCGCAAATCTGGATAGCTCAACGAATCGAGCCTCGTACTGCGACACTGACATATATCCCTGGACCAATGTCTCGAACTCTAGAGCACGCTGCTGGCGGACATGCTCAGGGAAGAATTTCCAGTCAAACTGGTCTACAAAGTCCTCCCATGTCCACTCGAAATCGGGCCCGGTGGCTCAGGTAACCGATGCCCACCAGTGTTCGACCTCTCCCTGAAGGAGGAAAACGGCAAGAGGAACTCGCTCCTTGGTCGAGCATCACATCGTGGTAAAGATCTTCGTTACCTCCGATTTTCATCTCTTTGCTGCCATCGGGTCTGGCCTGCCCAAAAACCGTGGCGGATCCATCCGCCTGAAATCCATCAGCAAGGAACGAGCACGATCCTGCTCCGATGGGGCAACTGCGTCAGATGACCTCCTCTCCTGGCGCTCTACCATGGAGGTCATAACCCGCATCATCTCCTGGAACTGCCCAGCAGTCATAGCTGCAGTTGGGGCTGAGGCGGTTCAGGATGTACCCGCACCGGTCGATGGCCTACCAGTGGCTCTCTTGGGTGCCATATCCTATAAAAAAGGGCAGGTACCTCTTAGCATTGATACTCTCGAATGCACACACGTTAGGGAATCATATTCAGAAGTTTCTAAGCTCAAAATAGGAAATCCTATTATAACTATGTTGTAACAGGATCCAAGTGTGGGTCACTAAGTGCATGAGATCGGGATCCTAATCATCCTAAGTTTGCAACAATCATTCAGTTAAGGGTAGTTAATCTAAGGCCATTAGTAGATATGTGATGTCATCCGCAGGTATTCCCAAGTTATGCTCTGATACCAACTTCTGTCACGCCCCAAACCCAGGGACCGGGCTCACTAAATTTTCGGTCGTCGACCTTGGTGCCAACAACCTCCGTAGTACCCCATTCTCGGCTCCTAGCTCTCATGTGCCAGGTTCCGATCCTGGGATCCTACCAGGAGAATTTTCAAGGTAAATTTTTTTTTTGTACAGGAGCATAATCAAAACCATAAAACATCATCAAATATCCACTAAAAAGTTTGTTGAGTACAGTGCTGGAAAGGGAAATACAACATGTAGCAGAAGTCCAAAATATTAGGTACATGCACCGCGCTCAACGCTGCAGATGTGCCCTAGTACCTGCAATGTAAACAAACGCGCATGAGCTTCCTACGAAGCTCAGTAGAGTGCGTGTGTGCGCGTGTGATGCATATGGCAAGTATATAGATATCAAAGTAAGCGAAAGTAGTAGAGCGCTAAGTTACCAAGTTCATGAATGCTATCAGCCATCCCAAGGCTATGCGATGCAAGGGCCTACATGGTCGAGTGTTACATGCTAGAGATGTAATGCAAACACGTCAATCCTCAACTGATCCACATATCAAAATAGTTCTCATCTGGGACATCACCGGGGTCTAGTATACTCTAATACTGGCCGCCGCACATCGCGCATAACCAAGCGAGTAGAAAAGACCTCACTATCCGCCTCGTCAGTGGTATGCCAATGCCCACCCTGCTCGTCGATAGCAGACCCATTCCATGAGCTAGTCAGACTCGACCTAGCTTACAGCCCACCGCACCCTGGCTGATAAGGTCACACACCTTTCCAACCAACCTCGACATAATGGGAGACGCGACCTACTGGTATTTGGCACACAGGCGCTCATGTTATCCACTCAGTCTCGACGCTGGAGCATCCTACTGGTACCACAGGGTTTAGGAACTTTCACCCAAGGACATCCATAGCGCCCACGTACTAGAACAAGTTTTCGGTGTCCAATACTGCCAACCATGATGTGACTATGGTGGCCACCACCCCGATGTTGTTGGGGGTGTGAAAGCGATCGTAACATACATAATGCGAAATGCATGAGTCATACAATCTACGTCATGCACCAAACTTACGCATACTGCACAATCATGTGGGGCGACCCTGTCTCGCACGGGTCCCCTAAGTATAACAAGCCAACTAGCATATGCTATGGTTATTCATGATCCATAACAGGCATACAAATGATGCGTATGGGCATATGAATGAGCATGGTATTCATTATACTAAGCATGTTATCAGTGTAACATATCAAGCTAAGTATACTATCATGTTAGCAGATATATCATGTAATGTTGGCCTTAAAAGGCCCAATATATATATACAGAGAGTGGGACCCGGACTGTGGGTCCCATTGGAAATGTAAAGGTCTTCGTGGCATAGCCCACTTGAGACCACATCGATCCCATACTTAGGCCTGCACATACAAAGTAGGCCGAGAAAATAGGTGTACGGCATGGATAAAACATATATATCAAAGGAAGGACCAAGGTGGGCCCCACCCACTGGTCAGATAGCAAATATACATCACCAGTCTTAGGAAGTTTCAGTGGTAGGTATTCAATCACCACCATTTTCTAAGTAAAGCCCATTCAAATCGGGCCCCACGCGTCGATCAAGATGGGTGGCATGGTACACAATACATCCATCAAGGTGGAGCCCAAATATGGGCCCACAACCTCTATTCGGATGAAAAATAAACAATACAGTGGCCCTAAGGAAGTTTTCAATGGTGGGCATCAGTGACCACTATTCCTTGTGGGTGTGGCCCACCTAACATCTGGATTTGCCTCATTGTTGGGGCCATATCCTAAAATGGCATGGAAAAATAGATGGGCAGCATGAATAGAACAGATACATCATGGTGGAACTAATAGATACATCACGTTGGGACCCATAGGGTGGGCCACCTGCTGGGCAGCGTGGTACCCAGCTTGGTTCCAAGAAGTTTTAAATCAAGCAGATATTTGTGTTTTCCCCTCCATCCATATCCATGGGATCTTATGAATAGGTTGGATGACAAATAAACATAACTGTAGGGCTGGGAAGGTTTCAACGGTGGAGATCATTATTCCCACTACTTCCCATGGCATGGTCCAATCGACATTTGGATATGCTTAAATTTTGGGCTCAGCCGCTAAAATGGGCTGGAAAAAACATATGGACGTAATAGATAAGGCACATACATTCTAGGTGGGCCCTACTAAGTTTTTGATCAAGCTGATATTTTGTTTTCCCTCTTCCACCCGTGTGTGGAATTATGAACAGGTTGGATCTCAAATAATCATCATGGTGGGCCGTAGGAAGGTTCAATGGCCTTGTCACTGTCCTCACTGATTTCTTTCAAGTGGGGTCCACTTGAGATTTGGATCGGTCTCATTCTTGAGATCATGTGCTAAAATGATCTCCCCAGATGGATGGACGGTGTGGATATAACACACGCCTCATGATGGGGCCCATAGGAGTTGGTGATGTCACTCCAGTAGTGATAGCTACTCAACCGTCAATAGCTAACCGACATTCGTTGGGTGCTCCCAGAGTCAACTTCTTTCCAGGATTTTATCCAGTGGGTCCCACAAGAGGACGATCCACTTCGTTCATCAGCCGGGCCATCTCATGGTGGGCCCAATGAGCCCTATATTGGGTACCTGATTCAGTCCAGAAACCTCAAGTTGGACCAAACAAGGTTCATCCGTGCACATCATTAGCTTCACTATTTTCATGTGGTGCGGCCCGCTTAAGATTTGGATCTGGTTCAAACTTGAACCCTGGCCCTAAAATGATCTGGAAAAACAAATGGACAGTGTGGATACAACATAAACATCAAGGTGGGTCCCACAAGTGGGGACCCCACTCACCGTCCAGCCTTTTGACGACGCTGGACTGTTCCAGCGTCTCTGACGCTGTGAACGTCCAGCGTCAAACATGTATATTTTTTTCCTCTTTGTTTATATCAAGTGGGGCCCACATGGGTATGATCCAATCCGTTCATCAGGTTCCCCAACTCATGGGGATCCCATAGAGTCTAATATTGGACTGGTTATTCAGTCTGCAAACATCACGGTGGGCCACGGAAGTCTCGATAGTGGGCATCCTTGCCTCCACTGTTTTCTATGGTGTGGTCCACCTAAGATCTGGATCAGCTTCATTTTGGTGTCCAGCCCTAAAACGGGCTGGAGAAACAGATGGACGGCGTGGATCAAATACTTGCATCAAGGTGGGTTCCACGAGTGGGCCCCAAGTCAACGCCCAAACAGGGCTTAGCCTAGGCGCTGCTGGGCAGCAGCGTCCTCTGGATGCTGTCTGTCTAGTGGCCAAACCTTCTCTCTCCTTTTTTTTCATTTTAATTATTATTAATATAATAATAATAATTATTATTATTATCTAAGTTGTGGGGCCCATTCATGGATGATCCAATCCATCCATCTGATTGTCCACCACAAGATGGGCCCAAAAGGAAAGGAAAATGAAAGGAAATTAAGAAAATGGGGGGGTTTATGTCCCCCTTGCACTCACAATGATGGTTAGATTGACGATCGGATGATCCGGACAGAGATCGGGGTCCTCCAAGCTTTGATCCCCTCCTTCAATTCTTCTAATCTCTCTTTTCTCTCTTCTAATCTCCTCTCCAATCTCTTTCTTCTCTCTCTCTCTCTCTCTCTCTCTCTCTCTCTCTCTCTCTGAAATCTCTTTCTCTTTCTCTCTCCTTTCTTTCCAATGGAAATGAGAAGGCCTCCTCTCCCCTACGTATGGTATTGTATGGGGGGAGAGAGGAGGAATCATGGGGGTAATGATGGCTAGCATGGGAGAGGGGTATGGGAGGTATGGGTCTTGGTTAACTTTGGAGGTGAGAGAGGGATGGGGGGTATGGGGTGAGTAGAGTAGGGGTAATGAGAGGGGTATGGGTGAGGGTGATGGTGATGGATTTGATTGATTTGACATGATCTTGGGATTTATGCAAGTGGGGCCCACGCCACACGCGCGTTGCGCGGCCCACCTCGAATTATGCAAATGACACAACTTATACACCAGTATCGCAATTGGGTGTACCGCGCGGCGTTGGAATCGCAGTGCCTACACGGTCGCCGGGGTATAGGTCTTGGGTCGATGCGGTACTAAAACAGGGTCGCGATCAAGGCTCGCTAATCTGGTCCATCCGGGACGTACCGGCGTCGAAAATTAAGCGTACGGAGGGCAAATAAGGGTACGGGTCTTACATAGATGGCTTGGGAGACTTAGACCACGGTCAGGCTGGGCTGGACCAGGGCTAGGCTCTTCTCACTCGGGCTCTCCTTGGTGGAAAAATGGGCTAAAAGAGGGATGGAAGTGGACTCAGAACGAACGGATTGCTCTGGACTTGAAGGCCTTTTGAAATGAGAAGGGGGGGTATTTATAGCAGCGGGCAGTGGTAGTTCCCGTAAATAAGTTTGGGCGACACCTAGGGGGCCGCCCGTACGGACGTTCTCTGGATCCCACGGGTAGTACGGACATGCTCCGGGGCTACTGCTTGGAACTCAGTGAGTTGACTCGGTGGGTCGACTCAGCGGGTTGACTCGGTGATTTGACTCGGTGGGTTGACTTGGTGATTCGACTCGGTGTTTTGACTCGGCGGTTTGACTCAGCGGGTTGACTCGGTGATTTGACTCAGCGGGTTGACTCAGTGAGTTTGACTTTTTTGAGATTTTTTGACTGATTTTTCTTATGGGGGGTTTTTCAGGCTGATGTTTAGGGGTGAGTTGGGCTATGGATTGGGGCTTACAAGGGTGAGTTTGGTTGAGTTTGGACATAGGATTTGGGGGTATGGTCTCCATTTATCCAGCTATCTCTACCAACAGTGTAGCTGAAGGTGGGGTGTCTACAGATGCCCCTCTTTGGCAGAGGTTGCGTGCAACCGAATGCCAAAGCGAGTGGACACCCCACTTCTGACCCGGTCATTCGTAGATCATGGTCTGATATCTTTGCTTGCCTTTGCATCTGTACCAGTTGATCGTCTGGAAATCGATCACTCGCACATACCGCGGAAGTTTGGAGAAAACGTTGCGATTTTCCCTGCAGTTTGCTGCAACCTGGGTACTCAATCGCAACCCTTCCATTCTCGATCGGTATTAACATCAGAAAAGTACAGCAAAGCCTCTGCGTCGTAGTCTTACGAGGTTGCTGACCTTGAGATTGATTGTGTGATGTTTTCCTGGATCACTCCAGGAGTACTTGTTTCGGTTGACTGTCAAAGTGGTTAAATGCCCTGTGTCGTAGTCTTACGGGATTCTACTATGCCGACTTGGACTCAGTCAAGGTACTTCAGGCATCCACACCTAGGTATGTGCGGGTGGACTGTTTCCACCCGATCTGCTGGTTTCGATGCTTGGTTTGCCATTCATTCTTTCCTTGATTGTGGTCTGGAATCTTTGTTGTCCTTTGTATCTGAGTCAGTTGATTGTTTGGAGATTGATAAATCGCACATACCGCGGGAGTTTGGAGAAAACGTTGCGATTGTCCCTGCAGTTTGCTTCAACCTGGGTACCCAATCGCAACCCTTCCATTCCCGATCGGTACTAACATCGGAAAGGTACAGCAAAGCCTCTGCGTCGTAGTCTTACGAGGTTGCTGACCTTAAAATTGATTGTGATGTTTGATGTTTTTCCGGATCACTCCAGGAGTACTTGTTTTGCTTGACTGTCAAAGTGGTTAGATGCCCTGCGTTGTAGTCTTACGGGATTCTACTATGCCAACTTGGACTCAGTCAAGGTACTTCAGGCATCCACGCTTAGGTATGTGCGGGTGAACTCTTTCCACCCAATCTGCTGATTTTGATACTTGGGTTACAATTCATTGTTTCCACCTGTTCAAATGGTTTCTTTGACCGAGCTTTTTCGCTTTCATCTTTTCGTATCTTGGCATGTGGTACGACCGCACTGACACTGGAGTTCAATTCGACCGTACTTCGAGTGCATTGGATCCGATGGTCTCCGAGGAAACCACGGGACATCAAGTCTTATTTGATTTTTGCATCGGCTCCTACCCAGAGATATGAAAGATCTCCTGGTGTTTTGGAGGCAGAATGCTCTACTGGGAAAATGTTTTTGGGATTTTGAAAAGTTACCCACTCTGGGGAGTGATACTCTGTGGGGTTTTTATTTTCGAATAGGAATATTTTTTTATCTTTTTGAAAAGGAAATCTGGCTTGCACGTGCCTCCACTAGGGGTGCCTGTGGGGTCTTTGGCTAAACAACTTTTATTTTGAAAGCAGGTAAACATGATGATTGATGCAATGCATGGGGATGCATGGAGATGCATATTTGATGATGAATGCATGGTTTGTCTCATTCTCTTTCCATTCGATGATTTTGCTTTTGCTGGAGATGCAGAGAACTTTGAGCTTATTGCTTGCAGGGTTGTGCTTCCCTGGGGATTTTCTTTTTTATACGAGTGTTTGGTCAGCGGGTGGTCGATCAGGTCCATCGTCCCAAGATGTTGTTTTTTCACTAATGGGAATGGACGAAAGATGTTATCAGACTTCAAGATGTTCTTCTGGGCATAGATGTGATTGAGACGGTGCTTGGTCGCCAGTTTTGGTCAAGATTCCAATTTGCGGGCGATCGGATCCGTCATCCCAAACTGCGAAATGAGTGAGCGGAGTTCGAGATTCTTGAAATGTAGTGCTGAGGATAATGACAATTTTTGTGATTTTTTTGCAAATATGTGGTCCGAATCTTTAGCTGAGTAGTCAGGATGGAGATCGGTTATTGAAAACAAGGAAAATATTTTTGTGATTTTGAAAATATTTTGTCTGAGTAAAGATCGGTATTATTGAAAGCAAGGGAAATATTTTGATTTTTGGAATATTTTGTTTGTAAGAGAAATATTTTTGTGATTTTTGAAAGATGACTTTGCAAATGTTTTGGTATTTTTTTGATTTTTTTGAAGTGCAGTGAAATGTGTGGAATTTTCATCCACTTTCAGCTTCTACTGCTGGTAAGGTACCCGATCCATTTTACGTCAGCCAGCAAGACAAGTCTCACACAGTTAAGTGCCGTAGTTTTACATCTTCGGATGAGGAGATTTTGAGGGTTTTCAGTCAACACACCCACAAAGTTGCCTGTTCCTTATGTGCAATGCACATAGACCACGTATCGTCCGACGGACTCCTTCGGCCACAAAATGAGCCACATCCTCACCTTTCCCTTTGTCAATCCAGTTTGGGGCCTTACATTGCTCACAATTCCGTGTGGGTGCGCTCCACCTCCCAACTGCCTTAATCCCCTTCATGAGTTTTAGGAACAGGGAACATCCGTCAGATTCAACAGCGACTTCCAAATCAATGTTGTCTATCACGGTGCGTTCAACACGAACATGATTGCGGGGTTCTGCCCGCCTCAGCCTTTACCTGTTTAGAAGATTCCAAACGCACGTACAATCAAGTGTCAGCCATGTCTGGGACAGGTTGGGAACAAAAGCCCCCGAGAAGTTAATCCCAGTGTAGTTTTAGGTCTTTGGACCGCTGGGGATGAATTTGTGCAGTTGAAATTGATGGTGAATTTTTTTTTTTTGAAATGATCCAGGTCATCAGATCCTGGCTCGAACGGCTGGCATTGATGCTGGTTTTTATTAAAAATCTCTCGGGATGTTGGTCCTGACGTAGTTTAAGGTCTTCGGACCCAAAACTATACAAGAGAGTGCTGGAAATGCATATATAAATATATATATATATATATATATATATATATATATATATATATATATATATATTTGTGATTTTTGAAAAATGTCCGGTGTTGTCGGATCTTGATTCGAGCAATTAAGACCGATGCCGGTTTTTATTGAAAATCTCTCGGGATGCCGATCCCGATGTAGTTTAAGGTCTTCGGACCCAAAATATGTACAGTAGGCAGCAAACACATTTTTTTATTTTTGGAAAATGTCCGGTGTCAGCGGATCTTGATTCGAACAATCGGGACTGCTATCGTTTTTTATTTAAAAAGTCCCTTGGGATCTTGATCTCGACGTAGTTTAAGGTCTTCGGACCAAAACTTTGTACAAGCAAGCAACAATCAAGGTTGGAGATTCCGGGGATTCTTCTTAGAATGGTTCAGATCATTAGGTCATGACTTTGGATGGTTGAGATCACTGTTTGACCAAGTCAATTTTTTTCTTTTTCTTGAAAATTCCATGGAACTCTTTCCACATCATCAAGCCAATTTCTCCCCAATTTCTCACAAGATGAGATTTTGGTGAGATTCCTTACTTTTTCTCATCCTTCTCTTCCATCACTTCATTCTTACATGGAGGTACAAGATTCACTTGCAACCACCCTTCCCAAGGAGGAGTTCTTCCCAAGGAGAGAGGGTGAGGAGTCGTTTCTACTAGGTGGGAGGGAGGACGGCCCCCTGGGTGCCGCCCGAACCGTCTCTGCCCACTGGTCTTTTAGTGGGTCGGGTAAAGGGGTGCCCTCCCATTTTCTATATAACATGGGGCACCCTTGGCCCCTCCAACGTGAAAATCTCTCTTCTCTCCCTCATACTCTCTCTTTCTTCAAGTTTTTCTCCCTTTTGGTGGTTCTTTGCTCTTTTCAAGTGGTGGGCCTTAGTGAAGCTTTGGGACAGCAAGGTGGTCCCCCTTTGGTGAGTGGTAAAGGTATGGACCACTCCCTTTTCTCTCTTGTCCTTTTCCTTCTTCATTGTCTCTTCTCATGACTCTTTTCTTTTCTCCATGTAGCTATTCCAAAAGGAGTGAAGGTCGGCCCAAGTATTTTTGGCCTTTTCCTAGATCTCCAATCTCTTTTAAAGGTGGTGCATGGAGAAGGACATTGCAAGCTTCCATTTCATTCTTTCTTTTCTTCTTTCACACTCCCTTCATGTGTATGTAAAGGTAATTTTTCCATGTCCATCAAGTGTGCATGGTAAAATATCCTATATTTCTTCATGGGAGTTGGGCCTCTTTTCATGTGTATCAAATGGGCTCAAAGTGAAGTCATGGCCCTTGGTGTATTTGATGAGCCCAACACTCCATTTTGGGCTCCCTCATGCTTTCTTGCCCTTGTCATTTTTCCTTAGAGCTTTTCTTTTCTTTTCCATCTTCTTTTCAAGGTTTGGGCCTATGGGAATGGTAGGGCCCACCTCAAGTTTTGGGCTCATGGGGCTCACTTTGGGTGGCCCCCTCTTTCTTCACATGTGTATGGACAAAGGTGACTAGCCCATTCTTCACTTGGATCTTCAAGTGGGCTAGATTTCTTAATTGCGCCCTTGTGGTCAAGTAGCCCAAATCTTCCACCATTTCTTGATTATGATGTACATCCTTGTTCACAAAGTGTGGTGGGTTCTTTAGAATTTTTCCATATGGATGGGCTTTTGGGCCCTCATTGAAACTTGGATTTCTTTGGACCATGTGTGCACCACTACACTTTGTTCATGTAGGATTTTTTCCTTTTATGCTTTTTCTTTTGATGGATGGAGGACTTGAGTTACTTGATCATCTACAAGTCCCATGAGGGAGTTGTTTCAACAATCTCACTAAGTTCAAATGGTTTTTTCTTATGGTAGGAAAGTGGTTTTCAAGAGTTTCCTTTAATGTTATCAATCTCAAGTGGATGATTCCTCTTCAAGTGAGCTATCCATGCAACCATAGCTCCTTGAACTTCTCTTGGGGTGTTTGGTGGGTCATCCACCATCATTCTCAAGGATGAGTGATTTTTTTTTTTTTTTGTGAGAAAGAATGATACCTATAAGTTGCCCAATTTTGCCCCATGCTTTGGGGCATTTTGGATTTTGATCTTTAAGTGGGCTATGTATATCATTCTTGGCCATTTTCATGATGGTTGGGTGACTCATCAAGCCATGCCCTCTTGTGCTCAAATGGTCCCCCTTTTTTGTAAGGAAATTGGTGCGCATAAGTTGCCCAAACTTGTCCTTACATGGGCATTTCCAACTTTGAGTCTTCATGTGGGCTATGTGCATCAAATTTTTACCATTAGCTTCTTTGATTCATATGTTTGTGGGTAGACCGCCATGTTGTACTCTCATAGTCAAAACTTTCATCAAGATGATGCACATAGGGGTGCCCATGGTTAACCCATGAATGGGTCCTCATGTTCTTCAAGTGGGCTATGTGCTCCCTTCAATCCATTGAGGTGAGGCATTTGGGTTGCTCTTAGGGGCCCATTTCCTTCCTATTCCTCACTTGTCCATGTACATGTGTAAAAAGATGGAAACATCTTAAATGAGAATCATGGCCTTGGTATAAAAAGTAGATCAATCCTTGGCCACATATGGACTTTGAAGAGGGACTTCTCATGTGAAGTAGGATTCTTATCCCTTATTGATCTCATGGCACTTGAGTGCATTTGTTGTCCAAAGTGTGTCCTTGGATGATGGACTTTCCTTTCCTAAGGCATGACATGCAACCTTCTTTAAGGTGGGCCTTGCTTTCTTCAATGGGCCCAACGCATATCCTAGGTAACACATGGAGTCGGACTTTGGATTTTGCATTTGAATGCGAGTCCATTCCCATGGGTTTCCTGGATGATAATTTGGATTTTAACGGGTAAAAGATAGGGACTTACCTTGCCAAGCTTGTAGGATTCAATGGCGGACGGTACAAGAGGAATTCGGGTGATTGATGAGGATGATCCAGCCTTCATTATCTGCTGAGGGACCCATATGTGTTCCTTGGCTAAGGAGCACTAACCTCTTCCCTCCATCAAGGGTCGAGGTACCAGAGATCATTGGGATAACTGGGTGAAACACCCACAGCCTTTGCTTGAACGAGTTCTGGCTGACACTCCTTTTGCTGGCCTCCTTACCTTACGCTTTCATAACAACAATGCTAATCGCATGTTGCTTGCGGCTCTTTGCGAGAGGTGGCGGGATGAGACCCACACCTTTCAACTCTCTTATGGCGAGTGGGGAATAACTCCCCTGGATATATATATGCAAATCGGCTTTCCATTTCATGGGGCAGTTGTTCCCCAGGTTGGCTCTCTTGCTCCCATCACGTCCACTGACTGGCTACGGCTTGTCGGTGACGTCCCACCTGAGGATGAATTCCAGGGCCATCAAGTAAAATTGAGATGGTTCTACAACACCTTTGCTACCGTCACCCCTACTACCGAGCTAGAGGCCCTCCACAAAGCACAGGCCATGATTGCTTACGCCTTCGGGTCCTTCCTTTTCTGTCACGCGAACGAGAGGATCGATCCTAAATTTCTTCATTTGGTTGAGGATCTTTACCATCCCTACAATTGGAACGGGGCTATCTTGACTCATGTTTTCCAGGGTTTGGATAAGACCTCTCGGAATAGCCGGTCCTTCACAGGTTTCTGGCCTGTCGTAGAGGTACTCTTCTTTAACCCTCCTTGGAGACATTTACCTTCTTTGTTTCTCTAATCGTTAGGTGTGCCCTTGCCCAGACTTGCTTTATGACCATTTTACTCATCTCGCGCCGAGGATATGAGATGACATTGAGCCGTCTTTGTATCGCCACATGTACTAGCATCAACAAAATCGTTAGCGGAACCTTCGAGTCTCTGGGGACAACTGGCGTGCTGACATAGACGGATTGACCGTTGAAGATGTAAGTATCTTGCTTTCCTTATCCCTTATGCTGCACTGTAACTGATCGTGATGACCTCATTTGCTGTAGCTTGCTCGGTTGCCATACGCCAACCTTCCTCTCTACTACACCCCTCAACGTGTGGAGGCATATGATTCTTCATGCCTCTGGATCATGCTTTTTTACGCTGAATCATTTCAGTGGTATTTGGGTGAGAGGCTGCTTCGAAGATTACTGGGGTGGCTCGAGTCCCTTGTTCTACACCTCCTCCGGCTGCTCAGATCCCAGTTGATGAGATAGCTGATGCTCTTATGGGCTAGCCCGGGTTTCGTTTCACTATCCCGGATCGCGACTATGACGAGTGGTACTTGTTGTACGGACAGGGGCCTCTGCTTCCTCCGCTCTATGTTCATGTGGGCCGTCGCAGGTACGCTGGAGGCTGAGTGACAGCTCCTTTGATAGATCTTCATCGTCGAGAGCGGGACGAGAGGAGGGATGACGACGACAATGTTGGTGACCTGTAGCCTGCTTTTGTATTCAGCTTGCTTGATGTATGACCTTCTTCTTTTTGCTTTTACCCTCTTCTGTATCAAAATCTTCTGAATGAATATACAACCTCTGACTTGTCTCAAATTACTTGATGATGCCTACACGTTCTGAATGATTTGTGGAAGATGAGACTTCTTAACTGCATGGATGATGACTTGAACGGCTCAGATTGCTTGATTTGGCCCTGTGGGCCCCTTCCAGACCTCAGCTTTGCTTTGAAGCACCTTTTCTTGATGTTTTATGAGGCTAAGAAGGCTTCTCATGATGTGGATGATGACTTGAACGGCTCAGATCGCTTGATTTGGCCTTATGGGCCCACTTGATGATCAGATTTTGGGTTCTGGCCCTCTTTCTTGATGATCAAGCCTTTGATCTTGCTATTTGATGGCTCATGTAAGCTTTTCCATGGTTTAGATCATGATGATCTAGTCTTTGAATGGCTCAGATTGCTTGTGGGCCCCTCTTGATCAATTTTCCTTCTCTTTGACTTGATCAGGCCCATGTTGGCCATATGACTTCCTGATTGGACAGGTGGGGTATCTTCCAAATGATTCTGATCAACCTCCAACGAAATCTGGAGTGTATTGGAGCCTTGGGTGGCCCTCAGGGTGTCATCTGCTGATGTGGACTGTCAACCTCACCTACCAAGAACTGTGGAGCCAATCCCGCGAAGAGAGAGGGAGCGCGTCCGTATGGGCGGCCCACAGCAGGCCGCCCAAGGCTCGCCTCTTGTGCGGCCTGGGTTGGCTCTGGTTCGGACAGTGAGAACATTCCCCTGGCTGCTGTCTCCCTCATCCCTGTACCTGATTTTTCGATCCAGCCATGAATCTCTTCCTTAGCTCTTCTTTCCTTCTCTTTTTGTCCTCTTCTTGATTTGTCCTTTCTCAAGCAATGGATGGTGGAGATCTAGGGGCTGTGGGGGCTATCCATGATGGGTCCCATACTTCAAGAGGTGGTGAAGGCTTTAATGATGGTGGAATCTCTTTAATGGATGGTATAGATGGAGCATTGAATGGCGGTATTGATGATGGATTAGGGGTGGTTGTTGGTGGAGCTTTGAATGGCCCCATTAATGGCAGCCATGCTGGAATTTCAGATTTAAGTGGGCCATTGATTATGAGAGAAATGGATGGTATGGATGGAATGATGAGATGGGACGTAGGTGAGGCTATGCATCTCTTGAGTGTGGGCCACATAGATGATGTGATTGATGGTGATGATGGGGCTATGATGGTCATAGATGTGCTGATCTCATGTTTGAATGGTATGGATGGTTCAGATGATACCTTTAACGGTTTGGATGCTCTTGATGAGGGCCGAGATGTGCGGCATACTTGCTTGAGTGAACTTGATGTGATCATTGATGATGTCCCCCTGATGATGGATGGTGTGGATGCCTCAATGATCCCCTTGATTGGACAGGATGATGATTGGATTCATGACTTTATGTTGGAGAGGGCCGCAGGTCCAGATCTGACCGTGATTCTTCGATCGGGGTTGCCGGGACCCTTCCGGATGGTTCAAATGCCTTTTTTGATGGTCAGATTGGCCAGGATGCCACGATGTGTGGTGTGATCTTTGCTGATAGCCCTTTCGATGGGAGAGTATCGTCCTTCTCCTTATCGTCGGTCCTTTACGCACTCGATTCACGAGGTGGGCGAGTCTTCTCATGCGGCTGAGGTCGTGACAGTTTCAGACAGTGATGCGACTATATCAGACATAGGTGCCACTGGGGATAGGTTAGGGCTGTTGAGTCTGCATAGGTTCCAGCTTTTCCTTCTCCTTTGCCCGTTGATCTTCCGATCTTTGATGAGCTGTCATTGATTTCTAGGCCTTTTGTTCTGGAGGGGATTCCTGTGAGGACTTGTCAGTTACTTCCTCATCCTTCTTGTTTACCACGACTGCTTGCTTGGCTTGACAGTCTGTCAGCTTATGAGATTCGAGACTTGGAGTCCTATGGCTTCGATGGTCTGATCCATATGGGTAGAGTTGACATTGACTGGAGGATGCTCGGGGCTGCATTGATTGACTGGGTCCCCTCATTGAACCTGTTTGCATTCAACGACATGGAGATGGGACCCTCTCTGGAGGAGCTTGCGCGCTTGACCGGTCTTCCTTGGGATTATTCTCAATATTTTTCGGCGAAGACTTTGCCGAAGACTATCACACCGCAGAACTGGTTCGGGATTCCCTATCTTGTTCAGCTTGCAACTGCCGGCCAGGATGCTGTAGTGTTCTCCTTGGACTTGCTGTATGATATTTTTTCAGGTCCTTGGAGTGTGGCCGGATCTATTCTTGCTCGGAACACATTGATGTTCTGCTTGATAGCTGAGGTGCTATTCTCGGGATGGCGCAGGTCCCAGACTCCTTTGCTTTTTGAGGTGATGAGCCGAGCTATCCGACGGCAGGGGATCATTTCTCTTGTCCTGGCAGAGCTATTTAATGGGTTGACTGACTGTGCCCTAGGCCGCACTCGTGTCCTTCGCGGCTGCTGTGCATTTCTTCAGGTATATTTTCTGCACTTCCTTTTCCTTTTTTGTCTTTTGGGAATTGCTCTGCTCTAGCTGAATTTCTTTTCTTTCTTGTGATCAGGTCTGGCTATGGGAGCGTCTTTCGCTGACTATTCCTTATGTGACACATCATGGAGTTTCTTCCGCATACAGCTAGGATGAGCGAGCCTTTGTATCGCAGGATGTTTGCTGAGCTTCGTGACTGGAATGTTCGTTGGGAGTCATCTTGGCTTTCACTTCTTCCAGTGCTTTGCGATGCGCACCGCCTTCCTCTGATGCTGGTAGGCTTTCGATCTTACTTTTCTTACCACCCTATCCGATTCCTGCGGCAGTTTGGGTACGAGCAGGATGTTCATCCTTTTGCTTTCACGGGTATCGGGCGTCGAGCACTTCCATTTAGAACCTCTGACTTTAGGACTCGGGTCGATGGATCCTGGGCAAGTTACTTGACTGCTGATTTGCTTGGTTTTGAGCTGCGGACTTTTCCGATGGCGACCGCCCCATATTAGTATTGGGTTGCTGAGCAGTCTCTGTATCGACGTATCCTTTGCTGGCACCAGACTGCTGATGAGGATGAGCAGGATATCCTTGGAGATGCCGGCTCTTCATCTGGTTCCTATGAGCCTTTTGAGGAGCACCCATTCATCAATCCTAGTTTCCTTTTGGCCACTCATGGCCATTTACTGTCTGAGATTTCTGCACTTCGGTATCATTGTGAGATGATGTCGAGGAGATTGGCTGCTGATCAGAGGTTGTCTGATGAGGAGATGGCGATCCTGTACCCTTGAGCGCGATGAGGCGCACTACCTGCTTATGGAGGTGGGCAGGTTGAGAGTGAGGCTACTTCATTATGAGTCAGAGGACTTACCTGATATGGTCGAGGAGGAGGGTAGAGATTGATTTTGTCGGCCACCTGTATATTCCTTTTTGCCTAGTATATGATTGATGATGATGCATTTTTTTGAAAAAGATGAATGATATATGTAAAAGAAATATGATGCATTTAATAGAAAAGAGAAAACTTTTGAAAATTTATTGTGCCCTGAGTTGTCTTGTGAGTGTGTCTGGATTTTGTGTTGGGATATAGGAATTAGAACTGGGGCTTGGCCAATGCTTTGACCGATGTCTCGAGATTTGACTTGTGTGATCCTTTGGTTCCCTAGAGGTGTCGGCAACAGAAACTGCTGCTTCTTGAGATTGTCAGAATTTGTAGAGCTCTTTGTTCCCGACTATACTTCTTCTTGTTCTTGAACTGTAACCGCTTGAACCGATCTGAACCGTCTGATTTCTTGGTACCTGCACTTTTAATTTTTCTTTTTCTATTTGAGCCATTTTTGCCTGCAGCGCTCTTTCGAGTTTTCACTACAACCAGCCTTTTCCCGTCATTTTTGCCTGTGGCGCCCTTTCGGATTTTCACCACGTCCCGGGTGTTTGATCTTGCCTGCCCCTTGGCAGCAATGCTGTTTTTACCCTCGGTGCCCTTTCGAGTTTTCGCCAAGTCCGCTGTATGCCCACTATTTTTACTTGGAGCGCCCTTTCGGGTTTTCACTCCGCCCGCTTTGTTTAGGCACACATTTTCTTTTTCTTTTTTTCTGGATCTTTGGATGACTGCGACGGCTAGAGGTAGGGAATCCGTCGTTGCCGGCCGATGACAGTCTTTCAGCCCTCATCCTGAGTTACCATGATAGAGCTGTCAGTCTTAGCCATATACCCTTTTGAGATGAATGGATGGATGACTGTGTTTCCTTTTAGGTTGATTTTTCTCGGGTGCCTTGTTTTGACTTCCTGTTTTCTTTTCCTTTTTTCCCTTTTCTCTTTCTTTTTTGTATTCTTTTTCTCCTTTTTCTCCTTTTTGTGTCCTTTTTCGTCTCTCTTTTTTTTTTCTTTTTTAAATCCCCTTATTTGAAACACTTGTTGGTGGACGGAAATGATTTCTCAGAGGTTTTAGCTTCGACCTCTTGACTTCAGTTCTATTAAAGTAACTCTTGATAAAGTCAGAATGACTTACTCGTGAAAGATCTTCACTTTGTCAGCGTTGATTGGCTCAAGAAGATCCACCCCTCTCATGTTGGTGAGTCTGAGGGTGCCTCCAGGAAGTACTTCTCTGATGATCAGCGGTCTGTCCCACGAGGGTTTAAACTTTCCTCTGAGATCAGGAAGGTGTGATGGCAGGATTTTCTTCATGACCATGTCGCCCACCTTGAAACTTTTTTTTCAAACTCTCTTGTTGTAAGCCCGAGCGATCCTTTTCTGATAACACTGAGAATGACTTAGCGCAAGCATGCGCTTCTCATCTGCTAGCTGCAACTGATCGAATCTGGCCCGTTGCCATTCTCCTTCTTCAACTCCGCTTTCTAATAACACCCGTAGTGATGGTATTTCCACCTCGACTGGTAGAACTGCTTCCATTCCGTAAGTAAGCTCGAAAGGAGTAACACCTGTAGCAGATCGTACAGATGTTCGATAGGCCCAAAGTGCATACGGGAGCATATCTGACCAATCTCGATATGTCACGACCATCTTCTCGAATATCCTGACGATTGTCTTGTTTGCGGCTTCTACCCCACCATTCATCTGAGGACGGTAGGGGCTTGATCGATGACGCTGAATCTTAAACTTGCTGAGGAAGTCATCCATCTTCTTGTTAACGAACGGGGTACCATTATCTGTGATGGTAGCATTGGGGATTTCATACCAGCATATGATGTTGTTCTTCATGAATTTGATCACCTGAGATGCTGCAATTGTGGTGTAGGAAGCTGCCTCTACCCACTTGGTGAAGTAGTTGACTGCCACAAGTATGTACTCATGACCGTTTGATGCTTTGGGACTAATCTTGCCGATGATGTCGAGTCCCCACATGGAGAAGGGCCAGGGGGTGGTCAGGTTGTATAATTCTGATGATGGGGCATGAATCTGGTTCGCATGTTCCTAACACTTGAAGCATTTTCTGACGTGCTGGTAGCAATCTGTCTCCATGGTGAGCCAATAGTAGCCGAGTCGTAGAATCTTCTTTGCCATCATGTGCCCGTTCATGTGTGGGCCACAGATTCCTTCGTGTATTTCTTTCATAATCTTTGCAGCTTCTGTTTCATCGACGCATCAAAGGAGGATGTGATTATAGGATCGCTTGTAAAGAACTTCGCCACTGATGGTGAACTGGCCGGCCAAATGCTGGACGGTTCGGCGATTTGTTGTTGTTGCTGTCTTCGGATACTCCTGGGTTTTGAGATATTGCTTGATGTCGGCATACCAGGGTTTGTCAGGGACAGCTTCGGCTTCTTCTATTTGCAGGCAGAAAGCAGGTTCATCTTGAATTTCGACTATGAGCTCCCATTCTGAAGCTCCTTTCGGGATCTCGAGCATTGACGCGAGTGTGGCGAGAGCACCTGCAAACTGATTCTTGGCTCTGGGCATATATGAGAAGGTGATTTCTTTGAATTCTTCGATCAGATTTTCAAGATACACATGATATGGTATCAACTTCTCATCCTTGGTTTTCCATTCGCCATTGGTCTGATTGATGATAAGCTGTGAGTCTCCAAATACTCGTAGCTTCTTGACGCCCAAGATTATGGCTTCCCTTAAGCCGGCGATGAATGCTTTGTACTCTGCCATGTTGTTAGTGCACTCGAATGCTATGCGCCTTGAGATAGGAATAGGGACATCATCTGGAGAGTAGAGGATCGCTCCAATACCACTCCCTTTAGAATTTTCTGCGCCGTCGAAGAATAACGTCCACTCATCTTTCTTCTTCTTTTCTTCCCCTTCGATAAGCAAGAAATCTTCATCAGGGAAGAATGTCTTGAGCAGTTGATAATCCAGGAGAGAGTGAGCGGCAAGATGATCGGCGAGGGCCTGCCCTTGATTGCTTTCTGAGTGACATAGGTGATGTTGAATTCAGACAGGAGTAGCTGCCATTTAGCTATCCTTCCAGTGAGTTCTGGTTTCTCGAACAGGTACTTGAGCGGATCCATGTGAGCGAGTAGGAGAATAGGGAATGCAATCATGTATTGACGGAGTCGCTGAGTTGCCCAGACTAGGGCGAGGTAAGTCTTCTCGATTGGGGAATACCTGGTCTCGTAGTCGGTGAACTTTTGGCTCAAATAATATATTGTTTGTTCCTTCTTCCCAGTCTCGTCTTGCTGGCCGAGGACACAGCCAATGGCTTCTGCTGCTACCGAGATGTATAACAATAGTGGTCATCCAGGAGTGGGTGGCACTGGAACTAGAGGATTCATGAGATATTTCTTGATGCGGTTGAAGGCGACTTGGCAATCGTTATTCCATTCTTTTAGAACGTTCTTCCGAAGGAGCTTGAAAATGAGCTCATAAATAGGTGTGAGCTGTGCGATGAAGCGACTGATGTATTGAATTCTGCCGAGTAAGCCACGGATTTCTTTCTCTGTTCTTGGAGGAGGCATCTCGATGATTGCTCTGATTTTGGTTTCGTCGACCCTGATGCCATCCTCGCTTACCATGAAGCCAAGGAGCTTGCTTTCCATTGCACCGAAGACACATTTCTGAGGGTTGAGGCGGAGCTTGTACTTTTCTAATCTGTTGAATAACTTCTTAAATCTTCAAAGTGTCCTTCGATTGTGCGAGATTTGATGATCATATCGTCCACATATAGTTCAAGTTCTTTCTTCATCATATCATGGAATAATTGTTCGCTTCCCCAAGTATAGGGTTGCGATGTAGTAATAAACTCGGTAAGACCGAGGTCGATCCACAGGGACTTATGTAGGATTTCACAAACACATCCAAAAGTGTCTATTAAAAGCTGTAATCAGATTTTGAATAAGATTGATATGAGTAACAATTTTAAACTAATTTGAATGTAAACAATTATAAAAAGGCACTAGGGGTTCAAGGATCCACTTATAGCAATCCTTGATGTTCAATCCGTTGTGGTTTCTCATTCTCTCAACTAGAATCGATATTAAGATCTATCTAGCCGAATGATAGAGCTGTTAAACCAAACAATCTGTTATATGTAAGTTCAATGCATAGGATTCACTCAATGTGGGCTGAGCTGAGCATGCTCAATTGCATAGGTCAGTCTCCATTCCAAAAGGTTCAGTTCACAATCATAACCATCCTCAAGTCCTGTCACAAGACAAGTCTAGATCAGGATTTGAACTTGATTTAAATCACATGCACAGTCCATACATATTACAGAAAATCAGAAAAATAGAACTTTGGTAGGAAGTCCCTTCATGAAGATCATAGTACTAGAGCGCACTCCAATTCCTCGGATCATACAGGTCTAGACTGATACAAACTAATTAAGAAGTTAAGTAATTCTCCCAAACATCCATGAGTCATCATAAGACTAAGAAAAACTACTTAAAAACTTGTATAAACTTCAAACCATTGTTCATAAACATGAATTCCACACTTAAAACCAACTGAAAACGAATTGAAACATCTTGGATCCACTACAAGCTTCACCTCTTAGCCCTAGCTAAGAGGTTTAGCTGCTTATGATCCAAGGAAATATGAAACAACAAAAAAAAATCATAAAAACAGTAAAACAAACTAGAAGGAGTTGTGGAACTCCGAAATCCACTTTCGCTACCTCCAAGCTTGCTTCAACCCTTCTAAGATACCCTAAGAACGATCCCTAGGTGTCCTTTTATAGTGGGGAGGCTCCGCAACTTCAGAAGATTCGAGAATCTGTGTAACACTTACGCACTGCGCAGAGAAAATCGGCGCCAGAAATAGAAGGTTTGAATCTTACGCAGGCGATCGGTCGTACGACCGGTCGTGGATGCTGGACAACCGGTCTCAAAACGACCAAAAACAGTCTAGAGAGTTTCAGCTTGGAAAATTAATTTAAGGACCAGTCGCACGACCGGTCGCAGAAGTGGACGACCGGTCGTGAATGGTCCAGAGAGTAATGGCTTCTGGGTCTTCCTCTGTGCATGCGTGGACCGATCGGACGACCGGTCCTTGGCTTTGGACGACCGGTCGGACGACTGGTCGTGGGCACCTTCTTCTGCATTCTTTCTTTCATTTCTTTGGCTTCTTTCTTCCATTCTTTTTTCCTTTCCTTGATTCCTTCTTTCTTTGGTCCTCCTTCGATCTTCATCCAAATAGTCCCAAATAAGCTCTTTTCATCTTCAATTAGGCGGATTCCACTCTCAATCCTGCAATCACCAAACATGCATTCAATTAGTCTTTAAATCATGAAAATCTTGCACAATGAGTGATGAATTGGGGTTAGAATATACACAATTAAGAGCTCAACACACGCCCCAACCAGCATTTTGCTAGTCCCGAGCAAAAGATGCGTAAAACTAATTCCATCCTTCAAAACTCAACTCTCTTTCAGAAACCATTCTTCTATACATCCCAAGACATACAAGTGTAAGATTCAGAAATGTTAGGCGACAAAGGTTGAAACCGTAAACCCTCAAAACATAATAAGCATTCATATGAGATTCCTGCTGATTGGTTGATAAATAGAAGGACTTGAACAAATTCAATCTAGTGTGGATAGTGAAAATTCATCTCACGAGTTTCTAGGATTATCTTCTTCATAGATCAACTAGACTATAGAACTCAAGGTACATAGAGCCACATCAAGCCAATGACAGGAATTTGCCTTACCGTCCTTCCGATGACTTTCACACTACGTCCCATTTCTGGCTATGGTTATGGGTAGACCATCCCCCGGTTGGTAGTAGGTAGCCCTAATCGGAATTTTCCACCCTTTTTTCCATCATTCCCAATTTCATCCTTCCTTTTCCTTTTTCTTTTAATTTAGATAGGATTTTTAGAAATCCATATCATTCATTGTTTTACCCATGGACAAGGATGGACAAAGTACCCCAACCTAAATTCTCAACACCTTAATTCAAAGTCTAGCTAATCCATGAATCACATAATCCCTTCAACCCATGAAAATCGTGTAATGTGGACTAGGTGTAAAAGTGTTCAGATTTTCTATCAATCACAAAAATAGGGGAATTCACATATAAAACCATTATGCTATGAGAGATTCCAGACATACAGCCCCATACACTTCATATCTCCTCCTCTTATGCTCATATCATCTTGAATGCATAGAAACGATGTTTTCCAAAAGAGTTTCGAATTTTTGAAAAATCGAAAAATTTCCACATAATTGCTGGAAATGTTACAAAACGCTGGATTCATCCAAGTGATCCTACACCCCCCAACCAAACCTTGCATTGTCCTCAATGTAAAAGATGTGCAATGAGCAAAACATGAGAGCAATTTGAAAAATAAAAGGGAGTGAGGAATGATAGTACCTGAGAGAGTGAAAAGTGGAATTCTTCCTCCTTCTAACAACCCTATGAAAAAGAAAACAAAAGCAGCAAAATCCTAATCCTAACTACTCTATACCTCCATCAGACTAGGAGATCAATCATCCTGATACACAAGATCATTCAGAGGTATGGACATACCTTCTGAAGGAAATTTATCAAAGAACGGCTTTAATCGCTGCCCATTTGCCTTAAAAATGTTGTCGTTCCTCGGATTTAATAGCTCGACAGTCCCATATGGGTAGACAGTTTGTACAATGTAGGGACTGGTCCATCGAGATCTCAATTTTCCCGGAAATAGATGTAAGCGAGAATTATACATGAGGACTTTTTGATTGATCGTGAATGTCTTGCGAAGAATATTCTTATCATGAAATATATTCGTCTTGTCCTTGTAAATTCTCGCATTCTCATATGCTTCGTTCCGGATTTCGACAAGTTCATTCAATTGTAGTTTGCGCAACGAGCTTGCCTTGTCAGAATTGAAATTCATCTTCTTAATTGCCCAATATGCCCTATGTTCCAACTCCACAGGCAAGTGACACGCCTTCCCATAGACAAGTCTATAGGGAGACATTCCAATAGGGGTTTTGAAAGCAGTACGGTAGGCCCAAAGCGCATCGGTAAGCCGAAGTGACCAATCCTTGCGATCGAGGTTCACCGTTTTCTCTAAAATGTGTTTAATCTCCCTATTGGATATCTCAGCTTGTCCACTAGTTTGTGGGTGATAGGGAGTGCTCACTTTGTGTGTTATGCCATATTTCTTCATTAATGTTTCAAAAGGGTGATTGCAAAAGTGAGACCCTCCATCACTTATGATGACTCGAGGTGTTCCAAACCGGGAAAGAATATTCTCTTTTAAGAAGCGAATGACCGTTTTATGGTCGTTATTCCGGCAAGGGATGGCCTCGACCCATTTGGAAACATAATCAACGGCAAGCAAGATGTATAGGTTTCCAAAAGAAGATGGGAATGGGCCCATGAAATCGATGCCCCAACAATAAAAATTTTTTGATTATTAAGATGGGATTGAGTGGCATCATATTTCTACGGGAGATTCCTCCTAATTTCTGACAAGGTTCACATGCTTTGCAAAACTCATGTGTGTCTTTGAACATGGTAGGCCAATAAAACCCACATTGCAGAATTTTCGCTGTGGTCTTTTTAGCCGAAAAGTGGCCACCACATGCTTGAGAATGACACAAGGAGATAATACTTTGTTGTTCCTCATCTGGAACACATCTCCTTATGATTTGATCTGGACAATACTTGAATAAGTATGGGTCGTCCCATAGGAATTTCCGCACCTTTGTGAAGAATTTATCCTTATCTTGCTTTTTCCAATGTGTAGGAATTGTACCTGTAGCAAGATAGTTAGCAATGTCCGCATACCATGGCAATTGGGAAACAGCAAAAAGTTGTTCATCAGGGAACATGTCATTGATTGCAGTCGTTTCAGGGGAATCTGTGAGGACAAGTCTAGAGAGATGGTCAGCTACTACATTTTCTACTCCTTTCTTATCACGTATTTCTATGTCGAATTCCTGGAGTAGAAGGATCCATCTTAACAACCGTGGTTTAGCATCCTTCTTAGAGAGAAGATACTTAAGCGCGGCATGGTCAGTGAATATAATGATCTTGGATCCAATCAAGTAGGACCTAAACTTGTCCAAGGCAAAAACTACGGCTAAAAGTTCTTTTTCAGTAGTGGTGTAGTTTGCTTGGGCCGAGTTTAGGGTTCTACTTGCATAGTAAATGACACATGGCTTTTTCTCTTTTCTTTGGCCTAGCACGGCCCCAATAGCATAGTCACTAGCATCGCACATAATCTCAAAAGGAAGGCTCCAATCAGGTGGTCGCATTATGGGAGCACATGTCAACATACCTTTAAGGGTGGTAAAGGCCTTTTGACATTCTTCATTCTACTCAAATGAATTTTCCTTTTGAAGTAGGTTACATAAAGGGCGAGAGAGTGAACTGAAGTCCTTTATGAACCTTCTGTAAAATCCTGTGTGTCCCAAAAAGGACCGTACACTGTAAAATCCTGCGTGTCCCAAAAAGGACCGTACATCTCGTATGCTCTTGGGTGGTGGAAGGTTAGAGATAAGATCAATTTTTGCTTTGTCCACCTGGAATCCATTTTGTGAAATGATGTGACCAAGGACAATTCCCTTTTGAACCATGAAGTGGCACTTCTCCCAATTCAGCACAAGGTTCTTCTCTTCACATCTTTTCAGCACAGATTTCAAGTGCTCAAGGCACTCATCAAAGCTACAACTAAATACTGAAAAATCATCCATGAAGACTTCGAGAATGGTCCCCACCATGTCAGAAAAGATACTCATCATACAACGCTGAAAGGTGGCAGGGGCATTACATAATCTAAACGGCATCCGTCGATAGGCGAAAGTGCCGAATAGGACATGTGAATGTAGTCTTTTCTTGGTCTTCATGGGCAATTTCTATTTGGTTATACCCTGAATAGCCATCAAGGAAGCAAAAGTGGGAATGACCCGCCAACCGTTTTAAAATTTGATCAACAAACGGTATGGGGAAGTGGTCTTTCCTTGTGACAGTGTTTAGCTTCCTGTAGTCAATGCACATTCTCCAACCGGTAGTGACTCTAGTTGGCACGAGTTCATTATTGGTATTGGCTACGATGGTTATTCCGGATTTCTTAGGCACCACTTGAGTTGGGCTCACCCATTGGCTATCGGATATTGGGTAAATAATACCCATATCCAATAGTTTTACCACTTCGGCCTTAACCACATCCTTCATGTTTGGATTTAGTCGTCTTTGTGGTTGCCTAGATGTCTTCGCATTCTCCTCAAGGTGGATGCGACGAGTACAAATCAGTGGGTCTATGCCTTTGAGATCCGCAATTGACCATCTAATGGCACTCTTGTGCTCTAATAAAGTGGCTATTAGCCTACTCTCTTGTTCCTCATCTAAGTGGGAAGATATCACCACTGGATATGTCTCATCTCGACCTAAATAAACATATTTCAGCTCACTTGGTAATGGTTTTAGGTCGAGTGTTGGTGCCTTGACGTTGGATGGGAGGGCCTTGTTCTCGTTTACAGGCAAATGCTCAAATAGGGCCCTCCATCTTTTATTATTAAGCACCGACATCATCTCTAGTATGGCATCCATCTCTTGTATTGTGTCATCATTTATCTCATGAGAATGGGCCACACATGCCTCCAAAGGGTCGGAAGATAGTGACAAGGGGACTGTATCTTCCACGAATGATTTAATCATGTTTAATTCGTGGACATCATCATCAACCTCCCGTGGTTGTTTGCATAAATCAAATATGTTAAGCTCAAGGGTCATATTTCCAAAGGACATTTGTACAAGTCTGTTTCTACAATTGATAATTGCATTTGAAGTAGCTAGAAATGGTCGTCCAAGTACGACGGGAATTTGAGCACCGGTGCCTATCACGGGATGTGTATCCAAGACAATAAAGTCTACCGGGTAGTAGAATTTATCAACTTGGACTAGAACATCCTCAATCATTCCTCTCGGTATACGGATGGATCTATCAGCAAGTTGGAGTGTGGTTTTGGTGGGTTTCAATTCACCTAACCCAAGTTGTTCGTAGACCGAGTATGGAATGAGATTCACACTTGCCCCCAAGTCGAGTAGGGCTTATTTAATCCGGTAGTCTCCTATGATGCATGAGATGGTTGGACTACCCGGATCCTTGTATTTTTGGGGCACCTCTTGTTTGATAATGGCGCTCAAATTCTCAGTCAAAAGAACTTTGTTGTGAACATTGTGTTTCCTTTTGATTGTATATAATTCCTTTAGAAATTTGGCATAAGATGGTATTTGTTTTATTGCATCCAACAACGGGATGTTGATCTTCACCTGCTTGAATAGTTCTAAAATTTCCAGATTTTTATCTAAAGGTTTAGGTGAAATCAACCTTTGTGGAAATGGAGCAACCGGCTTGCATTGCCTTTCCGGTTCTTTCTCTTGTGGGGTGTTGTTCGAGCTATCATCCTCTTTGAAAATTTCCGGATCCTTAGGCTTTGGGGCCTTCACCGGATTAGATTTGTCAATTTCTTTCCCACTTCTCAAAGTGGTGATAGCTTGAACATGTTCCGTGTGGTGTGAGGATGAGCTTGCATCTTGTATCTCAAACTGGGTTCTTGGGTTAGGAAGAGGTTGGGCAGGAAGTGTGCCCTTCTCTCTAACACTAAGATGAGATTCAACTCTAGCCAGTGATGTTTTCAATTCATTGATGGCTTGAGTTGAATTTTGATTGAATTTCAATTGCTCTTGTATGAACCCATCTATTTTTAGAGAATTTGTCTTGTTATACTCAGCTTGGACCGATACGAATGCACCCAACATCTCCTCTAGTGATACTTTTGGAGTGTTGTTTGCATTTGCAGTGGGTCCATTCCTCCAACTGAAGTTGGGATGGTTCCTCCAATTAGGATTAAACGTGTTTGAGTTTGGAGCACTAAATTGCTGTTGATAACTGTTTATGGCATTTGTTTGTTCTTGTAAGATGCCTTGAACTGCTGAAATTGTGGGACAATCTTGTGTTGCATGTTGAGTTCCAGCACAAATTCCACAAACAGTTTCAACGTCAGTGGAGTTGATCGTTTCTCCTTTCCTTAATTCCATGGCTTCGACCTTTCTTGTGAGGCTAGCCACCCTGTGCACTTATGCTATCCTCTTTTGATAAGACATACATTCCCCCCTTTTCCTTTTGTTGGCCAGTCTTGGAATTTGTTGGTTTCAATGTGTCCCAAGACTGTGCATTCTTAGCCAATTCTTCCAAATAATCCCATGCTTCATCAGCTTCCTTATTCATGAACTCCCCATTACACATCATCTCTACAAATAAGCGCATGGGTGAAGTCAGTCCTTCATAAAAAAAAAAAGCTTATAACCCGCCAAATTTCATAGCCATGATGTGGGCATGCATTTAATAAATCCTTAAACCTCTCCCAACATTGGAAGAAGGTTTCATCTTCCTTTTGGGCAAAGTTCATGATAAGGCGCTTCAACATGTTCGTTTTGTGAGTAGGGAAGATTTTTTTTTTATGAATTCTCTGTGCATATCAGTCAATGCACCAATTGATCTTGGCCTCAATACATAAAGCCAACCCTTAGCTTTATCTTTAAGAGTTAAAGGGAAGAATTTGAGTCTCACCACATCTTCAGTCACACTTGCAAAGTGCATGGTGGTTATTACCTCATCAAACTCCTTAAGGTGTTGATAGGCACTTTCACTGTCTAATCCATGGAATTTAGGGAGAAGTTGAATCACTCCCGGTTTCAAATCCACATTCCTTGCATTTTGTGGAAAAACTATGCATGAGGGAGTGCTCGCTCTTGCGGGTTGCAAGAAATCACATAAAGTTCTAGGTCGGGGAACATTCTCAACCACATTCTCCCCTGTTTCAGTTTGGTTTTGATCCGGATTAGGTTGATTTGCAGCTATATTTTCAGACAAAATTGGAGAGTTTAGATTTCTCCTAGCACGTGGTTCTCTGTCAATTCCTTCTACTATCCCCCTTTCACTTATGAGTCGGTTATTGGAATCCCGAGCCCAATGTGGCATGCAAAACTAAAAAAAATTAAGAAACAAAGAGAAAGAAGAATTCTTCCTCCCTTTCTTTACTTTTCTCTAAGACCAAAGCACAAGGTGTCTTGCAATGGCTAAGCCAGAAGCAAGGATAGAGACCGATTTCTCCTGGTCAATAGGGGTTCAGAGAACTCCCCACCCACTCTTTGAATCTTTTGAGAAAAAGTGCAGAAAAAGGGAAAAAGAGGAGTAGAGGTGAGAAAAGAAATCTCTGAGCACAAGGTGATCCAAGACGGCAGAGCCGACCAATAGGAATCCAGGTGGCACAAGGCCGACCTTTCAGAAATCCAAAAGGAGTCTCCACCCACTCTACAAGAGATGAATATGATAGGAATGAATAGGAGAAGGAGAAGAGTAAGGTTTAGAAGGATAGAACCTGATTTGGCACTTGAATTCTTTATATCTTCTTCAGCTTCCTAGAAATCCCTGCAAAAAGAAAAATCAAATAAAACAAACTAAGTTAGTTCTAAAATCCTAAAAATCCTAAATAGATACTAATTTCAGAAATTTGTGAAAATCCGTCAAAGTCCCCGGCAGCGGTGCCAAAAACTTAGTTCGCTTTCCCAAGTGTAGGGTTGCGATGTAGTAATAAACTCGGTAAGACCGAGGTCGATCCACAGGGACTTATGTAGGATTTCACAAACACATCCAAAAGTGTCTATTAAAAGTTAATAATCAGATTTTGAATAAGATTGATATGAGTAACAATTTTAAACTAATTTGAATGTAAACAATTATAAAAAGGCACTAGGGGTTCAAGGATCCACTTGTAGTAATCCTTGATGTTCAATCCGCTGTGGTTTCTCATTCTCTCAACTAGAATCAATATTAAGATCTATCCAGCCGGATGATAGAGCTGTTAAACCAAACAATCTGTTATATGTAAGTTCAATGCATAGGATTCACTCAATGTGGGCTGAGCTGAGCATGCTCAATTGCATAGGTCAGTCTCCATTCCAAAAGGTTCAATTCACAATCATAACCATCCTCAAGTCCTGTCATAAGACAAGTCTAGATCAGGATTTGAACTTGATTTAAATCACATGCACAGTCCATACATATTACAGAAAATCAGAAAAATAGAACTTTGGTAGGAAGTCCCTTCACGAAGATCATAGTACTAGAGCGCACTCCAATTCCTCGGATCATACAGGTCTAGATTGATACAAACCAATTAAGAAGTTAAGTAATTCTCCCAAACATCCATGAGTCATCATAAGACTAAGAAAAACTACTTAAAAACTTGTATAAACTTCAAACCATTGTTCATAAACATGAATTCCACACTTAAAACCAACTGAAAACGAATTGAAACATCTTGGATCCACTACAAGCTTCACCTCTTAGCCCTAGCTAAGAGGTTTAACTGCTCATGATCCAAGGAAATATGAAACAAAAAAAAATCATAAAAACAGTAAAACAAACTAGAAGGAGTTGTGGAACTCCGAAATCCACTTCCGCCGCCTCCAAGCTTGCTTCAACCCTTCTAAGATACCCTAAGAACGATCCCTAGGTGTCCTTTTATAGTGGGGAGGCTCAGCAACTTCAGAAGATTCGAGAATCTGCGTAAAACTTACACACTGCGCAGAGAAAATTGTCGCCAGAAATAGAAGGTTTGAATCTTACGCAGGCGACTGGTCGTACGACCGGTCGCAGTGGCTGGACGTCCGGTCGTGGATGCTGGACGACCGGTCTCAAAACGACCAAAAACAGTCCAGAGAGTTTCAGCTTGGAAAATTAATTTAAGGACCGGTCGCACGACCGGTCGCAGAAGTGGATGACCGGTCGTGAATGGTCCAGAGAGTAATGGCTTCTGGGTCTTCCTCTGTGCATGTGTGGACCGATCAGACGACTGGTCCTTGGCTTTGGACGACCGGTCGTGGGCACCTTCTTCTGCATTCTTTCTTTCATTTCTCTGGCTTCTTTCTTCCATTCTTTTCTCCTTTCCTTGCTTCCTTCTTTCTTTGGTCCTCCTTCGATCTTCATCCAAATAGTCCCAAATAAGCTCTTTTCATCTTCAATTAGGCGGAGTCCACTCTCAATCCTACAATCACCAAACATGCATTTAATTAGTCTTTAAATCATGAAAATCTTGCACAATGAGTGATGAATTGGGGTTAGAATATACACAATTAAGAGCTCAACAATAATGCTGTCATTGCTCGCTGATATGTTGCTCCTGCGTTCTTCAGACCGAACGGCATTACCCGGTAACAGAAGGTTCCCTAGGGAGTGATAAACGATGTCTTCTCGCGATCTTCGACCACCATCTTGATCTGATTATAACCTGAGAACCCGCCCATGAATGAGAAGACCTTGTATCCAGCAGTGTTGTCTACCAGAGTGTCGATATGTGGCAAAGGGAAGTCATCTTTAGGACCTGGCTTTGTTGAGATCTCGGAAGTCGATGCACATTCGAACCTTGCCATCCTTCTTTAGGACTGGTACGATGTTGGCGAGCCATTCAGGGTAGTTGGAGACTACCAAGAATCCTGCATTGTACTGCTTGATGACTTCATCTCGGACTTTTAGAGCCCATTCTGGCTTCATTCTTCGAAGTTTCTGCTTCACTGGTTTCATATCCGGCTTAATTGGCAGATGGTGTACAAGGAGCTCTTCATCGAGCCACGGCATGTCTTCATATGAGAACGTGAAGTTGGACAATCTTGGAGCTAGGAATTCTATTATGATCTGCTTCATCTCTGGTGGCAACGATTTTCCAATGCGTACTTCCCTAAGGATCTCAAGTGTCCCCAAGTTTACTATCTCAAAATCATCGGCTACAACATTGGCTTTAGATTCGAACTTTTTGAGGAGATCCTCTAGTTCGGGAGCCGGATCATCATCTTCCACATCATTTGGCTTTGTCCAGACCCTGAGTTTAAAGTCCAACTCTAGATTGAAATCATATGAGTCAACTTCATACTTAAGTGCTTTGACAAACAGACTTGACACTTTATTGAAAAAGAGATTTTTATTTTTTTTTTTTTTTTGCTTTCAAAGATTTTCTGATTTTTTTTTTTTTGGAATTTTGTGAATATCTGGATTTTTTTGAACTTTTTGGACTTTCTAAAATTTTGAAATTTTTTTTGAAATATTTGGTGTTTTGGGTTTTTGAATCTTCTATTTTTAAATTTTTTTTTTTTGTAAAGGACCCGAGCAAGACGGCGATGTGAACCAAGTGTTGCCTTATTTGGCTCGGGGAGCTAAGCACATTCGGCTTTTATTGTGCCGTCATGGGGACTACAAACCTGTTACTGCCCTGCACTCCTTCCCCTCAGGAGGGAGGGCCAAAAGGATCAGTAGGCCAAACCTCATTGTTGCGCCTAAACTCATGATAGTTCTGGAATTGGGCTCCGAGTCGGTGTCGGATACGATTTCTCCTGGCTCATCCCCGATGTATTGTAGCTCTTCGGGTTCATCTGGCTGAGGTGGGACCAGGACTGCAGTCCAATCAATAGGGGGAAATTCCTGCCCCTTGCTTGAGTCTTCTTTAGGTAACTCTATCGGACTCAATCTGCTTGCTTGATCATCGAAGGTGGAATCCAGCCCATCATCAGGATAGATAATCCCTGTATTGATAAACTGGATTGGTGTGCAGATGCAGAGATTCCTTTTTTCTTGATGACCCCATCTTCTTCTGATACTTCGATGCTTTAGTTTCCTAATCCGAGTAGGCCGATATGGTAGTCTTTATCTATCCACATTCTCTTGAACTCCCATGATTCGGGTCGAGTCTTGATATTCGAGCTGATAGTAGAAGGTTTGACGCTCGGCAGGAAGGAAGACATAGTTCAATCCGATGGGACATGCGCGAGGGAAGTAATTTGCATTGTGATGGTATGAGACCTCCCCATTAGAGCGTTGTACGTCCATGGCCGGGGTGGTAGGCTCTCGAAGGTTGGATGCTTCTACCATGAGAAATTGTCCGGGATCGGTAATGATGGTGATCGCCCTATCTCCGAAGATGTGCTTGACCCTTTGGTGAAGATTTGAAGAGATGACACCGATTCTGTGAAACCAGGTCTGCTCGGGAAGGAGATGGAATGAAGCTGAGATGTCCAAGACCTGAAGAGTGATGGTTGATATTTTTGGACCGATCAGAACCTAGACATCAATCTCCCATTCGACCTCCTCGATAGTGGCCACATAATTGAAGCTGGGCCCCAACTTTGTTAGGGCATCTGGCATGCTGTCCAAGGAAGGGTCTTCTTCTTGGAGGATGATGGCTGAAGTAAAAGCCAAATAGACAGGTGCGGTGGGCAAGTTGTGCCCCTGGTTGTTTGCTGGAGAAATGGGCAGGTTGTGCCCCTGGCTAGATGTTGTGGGCAGGTTGTGCCCCCAATTGGCTGGAGTGGGCGGGTTGTGCCCCTGGCTGAGTGATGCTGCGACAGGGAGGTCATCCCCTTGGTTGAATGGAATAGGCAAGTTGTGCCCTTGGTTGGCTGGACTGGGTAGGTTGTGCCCCTCGTTGAGCAATGACGTGAAGAATGAACTGACTGGAGGTGCCCCTTGCATGATGATGAGCTCTGGGATTGAAATAGTTGAGGATGTCCCTTGTAGGATGGGAGGTTTGAATTCTGAACTAGAGTCGATGGCACGGATAAACTGGAGAGGAGGCTCTTCTTGGCTGATGAAAGCTGGATAGACAGGAGGTGCCCCTTGCATTGCGGAGACTGGATCGACTGGTGATGCCCCTTGCATTATGAGGGGTTCTGAAACTGGACTGGTTAGGGGTGCCCCTTGCCAACCTTGATTAGGAAACTGTGAGTTCCATCTTGACTATTGCTGTTGCTGCGGTTGTCCGTGCTGAGGGAGGAATAGTGCACCTTCGGTAGAGGCGACAATGTCGTCTTCTTCTATTAGATGGGGGATGAGGACACTTTCGTTATCATTCTCGTATTCAATAGGCTCTTCATCCACTGTCGGTTGTATAAGAGAGGCTTGATAAGGCCACCAAGGGGAGATCATCCCGGCCCTTATTCCGGCTTTGACTTGTTCCCCAGCGCAAATGAGTTAGGTGAAGTTCACATATGGATGTGAGACAAGGTATCCAGAGATACTTAGATTTGCAGAGTGGACGATCATGGAGATTTGCTCCTCGTCGTCGATGGGAGTCTTCATTCTAACAGCCATGGCCCACCACCGTCCAACGTAAGCTGACAATGTTTCGTCACTTCTTTGCCTGAGAGCTGCGAGGTCTGCTCTCCTGGGTGCCATGTTAAGATTGTATACGAACCTGTCGACAAAAACTTGGGAGAGCTGCTCCCAAGTCCTGATGCGATGACAGTTCAATGATGTGTACCAGTCTAGGGCATCGTCTTTCAGGGACTTTTGAAACAGATGGATCAACGCTCCGTCATTGCTTGCCACAGCATCTAGCTCACCACAAAATGATCTCAAGTGGTCTATAGGACACCCTGTCCCTTCATATCTTTTAAATTTTGGTACCTAAAAGCCTTGAGGTACCATTGCATCTGGAAATGGACAAAGGTCCCTAAACTTAGTGGATGGAAGATCCACCCCTTGCTGCTTCTGCAACTTTCTCTTCATCTCTCACATCTGTTCTCGGAGTCGTTCGATTTCAAAGAGACCAGATGAATGAGATCTTACCCCTTGCCAGGACTGAGCTGGCCCCCTTTCGTAATAATTGGTGTCATTGATGCTCCTATGATTCCTTCTTGAAGGAGGTTGGGCCTAATAATTACTCCCACTGTAGGTACTTTGTTGGACTGGAGCTGAGAAAGGAGACTGCGGAGAAATCCCAGTCACATGAGGATATTGATATTGGCTGGAACTCCCATTAGGAAGGGGATATTGGAATTGGCTGGGAGTTTTGGTTGTGGGTCTGACTGAAAATGGCTCTCATTTGTAGGAGGATATTGGAAGAAATACCCTGAGGTTGAGGGTTGTTCTGATTGAAGCCTCTGTTAAGAGGATATTGAAAGTCCTGAGTGATCCCTTGCGGTTGTGGTTGGGATGAACTGGAGGCCGAAGGGACTCGGGTATGGCTGCCGAGATTGATGAACTGTGACTGTTTGATTGTTGACTGTTGCGGTAGCTTGTGCTTGCATGAATTGCAAGAGCATTTCTTGCATTGCTTTCACTCCTTGTGCCAATTCTTGCATGATTGGCGTATTCTCAATTGGCTGCTGCGCTGGAGGTTGCACTTCGGTCATTTCAAGAGCGGGGAAGAGGTGAGTTTCCTCTTCGTGGTCGGACATGGCTTGCTGAGCCCGAGTGCGGATTATGCTGCAGAAGGGAAGTTGTTTCCGAACACGTTGAGCCCGAGAAGGCGCAATGGTGAGGACTATACTCTACTCTTTTTTTTGGGTTTTAGGATTTTCTATTTTTATTTTGTTTTGGGTAGAATGCTATGCAAATGAGATTGTATAAGGACTAATGACTTTCAAGTATAGGAATGACTCTGTTTTTCAAGTCGGATCACGACTAGTGGGACTAGCATATCCCCAGCAGAGTCGTCATTCTGTGGACCCTCGCCGTTCTGCGCTCCTACGACGTTCTCCCTTTCCTTTCGGAAAAAAAAGAAGAGGATGCATGTGCGCGAATCACCGTTTGTGCCACTGGCTTACCTCGTTCTCGAGGGCTTTGTTCGGTAGTCGTGTTAAGCTGGATGTGTTTAAATGAGTTTATATAAGACCAGAGTCGTCACTAGCCAGTTACTTCGAATCTACAGTCGGCTAGACCCCGTAGAAACGTTAAAGAACGGAATCCGAAGATTTCTTTTCCTAAAATGACTCATTTTGATCTGCGGCCAGAGATTCGAGGTAAGGGATCACGGTTACAAGGTGGGAAGAGGTTAAGCACCCCACACACTGCCCATACCAGAGTACGGTCTCTACTTCACACAATCGAACTAATACTTGAAAGTCTGTCTTAATCCTCGTACATTCTCATAGATGACATGATGCATGAATGCAAGTCTGAATAGTAAGAGTTTCTGATGGGCAGGTTTCACTAACAGGAAAGCCCAGAGCATACACTCGAAATGACAGGTGCTTTATGCGGTATGCATGTTGTGTGTTTGAATGATCAGAGTGCTTGTAGTGACTGATTCATGAATGCAGGTCTGAACAGTAAGAGTTTCTGATGGGCATGTTCCACTAACAGGCAAGCCCAGAGCATACGCTCGAACTGACAGGTGCTTTATGCAGAATGCATGCAGTGTGTTTGAATAATCAAAGTGCTTGTAGTGAAGCAAGGTGGATTGGAAGAAAAGTAAATGTTGCACTTATGCTAGATGCGAATGAGATGATGCTGGTAAAAGAGTAGCTAGATGGACGGAGGTGTCGCAAGGTTTGATTCGAGTGGCTGGATCAAGACTTGGATGGCTTGGGAGACTTAGACCAGGGTCAGGCTGGGCTGGACCAGGGCTAGGCTCTTCTCACTCGGGCTCTCCTTGGTGGAAAAATGGGCTAAAAGAGGGATGGAAGTGGACTCAGAACGAACGGATTGCTCTGGACTTAAAGGCCTTTTGAAATGAGAAGGGGCGGGGGGTATTTATAGCAGCAGGCAATGGCAGTTCCAGTAAATAAGTTTGGGCGGCACCCAGGGGGCCGCCCGTACAGACATTCTCGGGATCCCGCGGGCAGTACGGACATGCTCCGGGGCTGCTACTTGGAACTCAGTAAGTTGACTCGGTGGGTCGACTCAGCGGGTTGACTCGGTGATTTGACTCAGTGGGTTGACTCGGTGATTCGACTCGGTGTTTTGACTCGGCGGTTTGACTCAGCGGGTTGACTCGGTGATTTGACTCAGCGGGTTGACTCAGTGAGTTTGACTTTTTTGAGATTTTTTTACTGGTTTTTCTTATGGGGGTTTTTCAGGTTAATGTTTAAGGGTGAGTTGGGCTATGAATTGGGGCTTACAAGGGTGAGTTTGGCTGAGTTTGGACACGGGATTTGGGGGTATGGTCCTCCATTCATCCAGCTATCTCTACCAACAGTGTAGTCGAAGGTGGGGTGTCTACAGAAGGTAATCCTAGAAATTTATCAGATGAACATTCACTATGCACACTAGACTGCATGTGTTCATATTCTTCTATTTATCAATCAATCAGTGGGGTTTATATGTAAACACTTATTATGTTTAGGGATTTTAGGATTTCATCTTCTTATTACAAAGTTTCTTTGAAGTTTGTGCTTATATATCTTGAAGTGTATAGAAGAATAATTTCTAAGAGAGAGTTGAGTTTTTAAAGAATGGATTTATTTCACGCATGTTTTGCTCGGGACTAGTAAAATGCTGGGTAAGGGGTGTGTTGAGCTCTGAATTGTGTATATTCTAACCCCAATTCATCACACATTATCCATGATTTGCATGTTTAAAAACCTATCTAATGCATGCTTTTGTGATTGTAGGAATGGGAGAGAGACTCACCATTTTGATAATAAAAGACCCTTCTTATATACCTTGAAGATCAAAGGAAGAAATGACAAAAGGTGGAGGAAAGATGCAATGAAGATTGAGGAGAAAAAGAGTGAAAACTTCTAAGTCATAGACTGACTAGCTGGCCACTATAGTTGAGGGGTCGGCCAAAAAAACCATATTTTTTGTAAACTCTTCGGATTGTTTTTTAGGGTAGGTGACCAGTCATCCGACCGGCCGGACGATCGGCAGACAAGTCTGCCACGAGTATTTTTGAAAAACTATTTTTCAGTTACTAGACCAAGTCCGACTGGCCGGCCACCACCAAGAGTGCGTAACTCATGACCCAATTCCAGAAGATTCTAAGTCGGTGGTGGATTTTTACTATAAAATGACACATCTACATCGTTCCTAAGGCATAATAAAAGTACATTGACGTCGTGAGAGTGTTGAACTCTTAATTGTGCATATTCTAACCCCAATCCATCACTCATTATGCAAGGTTTCATGATTTGTAGACTAATCTTATGCATGGATTTGTGATTGTAGGGATGAGAGAGAGGAATCATCAAAGAGAGACTTAAAGACACTATTTAGAAGCAAAGAAGACAAAAGACCAAGTGTCAAAAGATGAAAGAAAGTAGTCAGAGAAAAGAAGAAAGAAAGTAAAAGAGAACACCCAAGACCGGTCGTCCAAGGCCCAAGACCGGTCGTCCGACCGGTCAGCACATTCAACAGAAGGGCCCTGCGGCCACAGCTCTCTGGACTGTCTAAGACCGGTCGTGCGACTGGTCGTCCACTGCTGCGACCGATTGTGCGACCGGTCCTTGAATTAATTTTTCTAGGTTGAAAATCCCTAGAACTCTCTGGACGATTTTTGCATTTTTGAGACCGGTCGTCCAGTAGCTCAAACCGGTCGTGCGACCGGTCACCTGAGTAATGAAGCGTGTTCTACAAGTCTCGAAATTCTCTACGCACTGCGTAAGTTTATGCAATTTCTGGAAGACTCTGATGCTGCGGAGCCTCTCCACTATAAAAGGACACCTAGGGATCGTTCTTATGGTATCTTAAAAGAGTTTGAGTAAGGTGGGAGGCGGCGGAAGTGGATTTCGGAGTTCCACAACTCCTTCTAGTTTGTTTACTGTTTTCATGTTTTTCTTAGTTGTTTCATGTTTCCTTGGATCATGAACGGCTAAACCTCATAGCTAGGGCTAAGAGGTGAAGCTTGTAGTGAATCTAAGATGTTTCAATTCGTTTAAGTTGGTTTTAAGTTTGGATTTCATATTTATGAACAATGGTTTGAAGTTTAATTCAATTTCTAAGTAGTTCTTCTTAGTCTTATGATGACTCATGGATGTTTGGAAGAAGTGCTTTAGTTCTTAATTGCTTTGTGTTAGTCTAAACCTGTATGATCCGAGGAATTGGAGTACGCTCTAGTACTATGGTCTTCATGAGGGAACTTCCTACCAAAGTTCTACTTTTTCTGAAAATCTGTGGTATGTGGGACTGTGCATATGATTTGAATCAAGTTCAAATCATGATCTAGCTTTGTCTTGTGGCAGGACTTAATGATGGTTATGATTATGAACTTAGTCTACTGGAATTGGGACTGACCTATGCAATTGAGTATGCTCGTCCTAGCTTGCATTGAGTGAATCATGTACATTGGTTTTACATAAGGCAGATTATTGGTTTTAACAGCTCTATCATTCGACTAGATAGATCTTAATTTCGATTCTAGTTGAGAAAGTGAGAAACCACAGCGAATTGAGAATTAAGGATTGGTGCTAGTGGATCCTTGAATCCCTAGTGCCTTTTTATAATTGTTTACTTCAGTTTAGTTCAACATTGCTACTTACATCAATCTACTACAAATCTGGATTGTTAGTTTTTCAATAGAAACTATTGGCTGTGTTTGTGAAATCTTACATAAGTCCCTGTGAATCGACCTCGGTCTTATCAAGTTTATTACTACATCGCAACCCTACACTTGGGGAAGCGAACAAGTTTTTGGCGCCGTTGCCGGGGATTTTGACGGTTTTTCACAAATTTCTAAAAATAGTATCTATTTAGGATTTTTAGGATTCTAGGACTAACGTAGTTTGTTTTGTTTGATTTTTCTTTTGCAGGGATTTCTAAGAAGCTGAAGAGGATATAAGGATCTCAAGTGCCGAATCAGGTTCTATCCTTCTAAACCTTACTCTTCTTCTTCTCCTATTCGTTCCTATCGCATTCATCTCTTTTAGAGTGGCTGGAGACTCCTTTTTGGATCTCTGAAAGGTAGGCCTTGTGCTACTTGGATTCCTATTGGTCGGCTCTGCCGTCTTGGATCACCTTGTGCTCAGAGATTTCTCTTCTTACCTCTACTCCTTTTCCTTCTTTTTCTGCACTTTTCTCAAAAGATTCAAAGAGTGGATGGGGAGTTCTCTGAACCCCTATTGACCAGGAGAAATCGGTATTTATCATTGCTTCTGGCTTAGCCATTGCAAGACACCTTGTGCTTCGGTCTTAGAGAAGAGTAAAGAAAGGAAGGAAGAATTCTTCTTTCTCTTTGTTTCATATTTTTTTTTGTTTTGCATGCCACATTGGGCTCGGGATTCCAATAACTGACTTGTTCGCTCGCCTCAAGTGTAAGGCTGCGATGTAGTAATAAATCTCGGTAAGACCAAGGTCGATCCACAGGGAAAGAGTAACAGCTTCCTAATTACTTCAGCAACTCAGTTTAATAGAGTAAATTCAGATTCAATGGGATGTTTAATTAAAACAGTAACTTAATGAAAAAAATCAGAGATTTAATGTACTAAGGCTTTCAAGGATCCACTTGTAGCAATCCTATGTCAATTCAGTCAATCCAAGTAGAGAACACAACTAGATTTGAAGTCCTATCTCTCATCTAGTTGGAAAGTAAAGCATTCACACACATTCATCCAATTCAAGTTGAACTTCCAAGTTCAAGTCCATTCAATCAATGTAGAATTCAAATTCATAGCCTGCGGAGTAACATCCATGCCTATGGACTATGGCCTGCTCAAGGATTACTATAATTCGAATCTAAACAAGCAACCTGTGATAATCTCAGAGAATTAAAAGGAATTCATGTCTGGAGCACATAAACTCAGATAAGACATCTCAAACTACCACCTATTGGACTGAAACATAAGAAAAATCAACTTTGAATTGAAAAATACTTAAATCAAACTGAAATTAACATAGAACTGGCTACAAGCTTCACCTCTCAGCCTTAGCTGAGAGGTTTTAGCCGAGCATAGTCATGCAACAACTAAAAACTCAAAAATAAAGCATAAAACTAGAAAAACCCGAAGATAGATGTTGCAGACGCTCCACAGTCGCCTTCAGCCTCCAAACTCACGTTCCTTCTCCTCTCTGATACCTTAGGGAGAGCCCCTAGGTGGCCTTTTATAGCAACAATCCTCCCTTGCGTCGGATTCTGCGAAATCCTACGCCTTGCGCAGCAATTTTCGGAGTCCCGAATTAGAAAGGATTCTTCTTACGCAGGGCCGACCGGTCGTGACCGGTCGGCCTGGCTTTTCAAATACTCCAGAGAGCACAGCCGACCGGTCATGACCGGTCGGTGTGGACTGTCCATTGTTCCAGCGTGCATGCCCGACCGGTCATGACCGGTCGGGCTGATTTATCCTTCATCCAGTGCCTATAGCCGACCGGTCATGACCGGTCGGGCTGATTTTCTGCAATATGTCCAGCCTGCCCGGCCGACCGGTCAAGACCGGTCGGCCTCCTTCCATTTACTTCTTTTCTTCATTCTCTTTTCTCCCTTTTTCTTCTTCTTTCTTTGGTCCATCCTAGGACTTCATGCAATGTCTTCAAATACATTCTTTTGGCTCCAATTTGATGAAATCCACTCTCATCCCTACAATCACAGAAACATGTGTTAGGTGGGCCTTTAAACCATGAAAATCATGCAAACTATGTAGTGTAATGGGCAATGCAATGTATAAATTGGAGGTTCAACACACTCCCCAACCAGCTTTTTGCTAGTCCCGAGCAAAACATGCGTGAAAATAATTTCAAACCTCCAAATCCAACTCCCCTTCAGAACCCATGATTCTATCCATCCCAAGATGTATAAGTGAAAAATTTGGCAAAATTAGGTGCTAGAAGCTGAACCTTGGACTCTCAAAACATAAGAAGTGTCTACATGTAATTCCCGCTGATTGATTGATAAATAGAAGAACTCGAACAAATTCCACCTAATGTGCATAGTGAAAGATCATCTCATGAGTTCCTGGAATCATCTTCTTTATAGATTAAGTAGACCAAGGATTTTAAGGTGTACAGAGCAACAGCAAGCCTATGACAGGAATTTTCCTTACCGTCATTCCGACGGCTTTCACACTACGTCCCATTTCCGGCTTTGGTTACGGTTCGACCATCCCCCGGTTGGTAATAGGTAGCCCTTTTCGGAATTTTCCACCATTTTTCTTTCCTTCCCGATTTCATCCTTTCTTTCCTTTTTCTTTTAAATTAGATAGGATTTTTTTTTTAGAAATCCATATCTTCTGTTATTTTCCCATGGACAAGGATGGACAAAATACCCCGGCTTGGCTGCTCAACACCTCTAAACCAAAGTCTAGCTAATCCACAAATCACATAAACCTGTCACTCATGAAAATCGTGTAATGTGAACTTGGTGTAAAGCTGTTCAAATTTTCTATCAATCATAACAATAGGGGAATTAACATATAAAACCATTATGTTGGAAGAAATTCAAGACTACAACATCACACACTTCGTTTCTCCTTTTTTTTTCTACTTATAGCCTCTCAAATGTATAGAAACAAGATTTTCTAAAAGAGTTGTGGGATATTAGAAAATTCAAAATTTTTTTGTGCATATGGAGCTCGAAATGTTGCAATACGCTAGATGAAGAAGCTCATCTCACCCCCCAACCAAATCTTGCATTGTCCGCAATGTAAAAAGATCGTCAATTAGCATGAACATGAGAGCAATGGTAAACAATGAGAGAGTGAGAACAATAGTACCTGATAGAGCGATCATGGAATTCTCCAACCCAACAACTAAAACCTATTAAAACAGTAAAACAAAACTAAACCTACCTATGCTATACCTCCATCAGACGAGGAGATCAATCATCCTGATAGACAGGATCATTCAGGGAGATGGACATGTCCTCTGAATCAAATTTCTCAACAAATGGTTTAAGGCGTTGTCCATTAACTTTGAAACAGTCACCATTCGCTGCATTCTCAATCTCAACAGCCCCATGAGGAAAAACTTCTTTAACAAGATATGGGCCGGTCCATCGAGATCGTTATTTTCCTGGATAAAGATGAAGTCGGGCATTATACAAGAGCACTTTCTGTCCTTCATGGAAAGATTTCCTTAAGATGTGCTTGTCATGAAAGGCCTTCATCTTGCTCTTGTAAATTCTCAAATTCTCGTATGAATCGTTCCGGATCTCATCAAGCTCATTTAATTGAAGTTTGCGAAGCGAGCTAGCCTTGTCAATGTCAAAATTTAGAGCCCGAATTGCCCAATAGGCTTTGTGTTCTATCTCCACAGGCAAATGGCAAGCCTTCCCATAGACAAGTCTATAAGGGGACATTCCAATGGGTGTCTTGTAGGCAGTACGGTGAGCCCAAAGTGCATCATCTAATCTTAGGGACCAATCCTTGCGATCCGGTCTCACCGTCTTTTTCAAAATTTGCTTGATTTCCTTATTGGAGATTTCAGCTTGCCCACTTGTTTGTGGGTGGTATGGGGTACTCACTTTGTGCCTAATACCATATTTCTTCATCAAGGTTTCAAAAGGTCTATTGCAAAAGTGAGAACCACCATCACTAATAATGGTTCGAGGCGTCCCAAATCTAGAAAGTATGTTTTCTTTGAGAAACTTGAGAACCGTACGATGATCGTTGGTTCTACATGGGATAGCCTCTATCCATTTAGACACATAATCTACGACCAACAGAATATAGACATGTCCAAAAGATGAGGGGAATGGTCCCATGAAATCGATGCCCCAACAGTCAAAGACTTCAAGATGTTGAATTGGGGTGAGAGGCATCATATTGCGACGGGATAATCCTCCTAACTTCTGGCAGCGCTCGCATGCTTTGCAAAACTCGTGGGTATCTTTAAATAATGTGGGCCAATAAAAACCACACTGCAGAATTTTTGCAGTTGTTTTCTTGGCTGAAAAATGACCCCCACATGCTTGATCATGACAGAAGGAGATGACTGAATTGTGTTCATCATTGGGGACGCATCTCCTTATAATTTGGTCTGGGCAATATTTAAACAATAGGGGTTCATCCCAGAAAAATTTGCGCACTTCCCTTAGAAATTTACGTTTGTCTTGCGCAGTCCAATGAGTCGGCATCGCACCTGTGGAAAGATAATTGGCTATATCAGCGTACCATGGTGGATGCGTAGCAACAAAGAGTTGCTCATCAGGGAATGAGTCCTCAATAGGTGACTCGTCAATGGAATTTGGTAGGACTAGACGGGATAGATGATCCGCCACCACATTTTCTACCCCCTTCTTATCTTTGATCTCCAAATCGAATTCTTGAAGGAGTAGGATCCATCTTAGCAAACGGGGCTTAGCATCCTTCTTGGAAAGGAGGTATTTCAGCGCCACATGATCTGTATAAACAATAACTTTGGATCCTATTAAATATGGCCTGAATTTGTCCAAGGCAAAAATGACAGCTAGGAGCTCTTTCTCCGTAGTCGAATAGTTAACTTGGGCAGGATTCAAGGTCCTACTTGCGTAGTAGATGACATGGGGCTTTTTATCCTTCTTTTGGCCTAACACCGCCCCAATAGCAAAATCGCTTGCATCGCACATCAACTCAAAAGGAGTGGACCAATCTGGTGGTTGCATGATAGGAGCGGTTGTTAACATGTCTTTTAGCTTTGAAAAAGCTAATTGACATTCGGCACTCCACTCAAATTGGTTTTCCTTTTGTAGAAGGTTGCATAAAGGCCTTGAGATGTGACTAAAGTCCTTTATAAACCTTCGATAGAAACCGGCGTGTCCAAGGAAGGACCGCACATCGCGTATGCTTTTGGGTGGTGGTAGAATGGAAATTATGTCAATTTTCGCCCGGTCTACTTCTATTCCATTAGACGAGATGATATGTCCAAGGACTATTCCTCTTTGTACCATGAAATGGCACTTTTCCCAGTTTAATACAAGTTGCTTTTCTTCACACCTCCTCAAGACCAACTTCAAGTGCTCGAGACACTCATCAAAAGTACAACCAAAAACAGAAAAGTCATCCATGAACACCTGAAGAAACTCACCCACCATGTCCGAGAAAATACTCAACATGCATCGTTGGAATGTGGCGGGTGCATTGCATAACCCGAATGGCATCCTTCGGTAAGCGAAGGTACCAAACGGGCATGTAAATGTGGTTTTCTCTTGGTCTTCCGGAGCTATCTCAATTTGGTTGTATCCGGAATAGCCATCTAGGAAGCAATAATAGGGATGGCCTGCCAACCTCTCCAAAATTTGATCCATAAATGGGAGAGGGAAGTGGTCTTTCCTAGTAACCGTGTTGAGCTTCTTATAATCAATGCACATACGCCAACCGGTAGTCACCCTAGTCGGTATAAGCTCGTTGTTGGTGTTTTCGATGATGGTAATACCGGATTTCTTGGGGACAACTTGGGTGGGGCTCACCCATTGGCTATCTGAGATGGGGTAGATGATACCCACATCCAATAGCTTTAACACCTCGGCTTTGACAACCTCCATCATGTTTGGATTTAGCCTTCTTTGAGGTTGTCTAGATGTTTTTGCATTTTCCTCAAGGTGTATACGGTGAGTGCAAACCGAAGGATCTATCCCTTTGAGATCCGCTATTGTCCAACCTATGGCTTCCCGATGTTCTTTGAGTAGCTCAATCAACTTGAGCTCTTGGTCTTTCTCTAGGTGGGAGGCAATGACAACTGGGAACGTTTCCTCTTGACCCAAATATACGTATTTAAGCTCTGATGGCAGCGGTTTGAGGTCAAGCTTTGGTGGTTTGATGTTAGACGGTAGAGGCCTTGATATGGTTGGTGGCAATTTTTCAAAGTGGTGCCTCCACCGGCTAGTATCAACTACCGGTCTTTCTATATTTAATGCCTGCACAATCTCACTATTGATGGGATCTTCGGAATCCATGATGTGTGCTAAGCATGTCTCCAAGCTTTCCAGTGGTTCAAGTTGGAGGAGTTCTTCTTCTTCAAAAGTTTCGAGCATGTTCACATCGAAGAACTCATCATCATCGACATCCCTATGTCTTTTGCCCAAATGAAACACATTTACCTCTAGTGTCATGTTTCCAAAAGATATTTGCATCACCCCATTCCGGCAATTGATGATTGCGTTTGATGTGGCAAGGAATGGGTGGCCTAATATCACCGGTATTTGAGTGCTAGCATCCAAAACCGGTTGTGTGTCCAAGACTATAAAATCTACCGGGTAGTAGAATTTGTCAACTTGGACTAGAACATCCTCAACTATCCCCCTTGGTACACGGATAGATCTATCAGCGAGTTGCAATGTGGTTTTGGTGGGTTTTAATTCACCAAGGCCCAATTGCTCATATACCGAGTATGGGATCAAGTTTACACTCGCCCCCAAGTCTAACAAGGCACGTTCAATCCGGTAGTCTCCAATGATACATGAGGCTGTGGGACTACCGGGATCTTTGAATTTTGGGGGAGTCTTTTGAGTGAGGATGGCACTAACTTGCTCAGTTAAGAAGGCCTTTTGCTATACATTATATTTGCGTTTTGTTGTGCATAGGTCTTTTAGAAACTTGGCATAAGAGGGAATTTGTTTGATGGCATCAAGCAAAGGGATATTGATCTTGACTTGTCTGAAAATCTCTAGAATATCTTGAGAATTTGGGAGAGATTTTGGGGCAACCAATCTCGATGGGAATGGTGCTATGGGCTTGTAAATGCGTTCCGGTTGTTGTGGGGCTTAGTTAGATCCATTTTCACCCTCAGAATTTACCGGATCATTAGGCTCATCGGCCTTCACCGGAATAGTTTTGTCAATTTGTTTACCACTTCTAAGGGTGGTAATGGATTTAGCTTGCTCCATGTTTTGGTTGGACAGATTAGGGATGCTTACTTCATGTACTTGCTTTGGATTGGGCTGAGGTTGGACCGGAAAGGTCCCTTCCCTAGCATTCAAGCGTCCCTTAATCTCATCAACCGAGACTTTCAGCTCTTGGAACAATTGCTGATTTGATTCATTTATTTGTGCTTGCCCTTGCATAAATGCTCTCAAGGTATCCTCCAATGAGAATTGAGGTGGGGCCATATTTTGCATGGGTGGCCCTCTTTGGGAGTTGGTAGGATTGCCCGTTGGGGCATTCTTCCAACTGAAATTCGGGTGGTTCTTCCAACTCTCATTGTATGTATTACCTACCGGTCCATTGAAGGGCCGTTGATAACCATATGTGGCATTGGCTGTCTCTTGCAGCACTTCCTTAAATGCAGGAATTGTGGGACAATCTTGCGTAGCGTGTAAGTCGGTGAGACAAATCCCACATGTGGTTTCAACAGCTTCCTTGGACTTGGAAACTCCATTTTTGCTAAGTTCCATGGCCTCAACCTTCCTTGTGAGGTTGGCTATCCTTGCATTTACGTCGTCTTCCTCTTTAAGGACATATATCCCTCCTTTCTCTTGAGTAGGCTTGGGGTTCTTAGGTTTATCCGAGGTGTCCCAAGATTGGGCGTTTTCAGCCAACATGTCCAAGTAACTCCAAGCATCATCTGGATTTTTACTCATAAACTCGCCATTGCACATCATTTCCACAAATTGGCGCATATTAGAACTTAATCCATCATTGAAAAAATTTATAATTCGCCAACTCTCATAGCCATGATGTGGGCAAGCAAGCAGGAGTTCCTTAAATCTTTCCCAACATTGAAAGAATGATTCACCCTCTTTAGCTGAGAAATTCATTATGGCCCTTCGAAGAGTGTTTGTTTTATGAGCTGGGAAGAACTTTTTCAAGAATTCCCGGTTCATCTCAACCCATGACCCAATCGAATATGGTCTAAGAGAGTGAAGCCAATCTTTGGCTCTTTCTTTCAAGGTGAAGGGAAAAAGTTTAAGTCTGATTGTATCCCCAGAAACATTGGGATAATGCAAGGTGGCCAACACTTCTTCGAATTCTTGCAAGTGTAAGTATGGGCGGTCAGAGTCTAGCCCATGGAATTTAGGTAAAAGTTGGATTACTCCCGGTTTTATGTCAAGGGTCCCACCGTTAGCTGGTAGAACTATGCAAGAAGGTGTAATTGTACGAGCAGGTTGTAGGTAATCCCATAGTGATCTCATTGGAGGAACATTATGTACCTCATTCTCGCCTACTCCTTCCTGATTTGCGTTTGTGGTTGGAGTAGGGGGGGAGGATTCCTTAAGGGTGTTTGATCCATACTCCCCAAACTTTCACGATGCTCTTGATAATTCCGGACTTGTCTATGGACTGACAATGGTCCAACTAAACCACCTTCAGATTGGAGACGATTTGAATGATTACGTTCCCAACGGGACATAAACCACTCAACTGTTGAGCTCATAATTATGCATATTCTAACCCCAATGCATCACTCATTATGCACGATATATACGTTTAAAGAACTAACTTAATGCATGATGTGTGATTGTAGGGACAAGATGGAGAGCTCACCATTTGAAAGCTAAATGAGGCTCCTTACAAGTATTGAAGACCATAGGATGAAGTATTGAAGGAAGATCGAAGAGAAGAAAGCAAGGAAAGAAGAGAAAAGAAGAAAGAAAGAGAAGAAAGCAAAGAAGAAAAAGTGCTGACCGGTCGTGACCGGTCGGCCAAGGAAGCCAGACCGGTCAGTAACCGGTCTGCCATGTATGGAGGATGCTGCTGAAGACGTCCGACCGATCATGACCGGTCGGACAGTGCTGCTGGGAATTCAATGAATAGGACCGACCGGTCAAGACCGGTCGGTCAGTGTTGCTGCAATGAGAAGAAAAACATCCGACCGGTCTTGACCGGTCGGAGTGGCTTGCTGGATTGCGGTTCTACAAGGCCCGACCGGTCTTGACCGGTCGGGCATACCTGCTGGAGTATTTTCACTTGAGGCCGACCGGTCATGCGTACTGAGTTAGAAATTTCTAATTTCATCCCGATTTTCTCTGCGCTGCGTAAGTGTTACGCAAGTTCTCGATTCTTCTGAAGTTGTGGAGCTTCCAGACTATAAAAGGACACCTAGGGATCGTTCCTAGGGCATCCTGGAAGGGTTCAAGCGAGGTTGGAGGCTGTGGAAGTGAAGATTGGAGTTTCACAACTCCTTTTGGTTTGCTTTGCTGTTTTTATGCTTTTTGTAGTTGTTTCATGTTTCCTTGGATCATGAGCAGCTAAACCTCTTAGCTAGGGCTAAGAGGTGAAGCTTGTAGTGTATCCAAGATGTTTTAATTCGTAGTTAAGTGGTTTTCAGTTTGGAATTCATGATTATGAACTAAGGTTTGAAGTTTATACAAGTTTTTAAGTAATTTCTCTTAGTCTTGTGATGACTCATGGATGTTTGGATGAATTACTTATCTTCTTAATTTGTTTGCAACGGTCTAGACCTGTATGATCCGAGGAATCGGAGTGCGCTCTAGTACCAAGCTCTTCATAAAGGGGCTTCATGCCAAAGTTCTAGTTTTGGTTGATTATCTGGAATATGTATGGACTGTGCATATAATTTGAATCCAGTTCAAATCATGATCTAGCCTTGTCTTGTGAGAAGACTTGAGGATGGTTATGATTGGGAATTGGACCTATAGAAAAGGTGAATGACCTATGCAATGAGCATGCTCAGATCAGCCTAGAGTTGAGTGAACTTTATGCACAGAACTTACATGTTACAGACTTCTGGTTTAACAGTTCTATCATCCGACTAGATAGACCTGACTGGTGATTCTAGTTGAGAGAATGGGAAACCACAGCGGATTGAACATCGAGGATTGCTACAAGTGAATCCTCGAACCCCTAGTGCCTTCTTATAATTGTTTACATTCAATTTAGCTTAAACTGTTAATCACACACATTCTATTCAAACTTTGATTGTTAGCTTCAATAGAAACTTGTGGATGAATTTGTGACATCCTACATAAGTCCCTGTGGATCGACCTCGGTATTACCGAGTTCATCGCAACCCTACACTTGGGGAAGCGAACAAGTTTTTGGCGCCGTTGCCGGGGATTTTTGACGGTTTTCACAAATTTCTGAAATTAGTATCTATTTAGGATTTTTTTTTATTTTTAGACTAACTTAGTTTATTTATTTGATTTTTCTTTTCAGGGATTTTTAGGAAGCCGAAGAAGAGTCAAGGATTTCAAGTGCAATTCAGGTGCTATCCTTCTAAAACCTTACTCTTCTCCTTCTCCTAGTCATTCTTATTTTATTCATCTCTTGTAGAGTGGGTGGAGACTCCTTTTGGATCTCTGAAAGGTCGGCCTTTTTGCCACCTGGATTCCTATTGGTCGGCTCTGCCGTCTTGGATCACCTTGTGCTTAGGGATTTCTTTTCTCATCTCTACTCCTCTTCCTCCTTTTTCTGCACCTTTTCTCAAAAGATTCAAAGAGTGGGTGGGGTGTTCTCTGAACCCCTATTGACCAGGAGAAATCGGTCTCTATCTTTGTTTCTGGCCTAGCCATTGCAAGACACCTTGTGCTTCGGTCTTAGAGAAGAGTAAAGAAAAAAGAAGGAAGAATTCTTTTTCCTTTTTGTTTCTTATTTTTTATTTTTGCATGCCACATTGGGCTCGGGATTCCAATAACCGACTCATAAGTGAAGGGGGGATAGTAGAAGGCATTGATAGAGAACCACGTGTTAGGAGACATCTAGATTCTCCAATTTTATCTGAAAGTATGGCTACAAATCAACCTAACCCGGTTCAAAATCAAACCGAAACAGGGGAGAATGTGGTTGAGAATGTTCCCCGACCTAGGACTTTACGTGATTTCTTGCAACCTGCAAGAACGAGCACTCCCTCATGCATAGTATTTCCACCAAATGCAGGGAATGTGGATTTGAAACCGGGAGTGATCAATCTTCTCCCTAAATTCCATGGTTTAGACAGTGAAAGTGCCTATCAACACCTTAGGGAGTTTGATGAGGTAATCACCACCATGCACTTTGCAAATGTGACTGAAGATGTAGTAAGACTTAAATTCTTCCCTTTCACTCTTAAGGATAAAGCCAAGGGTTGGCTTTATGCATTGAGGCCAAGATCAATTGGGTCATGGAATGATATGCACAGAGAATTTATAAAAAAATTCTTCCCTACTCACAAAATGAACATGCTTAAGCGCCTTATCATGAACTTTGCCCAAAAGGAGGATGAAACCTTTTCCCAATGTTGGGAGAGATTCAAGGACCTATTAAACGCATGCCCACATCATGGCTATGAAAATTGGCGGATTATAAGTTTTTTCTATGAAGGACTGATTCCATCCATGCGCCAATTTATAGAGATGATGTGTAATGGGGAGTTCATGAATAAGGAAGCTGATGAAGCATGGGATTATCTGGAAGAATTGGCTGAAAGTGCACAATCTTGGGACACATCTAAACCAACAAATTCCAAGATTGGCCAACAAAAGGAAAAGGGGGGAATGTATGTCTTATCAGAGGAAGATAGCATAAGTGCACGGTTGGCTAGCCTTACAAGAAAGGTCGAAGCCATGGAATTAAGGAAAGGAGAAACAATCAACTCCACTGAGGTTGAAACTGTTTGTGGAATTTGTGCTGGAAATCAACATGCTACACCAGATTGTCCCACAATTTCAGCAGTCCAAAGCATCTTACAAGAACAAACAAATGCCATAAACAGTTATCAGCAGCAATATGGTGCTCCAAACTCAAACACGTATAATCCTAATTGGAAGAACCATCCCAACTTCAGTTGGAGGAATGGACCCACTGCAAATGCAAACAACACTCCAAAAGTATCACTAGAAGAGATGTTGGGTGCACTCGTATCGGTCCAGAATGAGTATAACAAGACAAATTCTCTAAAAATAGATGGGTTCATGCAAGAGCAATTGAAATTCAATCAAAATTCAAACCAAGCCATTAATGAATTGAAAACATCTCTGGCTAGAGTTGAAGCTCACCTGAGTGGTAGAGAGAAGGGCACACTTCCTGCTCAAACTCTTCCTAACCCAAGGACCCAGTATGAGATACAAGATGCAAGCTCATCCTCCCACCATACGGAACATGTCCAAGCTATCACCACTTTGAGAAGTGGGAAAGAAATTGATAAATCCAAACCGGTGAAGGCCCCCAAGCCTAAGGATCCGGAAATTCCCAAAGAGGATGATAGCCCAAACAATATTCCACAAGAGAAAGAACCGGAAAGACAATACAAGCCGGTTGCCCCATTTCCACAAAGGTTGATTTCACCTAAACCTTTAGATAAAAATTTGGAAATTCTGGAAGTTTTCAAGCAGGTGAAGATCAACATTCCGCTGTTGGATGCAATAAAACAAATACCATCTTATGCCAAATTTTTAAAGAAATTGTGTACAATCAAAAGGAAACATAACGTTCACAACAAAGTGCTTTTGGCTGAGAATTTGAGTGCCATCATCAAACAAGAGGTGCCCCAAAAATACAAAGATCCGGGTAGTCCAACCATATCATGCATCATAGGAGACTACCAGATTAAACAAGCCCTACTCGACTTGGGGGCAAGTGTGAATCTCATTCCATACTCGGTCTATGAACAACTTGGGTTAGGTGAATTGAAACCCACCAAAACCACACTCCAACTTGCTGATAGATCCATCCGGATACCGAGAGGAATGGTAGAGGATGTTCTAGTCCAAGTTGATAAATTCTACTACCCAGTAGATTTTATTGTCTTGGACACACATCCTGTGATAGGCACCGGTACTCAAATTCCTGTCATACTTGGACGACCGTTTCTAGCTACCTCAAACGCCATTATCAATTGTAGAAACGGACTTGTACAAATGTCCTTTGGAAATATGACCCTTGAGCTTAATATATTTGAGTTATGCAAACAACCGCGGGAAGTTGATGATGATATCCACGAATTAAACATGATCGAATCATTCGTGGAAGATACAATCCCCTTGTCACTATTTTCCGACCCTTTGGAGGCATGTGTGGCCCATCTCCATGATATGAATGATAATACAACACAAGAGATGGATGCCATTCTAGATGTGATGATGGTGCGTGAAAATAAAAGATGGAGGACCCCAATTGAACCTTTGCCTATAAATGAGAACAAGGCCCTCCCATCCAACATTAAGGCACCAAAACTCGACCTAAAACCATTGCCAAGTGAGCTAAAATATGTTTATTTAGGTCGAGATGAGACATATCCAGTGGTGATTTCTTCCCACTTGGATGAGGAACAAGAGAGTAGGCTAATAGCCACTCTATTAGAGCATAAGAGTGCCATCGGATGGACAATTGCGGATCTCAAAGGCATAGACCCACTGATTTGCACTCACCGCATACACCTTGAGGAAAATGCAAAGACATCCCGGCAACCACAAAGACGACTAAATCCAAATATGAAGGATGTGGTTAAGGCCGAAGTGGTGAAACTATTGGATGTAGGTATCATTTACCCAATATCTGATAGCCAATGGGTGAGCCCAACTCAAGTGGTGCCTAAGAAATCCGGAATAACCATCGTAGCCAATACCAATAATGAACTCGTACCAACTAGAGTCACTACCGGGTGGAGAATGTGCATTGACTACAGGAAGCTAAACACTGTCACGAGGAAAGACCACTTCCCCCTACCGTTTGTTGATCAGATTTTAGAACGGTTGGCGGGTCATTCCCACTTTTGCTTTCTTGATGGCTATTCAGGGTACAACCAAATAGAAATTGCCCGTGAAGACCAAGAAAAGACTACATTCACATGTCCATTCGGCACTTTCGCCTATCGACGGATGCCGTTTGGACTATGTAATGCCCCTGCCACCTTTCAGCGTTGTATGATGAGCATCTTTTCTGACATGGTGGGGACAATTCTCGAAGTTTTCATGGATGATTTTTCCGTATTCGGTTGTAGCTTTGATGAGTGCCTTGAGCACTTGAAATCTGTGCTAAAAAGATGTGAAGAGAAGAACCTTGTGCTCAATTGGGAAAAGTGTCACTTCATGGTTAAAAAGGGAATTGTACTTGGTCACGTCGTTTCACAAAATGGAATTGAGGTGGACAAGGCGAAAATTGACCTTATCTCTAACCTTCCACCACCCAAAAGCATACGAGATATACGGTCCTTTTTAGGACACGCAGGATTTTATAGACGGTTCATAAAGGATTTCAATTCACTTTCTCGTCCTTTATGTAACCTACTTCAAAAGGAAAATTCATTTGAGTGGAGTGAAGAATGTCAAAAGGCCTTTACCACCCTTAAAGGCATGTTGACATGCGCCCCAATAATGCAACCACCTGATTGGAGCCTTCCTTTTGAGATTATGTGCGATGCTAGCGACTATGCTATTGGGGCCGTGTTAGGCCAAAGAAAACATAAAAAGCCATGTGTTATCTACTATGCAAGTAGAACCCTAAACTCAGCCCAGGCAAACTACACACACCACTACTGAAAAGGAACTTTTAGCCGTAGTTTTTGCCTTGGAGAAGTTCAGATCCTACTTGATTGGATCCAAGATCATTGTATTCACTGACCATGCCGCGCTTAAGTATCTTCTCTCTAAGAAGGATGCCAAACCACGGTTATTAAGATGGATCCTCCTACTCCAAGAATTCGACTTAGAAATACGTGATAAGAAAGGAGTAGAGAATGTAGTAGCTGACCACCTCTCTCGACTTGTCCTCACTGATTCCCCTGAAACGACTGCAATCAATGACATGTTCCCTGATGAACAACTTTTTGCTGTTTCCCAATTGCCATGGTATGCGGACATTGCTAATTATCTTGCTACAGGTACAATTCCTACATATTGGAAAAAGCAAGATAAGGATAGATTCTTCTCAGAGGTACGGAAATTTCTATGGGACGACCCATACTTGTTCAAGTATTGTCCCGACCAAATCATAAGGAGATGTGTCCCAGATGATGAGCAACAAAGTATCATCTCCTTCTGTCATTCTCAAGCATGTGGTGGCCATTTTTCGGCTAAAAAGACCACAGCGAAAATTCTGCAATGTGGGTTTTATTGGCCCACCATATTCAAAGACACACATGAGTTTTGCAAAGCTTGCGAACCTTGTCAGAAATTAGGAGGAATCTCCCGTAGAAATATGATGCCACTCAATCCCATCTTAATTATCGAAATTTTTGATTGTTGGGGCATCGATTTCATGGGCCCATTCCCATCTTCTTTTGGAAACTTATACATCTTGCTTGCCGTTGATTATGTTTCCAAATGGGTCGAGGCCATCCCTTGCCGGAATAATGACCATAAAACGGTCATTCGATTCTTAAAAGAAAACATTCTTTCCCGGTTTGGAACGCCTCGAGTCATCATAAGTGATGGAGGGTCTCACTTTTGCAATCGCCCTTTTGAAGCATTAATGAAGAAATATGGCGTAACGCACAAAGTGAGCACTCCCTATCACCCACAAACTAGTGGACAAGCTGAGATATCCAATAGAGAGATTAAACACATTTTAGAGAAAACGGTGCATCTTGATCGCAAGGATTGGTCACTTCGACTTACCGATGCGCTTTGGGCTTACCGTACTGCCTTTAAAACTCCTATTGGAATGTCTCCCTATAGACTTGTCTATGGGAAGGCTTGTCACTTGCCTGTGGAGTTGGAACATAAGGCGTATTGGGCTATTAAGAAGATAAATTTCAATCCTGACAAGGCAAGCTCGTTACGCAAACTACAATTGAATGAACTTGCAGAAATCCGTAATGAAGCTTATGAGAATGCAAGAATTTACAAGGACAAGACGAAGATATTCCATGATAAGAATATTCTTCGCAAGACATTCACGATAAATCAAAAAGTCCTCATGTATAATTCTCGCTTACATCTATTTTCGGGAAAATTGAGATCTCGGTGGACCGGTCCCTACATTGTGCAAACTGTCTATCCATATGGGACTGTTGAGCTATTAAATCCAAGGAACGGCAACATTTTTAAAGCAAATGGGCAGCGATTAAAGCCGTTCTTTGAGAACTTCCCTTCAGAAGGTATGTCCATACCTCTGAATGATCCTGTGTATCAGGATGATTGATCTCCTAGTCTGATGGAGGTATAGAGTAGTTAGGATTAGGATTTTGCTGCTTTTGTTTTCGTTTTCATAGGTTTGTTAGAAGAAGGAAGATCTTCACTTTTCACTCTCTCAGGTACTATCTTTCCTCACTCCCTTTTATTTTCAAATTGCTCTTATGTTTTGCTCATTGCACATCTTTTACATTGAGGACAATGCAAGATTTGGTTGGGGGGTGTAGGATCTCTTGGATGAATTCAGCGATTTGCAACATTTCAAGCAATCATGTGGAAATTTTTTCGATTTTTCAAAAATTTGAAACTCTTTTGGAAAACACTGGTTCTAGGCATTCGAGTTGATATGAGCATAAGAGGAGGGGATATGAAGTGTATAGGGCTGGAAGTCTGGAATTCCTCACAACATAATGGTTTTTATATGTGAACTCCCCTATTTTGTGATTGATAGAAAATCTGAACATCTTTACACCTAGTTCACATTACAACGATTTTCATGAGTTGAAGGGATTATGTGATTTATGGATTAGCTAGACTTTGAATTAAGGTATTGAGAAATCAGGCCGGGGTACTTTGTCCATCCTTGTCCATGGGAAAATAATGAAAGATATGGATTTTTAAAAATCCTATCTAATTTAAAAAAAAAAAAAAGAAAAAGGAAAAGGAAGGATGAAATTGGGAATGTGGAAAAATGGTGGAGAATTCCGATTAGGGCTACCTACTACCAACCGGGGGATGGTCTACCCATAACCAAAGCCGGAAATGGGACGTAGTGTGAAAGTCGTCGGAAGGACGGTAAGGCAAATTCCTGTCTTTGGCTTGATATGGCTCTATGTACCTTGAGTTCTATAGTCTACTTGATCTATGAAGAAGATAATCCTTAAAACTCGTGAGATGAATTTTCACTACCCACACTAGGTTAAATTTGTGCTAATCTTTCTATTTATCAACCAATCGGCGGGAATTTCATATGAATGCTTATTATGTTTTGAGAGTTTACGGTTTCAACCTCTGTTGCCTAATGTTTCTGAATCTTAAGCTTATGAACCTTGGAATGTATAGAAGGATGGTTTCTGAAAGAGAGTTGAGTTTTAAAGGATGGAATTAGTTTCACGCATGTTTTGCTCGGGACTAGCAAAATGCTGGTTGGGGGGTGTGTTGAGCTCATAATTATGCATATTCTAACCCCAATGCATCACTCATTATGCACGATATATACGTTTAAAGAACTAACTTAATGCATGATGTGTGATTGTAGGGACAAGATGGAGAGCTCACCATTTGAAAGCTAAATGAGGCTCCTTACAAGTATTGAAGACCATAGGATGAAGTATTGAAGGAAGATCGAAGAGAAGAAAGCAAGGAAAGAAGAGAAAAGAAGAAAGAAAGAGAAGAAAGCAAAGAAGAAAAAGTGCTAACCGGTCGTGACCGGTCGGCCAAGGAAGCCAGACCGGTCAGTAACCGGTCTGCCATGTATGGAGGATGCTGCTGAAGACGTCCGACCGGTCATGACCGGTCAGACAGTGCTGCTGGGAATTCAATGAATAGGACCGACCGGTCAAGACCGGTCGGTCAGTGTTGCTGCAATGAGAAGAAAAACATCCGACCGGTCTTGACCGGTCGGAGTGGCTTGCTGGATTGCGGTTCTACAAGGCCCGACCGGTCTTGACCGGTCGGGCATACCTGCTGGAGTATTTTCACTTGAGGCCGACCGGTCTTGACCGGTCGGCCATGCGTACTGAGTTAGAAATTTCTAATTTCATCCCGATTTTCTCTGCGCTGCGTAAGTGTTACGCAAGTTCTCGATTCTTCCGAAGTTGTGGAGCTTCCAGACTATAAAAGGACACCTAGGGATCGTTCCTAGGGCATCCTGGAAGGGTTCAAGCAAGGTTGGAGGCTGTGGAAGTGAAGATTGGAGTTTCACAACTCCTTTTGGTTTGCTTTGCTGTTTTTATGCTTTTTGTAGTTGTTTCATGTTTCCTTGGATCATGAGCAGTTAAACCTCTTAGCTAGGGCTAAGAGGTGAAGCTTGTAGTGTATCCAAGATGTTTTAATTCGTAGTTAAGTGGTTTTCAGTTTGGAATTCATGATTATGAACTAAGGTTTGAAGTTTATACAAGTTTTTAAGTAATTTCTCTTAGTCTTGTGATGACTCATGGATGTTTGGATGAATTACTTATCTTCTTAATTTGTTTGCAACGGTCTAGACCTGTATGATCCGAGGAATCGGAGTGCGCTCTAGTACCAAGCTCTTCATAAAGGGGCTTCATGCCAAAGTTCTAGTTTTGGTTGATTATCTGGAATATGTATGGACTGTGCATATAATTTGAATCCAGTTCAAATCATGATCTAGCCTTGTCTTGTGAGAAGACTTGAGGATGGTTATGATTGGGAATTGGACCTATAGAAAAGGTGAATGACCTATGCAATGAGCATGCTCCGATCAGCCTAGAGTTGAGTGAACTTTATGCACAGAACTTACATGTTACAGACTTCTGGTTTAACAGTTCTATCATCCGACTAGATAGACCTGACTGGTGATTCTAGTTGAGAGAATGGGAAACCACAGCGGATTGAACATCGAGGATTGCTACAAGTGAATCCTCGAACCCCTAGTGCCTTCTTATAATTGTTTACATTCAATTTAGCTTAAACTGTTAATCACACACATTCTATTCAAACTTTGATTGTTAGCTTCAATAGAAACTTGTGGATGAATTTGTGACATCCTACATAAGTCCCTGTGGATCGACCTCGGTATTACCGAGTTTATTACTACATCGCAACCCTACACTTGGGGAAGCGAACATCAACCAGAAACTGAAACTAATCCTATTCTAGAAAACTAAAATCTGAAACTGAAAGAAAATTCTACAGAAGCTAAGTTAGAAGGGTATCACCTGATGCGCTTGAACTAGAGAAAAACTCCTACAAAACAGAAAAACTTGTTAGTTCTAAGAAAATCAAAAAGCCTAACTATTTCTACTTCTACAGCTGCTGAAATTATTTGAAAACCGTTATCTAATTTCCCCGGCAGCGGCGCCAAAAACTTGTTCGCTCGCCTCAAGTGTAAGGCTGCGATGTAGTAATAAATCTCGGTAAGACCAAGGTCGATCCACAGGGAAAGAGTAACAGCTTCCTAATTACTTCAGCAACTCAGTTTAATAGAGTAAATTCAGATTCAATGGGATGTTTAATTAAAACAGTAACTTAATAAAAAAAATCAGAGATTTAATGTACTAAGGCTTTCAAGGATCCACTTGTAGCAATCCTATGTCAATTCAGTCAATCCAAGTAGAGAACACAACTAGATTTGAAGTCCTATCTCTCATCTAGTTGGAAAGTAAAGCATTCACACACATTCATCCAATTCAAGTTGAACTTCCAAGTTCAAGTCCATTCAATCAATGTAGAATTCAAATTCATAGCCTGCGGAGTAACAGCCATGCCTATGGACTATGGCCTGCTCAAGGATTACTATAATTCGAATCTAAACAAGCAACCTGTGATAATCTCAGAGAATTAAAAGGAATTCATGTCCGGAGCACATAAACTCAGATAAGACATCTCAAACTACCACCTATTGGACTGAAACATAAGAAAAATCAACTTTAAATTGAAAAATACTTAAATCAAACTGAAATTAACATAGAACTGGCTACAAGCTTCACCTCTCAGCCTTAGCTGAGAGGTTTTAGCCGAGCATAGTCATGCAACAACTAAAAACTCAAAAATAAAGCATAAAACTAGAAAAACCCGAAGATAGATGTTGCAGACGCTCCACAGTCGCCTTCAGCCTCCAAACTCACGTTCCTTCTCCTCTCTGATACCTTAGGGAGAGCCCCTAGGTGGCCTTTTATAGCAACAATCCTCCCTTGCGTCGGATTCTGCGAAATCCTACGCCTTGCGCAGCAATTTTCGGAGTCCCGAATTAGAAAGGATTCTTCTTACGCAGGGCCGACCGGTCGTGACCGGTCGGCCTGGCTTTTCAAATACTCCAGAGAGCACAGCCGACCGGTCATGACCGGTCGGTGTGGACTGTCCATTGTTCAGCGTGCATGCCAGACCGGTCATGACCGGTCGGGCTGATTTATCCTTCATCCAGTGCCTATAGCCGACCGGTCATGACCGGTCGGGCTGATTTTCTTCAATATGTCCAGCCTGCCCGGCCGACCGGTCAAGACCGGTCGGCCTCCTTCCATTTACTTCTTTTCTTCATTCTCTTTTCTCCCTTTTTCTTCTTCTTTCTTTGGTCCATCCTAGGACTTCATGCAATGTCTTCAAATACATTCTTTTGGCTCCAATTTGATGAAATCCACTCTCATCCCTATAATCACAGAAACATGTGTTAGGTGGGCCTTTAAACCATGAAAATCATGCAAACTATGTAGTGTAATGGGCAATGCAATGTATAAATTGGAGGTTCAACATGACTCATTAGTGAAGGGGAAATAGTAGAAGGAATTGACAGAGAACCACGTGCTAGGAGACATCTAACTTCTCCAATTTTGTCTGAAAATATGGCTGTAAATCAACCTAATCCGATGGCCAATCCAAATCAGTGCCAAAACCAAACCAAAACGGGAGAGAATGTGGTTGAGAATGTTCCCCGACCAAGAACATTACGTGATTACTTACAACCAGCAAGAGCGAGCACTCCCTCATGCATAATCTTTCCACAAAATACAGGGAATGTAGATTTGAAACTAGGAGTAATCCAACTCCTCCCAAAATTCCATGGATTAAACAGTGAAAGTACCTATCAACACCTGAAGGAGTTTGATGAGGTAATAACCACCATGCACTTTGCGAATGTTACTAATGATGTGGTAAGACTTAAATTATTTCATTTTACTCTTAAAGATAAAGCTAAAGGTTGGCTTCATGCATTAAGGCCAAGATCAATTGGTGCATGGACTGATATGCATAGGGAATTCATAAAAAAATTATTCCCTACTCACAAAACGAATATGTTGAGGCACCTTAACATGAACTTTGCCCAAATGGAAGATGAGACTTTCTTCCAATGTTGGGAGATGTTTAAGGACTTGTTAAATGCATGCCCACATCATGGCTATGAAATTTGGCGGGTCATAAGCTTTTTCTATGATGGACTGACTTCACCCATGCGCCAATTTGTAGAGATGATGTGTAATGGGGAATTCATGAACAAGGAAGCCGATGAAGCATGGGACTATTTGGAGGAAGTGGCTGAGAATGCATAGTCTTGGGATACATCTAAACCATCAAATTCCAAGACTAGCCAACAAAGAGAAAAAGGAGGAATTTATGTCTTATCGGAAGAGGATAGCATAAGTGCAAGGGTGGCCAGCCTTACAAGAAAAGTTGAGGCCATGGAATTAAGGAAAGGAGAGACGATCAACTCTAATGACGTTGAAACTGTTTGTGGAATTTGTGCTAAAAATCAACATGCAACACAAGATTGTCCCACAATTTCAGCAGTCCAAGACAACTTACAAGAACAATCAAATGCCATAAACAGTTATCAACGACAATTTGGTGCTCCAAACTCAAACACGTTTAATGCTAATTGGAAGAACCATCCCAACTTCAATTGGAGGAATGGACCCACTGCAAATGCAACCAATATCCCTCAAGCTCAACCTATACTAGGTCCATCTCTAGTCATTACACTAAAAGTTACGCTAGAGGAGATGTTGGGTGCATTTGTTTCGGTCTAAACTAAGTATAACAAGACCAATTCTCTGAAAATAGATGGGTTCATGCAAGAGCAATTGAAATTCAATCAAAATTCAATTCAAGTCATCAATGAATTGAAAACCTCAATGGCTAGAGTTGAATCTCACCTCAATGTTAGGGAGAAAGGCACACTTCCTACCCAACCTCTTCCTAACCCAAGAACCCAATTTGAGATACAAGAGGCAAGCTCATCCTCCCAACATACGGAGCATGTTCAAGCTATCACCAGTTTGAGAAGTGGGAAAGTAATTGACAAATCTAATCCGGTGAAGGCTCCAAAGCCTAAAGATCTAAAAAATTCCAAAGAGGATAATAGCTTAAACAACACGTCACAAGAGAAAGAACCGGAAAGGCAATACAAGCCGGTTGCCCCATTTCCTCAAAGGTTGATTTCACCCAAACCTTTAGACAAAAATCTGGAAATATTAGAGGTTTTCAAGCAGGTAAAGATCCACATCCCGTTGTTGGATGCTATAAAACAAATACCATCATATGCCAAATTTCTAAAGGAATTGTGCACAGTCAAAAGGAAACACAATGTTTGCAATAAGGTACTTTTGACTGAGAATTTAAGCGCTATCATCAAACAAGAAGTGCCCCAAAAATATAAGGATCCGGGTAGTCCAACCATCTCATGCATCATAGGAGATTACCGGATTAAACAAGCCTTACTCGACTTGGGGGCAAGTGTGAACCTCATTCCATACTCAGTTTACGAACAACTTGGGTTAGGTGAATTGAAACCCACCAAAACCACACTCTAACTTGCTGATAGATCCATTCGTATACCAAGAGGAATGATTGAGGATGTTCTAGTCCAAGTTGATAAATTCTACTACCCAGTAGACTTTATTGTCTTGGATACACATCCCGTGATAGGTACCGGTGCTCAAATTCCCGTCATACTTGGTCGACCGTTTCTAGCTACTTCAAATGCAATTATCAATTGTAGAAACGGGCTTGTACAAATATCCTTTGGAAATATGACTCTTGAGTTTAATATATTTGATTTATGCAAACAACCACGGGAGGTTGATGATGAGATCCACGAGATAAATATGATTGAATCATTCGTGGAAGATACTTTCCCCTCAACATTATATTCTGACCCTTTGGAGGCATGTATGGCCCACTCTCATGAGATAAATGATGACACAATACGAGAGATGGACGCCATTTTAGATGCGATGCCGGTGCTTGATAACAAAAGATGGAGGGCCCTATTTGAGCCTTTGCCTATAAACGAGAACAAAACCCTCCCATCCAATATCAAGGCACCGACACTCGACCTAAAACCATTACCAAGTGAGCTGAAATATGTCTATTTAGGTCGAGATGAGACATATCCGGTGGTGATTTCTTCCCATTTGGATGAGGAACAAGAGAGTAGGCTAATGGCCACTCTATTAGAGCACAAGAGTGCCATTGGGTGGTCGATTGCGGATCTTAAAGGCATAGACCCACTGATTTGTACTCATCGCATACACCTTGAGGAGAATGCGAAGACATCTAGGCAACCACAAAGACGACTCAATCCAAACATGAAGGATGTGGTTAAGGCCGAAGTAGTGAAACTATTGGATGTGGGTATTATTTACCCAATATCCGATAGTCAATGGGTGAGTCCAACTCAAGTGGTACCTAAGAAATCCGGAATAACCATCATAGCCAATGCTAATAATGAACTTGTACCAACCAGAGTCACTACTGGTTGGAGAATGTGCATTGACTACAGGAAGCTAAACACTGTCACGAGGAAAGACAACTTCCCCATACCGTTTGTTGATCAAATTTTAGAAAGGTTGGCGGGTCATTCCCATTTTTGCTTCCTTGATGGCTATTCAGGGTACAACCAAATAGAGATCGCCCGTGAAGACCAAGAAAAGACTACATTCACATGTCCATTCAGCACCTTCGCCTATCGACGGATGCCGTTTGGACTATGTAAGGCCCCTGCCATCTTTCAGCGTTGTATGATGAGTATATTTTCTGATATGGTGGGGACAATTCTCGAAGTCTTCATGGATGACTTTTCAGTATTTGGTTGTAGTTTTGATGAGTGCCTTGTGCACTTAAAATCTGTGCTGAAAAAATGTGAAGAGAAGAACCTTGTGCTGAATTGGAAAAAGTGTCACTTTATGGTTCAAAAGGGAATTGTACTTGGTCACATAGTTTCACAAAATGGAATCGAGGTGGACAAAGCGAAAATCGATCTTATCTCTAACCTTCCACCACCCAAGAGCATACGAGATGTGCGGTCCTTTTTGGGACACGCGGGATTTTATAGAAGGTTCATAAAGGACTTCAGTTCACTCTCTCGTCCTTTATGTAACCTACTTCAAAAGGAAATCTCATTCAAGTGGAATGAAGAATGTCAAAAGGCTTTTACTACACTTAAAGGTATGTTGACATGTGCTCCCATAATGCAACCACCTGATTGGAGCCGTCCTTTTGAAATTATGTGCGATGCAAGCGACTATGCTATTGGGGTCGTGTTAGGTCAAAGAAAAGAGAAGAAGCCATGTGTTATCTACTATGCAAGTAGAACCTTAAACTCAGCCCAAGCAAACTACACTACTACAGAAAAAGAACTTTTAACCATAGTTTTTGCCTTGGACAAGTTTAGGTCCTACTTGATTGGATCCAAGATCATCATATTCACTGACCATGCCATGCTTAAGTACCTTCTCTCTAAGAAGGATGCTAAACCACGGTTGTTAAGATGGATCCTTCTACTCCAAGAATTTGACATAGAGATACGTGATAAGAAAGGAGTAGAAAATATAGTGGCTGACCATCTCTCTCAACTTGTTCTCACCGATTCCCCTGAAACGACCGCGATCAATGACATGTTCCCTGATGAACAACTTTTTGCCGTTTCCCAATTGCCATGGTATGCGGACATTGCTAACTATCTTGCTACAGGTACAATTCCTACACATTGGAAAAAGCAAGATAAGGATAAATTCTTCACTGAGGTGTGAAAAATCCTATGGGACAACCCATACTTATTCAAGTATTGTCCCAATCAAAATATAAGGAGATGTGTGCCAGATGATGAACAACAAAGTATCATCTCCTTCTATCATTCTCAGGCATGTGGTGGCCACTTTTCAGCTAAAAAGACCACAGCAAAAATTCTACAATGTGGGTTTTATTGGCCCACTATATTCAAAGACACACATGAGTTTTGCAAAACATGTGAACCTTGTCAGAAATTGGGAGGAATCTCCCGTAGAAACATGATGCCACTCAATCCCATCTTAATAATCGAAATTTTTTATTGTTGGGGCATCGATTTCATGGGTCCATTCCCATCTTCTTTTGGAAACGCATACATCTTGCTTGCCGTTGACTATGTATCCAAATGGGTCGAGGCCATCCCTTGCCAGAATAATGACCATAAAATGGTCATTCGCTTCTTAAAAGAGAATATTCTTTCCCGGTTTGGAACACCTCGAGTCATCATTAGTGATGGAGGGTCTCACTTTTGTAATCGCCCATTTGAAACCTTAATGAAGAAATATGGTGTAACACACAAAGTGAGCACTCCCTATCACCCGTAAACTAGTGGACAAGCTGAGATATCCAATAGGGAGATTAAACACATTTTGAAGAAAATGGTGAACCCCGATAGCAAGGATTGGTCGCTTCGACTTACCGATGCTCTTTGGGCCTACCGTACTGCTTTTAAAACCCCTATTGGAATGTCTCCCTATAGACTTGTCTATGGGAAGGCCTGTCACTTGCCTGTGGAGTTGGAACATAGGGCATATTGGGCAATTAAGAAGATGAATTTTGATTCTGACAAGGCGAGCTCGTTGCGCAAACGAAGCTTATGAGAATGCGCGAATTTACACGGACAAGACGAAGATATTCCATGATAAGAACATTCTTCGTAAAACATTCATGATCAATCAAAAAGTCCTTTTGTATAATTCTCACCTCCATTTATTTTCGAGAAAATTGAGATCTCGATGGACTGGTCCCTACATTGTGAAAACTGTCTACCCATATGGGACCGTCGAGTTGTTAAATCCACGAAACGACAACATTTTTAAGGCGAATGGTCAGCGATTAAAGCCGTTCTTTGAGAAGTTTCCTTCAGGAGGTATGTCCATACCTCTGACTGATCCTGTGTATCAGGATGATTGATCTCCAAGTCTGATGGAGGTATAGAGTAGTTAGGATTAGGAGTTGGTTGCTTTTGTTTATTTTTTTCATAGGTTTGTTAAAAGGAGGAAGCATTCCACTTTTCACTCTCTCAGGTACTATCATTTCTCACTCCCTTTTATTTTCAAATTGCTCTCATATTTTGCTCATTGCACATCTTTTACATTGAGGACAATGCAAGATTTGGTTGGGGGTGTAAGATCACTTGGATAAATCCAGCGTTTTGTAACATTTCGAGCAATTATGTAGAAATTTTTTGATTTTTTCTAAAATTCAAAATTCTTTTGGAAAACTTTGTTTCTATGCATTTGAGATGATATGAGTATAAGAAGAGGAGATATGAAGTGTATGATGTTGTAAGTTTTAAACTTCTCTCAACATAATGGTTTTATATGTGAATTCCCCTATTCTTGTGATTGATAGAAAATTTGAACACATTTACACCTATTTCACATTATACGATTTTCATGAGTTGAAACGATTATGCGATTTGTGGATTAGCTAGACTTTGATTTAAAGTGTTGAGAAACCAGGCCGGGGTACTTTGTCCATCCTTGTCCATGGAAAAATAATGAAAGATATGGATTTCTAAAAATCCTATCTAATTTAAAAGAAGAAGGAAAAGGAAGGATGAAATTGGGAATGATGGAAAAATGGTGGAAAATTCCGATTAGGGCTACCTATTACCAACCGGGAGATGGTCTACCCGTAACCAAAGCCGGAAATGGGACGTAGTGTGAAAGTCATCGAAAGGACGGTAAGGCAAATTTCTGTCATTGGCTTGTTGTTGCTCTATATATCTTAAGATCTATAGTCTAGTTGATCTGTGAAGAAGATAATCCTGGAAACTCATGAGATGAACCTTCACAATACACACTAGGTCGAATTTGTTCAAATTCTTCTATTTGTCAAACAATCAGCGGGAATTTCATATGGATATTTATTATGTTTTGAGAGTTTATGGTTTCAGCCTCTATCAACTAATTTCTCTAACTCTTACACTTGTGGATGTATAGAAGAATGGTTTCTAAAGGAAAGTTGGGTTTGGAGAATGAAATTAGTTTCACGCATGTTTTGCTAGGGACTAGCAAAATGCTGGTTGGAGGGTGTGTTGAGCTCTTAATTGTGCATATTCTAACCCCAATCCATCACTCATTATGCAAGGTTTCATGATTTGTAGACTAATCTTATGCATGGATTTGTGATTGTAGGGATGAGAGAGAGGAATCATCAAAGAGAGACTTAAAGACACTATTTAGAAGCAAAGAAGATCAAAAGACCAAGTGTCAAAACATGAAAGAAAGAGGTCAGAGAAAAGAAGAAAGAAAGTAGAAGAGAACACCCAAGACCGGTCGTCCAAGGCCTAAGACCGGTCGTTCGACCGGTCAGCACATTCAACAGAAGGGCCCTGTGGCCACAGCTCTCTGGACTATCTAAGACCAGTCGTGCGACCGGTCCTTGAATTAATTTTTCTGGGTTGAAAATCCCCAAAACACTCTGGACGATTTTGGTGTTTTTGAGACCGGTCAGTGCGACCAGTCGTCCAGTAGCTCAGACCGGTCGTGCGACTGGTCGCCAGCGTAATGAAGCATGTTCTACAAGTCCCGAAATTCTCTGCGCACTGCATAAGTTTACGCAATTTCTGGAAGATTCTGATGTTGCGGAGCCTTCCCACTATAAAAGGACACCTAGGGATCGTTCTTATGGTATCTTAGAAGAGTTTGAGCAAGGTGGGAGGCGGCGGAAGTGGATTTCGGAGTTCCACAACTCCTAGTTTGTTTACTGTTTTCATGTTTTTCTTAGTTGTTTCATGTTTCCTTGGATCATGAACGGCTAAACCTCTTAGCTAGGGCTAAGAGGTGAAGCTTGTAGTGAATCTAAGATGTTTCATTTCGTTTAAGTTGGTTTTAAGTTTGGATTTCATATTTATGAACAATGGTTTGAAGTTTAATTCAATTTCTAAGTAGTTCTTCTTAGTCTTATGATGACTCATGGATGTTTGGAAGAAGTGCTTTAGTTCTTAATTGCTTTGTGTTAGTTTAGACCTGTATGATCCGAGGAATTGGAGTACGCTCTAGTACTATGGTCTTCATGAGGGAACTTCCTACCAAAGTTCTACTTTTTCTGAAAATCTGTGGTATGTGGGACTGTGCATATGATTTGAATCAAGTTCAAATCATGATCTAGCTTTGTCTTGTGGCAAGACTTAATGACGGTTATGATTGTGAACTTAGTCTACTGGAATTGGGACTGACCTATGCAATTGAGTATGCTCGTCCTAGCTTACATTGAGTGAATCATGTACATTGGTTTTACATAAGGCAGATTATTGATTTTAACAGCTCTATCATTCGACTAGATAGATCTTAATTTCGATTCTAGTTGAGAAAGTGAGAAACCACAGCGAATTGAGAATCAAGGATTGCTGCTAGTGGATCCTTGAATCCCTAGTGCCTTTTTATAATTGTTTACTTCAGTTTAGTTCAACATTGCTACTTACATCAATCTACTACAAATCTGGATTGTTAGTTTTTCAATAGAAACTATTGGATGTGTTTGTGAAATCCTACATAAGTGCCTGTGGATCGACCTCGATCTTACTGAGTTTATTACTACATCGCAACCCTACACTTGGGGAAGCGAACAGAGAGGTGGAGAGGATCGTCGTGGAATGTTCGCAACTCTTTCAACTAGGGTTTTTATAGTTTTTCTATACTTTCAAGTAGTTTTCTTTTCAATTCTAGTTCAAGTATCATAATGCTCGGCTAGAACCTCTTAGTTAGGGCTAAGAGGTTAAACTTGTAATTAGTGTCAATGTTCAATTCATTTATTTAAGTACTTTTTACTTTAATTTTGGATTTTCAAGTTCTAGTTTGAATAAAGTAGGCATTTTTAGAAGTTTTATAAGAGTTTGTGTCATTCGAACACAAGTTCCTTGTAATTCTCTAAGATTATCATTATGGTTTGATTAGATTCGAATTGTAGTAACCCTAGAGCGTGCGATAATCTCTTGGTATGGCTGTTACTTCGAAGGCTTCAAGATCGAATTCTATATGCTTCATTAGAACCAGAAATCTGATTTTCCAAATTTGAGTGAGACTGTTTGTGTTGAATGTTATATCTTCCAATTAAAAGAGAGATAGAGCTTTGATTTTAATTGTGTTTGTGCTTGGATGAATGGAATGACATTGGATTACTACAAGTGGATCCTTAAAAGCCCTGGTTTCTCTTTTAAAACTCAGATTTTCCTTTACTTGTTGTTTTAGTTCTAATTCTTAAACTGAATTTCTAAAACTGTTTAGATTGAAGTTACTAGAATAATTTGGATTTTTTCTCTCTTTTCCCTGTGGATCAACCTCGGTCTCACCGAGTTATTACTACATCACAAGCCTTGCACTTAAGGCGAGCGAACAACAGCCGTCAACATTATGTGAAACCTAGGTGGGATTCAAAAATCCCCAGGGATCTATTTGGACGGTCTAGATACAACCTTGTATCCAATCCTAAGATTGGAATTCTAAGGAAAACTCGCTCTAAGTAGTGTCGATTTTCTTGCTGTAATCAGCGATCTTGATGAGTTTGAATCCAGTCTCGTATATAGCTGAGATTCTTCCAAGATGAATGGCCAAGATTGAATTACATTAGCAGTTTCTAAATCTAATGTTAGTGAGGATTCAAATCCAATTAGGAAACGAAAGTTTCCATTTTTCTTCCTGGATGTTTAACGATGTTGGCATGAACTAGGAAATACAACTTTCGGATGTCATCTGTTTGTGGATCCAGGTAGGGTACAATATGATGGTTGCTGACAAATCCACCTCGCTCATCTGATGTGGCTCGTTCGCATTAGACATGAGCTAAAAAATGAGCTAGATCCAATAATCAAGTGGGCCATACCATGCAAGAGATGTGTGTGAATGAGCATCACCGTTAAGACCTTATTGTAATTACATGGGTCTCACAATAAGTAACATTAACAAATCAAATTCATATGATTTATCAAAATCACTGTAAAACAACCCTTCAAGGTCCAACTTTGAAATTGAATGTAATATAACAAAGTTTCAGCCCATCAAGGCACCAATTACAATCACGCAAATCCATAAATTCATGAAATTATATAAATTTCCAGCAATAGTTTAAAAAAAAAACCAAACAAAGATTGTAACTTTTGCATGACGATTAACCAATCGAAAATATAATATAAAATCTAAAACCAATTTCAAATAAAAGGAAACTGTGAATACAATGGAAAAATGATATGAGATAAACTCACAGTTTCTGTTCGCTTCCTCAAGTGTAGGGTTGCGATGTGGTAATAAACTCGGTAAGACCGAGGTCGATCCACAGGGACTTATGTAGAAATTCACAAAATACTTCCAATAGTTTCTATTGAAAATCTAACAACCCGAATTGTAGTAAATTGATGTAAGTAGCAATGTTGAACTAAACTGAAGTAATCAATTAATAAAAGGCACTAGGGGTTCAAGGATCCACTTGTAGCAATCCTTGATGCTGAATCCGCTGTAGTTTCTCACTTTCTCAACTAGAATCGAAATTAAGATCTGTCTAGTCAGATGATAGAGCTGTTAAAACCAATAATCTGCCATATGTAAGATCAATGTACATGATTCACTCAATGCAAGCTAGGACGAGCATGCTCAATTGCATAGGTCAGTCCCAATTCCAATAGACTAAGTTCATAATCATAACCATCACTAAGGCCTGTCACAAGACAAAGCTAGATCCTGACTTGAACTTGATTCAAATCATATACACAGTCCACATACAACAAATCTCAGAAAAGTAGAACTTTGGTAGGAAGTTCCCACATGAAGATCATAGTACTAGAGTGTACTCCGATTCCTCGGATCATACAGGTCTAGATTAGCACACAACCATTAAGAACTCAAGCAATTCTCCCAAACATCCATGAGTCATCATAAGACTAAGAAAAACTACTTGGAACTTGTATTAACTTCAAACCATTGTTCATAAACATGAAATCCAATCTTAAAACCAACTTAAAACGAATTGAAACATCTTAGATTCACTACAAGCTTCACCTCTTAGCCCTAACTAAGAGGTTTAGCTGCTCATGATCCAAGGAAACATGAAACAACTAGGAAAAGCATAAAAACAGCAAAACAAATTAGAAGGAGTTGTGGAACTCCGAAATCCACTTCTGCCGCCTCCCACCTTACTCAAACCCTTCTAAGATACCCTTAGGAACAATCCCTATGTGTCCTTTTATAGTGGGGAGGCTCCGCAACATCGGAATATTCCAAAATCTGCGTCAGCTTACGTAGTGCGCAGAGAATTTCGGCGCCAAAATAGAAAGTTTCTATTTTAAACACATGGCCGACCAGTCGGAAGACCGGTTGGAGTAGCTTGGCTGACCGGTCACGACTGGTCGGACTCACTATTTGCATCAGTCCAGCGTGCACAGGAGCCATCAGACCTGTTGGCCAACCGGTCTGGACCGGTCGGACTGGCTGGCCGACCAGTCGGAAGACCGGTTGGAGTAGCTTGGCTGACCGGTCACGACTGGTCGGACTCACTATTTGCATCAGTCCAGCGTGCACAGGAGCCATCAGACCTGTTGGCCAACCGGTCTGGACCGGTCGGACTGGCTGGCCGACCGGTCACGACCTGTCGGACTATCTATGTAAACTGTCCAGCGTGCTCAACAGGATCTGGGAGAGCTGGCTGACCGTTCTAGACCGGTCGTGGCCCTCTTGGCCGACCGGTCACGACCGGTCTTGGCCTCTTTTCTTCTTCATTTCTTTCTTTCTTTCTTCTCTCTGCTTTCTTCTTTCTTTGGCCCACCTTGGGTCTTCATCCAAAGCTCTAAATAAATCCTTTTGGTCTTCAATTGGGCGGAGTTCCTCTCATTCCTACAATCATGAAATCATGCATTAGATTAATCTTTGAATCATGAAAACCTTGCATAATGAGTGATGAATTGGGGTTAGAATATGCACAATTAAGAGCTCAACACACCTCCCAACTAGCATTTTGCTAGTCCCGAGTAAAACATGCATGAAATCAATTCCATTCTCCAAAACCCAACTCTCCTTTAGAAACCATTCTTCTATACATCCCAAGATACATATTTGAAGAGTTAGAGAAATTAGGTGATAGAGGTTGAAACCTGTAAACTCTCAAAACATAATAAGCATCCATATGAAATTCCCGCTGATTGGTTGACAAATAGAAGAACTTGAACAAATTCAATCTAGTGTGCATAGTGAAAATTCTTTTCATGAGTTTCCAGGGTTATCTTCTTCATAAATCAACTAGACTATGAATCTCAAGGTATATAGAGCAACAACAAGCAATGACGGGAATTTGCCTTACTGTCCTTCCGACGACTTTCACACTACGTCCCATTTCCGGCTTTGGTTACGGGTAGACCATCCCCCGGTTGGTAGTAGGTAGCCTTAATCGGAATTTTCCACCATTTTTCCATCATTCCCAATTTCATCCTTCCTTTTCCTTTTTTTTTAAAAATTAGATAGGATTTTTAGAAATCCATATCTTTTGTTATTTTCCCATGGACAAGGATGGACAAAGTACCCCGGCTTGATTTCTCAACACCTTGAATCAAAATCTAACTAATCCACAAATTACATAACCCCTTCAACCCGTGAAAATCGTGTAATGTGAACTAGGTATAAGAGTGTTCAAATTTTTCATTAATCACAAAAATAGGGGAATTCACATATAAAACCATTATGCTATGAGAAATTCAAAACTTGCAACCTCATACACTTCATATCTCCTCCTCTTAAACTCATATCATCTTGCATGCATAGAAACGAAGTTTTCCAAAAGAGTTTTGAATTTTAGGAAAATTGAAAAATTTTCTACATAATTGCTCGAAATGTTACAAAACGCTGGATTCATCCAAGTGATCCTACACCCCCAACCAAATCTCGCATTGTCCTCAATGTAAAAGATGTGCAATAAGCAAAACATGAGAGCAATTCTAAAATAAAAGGGAGTGAGGAATGGTAGTACCTGAGAGAGTGAAAAGTGGAATTATTCCTCCTTCTAACAAACCTATGAAAAATAAATAAAAACAACCAAATCCTGATCCTAACTACTCTATACCTCCATCGGACTAGGAGATCAATCATCCTGATACACAAGATCAGTCAGAGGTATGGACATACCTTCTGAAGGAAATTTCTCAAAGAACGGCTTTAATCGCTGACCATTCGCCTTAAAAATGTTGTCGTTCCTTGGATTTAACAACTCGACGGTCCCATATGGATAGACAGTTTGCACAATGTAGGGACCGGTCCATCGAGATCTCAAGTTTCCCGAAAATAAATGTAGGCGGGAATTATACAGAAGGACTTTTTGATTGATCGTGAATGTCTTACGAAGAATGTTTTTATCATGGAATATCTTCGTCTTGTCCTTGTAAATTCTCGCATTCGCATATGATTCGTTTCGAATTTCTGCAAGTTCATTCAATTGTAGTTTGCGCAACGAGCTCGCCTTGTCAGAATCAAAATTCATCTTCTTAATTGCCCAATATGCCCTATGTTCCAACTCCACAAGCAAGTGACAAGCCTTCCCATAGACAAGTCTATAGGGAGACATTCCAATAGGGGTCTTAAAAGCAGTACGGTAGGCCCAAAGCGCATCGGTAAGCCGAAGCGACCAATCCTTGCGATCGGGGTTCACCGTTTTCTCTAAAATGTGTTTAATCTCCCTATTGGATATCTCAGCTTGCCCACTAGTATGTGGGTGATAGGGAGTACTCACTTTGTGTGTTACGCCATATTTCTTCATTAAGGTTTCAAATGGGCGATTACAAAAGTGAGACCCTCCATCACTGATGATGACTCGAGGTATACCAAACTGGGAAAGAATATTCTCATTTAAGAAGCGAATGACCGTTTTATGGTCATTATTTCGGCAAGGGATGGCCTCGACCCATTTGGATAAATAGTCAACGACAAGCAAGATGTATGCGTTTCCAAAAGAAGATGGGAATGGACCCATAAAATCGATGCCCCAACAATAAAAAATTTCGATTATTAAGATGGGATTGAGTGGCATCATATTTCTACGGGAGATTCCTCTCAATTTCTGACAAGGTTCACATGTTTTGCAAAACTCATGTGTGTCTCTGAACATTGTGGGCCAATAAAACCCACATTGTAGAATTTTTGCTGTGGTCTTTTTAGCTAAAAAGTGGCCACCACATGCCTGAGAATGACAAAAGGAGATGATACTTTGTTGTTCATCATCTAGGACACATCTCCTTATGATTTGATCGGGACAATACTTGAATAAGTATGGGTCGTCCCATAGGAATTTTCGCACCTTAGTGAAGAATTTATCCTTATCTTGCTTTTTCCAATGTGTAGGAATTGTACCTGTAGCAAGATAGTTAGCAATGTCCGCATACCATGGCAATTGGGAAACAGCAAAAAGTTGTTCATCAGGGAACATATCATTGATCACGGATCGTTTCAGGGGAATCGTTGAGAACAAGTCGACAGAGATGGTCAGCCACGACATTTTCTTCTCCTTTCTTATCATGTATTTCTATGTCAAATTCCTGGAGTAGAAGGATCCATCTTAACAACCGTGGTTTAGCATCCTTCTTAGAGAGAAGGTACTTAAGCGCGGCATGGTCTGTGAATATGATGATCTTAGATCCAATCAAGTAGGACCTAAACTTGTCCAAGGCAAAAACTACGGCTAAAAGTTCTTTTTCTGTAGTAGTGTAGTTTACTTGGGCTGAGTTTAAGGTTCTACTTGCATAGTAGATAACACATGGCTTCTTCTCTTTTCTTTGGCCTAGCACGGCCCCAATAGCATAGTCGCTTGCATCGCACATAATTTCAAAAGGAAGGCCCCAATTAGGTGGTTGCATTATGGGAGCACATGTCAACATACCTTTAAGTGTGGTAAAGGCCTTTTGACATTCTTCATTCCACTCGAATGAAGTTTCGTTTTGAAGTAGGTTACATAAAGGAAGAGAGAGTGAACTGAAGTCCTTTATGAACCTTCTATAAAATCCTGCGTGTCCCAAAAAGGACCGCACATCTCGTATGCTCTTGGGTGGTGGAAGGTTAGAGATCAGATCAATTTTCGGTTTGTCCACCTCGATTCCATTTTGTGAAACGATGTGACCAAGTACAATTCCCTTTTGAACCATAAAGTGACACTTTTCCCAATTCAGCACAAGGTTCTTCTCTTCACATCTTTTCAGCACAGCTTTCAAGTGTAGAAGGCACTCATCAAAGCTACAACCAGATACTGAAAAATCATCCATGAAGACTTCGAGAATTGTCCCCACCATGTCAGAAAAGATACTCATCATACAACGCTGAAAGGTGGCAGGGGCATTACATAGTCCAAACGGCATCCGTCGATAGACGAAAGTACCGAATGGACATGTGAATGTAGTCTTTTCTTGGTCTTCACGGGCGATCTCTATTTGGTTGAACCCTGAATAGCCATCAAGGAAGCAAAAATGAGAATGACCCGCCAACCGTTCTAAAATTTGATCAACAAACGGTAGGAGGAAGTGGTCTTTCCTCGTGACAGTGTTTAGCTTCCGATAGTCAATGCACATTCTCCAACCGGTAGTGACTCTGGTTGGTACGAGTTCATTATTGGCATTGGCTACGATGGTGATCCCGGATTTCTTAGGTACCACTTGAGTTGGACTCACCCATTGACTATCGGATATTAGGTAGATAATACCCACATCCAATAGTTTTACCACTTCGGCCTTAACCACATCCTTCATGTTTGGATTGAGTCGTCTTTGTGGTTGCCTAGATGTCTTCACATTCTCCTCAAGGTGTATGCGATGAGTACAAATCAGTGGGTCTATGCCTTTGAGATCCGCAATCGACCACCCAATGGCACTCTTATGCTCTAATAGAGTGTTCATTAGCCTACTCTCCTGTTCCTCATCCAAGTGGGAAGAAATCACCACCGGATATGTCTCATCTCGACCTAAATAGACATATTTCACCTCACTTGGTAATGGTTTTAGGTCGAGTGTTGGTGCCTTGATATTGGATGGGAGGGCTTTGTTCTCATTTACAGGCAAAGGCTCAAATAGGGCCCTCCATCTTTTATTATCAAGCACCGGCATCGCATCTAAAATGGCATCCATCTCTCGTATTGTGTCATCATTTATCTCATGAGAGTGGGCCACACATGCCTCCAAAGGGTCGGAATATAATGTTGAGGGGAAAGTTTCCTCCACGAATGATTCAATCAAGTTTATCTCGTGGATCTCATCATCAACCTCCCGTGGTTGTTTGCATAAATCAAATATATTAAGCTCAAGAATCATATTTCCAAAGGACATTTGTACAAGCCCGTTTCTACAATTGATAATTGCATTTGAAGTAGCTAAAAACGGTCAACCAAGTATGACAGGAATTTGAGCACTGGTACCTATCACGGGATGTGTATCCAAGACAATAAAGTCTACTGGGTAGTAGAATTTATCAACTTGGACTAGAACATCCTTAATCATCCCTCTCGGTATACGAATGGATCTATCAGCAAGTTGGAGTGTGGTTTTAGTGAGTTTCAATTCTCCTAACCCAAGTTGTTCGTAAACAAAGTATGGAATGAGGTTCACACTTGCCCCCAAATCGAGTAAGGCATGTTTAATCCGGTAGTCTCCTATGATGCATAAGATGGTTGGACTACCCAGATCCTTGTATTTTTGGGGCACCTCTTGTTTGATGATAGTGCTCAAATTCTCAGTCAAAAGTACTTTGTTATGAACATTATGTTTCCTTTTGACCGTACACAATTCCTTTAGAAATTTGGCATAGGATGGTATTTGTTTTATGGCATCCAACAATGGGATGTTGATCTTCACCTGCTTGAAAACCTCTAATATTTCCAGATTCTTGTCTAAAGGTTTAGGTGAAATCAACCTTTGGGAAGACAGGGCAACCGGCTTGTATTGCCTTTCCGGTTCTTTCTCATGTGGAGTGTTGTTTAAGCTATCTTCCCCTTTGGAATTTTTCGGATCCTTAGGCTTTGGGGCCTTCACCGGATCAGATTTGTCAATTACTTTTCCACTTCTCAAAGTGGTGATAGCTTGAACATGCTCCGTATGTTGGGAGGATGAGCTTGCATCTTGTATCTCAAATTGGGTTCTTGGGTTAGGAAGAGGTTGGGCAGGAAGTGTGCCTTTCTCCCTAACACTGAGATGAGATTCAACTCTAGCCAATGAGGTTTTCAATTCATTGATGGCTTGAGTTGAATTTTAATTGAATTTCAATTGCTCTTGCATGAACCCATCTATTTTCAGAGAATTTATCTTGTTATACTCAGCTTGGACCGATACAAATGCACCCAACATCTCCTCTAGCATAACTTTTGGAGTAATGCCTAGAGATGGACCTAGTATAGGTTGGGCTTAAGGGATATTAGTTGCATTCGCAGTGGGTCCATTCCTCCAACTGAAGTCGGGATGGTTCTTCCAATTAGTATTAAACGTGTTTGAGTTTGGAGCACCAAATTGCCGTTGATAACTGTTTATGGCATTTGATTGTTCTTGTAAGATGTCATGAACTGCTGAAATTGTGGGACAATCTTGTGTTGTATGTTGATTTCCGACACAAATTCTACAAACAGTTTCAACGTCATTGGAGTTGATCGTCTCTCCTTTCCTTAATTCCATGGATTCAACTTTTCTTGTGAGGCTTGCCACCCGTGCATTTATACTATCATCTTCTGATAAGACATACATTCCTCCTTTTTCCCTTTGTTGGCTAGTCTTGAAATTTGCTGGTTTCGATGTATCCCAAGACTGTGCATTCTCAGCCACTTCCTCTAAATAGTCCCATGCTTCATCGGCTTCCTTATTCATGAACTCTCCATTACACATCATCTCTACGAATTAGCACATTGGTGAAGTCAGTCCGTCATAGAAAAAGCTTATAACCCACCAAATTTCATAGCCATGATGTGGGCATGCATTTAACAAGTCCTTAAACCTCTCCCAACATTGGAAGAAGGTCTCATCTTCCTTTTAAGCAAAGTTCATGATAAGGCGCCTCAACATCTTCGTTTTGTGAGTAGGGAAGAATTTTTTTATGAATTCCCTATGCATATCCGTCCATGCACCAATTGATCTTGGCCTTAATGCATGAAGCCAACCTTTAGCTTTATCTTTAAGGGTAAAAGGAAATAATTTAAGTCTTACCACATCATCTGTAACATTCGCAAAGTGCATGGTGGTTATTACCTCATCAAACTCCTTAAGGTGTTGATAGGCACTTTCACTATCTAATCCATGGAGTTTTGGTAAGAGTTGGATCACTTCTGGTTTCAAATCTACATTCCCTGCATTTTGTGGAAAGATTATGCATGAGAGAGTGCTCGCTCTTGCTGGTTGCAAGTAATCACGTAATGTTCTTGGTCGGGGAACATTCTCAACCACATTCTCTCCCGTTTCGGTTTGGTTTTGGCCCAGATTAGGATTGGCCATCAGATTAGGTTGATTCACAGCCATACTTTCAGACAAAATTGGAGAAGTTAGATGTCTCCTAGCACGTGGTTCTCTGTCAATTCCTTTTACTATCCCCCCTTCACTTATGAGTCAATTATTGGAATCCCGAGCCCAATGTGGCATGCAAAATCCTAAAAGACTGAAACAAAACGGAAAAAGAATTCTTCCTTCCTTTCTTTACTCTTCTATAAGACCGAAACACAAGGTGTCTTGCGATGGCTAGGCCAGAAGCAAGGATAGTGACCGATTTCTCCTAGTCAATAGGGGTTCAAAGAACTCCCCACCCACTCTTTGAATCTTTTGAGAAAAGTGACAGAAAAAGAAGAAAGAGGAGTAGAGGTGAGAAGAGAAATCTCTGAGCACAAGGTGATCCAAGATGGCAGAGCCGACCAATAGGAATCCAGGTGGCACAAGGCCTACCTTTTAGAGATCCAAAAAGGAGTCTCCACCCACTCTGCAAGAGATGAATGCGATAGGAACGAATAGGACAAGAAAAAGAGTAAGGTTTAGAAAGATAAACCCTGATTTGGCATTTGAGATCCTTATATCTTCTTCAGCTTCCTAGAAATCCCTGCAAAAGAAAAATCAAACAAAACAAACTAAATTAGTCCTAGAATCCTAAAAATCCTAAATAGATACTATTTTCAGAAATTTGTGAAAAACCATCAAAGTCCCGAGCAACGGCGCCAAAAACTTATTCGCTTCCCCAAGTGTAGGGTTGCGATGTAGTAATAAACTAGGTAAGACCGAGGTCGATCCACAGGGACTTATGTAGAAATTCACAAAATACTTTCAATAGTTTCTATTGAAAATCTAACAACCCGAATTGTAGTAAATTGATGTAAGTAGCAATGTTGAACTAAACTGAAGTAATTAATTAATAAAAGGCACTAGGGGTTCAAGGATCCACTTGTAGCAATCCTTGATGCTGAATCCGCTATGGTTTCTCACTTTCTCAACTAGAATCGAAATTAAGATCTGTCTAGTCAGATGATAGAGCTGTTAAAACCAATAATCTGCCATATGTAAGATCAATGTACATGATTCACTCAATGCAAGCTAGGACGAGCATGCTCAATTGCATAAGTCAGTCCCAATTCCAATAGACTAAGTTCATAATCATAACCATTACTAAGGCATGTCACAAGACAAAGCTAGATCCTGACTTGAACTTGATTCAAATCATATAC